>OX451741.1:1422393196-1422993196 GCA_948472305.1 Vicia faba | reverse complement strand
TTTATTTGATTATGAACCTGTTTCTATTTAATTGAGACATAAGATCAGATAAATTTAATGTAATTGCTTTAAATCTTTGTTATTATCCAATTATTGATTGCGCTTATTGCCTATTGTTTGTCATGACATTCAATTTGATCTTGATAATAGTGACTACTGACCCTAGGGCTATTTACCTAACATACTTTAAGTGTTGAATTCTCTAATTTACTAGGGATAATATAATTAGAAATTTTAACTTAGGGATTAATAAGCTTTGCTTCATAGTCTGACGTTACAATTGGCCCGAGGGATCATGGAATTGACACTTAGATTAGTGAGCTACACGCCAAGGGATTTGGTGTGGTGGTAGGGTTAGTGCATCGTGTAATTATGAATTAATTGCATGTCCATTAATGCATGTTACATTAATCAAATAGAAATAAGGGATTATGGAAATAAAACCTGACTACTTTTCTCATAATTATAATAAAAATTTCTCTCTTTTGTTTTCGACCAAAACAACCTGAAAAACCCAGTGTTTACTATTTCTAATTATATCGCACAACGTACCTTTTTTTAAGTTCACAATCCATGTGGAGACAAATTTATTTTTATTACTTCGATAAAAACACTAATACACTTGCTAGTAAATTATCCATCAAGGTTTTGGCGCTGTTGTCGAGGATTGTTGATATTTTCGAGGAAATAGTGTGCGACATTCGTAAATTGTTTTTTTTTTTTTGAATTTTTGTAAATAGTTTTCCTTATTTTCATTTTAGTTTAGATTCCAAATTTTTTTCTTATTTAGTTTTATCAGCTAGTGCAGTGCTACTAAGGTATTTGTCTTTAGATTGTGTGTGTTAGGTAGAGAAGGAATGTACAATGGAGAGGATTTGTTACACATGTTTTTAGTATATATTGAAACCTTAAAAAATCAAATTGTGACCTCGACTCAGAGTTCGAAAAATGTTAATCCCGTCGGGATGTTACGATGGGACTTCTGTGGTGAAGGTCACCAAAATGGTTATTATACACCATAGCATTATGTTGCAGAGGCACAATATGAGAGAAACTATCATGAGTGAAACCATTCCTTCCATACTTATCCAAGGTGGGATAAGCATTCGAGTTGTAACTGGGACAAATAATTACAATTAAATTTTCATTCCATAAGCGCCTCAAGATCAACCACTAAGTATCTCATCCAAATTAAAAGAAGCCTTGAAAAGTTTTATGCAAGCCAATGAAGCACGCTTTGATAGATTAAAGAAAATCATGAAGATATTATGAAGAACCAACTGACAATAAACAAGAACATTAACGCCTCTCTTAAGAATTTAGAAATGCAAATTAGTTAGTTATTGCGACAAATGGTAGCTCAAACTAGTTCGAGTGAGGGATTTATCTTTAATATGGTAGATAACCCAAAGAACGAGAATTTTAGCTCCATTGAGTTGAGAAGTGGAATGGTGAATTCTATCCAAAAGACTAGTGGAGATAGAAAAGAAGATGCAAGAACGCCACTAGATGAAATGATTGAATCAAGATAGAAAAATATGAGGTGGAGAATAGTATGGTTTGGTTGTGGATGAAGTTTCAAAGGAAAATAATTTCTTAGACATAAATATCCAACTTGAACCTCTTAAACCACAGCATATCCCTGAGAGCTATTTTGGCAACAAAGCAGATGGAATCAAAGAAATTGGTAAATTATCATACTCCAACTAGTCTTTATTTGCTATTATTGAGGAGAAGAAGATTTTGGAACCACATCATTGATTCTTCAAGTTCATGGAAATCCTACCAAACAAGAGAAAGAGAAGGATGATGTGTTCTTCGTATCATATATGTCACTCTAACAGAGAAGCAAACGGTCAAGCTAAGGACCTTAATTAAGCGTTGTGTGGGAGGCAACCCATGATTTGGTAACACATTTTATTTTCAGTCGAGTTACTTTAATTTCAGTCAATTTTAAAATTTAGCATGTGTTGAGTTTTTAGTATTTTGGTATTTTAATGTGTGTGCTGAATGTGTAAAAAATCTAAAGGGAAGTGGAAGCAGCAAGTAGCATCAGCTTTGAGACTTCTTCCTCCTGGACGATAGTATTGATTCAACAATTTTAGTTTTATTTCTTTTTGTGTTGATATATGTCCCATACTACCTTACCATTTAATAGAAAATAAGTCACACAAAAAAGTGAACAAAATGATTGAAATTGAAGTACTCGAGCTGAGTGATGATCGAGAAAGAAAAGGGACACCACTGCTTGTACTCGACCTCCATATATTTAAGCAAGTGAAGTTTTAGCCCAAAGATTTACATGTTTAATTATTTCTTTTTCTGAGTGTATCCATGCATTTTTAATATCTAGAATTTTCATTTTATCTGTTTCAATTAGTTGATTTGATAAACACACATAGAGGCAAATGTCTGTGAAAACTTTGTGGCCTTGTAAATCACCCTTACATGATATTTGATATCCCTTATTAACCAATTTTAGCCTTAAACTTTCCTTCGGTGACTTAGCCAATTGTAAGCCTTTGAAATGAAAAATAAAATCTTTCCACCCTCTTTAGAGTTAGGTAGATAGATTTCATTTCCAGTGTATGCTAATCACTAAGTTTGGGGATGCTCCTGGGAGTTAGCAACATTTAAGTTTGGGGTTAGGGGAGCTAGATATATTAGTCAAATAAAAATAAAAAATAAAAAAATAAGATGTCAAAAAAATATCATTTTAAAAACAAAAAGAAGAGAAAGAAGAAAGAAAAGATAAGACCAAAAATAAGAAAGCTCTCTAGTACCCAATATTAAAGAAAGAGTGATATGAAAGGAAGAAGATCACATAAGGACTTCTATTTCTCTGAAATTATGGTTGGCTTACATTTTGGTAAAACCATTTTAGCAGCAACATGTTGAACAAGATGTTTCAACATTCTGTTTCAACATGTCGAGTAAGATGTCCCAACAAGGAGATAAGACATCGTGTCTCTAGCAAGATGACAGTGTGAATTAACTGATTTGTAGCTATTGAATATTCAGTTAACTTATGTGGTATCCAAGATTGATTGATCAGAATATTCTGTTATGGTTTTCAAAGATTTGAGCAGTTTCTAAATATGGAGATTTATTAGGAAACTAATGATTGAAGACCTATTTTCTTGGAGGACTTTTTGCAGACTTTGTGCAACCTCACTATTGAGGCTTTGAAGCCCAACCCAGTCTAGAATAGAGTTATAAATAGACTGATGTGTACATAGTATTAGGTAAAACCTACGTGTGTGTTTTTAGGGTTGTAGAATCCTTATTTTGTGAGCCTTTCTAATATCTGTTGTACCCCAATTTTCCCCCCTAAGACCCCTCATCATACCATGTTGATTCCATCACAACAAGATCACATTAGGGATTTTGGTTCTCCTCCCTGTCTTTAGGTTTTCTCTGAGGAATCACCAAGTACCTTGATTTGTTTTCTTTTGTGATCATCAATATTTTGTCTTGATTTTCTTTTTAATTAATAAAATGCAATGTTGGGTTGTCATACTTGTTAATAATGTAGGTAAAGGCAATGAGGCTTAGCAAGTTGATCCATGGGTTCATGAGTTTATTTCCATGCCCTAGTCAATAAAGATTAAGAAGTTCAAACCTCACCATTGGATTTGTTTTGGAGTAAATGGCATGGCAAGGTTATTTTGGTTCACTACATTCCAAGATATCAAGATTGATCCAAAAGTACAAGGGGTTGATTGAAGGAGTTATCATGCTTGGACAAGGCCTTGTTCCCATTGATCACAAGTGCATATTTCTCTAAATTATCAAGATATGGAAGTGGTTTTGGTGGCTATGAATTCTCATTTTTTCATCCTAAAAAACTTATATTTACAAAACATTTTTGTTGGTACAAGAAGTTTGTTCAAAATTGTTAAGGTTCCTCAAAGCATTTTCTTGATCTAGAAGTTAGGGTTCTGAACTTCAAAGAAGTATATTTTGCTCATATTTTGTTATTTTTGAGTGATTCCAAATACATCGTTCTCTTCAAAGGAATATAATTAAATCACTTCAAAAGTTTCAAGGATTTTTCATATGGAAGAAGGTTGACGATGAAGAAAGATTACAAGTCCTCTAGATGAACCCCCAATTTCTCATATGTGACTTAAAATGATCATAACTTGGTCAATTATTATAACCTTGAGCCCATTCTTTTTCCATAATGATCTTGAGGATGTGAACTTTATGATTTCTTTTATATGCAAAATGAGAAAATGGATGGAAGATTCCCTAAGGATACAAAATATTATAGGTCATTTCATGATTTTTTGCCAACTTCAACAATTCATAACTCACTCAGTTTTTGGATATTTTGAATGGTTCATGTTTCAAAATGTCATTCAAGAGGTCTATTTCATGACGTTATTTTTGGTCAAAATCAAATTTCAAGTGGAAGGCCATGTTTGGATGCAAAACATTATAGGTCACTTTTAAAGAAAACTTTGAAATATTTCTAAGTATGGAAAGTCAACTTTTTTTCCAACTTTGACTCCATGTAACTTTCAGCTCAAGCATCCATTTGATTCCATTATTTTTACATTGCAAAGCTTGTAACCTCATCTTTCTAAAGCATCAAGAACCATGCCTTAATACCCCTTGAGCTGAGAATGCCATTGGATTTAACATGGTAACTTAGAACTGAAGTTTCCCCATAAGTCAGAATTTGAAGTCTTTTTTTTGGCTTCTAATCAAAAGTTTTCCACGTGTTTTAGCCTCTCAACATGTTTAGTGAAGTTCCAGAATTGATTAGCACAACAAAATGCGCATTTTGGATGAGTTTTGATCAAATTAGAAGTCACACTTTTCTTGTTTGCAACTTCACACGATTTCTCTCCAAACTTCATCATTTCACACGTTTGGACATTCCATTTGATCCCCTATAAATAGAGGGTCATCCCTCATTAATTTTCTCAAGTTTAGATAGCCAGAATCACCCTGCCAAACTTGTTCCATAACTCAAAATTCTGCTACTTCGAAATCTGCTTTCAAGCCTTTTTCAATTCAATTTTTCCATCAATTCACCTTCCTTGATATTCCCTGAAGCTAACCATATAATTGCATTCATGAATCATGCCTTGTATTGCTCCATATAAATCCAATTTCAGAGCTATGCAACTCAACTTCAATAGGTAGATTCCTTCATCAATTCTTCAAAACTTTGATATCCTTGTGATGCTCTCATTGCCCTGGTTCTAGTCACAACACTTATTTTAATCTGGAATTTTTTTTTGATCACAAAATTTCAAATCCCTTTTCAAAAATTTCCTTCCAATTTTCTTGAGCTACACTTTATATAAATTTTACACAAAGGTGTGGTTGTCTTCGTCTTGAAAAGACGAAGCGAATGGCATAAGTCTGAGCTTCTGATTTTATAGTTTGAGAGACCTGCAATTTACGTTGGCTGGAGGTTAAAGATGACCAACATGTCATCTTCCAACCAATGATGGCACGCCACTTGTTTTTTTTTTTTTTGAAATCTAATTTTAATTAATGATTCAATGCCTTATCCACTAAAGTCCATGACATGCACAACGTGCCAGATCCACTTGATCTGTTTAATAACGCATTTTGACATTGATCAGATGACCCATATTTTTTTGGTTTTTATTTTCTTTTCTGATTTTTATATTTAATTGTTTTAAATTTCAAAAAATCATAGAAAATTCATTTTCAGTCCGAAAAATCTAAAAAAAATTATGAAAAATATTATTGATTTTTCTCTTTCTGATTTTTAATTGTTCACAATTTTATTTTGTTTTTTGGTATTTTTTATAAATTTTCACTTTATTTGATTTGTTTTAAATGTTTAAAAATACTTTTTTGCATTTTTAAATTCTGAAAAAATATGGAATGATCCAATGATATTGTGACAAATATTGGTGACCTCATTTATTTATTTTTTATTTCTGACTTTGTTATTTTTTATCAATTTTAGTTTATTTTACCCATTACTTTTAATTTTAAAAATAGTTTCTGACTTTTAAAAATTACCAAAAATTTTATAAAATCATTTTAGTTCATTTCTGATTTTTCTATGGTCTTACATTTTATTTCTTGATTAATTTGAATATAGTTGGTATTTTTCTCTTTTATTTCAATTTTAAAAACATTTTAAAAAAACCTTTTAATGTATATATTAAATGCAATATTATTTTGTGATTATTTTCTGGCTGATCTTGGGATAAATGTTTTATCATAAGCTTTATTAACAGTTTGATTTAAATTTAATTCAAAAGTAGTTTGTATATTCTCTCCCACCCCTCTTCATCTCATCCCTTTCTTATTGTACTAAGTGTTATTGGAGCATGATCTCTATATCATGTCTCAAAACAAATGGTGCATAGATTGCTATTGACCAGCCTCAAAATAGGTGCGACTTCTATATAAGTCCACTTATGATTGCTTAACATAGCGCTAAATTTTGTCCCGATTCGAATAAATGATCATTCGTGGCCCAAACCTATGTTTGCAAGCCCAAGTATGTTAATTTAATCTCTTTGATCCAATAACCTTGAGATTCATTGTATGGAGGCTTTGGTTCTACCAATCTTCTAATGGATCTACAACACTTTCGGTCAACGTGGATCACTTAAACATCATTGATCATTAAATGGTACTTTTGAGGATTCCAAGTGGATGATATACTTGACAAAAAGAAAATGCAACTTTTTGTGTGAAGGATTTGCTTCTACCAATCCTCTAATGAGTTCCAAATGCAAGTTTCAATATGGTCATCCAACTAACCACTAATTACTAAATTATTTTTACTTTATGCCTTTATTTTTATTTTTATGCTTTATGTACCATTTACTTTTAGCATTACATTTCATGTCATTTTTACTTTGCTCACTTGAGTTTTGCTTTTCTCTTCTAAGATACTTAATAATCAATATGAACCATAAAAAACTTTAATGATATTTGGACTGTTTTGTTACTATCCTAGGCATTATGGAGTATTGGACTTCTTGGACTTAGGATTAGAGACCTTGGCCTGTGTTGGAGACCTTGTGACCTTGATTGATATTTTGTCCAGAGTTCTTGAGGTTTACCTCAAGACATTGGGTTGTTTGTTTGCTTTGTGTGCAGGTTATTGTGATTACATACTTTGTTTATAGTCTGGAGTTCACCTGTATACAGTCGTTACTCTGCCCAATTTTTGTGAAGACTTAATACACTTGAAGTTTGTTTCTCTCAAGAGGTCTAGTATCTTTTCTTGCTTGGTTTCAATCCAAAGAATGGGAAATATATCTTGACTCATAATGTCAAGTGTTGGCTTCTTGTTGGTTAGCTGGTTCTTATCCTTAGCTTTTACCTTATGCTTTAGGATAGTCTCTTCTTCTCCCCCAATCTTCTTTTATTTCAAAAATCTTCATCCTCCTTTTCAAAACTCTTATTATTATTTTAACTTGAACCACTTTCATAATAAACTTGGACTTAGGTCCATGCATTTTCAAAAACATTTTCATAAATAAACTCCAATCAACTTAATAATACCTTGACATTTTTGTGAGAAGACTAAAAGTCAATCAATCTCATCCAAACTATTTTTCCATTTTGGCTCTTATATTTAAAACTTTTCTCAAAAGATTAGAATTTTGTCAATCCTTGTAGTGATGCAAACAACTATACCTTCTACAATTTATAGTGAAGAGAGATATCTTCCACTTGGATGTTGAGTGAGGCATTGTTGATTTTAAAATCCAAGCCATATCCTCCACTTTGAGATGATGCATATTCTCCTTCCTCATAATTGTGGGTAGTAAGTATGTTTTCCACACAGACAATGACAATGATGACTTATCTCATAAAAATTAACCAACACACTTACATTTTAAAATTTTTAAAGAGGAACTACGTGTGCCCTGATCCCCTATTGCACGGAAGGTGGTTCATAGACACTAAAGGTTCGCAACCGCGGCAGGTGCAAAAATCATTAAAAAAATACTTCTTTTCTCACCTCCACCATCTATTTTTATACAACATTTTTATAGCCAAAATATACAGATTTTACAAAGAGGTTCTTGTGGAGTACCGTAGATGTTTAGGGTGCTAATACCTTCTCTTTACATAACCAACCCCCTTACCTTGAATATTTTCCCCTCTTTTTTGGGTTATTCGCTCTTTTCCCATTCCTTTGGAAACAATAAAGTGCGGTGGCGATTTTTATTTTTGATCTGTATAAGTCTAGTCAATCCAATGGCTTAGTCTTGAACATTTCTACCGCTACAGAAAATTGACGACTTCATTGGGGAAAGATTGACCTCTTGCTGGTCCATCCCTGAGTGGGTTGCGCCTATCTTTGTTTATATCTATGTATATGCTATTGTTGTTTATGTGTTATATGTTGTATATATGTTTATCTAGATTTTGTTGGTTTTCAGGGTGCTTGGTGATTACTTATAAGTCCTATACCCGAACTTGGGCAAACTTTAAGATAGGACGGGCGGTATAGTCATGTTAACTTTGAGGGAGTAATCCCAAAAAAGGAGGCATGAGATCCCCCACTCAGTGGAGGCCCCTTTGACTGTAGTGTCATTTACCGAGTAATCGGGAAGACGTACTGCTTTCGACCTGGGAGCCTGCTAAAGATGAGGACTGTAGAATACCAAACCCATCTCGGCCTTTTAGGTGTAGTGCAGAAGCTATGACGGAGTAATCCGAAAATAGTTGTCACACGATGCTACGCTCGGACGAGTCTTTCTTGAGAATATTACTAATTACCAAGTGAATCGGGAAGTTGGTAATATTCGAAGGAAGAATGTAGAATCTGGGAACCTCTAGAAACTTGTTCGGAAGGTGATAACTTTTAGACCATACCTTATGGGTAGTACCTTCGACCTTATGCTCATGACATTGAACCTATGAACCCTATATGTGTGATCTTGTGTGTGATTGTTGCATCATGCATCCATGCACTCATAAACATCTTTTGAAGAAATCTTATTTCAAGGGATTTAAAAGTTGACCGTTTGTGAATGTCTCAGGTAACCATGGATTATGGTAAAAGAAAGACCGGGAAATACAGTTTCAAAGATCCCAAGATAGATGAGTTGATCAGCCTAATTCCTGAGAGATCGAGTGTTCTGCATATTTTCGGAAGAAGTATGGATCCATCATTCCTCTCATGAAGCTTAGGATGAAGGAGGGTATGCTCTCGACCTTGGTCCAGTTCTATGATATGATGTATCATTTCTTTACTTTCCCTGATTATCAGTTGATGCCTACACTAGAGGAGTATTCTTATCTGTTGGATTTACCTATTACTGACCGTGTTCCTTTTACTGGCTTGGAGGATGAGCCAAAATCACATGAGATTGCTGCTTTGGTCCATCTGTGGAAGTCTGAGGTTGAAGCTCATATGACTACTAAAGGAGGGATTAGAAGATTACCAGCTCATTTCTTATTGGAGAAAGCTCGTTACTTTTCCAGGAGTAAGAGTACAGTCGCTTTTGAGGCCATATTTGCTCTACTTGCTTACGGGTTGTTCTTATTTCCTAATGTGGACAGGTTTGTTGACATTAATGGTATCAGGGTCTTCATGATTGGAAACCCAGTTCCTACGTTGTTGGGTGATACTTATTACTCCATTCATCTTCGGAATTCTTATCATGGGGGGATGATTATCTGTTGCACACCTTTGTTGTACCGGTGGTTTATCTCTCATATGCCTCAGTCTGATGCTTTCTGGGATGTCAGAAAGGAACCCCGTTCGACTCCTAAGATCATGGCACTTACTCACTCGGATATTTATTGGTATCATCGAGCTTACCAGGATATAGAGATTGTTGACATGTCTGGTAGTTTCCCCAATGTACCTCTTCTTGGTATAAAGGGAGGAATTAACTATAACCCTGTTCTTGCATGACGACAGCTTGGTTATCTGATGAGGGATAAACCAAATAGTATTCATTTGAGTAGTTTCTTTCGGAAGGAGGGAAGACCATAGGGAAGCTAGGGAGAAGATTGTGAAGGCCTGGCGTCACATTCATAAGAGTAGGAAAGATTTGGGACCTAGGGGTGTTGTTTCTTTGGAGCCACATCTTTAGTGGGTCCAAATGAGAGCCATTCAGTTGAAGATGTCGTATTCCCGGGAAACACCTATGCCTGATTTGTTTGTGAATACCACTCTTCCCCTATTAGATGATCTAGAAGAACTGCAGTTTGCTTTGGTCAGGATGCAACAGGAAAAGGATGCTTGGAAGAATAAGTGCCAAACTCTAGAGATTTCCTATAGAGCAGATTTGAAGGAGAAAGATGACTTGATTGAGATCCTTGAAAGTCGGGCTGTAGAGACCATGGAGAGGGAAGGGGATTTATTTTCTCCTAAGCCTCATTCAGTTGCTACTTGCTCACTCCCAAATTCAGGTGATTGGAAGGAGGTTGCCACCAGATATGCGGAAGAAAACCAGAGGTTAAAGGCTCAAATTGATAGGCTCACAGAGAAGCTCCAGCACATAGAGTAATCTCCATCAGCTTCGATTTTCAGGGTTTTAGATTTTATTTTCATCTTGTACTTGGGATTGTTAAAACTTGTAATCCATTTGAAATTGTTATAATAAAATTTTCAGTATTTTTAAATGCGTTATTACTTTTATTTTTTGCAATATGTCTATAAATTTTAAATCCCTTGAAGTATTAAAGAACAAAATAAAATCATGCACATTGCACATCATGCATCATATTGCACATATTTCTTGCATTTGTTATGCATATCCAGGTGTCTTACCAAGCTTCTTTACTTCGTTCAGCAAGATGACTCATCACTACAACACTCGGGCTAATCTCAGAAAGAAGATGGACAACTTAGAACAAGAGAATCGCGAGCTGCACGAAGAGGTTTCTGCTTTGAAGGCCGGCATGGCCAATCTTATTGCTCTAATGGAATCTCTGGTGCCCACTCAGAATCAGCCACCGAGTGTTCAACCTCAAGAAACAAGGGTTACTACTGAAGCTCCGGTTGTTCCAGTATCTGCTACTCCAGCTGTTGTTCAGAATCGCATGCCTCAAGGTTACCTGTGGGGAATTCCAGAGAATTTTGTCCCTGAAGGTTTCAATCTTGGTCCTCAAGATACTCCAATTATTCAGACTATTATTACTCCTGCACCTCATGTGGTGCATGCTGCTCCTGCTGCACCTCCTTCGGTGAATATGGTTCCATTTGTTAACGATGATGTGTGTCGTCCTTTCCCTTCACCAAGTGAAGACTTGGGTCTCTATGATAGAATGGATGATTTTCAAGAGCAGTTTGACAAGATGTAGAGGGAGATGAAGGCCCTCATGGGAAAAGAGTTATTCGGGCAGAGTGTGAATGAATTATGCTTGGTCCCGAATGTTAAGATACTTGCAAAGTTTAAGGTCCCAAAGTTTGAGAAGTACAAGGGAAACATTTTCCCTCGTGCTCATCTGGTGATGTATGTAAGGAGAATGTCTACCCATATTAATGATCAGCGTCTACTGATTCACTTTTTTCAGGATAGTTTGACCGGTGTTTCGCTGAAGTGGTATATGAGTTTAGACAGCGCCAACATCCATACTTTCAATGAATTGGGAGAAGAGTTCATCAAACAATACAAGTACAATGTGGACATGGCGCCTGACCATGATCAACTCAGGGCCATGGTTCAGAAAGACAAGGAATCATTCAAAGAATATGCACAGAGATGGCATGAGGTAGTCGCCCAAGTGATTCCTCCCATGGAAGAGAATGAGATGACTAAGATTTTCTTGAATACTCTGGGTGCCTTCTACTATGAAAGGATGGTAGAAAGTGCGCCAAGTGACTTTACTGAAATGGTAGGCATGGGTATTCGTTTAGAAGAGGCTATAAGAGAGGGTCGTTTAACAAAGAGTGAAGGATTTGGAGGTGTGAAGAAGACATCTTATGGGTTTACCAAGAAGAAGGAAGGGGATGCAAATGATGTCATGCATGGGAGAAGGGTTAATACTCCTAGAAGGAATTCTCAGCGTCATCAACAAGTCGCCTCAGTTACTCCAGTTGTGGGTGTAGCTCTAACTACCGTTGCTTATTAGATACCGTCCCAGCAGGGGAATCACGGGTATAATCAGAGAAGGGAGAGTTATGACCCTATTCCTATGAGTTATATGGAGTTACTACCGGCTTTGATTCAAAAGAAGTTGGTTCAGACCTTACCACCTCCCGCTGTACCATCACCATTGCCTTGGTATTACAAGGCAGACTAAACATGTGCTTTTCATCAGGGAGCACCAGGGCATAATGTTGAGAATTGTTATTCTTTGAAGACTGAGGTGCAGAAATTGGTAAAGTCTGGTATTCTATCTTTCAAAGATGTGGGCCCTAATGTGAAAGACAATCCTCTACCCAAGCATGGAGGAGTAAATGATGTGAATATGGTGGCCGATTGTCCAGGCGACATCCAGATTTTTGATATTAATCTGGTTAGAGGAGATTTGGTGAAAATGCATGCAGACCTCTGTGAATTTAGCTACTATACGCATGACCATTCCAGATGTGCTATTTGCAGTAAAGACATACAGGGTTGCAATAAGATAAAGGCTGATTTGTAGGAGATGATGGATGAGGGCCTCATCCACATAATCAAGCCTAGGGCAGAGTATGAAGAGGAAGTGAATATGGTTTCTGGATGTCCTGGGGAGTTCAAAATTTTTTATGTAGAGTATATGAATGAGGATCTTGTGCAATTGCATGCTACTTTCTGCCACATGGATGGTCAGGTGGAACATCAGTATGGATCTTGCCGAATTTGCTGTCGAGACTCCCGAGGATGTTCAATCGTGAAGAAAGGTGTTCAACTGTTGTTGGACAATGGAACTATCAAGATTACAGGTCAAAGGGATGATTACCATGAAGTGGATATGGTTAAGGTTTGTTTGACTGAAGAAGAGTCAGATGAAGAGTATGCCTCCGCAGATGAGTATTTCTCCTCAAATGGGGATTTGTTTTCCAAAAGCGACTCAATAATGACTGATTGTGTTGAAGAATGGGTAAACGTCATTGAACCTTGTTTTGGTGCACCCGCCTATTTTGAAGTCGAGTATCATATCAAGCCAGTTGTTACCCCATTGGTGATCAGTTTGCCGGGTCCTGTCCCCTACAAGTCAAATAAGGTTGTACCCTACAAATACAATGCTACAATATTAGAGGATGGAGTGGAAATTCCCATCCAGCCAATGCCTCATGTTGGAAATATTGCTGAGAATAGTAGAGTGACCTGCAACGGTCGTGTATTTGCACCAGTTGTTCAAGGAGTTGTTAGTGCTGAAAATAAAATTACTGAGAACATTCAACCCAAGAAGGCTACGGGTGAATCTAGTGGAGCTACTTTAGAGAAAGAAGTGGATGATATTTTGAAGATAATCAAGATGAGCGACTACAAAATTGTAAATCAGCTACTGTAGACTCCTTTAAAAATATCCATCTTGGCTTTATTGATGAACTCCTCTGCTCACAGAGAATCTTTGATGAGGGTACTTGATCAAGCCTTTGTGGAGAGTGATATGCCAGTAGACCAACTGAACAGTGTAGTAGGGAACATTACGTCATGTAATAACTTGAGTTTCTGCAATGATGAATTTCCAGATGAAGGAAGGAATCATAACCTGGCCCTCTATATCTCCATGAACTACAAGAATGATTCACTATCCAATATGCTGATTGATAATGGATCCGCATTGAATGTTATACCGAGGAGTACACTTATGAAGTTGAAATATCAAGGAACGCCTATGCACCCGAGTGGCATCATTGTAAAAGCGTTTGATGGATCAAGGAAATCTATTATTGGTGAAGTGGACTTGCCTATTCGTATAGGACCACATTTGTTTCAGATTACTTTCCAGGTCATGGACATTGGACCTGCTTATAGCTGTTTGTTGGGAAGGCTGTGGATTCATGAGGCAGGGGCTTTCACTTCAACTTTACACCAGAAACTAAAGTTTGTACGTGAAGGGAAAGTAGTGATCATAAATGGGGAATAAGCATTATTGATATCTCATTTGTCCTCTTTCAGCATTGTGGAGGCAAATGAAGCTGCTATTGGAACTCAGTTCCAAGCTTTATCTATTGACAACATAAGAGGAAATGAGAATTCCATGGTTTCGCTTAAGGATGCACAACAAGTTGTGCGAAAGGGTCATAGTGAGGTATGGGGACAAGTTGTGGATCCACCTGTAAACAAGAACAGAGCTGGCTTGGGGTTCTCTTTGAAGAATGACAAAGGTAAGAGCATGAAGCCAAAGTCTGCTGTAGGCAAGTATCATCTTCCGTAGTGGGGGTTATCTTTATCCAACTGTTTCTAGGATTAATGCCATTGTGGAAGATGAAGCAGAGCAGGAAATGCCAAATAATGTGACGCACAGAGTTAGGGTTCAGAACTGGATCACCATTGATGTTCCCTCTTGCATACATGTTTCAAAGTAATTTGATTTGTTAAATGTTTTTGAAAAGCTTTCACTCTACCTAAGGTGGAAGTATTAATATTGTATGGGCTTATCTGTTTGTTGTGACTTTAAAATCAATAATAAAAGTTGTCTTTGTTTCCCAAATTGTGTCTTTATTTTCTGCTTTTTCTTGGAAAATGGTAATCAGAAGAAAAAACATTTCAAAATAAATAATAACTGAAATACAATCTGCATGATCACTTATTATATGTGTCAATTTATAAATGAATTCATAAATCATATGTATATATTAATTAAAAAACCCGTTGAATACAATGACCCTGCACCCTGTCCCAACTTTGAATGTCCTGTGTATGGGGCCGAAGAAGAAGACTATGATGAGGTTTCAGAAGAGGTCTCACGGTTTCTTGAGTGCGAGGAGAGTGCCATTCAGCTATATAAAGAGCCATTGGAAGTAATCAATTTGGGTTTATAAGAAGATCTGAAGGAAGTCAAGATTGGAGCATTGCTGCATTCTGATGTGAAGAGCAGGTTGATTAAGCTGTTGAAAGAGTATGTGGATATTTCCGCTTGGTCTTATCAAGATATTCCTAGTCTAGATACAGATATTGTAGAGCATAGTTTGCCTTTGAAGCCAAAGTGTCCGCCAATCAAACAGAAGTTGAGAAGAACTCACCCAGATATGGCACTAAAGATCAAAAAGGAGGTTCTAAAGCAGATTAATGCTGGTTTTCTTGTGACGTCAGTGTATCCTCAATGGATTTCCAATATTGTCCCAGTACCAAAGAAAGACGGAAAAGTCTCCATGTGCGTAGATTACAGAGATCTAAATAAAGCTAGTCCAAAAGATGATTTTCCATTACCACACATTGACATGTTAGTGGATAGCACAACAAAATTCAAAGTATTCTCGTTCATGGACGGATTTTCAGGGTATAATCAAATAAGAATGTCTCTAGAGGACGTGGAAAAAATAACATTTATCACACCCTGGGGAACATTCTGTTACAGAGTGATGCCCTTCGGGTTGAAGAACGCTAGTGCAATGTACTAGAGGGCTATGACAACCCTATTCCATGATTTGATGCACAAGGAAATCAAAGTATATGTTGATGATATGATTGCTAAATCCCAGACTGAAGAAAGGCATGTAGAATATTTATTGAAGTTGTTTCAGCATTTGAGGAAGTATCGTCTCCGCTTGAATCCAAATAAGTGTACCTTCGGTGTCCAATAAGGGAAATTGTTGGGTTTCATTGTTGGACAGAAAGGAATCAAAGTTGACCCTGATAAAGTCAAAGAAATTCAAGAAATGCCAGCGCCACGAACTGAAAATCAAGTCATAGGGTTCCTCGGGCATTTGAATTATATTTCCAGATTCATTTCTCACATGATTGCAACATATGAACCGATCTTTAAGTTGTTAAAGAAAGATCAAGGTTGTGTATGGACGGATGACTGCCAAAGGGCATTTGAAAGTATTAAAGAATATCTGCTTGAACCTCCTATCTTTCTCCTTCCCATCGAAGGAAGACCGCTGATTATGTATCTAACAGTGTTAGATGATTCCATGGGCTATATTCCGGGACAACAAGATGAAACAGGAAAGAAAGAGTACGCCATTTATTATCTTAACAAAAAGTTTACTGATTGTGAGTCGCGGTATTCCATGCTGGAAAAGACATGTTATGCTTTGGCCTGTGTGGCAAAACGTTTGCGGCAGTATATGTTGAAGCACACCACTTAGTTGATCTCCAAAATAGATCCAATCGAGTACATTTTTGAAAAGCCTACTCTTACTGGGAGAATTGCCCGCTGGCAGATGCTGTTATCTGAATATGACATTGAATACCGCACTCAAAAATCTATTAAAATCAGCGTGTTGGCAGATTATCTTGCTCACCAACCAGTTGAGGATCATCAGTCTGTGAAGTATGAGTTCCCCGATGAGGACGTGATGTTCCTGAAAGTGAAAGATTGTAATGAACCAATGCCTGAGGAAGGTCCTGATCTTGAATCTAGTTGGAGTATGATATTTGATGGAGTTGTGAATGCTTAAAGGATTTGGTGATGTGATTGTCACTCCACATGGATCGCACATTCCTTTTACTGCAAGGTTGACATTTGATTGCACTAATAATATGGCAGAATATGAGGCTTGCATCATGGGTCTCGAGGAAGCTATTGATCTCAGAATTAAAATTCTTGATGTGTATGGCGATTTGGCTTTGGTAATAAATAAGATTAAAAGAGAGTGGGATACCCATCACCCTGGCTTGATCCCTTACAAATATTATGCTAGAAGGTTGTTACCCTTCTTTAATAAAGTTGAATTCCATCACATTCCTAGAGATGAAAATCAAATGGCAGATGCTCTGGCAACTCTGGCTTCTATGTATCAAGTGAATACTTGGAATGATATACCTCGAATTATGGTTCAGTGACTGGATAGGCCCGCTCATATGTTTACAAAGGAAGAGGTAGCAGATGAAAAACCTTGGTATTATAATATCAAGCATTTTCTTCAGACTCAGGAATACTCGATTGGTGCTTCGAAGAAAGATAGGAAGATATTGAGAAGATTGGCTGACAGTTTCTTCCTCAATGAAAATGTGTTGTACAAGAGAAATTATGACATGGTCTTGCTCAGATACATGGATAGACACGAAGCAGGCATGTTGATGCATGAAATTCATGAAGTTTAATTTGGCACTCATGCCAATGGACATTCGATGGCTAAAAAGATGCTAAGGGCAGGTTACTATTGGCTGACAATGGAATCTAATTGTTACAAATTTGCAAAGAAGTGTCATAAATGGCAGATTTATGCAGACAAGGTCCATGTGCCTCTGACACTTCTCAATGTGATTTCCTCCTCGTGGCCTTTCTCTATGTGGGGTATTGACATGATTGGGATGATAGAACCCAAAGCTTCGAATGGACACCGTTTTATCTTGGTAGCAATTAATTACTTCACCAGGTGGGTGGAGGTTGCTTCATATGCTAATGTCACTAAGCAGGTGGTCATGCGCTTCATCAAGAATAATCTTATATGTTGGTATGGTGTGCCGAGCAGAATTATCACCGATAATGGCTCGAATCTGAACAACAAAATGATAACAGAACTGTGTGAAGAGTTCAAGATTGTCCATCACAATTCTGCTTCGTACAGGCCAAAGATGAATGGGGTTGTTAAAGCTGCTAATAAGAATATCAATAAGATTATCCAGAAAATGGTTGTTACTTATAAGGATTGGCATGAAATGCTCCCTTTTGCTTTGCATGGATATCCAACATCTATCTGCACTTCAACAGGAGCAACCTCGTTCTCCCTTGTGTATGGAATGGAAAGTTGTGCTCCCAATCGAGGTTGAGATTTCCTCTTTGCAAGTGATAATGGAAACCAAGTTGTCAGAGGCTGAATGGGTCCATAATAGGTTTGACCAATTGAATTTGATCGAATAAAAGAGAATGACAACTTTGTGTCATGAACAACTATATAAGAAGATAATGAAGAAATATTTTGATAAGAAGGTCAAACCTCGTGACTTCAGAGAAGGCGACCTCGTGCTCAGGAAGATCATGTCTTTAAGCGCTGATTCTAGGGGCAAGTGAACTCCCAATTTTGAAGGCCCATATGTTGTCAAGAAAGCCTTCTCTGGCGGTGCATTGATTCTTGAAACTATGGATGGCGAGAAGTTCCCACGTCCCATGAATGCTGATGTAGTCAAGAAATACTCCGCCAAAAGAAATAAAAGAACAGCTCACTAAGTTGAAAACCCGAAAGGGTGGCTTAAGCAAAAAAGAGCGTCTTGGTAGGCCGAAAACCCGAAAGGGCGGTCTAGGCAAAAATTAGAGACATAAACAGAATAAATTTCATGCTAAGTTGAAAACCCGCAAAGGCAGCTTAGGAAAAAGTTAAGGACTTTCTTGGCAAGTAACTACATCAGACAAGACTTGATCATTGAAGCAACAATCTTCTCGGATCCTCATCATACTTCGAACAGAAGTTGTTGCTCGAGATTTCAAAAGTGGTTAGAGGGGATATTGGTCATTGTATCTGAATGTATCTTTTCCATTATATATTACCTTTTTCCGAACTTTGTAATCATCCATGAAGTCTCGCCATTCGCAGACTACCATTCTATTAATGGAATTTGAGCTTTTACCCAATTCTTTGTAGTTCTTATTCTATTTAGCTTGCAAAGACTCAATTTATTATTGGTAATAACTTTCAGAGCGAAAATATTAAATAACAAACTTGATTTTCAAAAAGAATTTACAATTTGCTTTTACTTTAAAATTTGTGACGCAAGAGAAAAACAAAAGTGGTGATCTCAGGAATGGACGGACTCCAGTTGTTTTGAGAAGTTTTGTTTCCCAGGGAAGTTTTTTCTCAATATGTTCTCGCTGTATTTGGTTTGTGACTCCAATGTCCCTGGTCAAGTTTTGGTTCATTTCTCCTCTCTTCTGAGTTTGCATGATATGAAGATTCAATCCCAGATTCCTCCAGTAAAAGTTTTCGTTTGTTTAATAGAGGTTCTTTCTTCCCATAGAAGTTGGTACAATAATCACTCTTGAAGAACACAGGTGTTGTACCCCAAAATTTGCCCTCCCATTTCCTCAACATTTTCTCATCACAAGACCTTTGAAGATCAAGATCCAGTTAGGGTTTCCTCTGCTCAAGACTTCTCCTTGCACTGTGGACTCAAATTAGGGTTTGTGTTTGCCCAAGGATGTTTTGACCTAAAATGCCTAAGATGACTTTCATGTTTCATGTTAGACTCCCAAGTTTATCCTCACCAAGTTTCAAGTCTTGATTCCAAGTTTTACCCAGTCAATTGGACAGTTGACCTAGAAATCAGCTGTATTGGGGAAAAGTCAACTGTGGCCAATTGACAGTCAAATCTCATGAAATTTGACCCACATCAACATATTGAGCTTACATGAACCATTTGATCAAGTTTGGACCACAATTCCATAAGAAATTTGATCAGATCATCAAAAGGGCAAAATGGTCATTTTTAGGGTTTTGACTGCACAAAGGCAATTTTTGACTGTTTGACCTAGCCAATGGCAAACCAAGCTCACATATGGACTCAAGGACCCCATGAAATGGTCTTGACACATTCATCAAGCTCAAAAGATCCCAAGTACACAAGATTGACAGTTGAATTTCCCAGTCAATTGATCAATTTTGACTGTATACTGAAAAGTCAAACTTTGACTTTTTGGTCAAAATCAAGAGTCAAGATTCATTTTTCATCAAAACATGCCAAATCATGAAACTTGTTCACCAAGAAATCACAAAATGCAAATTAGGGTTTGAAATGGAATTTTTCATAACTTAGAATTTTTTCTAAGTTATGAAAAACCCTAATTTTTTCCCAACTTTGCCCCACTTTTTCACCATGATTCATTTGGATTCCAACAAAAGTCAAAACATGAAAGTTGTAGCTTGTTACATAATCTACAACTTTGATTCACAAAGTTTTCTCATTTGAAGCTTTTATCTCAAGTTACAATTTTTTGAATAAGGGCACTAAACCATTCTTAACTTAGTGAATTTTTGACCTATTTTGACAAGGTTTTCTACCCCACTTCAAGGCCATTTTCCATACCCTTCCACTTGGAATTTCAATTTTCATTTCAAAGATGGATTGTAGTACACATTCCAAGCTTTCCAAAATGTCAAAGAACTTCTCAAACAACCTCATGGTTAAGGAGAATCGAATTTCACAATATAGCAAAAACTCACTTTTGAATTGGCCATTTTTCATGTTCATAACCTTGCAATTTGAACTCAGCATGCTTTAGGTTAGATTGCAGGTCCTTAAACCAAGTTACACTCAATAATTTAATGCATATTCATTGTGTTAAGGTGTTGTTCTATGAGTTTGAACAATGTATGCAAGATTAATCCCAAACTAGATAAAGCATTCTTTCCATTTTTGCAAAAGTTCACTTTATGTCCAATTGAGAATCCAACAAGTACATTGCAAATCTGATTGGCACAAGTTTATGTGTTAATCACACTGATCAAGGAGGGATTATGCAGCATAGTGTGAGGTCCTCTACAGGCCTAGAAGCACAATTTGCCTTTGTTTGCTTAAGTGTGAAGTAAAGTTGCATAACTTATAACAACTTCCATCTCAGCTTACAAACACAAGAAAGAAGTTATCAAACACATTCCACATACCATAACCAAGCTATTGCACGAGCCTTTTACTCCCAATCCACCCTCCATCTCAGAATCACTCTCAAACTGCAAAAACAGAGTTGCCTCTGCAGTTTGAGTGCCATCTTCCATTTCCCTCAAGATCTCTTGCCAAAACCAGTTCATACACATCCCCTAGCATCTATGCAAGCTAACCATGACCTGAAACCTGACCTGTAATCCCTCTAAGCCACTTCACCATTTTTGTTTTTCTGTTTTGCAGTTGAAGTTCACTAGCACGATTCAGAGAGTTTCAAGACAAAGTAGAACTTGGAAAAGCATCCTTACACTTCAAGGAAGCTATACAAATCATCATTTTACTCTGAAACATCCTCCATTGCAAAGCACGATTCCAACTGAACAGGTATATTCATGAAGTTCTATCTCTCTTATTAGGCATTGTTAGCTTTAGGTTTGTGAAGAAAATATGTCACAATCATAGCCCTGAACATGCCCATATAGTTAGATTTCATTTATGTTATGTGTGCTGCAAGAATTTTGAGTCTGAACATGGCATAAAAGTTAGGTCAGAAATTGGGGGAGAAGAAATTCTCCTTCATCTTAGAGAGTTAGGTCAAGTTTTATACATGGTTAGAATCGTCTCTTCATGCTGAACATTTGTTATGTTATGAGTTTTTGCTAAAAAGCCAGGAATCAAGAGTTGAAAGATGAGGAACAGGGCGCGCGTTTTTTTCAAATATTGTTGCTGGAGGTTGAAGAGAGTGGTCTTTGGGCTGGGCCTGTGTATTTTTTCTTATTCACACCCCTTAATTGCTTTTACACCCCCAAGGCCCATTTGCTTATTTCCTTGACTTTTTGACTTTTTTCTTTTTTTGATTGACTTTGTTTATTTTTTCTCATGACATAAAAAAAATAAAAATATTTTTTCTCACCATTTTTGATTTTATTAGGCATTTATATAATTTTCTTTTGGTATATACATAAATAGATAAATATATATATTTTATTTAAAATACTAAAAATAGTGTAAATGCATTTCTATACATTTTTATTTTTGTTTACTTTCTGAAAATATTTCACATAAAAAATACTTTTTTTATTAAATGTTAAATATATATTATTTTTATATATAATGCATATTTAGAACTTAATATATATATATATATATATATATATATATATATATATATATATATATATATATATATATATATATATATATATATATATATATATATATATATATATATATATATATATATATATATATATATATGTTTATTAATATATTTAGGTTAGAATATAAAAATATTTGAATTTTTCCTTTTATTAATATTTGATATAAAAAAATACTTTTTATAATATACTTCATTTTATTTTTATTTTTTGTACATAATAAATAAATACTTGTATTAAATTAAATAATAATACATTTTATTTAATAGAATTAGGGTTTTGCCCTAAATATGAAAAAACTCCAAAAAATAATATCTTTTTATTATCTTTTATTTTTACATAAATAATACTTTTTTTATACATATACAAAACATTTTGGCATCTTGCATATTTTGTTCCATTTTGTTTAATTATTGTACATTGATTAAATTGTATAAATTCAATATTGATGTAATAGTTTTAGGTTTACATTACCTGTCAATATCCCCATTTGAACATTTATACCCCCTTCCCATATTTGGTTTTATAATAGCTTAGTAAATTTATTTTCGCACTTTATTGCTTTCTAATTATGCCATGTTAGAATTAGGGTTTGTATGCGAAAAACGAAAAAAAATAGTTATGACCTAATCTCAAGACAAATGAGCATGAAAATGGATACACAAATCACACTTGCACCCCTAGGGTACTCCACTTGTTGCCTTTCAAAATTGGGCCATATTGCATGTTAAGTCTCTTTGGGCAAAACAACAAATTGAATGATCATAGTCCCTCGATAACATCTTCAAAATACTTCCAAAACAAATGATCAAGTCCCTTAAAGAAAATGCCCAAAGATACTTGGCACCATTGCAATTATGGTCTAAACGATGACCCACGCCCGTCCCTTTCACATCCTAAACATAAGATTGTCCACCAAATACAATGGTGGAACAAACTTGTTAAAAGGGTTAAAACATAGCAATAATCTTTTGAGAAATTTAGGAGTAGATAACCTCTTAGTTACTTGAATCAATCTTGCAAACTAAAACACTTGCCTATTTCAAAAACCACACATCACTACACTTTCAAAACAACTTTCAAAAACAAATGAAAACCTTTTCAAAAGACATACATCTTTGTATACATCCCCACATGGATCATTACAAAGGTTGCCACCACATTGGCCTCTTTTCAAAACATTTTCAAACCCGCACACACTCAAGCACCATTTAAAACAATTGAAAACAAAAGGCAATTGATCTAAGCAAGTAACTAAGAGCCCATGGATAACCATGGATGGAAAGGGTGCTAATACCTTCCCTTTCTATAATCTACTCCCCGAACCCAAGAAAACATCTCAAAAGGTTTTTTGCTGTGCTTTTTAACCTTTCCTTAGGATAAAATAAAAAGCCGGTGGCGACTCTTGCTCAACCGAAACATTTGCGAAAACAAACGCAAAACCTCAAGTCAGTTCTCCCACCGTATCACAGAACTGGCGAATCTGCCGGGGAGAACTTATAAAGTGGAGTAACCGTAGGGTTTAGATCACCTTTGTTTTCAATTGTTTGCTTTGTTTGCTTTTATATTTGTGGGCTTTGCATCAGAGTTTCATATATCCTAACCCGGATCTGGGAAATACCCCTTTTTAGGTAGCATAATCTGTGAGGGACCTGTCCGGCATAGACCGACATGGGTGAAGCGGTGGCTACGTTGGTGTGGCATCTTAGTCTGTACCTATATCCCTTATGTTGCAACGGGGAGAATATAGGTCTTCTAAGGGGTCATTAAACACCAACCAACCTTAGAACCCTAAATTGACCAACTTGGCTATTAGGACAATAGCAGTATGCTACACTCATTGAGGCTAAACTCTCGAGATGGTTCTGGCCGCGAGAAAAGATTGCGATGCTGGAGTTATGACCGATTGAGGGTAGCCAATGATTTGAGATCCTCTAGAACCCGGTTACTTCTAATAGGACAGGTTTTAACCAACAAAACCAAAAGAGGGTAATACCTGAAACTCATGCTGGCCTGAAACCTAAGGGTGTCTTGTGTGACTTGTGTGCCTTATTTGCCTATGTGAATACTTGTGGTGTGCTTCATCATAGCATCATGCCATCATACCATTGCATGCATCCTGTATAAAGGACTAACCCATTTCAAAGACAAAAGAGTTTCATCTTTGCTCCGTTTTGTAGGACATCATGATACCCGTGCGTAGGAATACTGTCCGGCTCAACTTTGTTCAACCACCAGCTTTACTCAAGGATTTGGTTGGAAGGATTCCAAACACTTCTCCTTTCATCAACATACATGGTTCTCTCCTTGGCTTGGTCACTGCAAAATGGGACCAACAACTGATAAGTGTTCTGACCCAGTTTTATGACCCTCTGTATCATTGTTTCACCTTTCAAGACTTCCAGCTGGTTCCTACCCTGGAAGAGTTCTCTTATTTTCTTGGGATCCCTGTCTTGGAACAAACTCCATTCACTGGTTTGGAAAAGACTCCTAGGCCTGAAGAGATTGCTGCAATTCTCCCCTTGACTAAAGAAGAGGTGTTAGCTAACTGGGAAACTAGAAATGGGGTAAAAGGCTTTTTGGTCAAATTTCTGGTTGCCAAGGCTAATGATTTCTGGAATGACTTGGACTTCAAGGCGTACAAGGATATTCTGGCTCTTTTGATCTATGGTCTGGTATTGTTTCCCAACCCTGACACTTTCATCAGTACCCATGTCATAAGGATCTTCATGTCTCGGAATCCGGTACCCACTCTTTTGGGTGATATTCTACAACAACTCTATGCTCGTACTGCTCGAAAACGGGGAACTCCGTGGTGTTGTGCTCCTTTGCTGGTAAGGTGGTTTATTTCGCACCTTCCTAAGGTCGTGCTGAAGAATGAAGAAGGAAAAGGTTGGGCTCGGGGGTTAATGTCTCTCACTGATAATGACATCACCTGGACTCTCAGAGGTTTGGATGAGGTAGTTGTTATTGACCGTTGCGGAGAATACCCTAATGTTCCGTTGATTGGTATCCAAGGAGGAATCTCTTACAATCCATGCTTAGCTCTCCGTCAGTTTGGAAGAGCCAGAGGAGATGGGCCTCATGAAATGCTGGTTCCTCACTTCCATTTTGAGTTTCAGGCAGACAGTGACAAACTACGCCAGGGATTCATTAGAGCTTGGGACAGAATTCACAAAGCCGACCCACATGAGTTGGGACCAAAGACTTCTCTGCCATTGAAGCCCTATTGCAAATGGGTCCGCATCCGTGCTCAGAGGTTAGGTATGCCCTACGAAGCTGTTAGACCTCTCATTCTTGAATCTCCTGATGAAGATGGGGTTCCTCCAACTGTCCTCCCTCCTCAGATACCTACTGATTTTGACACAATGAAGAGATCTTGGGCGCAGCTAAAGGAAGAACGGGATTTCTATCGGGAGAAATTCAACGAGCAGGAACGGAAGATCCATAGGCTGACTAAGCAATTGGAGGAAGAGAGGGTCCTGAACAACTACATCAACACTGAAAAGAGGAGGCCATGGGAGCATTGATGAGCTTTGGATGTTTCCTTTTATAGTTTTATTTCCTTTCCAGTATTTTTCATTCCTGTAATGCCTAAGGGCAAATTGTTGAACAATTGAAAATTTTAATCTAATGAAGTGTGTTTCCTTTTTGTCTACAAAGTTGAATCTTGTTTGTCTTTGAAAACATAAAACATACGCATTCCATTGCACCATATGCATAGAAGGTACCCTATTTCACAGGTTGCTTAATCTCCTTCGCTGTTTATTTTGAACAGTCATCATGAATCCAGACTCCTCCAGTGAGCAAGCAATCAAGGCCCTTCAGGCCCAAAGTGCACAGTTTCAAGATATGGTCCTAAGCCTAGCCCAAGGTCAGCAAGAGTTGAAGACTCTACTCCTGAAGAAGAAGAAGAAAAAGAGGACTGCGTTGTTCAACACCGGACGCAGATTTGGGAACACACTCCATAATGAAGCTGAACCAACTACTTCTTCTGCTGAGAAAAACAGTCCCCAAGGGGGAGGAGCTCCTAGTCCCGCAGTCTCCGACAACGAGACGGACTATAACGACGAATAATACCCACCTACTGCTGACAGATACAAGCAATTGGAGGACCGCTTAAGCGCCATGGAAATTCAGAATGTGCCGGGGCTGGATTTCGGAGATTTGGGGTTATCTTCTGGGGTAGTAATTCCACACAGGTTTAAGGCGCCTGCCTTCGCCAAGTATGATGGGGTCTCCTGCCCAAAGCTGCATCTAAGGTCGTACGTAAGGAAGATCCAACCTTACACGGCAGATAAGAACCTTTGGATTCACTTCTTCCAAGATAGCCTCTCGGGGTCACAGCTTGAATGGTTCTACCAATTAGATGGAACTAGCATCCGACACTGGGAATATTTGGCAACCGCATTCTACAGACAATACCAATACAATTCTGATCTCGCTCCTACGCGTACCCAACTTCAGGGTATGTCTCTAGGAACGGGTGAAGGGTTCAAAGAGTACGCACAAAAATGGAGAGATTTGGCTGGCAGGGTGCAGCCTCCATTGACTGATCGTGAGCTGGTTGATATGTTCCTAGGGACTTTGTCTGGTCCATTTTTCAATCATTTGGTTGGTAATTCCTCCGCTGGGTTTACGGATTTAATACGGACAGGAGAAAGAATTGAAGCTGGAATCAGGTCAGGCAAGATACAAAAGGCTGCCTCCACAAGTGCTGAGAAGAGGTCGTTTAAGAAAGAAGCAAGTGCCGTCTATGGTCCTAGAAGACAGGTCAAGCCCGAAGGTCGCCAAGCCGTCAATGCTTTGGTCATCTCAAAACCTGTTACTGCTCCTCAGCAGTACAATCAACAAAGAAGCGAAAGGCCCAAGAGGCAGTATACTCGGCTGAGTATGACCTTATCTCAAATTTTACCCCAACTGTTATCAACCAACTTGGTGACCCTCAAAGAAGCTCCTAAGGTCGTCAACACTGCGTCTCCTAAGTATAACCCAAATGCCCGATGTGGTTATCATTCTGATAGTCCCGGGCACACTACTGATGATTGCTGGGCCTTGAGAAACAAAGTGCAAGATCTGATCGACGCAAAGGAAATTCAGTTTGAGGCGCCGGAGAGACCAAATGTTGTAACTGCTCCTATGCCCCAACATAGAGTAAATGCCATTGAGGAAGAATTGTATGCTGTTTCGATAAATGAAGTTATTACCCCTCTGAAGACTGTCAAGAAGAACCTACTGCTGGCCGGTTTATTTCCGGGTTGCAGTGAAGGTTGCCTGTTCTGTGCTGTTTCCCTATCTGGTTGTCCCTTGCTGAAGTTAGGCATCCAAAGCCTAATGGATAGCAAGGAGATTCTGTTTAAGAAGTCTGTTGTTTAGTTGGTTCCAGTAAAAGAAGTTTCTGTGGTTACCATCTTCAATAATCCAATCAAGGCTCTCCCGAAGAAGCCTATTCAAATCATGACTGTTGCACCTGTGGTTATTACTGTTCCGGGGCCTCTCCCCTACGTGTCTGATAAAGCTGTCCCCTGGCATTATGGGGCAGATGTATATGTAAATGGAATCAAACAAGAATTCAACACTGACGCCAGTATCTGCGATATCACTGGTCCAGCCAAGGTCACCCGCAGTGGCAGGCTCTTCTCGCCTGACATTGCACCGCCCGCTACTCGAAGACCCCTCCTTATAACACCTACAATCTTACCTGTTCCTGCTGCTGATCAAGTTGTTTCCCCTGCTGCCGAGTCATCTAATGCTCGGGGCAAAGGGATTGAAGAGGATCCTGCCCGGATGGAGGCACCAATACCTATAAATGCTGAGGCCTCCCAACAAGAAATGGAGGAAATCCTGAAAATAATAAAGAAGAGTGATTTCAATGTTGTCGAGCAGCTAGGGCATACGCCCTCCAAGATCTCCATGCTCTCCTTATTGTTATGCTCCGAGGCCCATTCCAAGGCCTTGATCTCATTTCTCAAGACGGCCCATGTGCCACAGGAGACATCTGCAGTCCAGTTCACTGATTGCGTAGCAAATCTGACAGCATACAATGGCTTGGGTTTCTCAGATGCTGACCTGACTGCGAAGGGAAGAGACCACAATGATGCCCTGCATGTCTCTATCGAATGCAGGGGCACTACTCTGGCGCATGTATTGGTGGATACTGGTTCTTCCTTGAATGTTCTACCAAAAAAGGCTTTAGACCGTTTAGATTGTGAAGGCCTGGAACTGAAGCCCAGCAATATCATCGTCAGGGCCTTTGACGGTTCAAAAAGGATGGTTCATGGAGAGGTTGACATCCCGATTCGTGTGGGCTCTCAGGTGTTTGACTCTACTTTTTATGTGATGGATATACGTCCATCATACTCTTGCCTACTGGGTCGACCTTGGATCCATAAAGCTGGGGCAGTGACCTCTACCTTGCACCAGAAACTGAAGTACCCTGTCAGAGGGAAGATCGTCACTGTGCAAGGAGAAGAGGAGTATATGGTGAGCCATTTGAATTCCTTCAGATACATTGAGATGGACGGGGAATTTATTGAAACCCCCTTTCAGCATTTCGAGGAGGTGCATCCAATTTCAGCAGCAGCAGAAACAACAGTCGAAGAGAATGTTCCTTTGAAGATGGCCTCCCTAAGGGATGCCCGAGCTGTGGTTCAGAAAGGCAATTGTGCAAACTGGGGTCAGCTTCCTGACTTCACTCAGAAGAACGACAAGTTTGGGCTGGGCTTTACCGCAGAGGCTCAGAGGGCTGTGCGCAAGGAAAAGATCAAAAAGGCTCCGATGTTTATCTCCAACCCAAGGGTGAATGCTATCGAGGAGGATGTGGAGGAAGCAGAATTTGACAGTTGGATCTACCCGACTACCAGCAACGGACCAAGCAACTGGACGGCAAAGGATTTTACACCTATCACATTTGTCACGCAGTAATTAATTTCTTTTGATTTCCAATTTGTAACAAACAATATGTTAAAACTTTGTTGGCTCGGTGTCCTACCCGGGGCATCGTAGCTCCATTTGTGAGGGCTTTTTGTATGACATTTCCATATATCATCAATCAAAACATTGGACGTTTGTTGCATTTCAAATCTTGTGCTATTTTTCTTTCTGTGTTATATATATTGCAAAACAGCTATATTTACACACACTCACTCATACAGGTTTCAATCCACTCTGGATCTCACTGGTAACAGCTCTGCTACCGCCAGTTATGACTTCGAGAATCTGATCAACTTGGCCGAAGCCGAAGGTGAAGATGATTGCGAAGTGCCTGGTGAACTCGCAAGACTGCTACTCCAGGAAGAGAGAGCTATTCAACCACATGAAGAGCCGGTGGAGACAATTAACCTGGGTACTGAGACAGATAGGAAAGAGGTCAAGATTGGTGCCAATCTAGAGCTCAGTGTGAAGCAACGATTGATCCAGATGCTACAGGATTACATGGAGATTTTTGCTTGGTCCTATGAAGATATGCCTGGTTTGGATGCCGACATTGTAGTTCATCACCTGCCAACCAAGGAAGATTGCCCTCCGGTAAAGCAAAAAGTCCGACGGATGCGTCTAGAGATGTCTGAGAAGATCAAGGCCGAGGTTATGAAACAGTTTGATGCCGGGGTCCTTGCAGTGACTTCTTACTCTCAGTGGGTTGCCAACGTGGTGCCGGTACCAAAGAAGGACGGTAAGGTCAGAATGTGTGTTGACTACAGGGATCTGAACAGGGCCAGCCCCAAGGATGACTTCCCCCTACCTCACATTGATGTCCTTGTTGACAATACAGCTCAACACAAAGTGTTCTCCTTCATGGATGGTTTTTCAGGGTATAATCAGATCAAGATGGCTTCAGAGGATATGGAGAAGACTACATTTGTGACTCAGTGGGGCACCTTCTGTTATAAGGTCATGCCATTCGGATTGAACAATGCTGGGGCAACCTATCAACGTGCCATGGTTGCTTTATTTCATGATATGATCCATCATGAGATTGAGGTATACGTTGATGACATGATTGCAAGGTCTCAAACTGAGGAGGAGCACCTTGACCATCTGAGGAGGTTATTTGACCGACTCAAGTTGTACAAGCTGAGATTGAATCCCAACAAATGCACCTTTGGGGTAAGATCCGGAAAATTGCTAGGTTTCATTGTAAGTGATAGAGGTATTCAGGTGGACCCTGCCAAGGTAAAAGCCATACAAGAGATACCGACTCCAAAAATAGAGAAAGAAGTCAGAGGCTTCCTGGGACGACTGAATTACATTGCCCGATTCATCTCACATCTGACTGCTACTTGTGAGCCAATCTTCAAATTGCTGAAGAAAGATCAAGTAGTACGCTAGAATGATGAATGTCAGGCCTCCTTTGAAAAGATAAAGGAATATCTCCAAGAGCCACCCATTCTTATGCCACCGGTGGAAGGAAGACCTCTGATACTATACTTGACGGTACTTGACAATTCAATGGGGTGTGTGCTGGGGCAGCATGACGAGTCTGGCCGAAAAGAGAACGCTATTTATTACTTGAGCAAAAAGTTTACCGACTGTGAGTCTCGTTACTCACTGCTTGAGAAAACTTGTTGCGCTCTTGTATGGGCTGCTCGCCGGCTGAGACAGTATATGCTGACTCACACTACTTTATTGATTTCAAAAATGGATCCCATCAAGTACATATTCGAAAAGCCTGCTCTGTCTGGAAGAATAGCGAGATGGCAAATGATCTTGACGGAATATGACATCCAGTATACGACTCAGAAAGCAATTAAGGGAAGTGTACTGGCAGATCATTTGGCACACCAACCTGTGGACAATTACCAATCATTGAACTTTGATTTTCCGGACGAAGACATCATGGTGGTAACTGACTGTGAAATACCTGGACCGGATGAAGGACCTGAGGAAGGATCCCGATGGTCTTTGCATTTTGACGGAGCCTCCAATGCTTTGGGTAACGGCGTCGGCGCTGTAATCATATCTCCCAAAGGAACTCATACTCCACTCACCGCCCGATTATGTTTCAACTGCACCAACAACATGGCAGAATATGAGGCATGTATCATGGGTCTTCAAGCTGCAATCGATTTAAGGATCAAGTTTCTAAGTGTCTTCGAAGATTTCGCTCTCGTGATCAATCAGATCAAAGGCGAGTGGGATACAAAACACCCAAATCTTATCCCTTACAAGGAGTATGTGTTGACCTTGCTCCCCCACTTTGAAGAGATAACTTTCGAACACTTCCCTAGAGAGGAGAATCAGCTAGCGGACGCCCTAGCTACGATGTCTTCAATGTTCAAAGTTAAATGGGACAACGAGGCTCCCCGAATCATTATCTGGAAGTTGGATGAACCGGCATACTGCTGCGAGCTCGAGGCTGAGAAGGTGACTGAAAAACCCTGGTATCATGAGGTGAAGAGGTACTTGGAAGCTCAAGAATACCCTGAAGGTGCATCTGTCAATGATAAGAAGTTCATGAGGAGGTTTGCTGCAAAATTCTTCCTCAGCAACGGCATTCTCTACAAACGGAATCATGATTCAACTCTGCTACGTTGTGTGGATAAGGCTGAAGCAGAGAAAATTATGATAGAATTACATGAAGGCACATTTGGAACACATTCTAGTGGACACACCATGGCTAAGAAAATCCTTCGGGCAGGATATTTCTGGTCCACAATGGAAGCCGATTGTTACCAACACTCCCGAACTTGTCATAAATGCCAGATCTATGCTGACAAGGTGCATATCCCTCCGGTTCCTTTGAATGTCCTGACGGCACCTTGGCCTTTTGCAATGTGGGGCATCAATATGATCGGTGAGATCCGACCGACGGCATCCAATGGGCATCGCTTCATCTTGGTGGCGATCGATTATTTCATGAAATGGGTTGAGGCAGCTTCCTATGCCATAGTAACCAAGAGCGTCGTGGCACATTTCATCCGGCATAATCTGATCTGTCGGTACGGCGTCCCGGAAAGAATCATTACGGACAATGGTACCAATCTCAATAATTCGATGATCACTGAACTCTGTGAACAATTCAAGATACAGCACCACAATTCTTCTCCCTACCGGCCGAAGATGAATGGGGCTGTAGAGGCAGCTAATAAGAATATCAAGAAAATTGTGCAGAAGATGACAGTGACCTATAAAGATTGGCACGAGATGTTACCATTCGCTCTTCATGGGTAGCGTACCTCAGCAAGGACGTCAACCGGGGCAACTCCCTTCTCCTTGGTCTATGGCATGGAGGCAGTCTTGCCAATTGAAGTCCAGATACCCTCTCTCCGGATAATGAAGGATGCAGACTTAAGTGAAGATGACTGGATCCAGACTCGACTTGATCAATTAAATCTGATTGACGAAAAGAGGCTCACTGCTATCTGTCATGGTCAAACGTATCAAAAACGGATGATCAGGGCATTTAACAAGAAAGTCAAACCACAAGAGTATCAAGTTGGGGACTTGGTAATCAAACGCATCATCCTTCCTCAAAGTGATCCCCGGGGCAAATGGACCCCTACATACGAAGGGCCATTTGTGGTTAAACATGTGTTCTCAGGAGGAGCCATGATCCTAACCACCATGGATGGTGACGACCTTCCTCACCCCGCCAATGCAGACATAGTGAAAAAATACTACGCATAAATAAAAGACCCGCTAGGTCGACATGCCTAGGCAAAAATAAGGGCTTCACGGCGAACCAAAAGGGTTCGGGAAAAAATAAGGGATGAAATGAATAAAAATCTGTATACCCGGCAAGTCGAAAACCTGAAAAGGCGGCTTGGGCAAAAAATGGGTATCCCGGTGGACTGAAAACCCGAAAGGGCGGTCCAGGCAAAAGTTAGGGATAAAGCGTAACACTATGTCTCATTGGATCACTTCGCATCCGGAATTCGACACCAACTATCTGGCTCAGATTTCGGCATCGACCAATCAGCTTCATCTTCAACTAGGCAGCAAAGCGATGAGACGTTCGAAGACATAAAGGCGATAGCAGAGTTGGAACCCAGTAGGATTGTTCACATAGCTGTTTTGTTTCCTTTTTCAAATTGTAAACTCTATGTTATTTGGCGGCGTCCTCTTACTAGGATGTCAGCCTCTTGTACAAAAACGCCTATTCACAGGCAAAGTTCAAATCAATACAAATTCACTTGTCCATACAAATTGCCATTGTTTTCCCTTTTTCTGTTTTGTCTTGCGAAGAACGTCCAATGTTCATTTTTGATATATGCATTTAACATTAAATTGCTGATTCGTAAATGTTTACGTATGAAAAAAGAGATTGATTACAAGTGACATCAGAAACAGGGGCAATGTGGAGTTGTCTGATGCAGTCTGGTTGTTTTGTCCGCCAAGGTACCAAGGTAGATTCGACTGAAGAATGTGACCAAATCATCTCAACGTCCCGCAGAATAAGACAAGATTCAGCATTACTTTCCCCAGTGAAGTCACAACATCCCCCGGCAGGTCTTAAAGCTCATCCCCAGTAAATTCTGGAAGCTTGTTCCCTGCAGGGTACGGATGTCTCTCCCGAGTTTTATTCAGAGTTATTTCCTCACAAGGACTTATAACTGGGTTATCCTCAGCTAATTGCCACGGAAGATCGCCCTCGGCAAAGTTCCTTCAATCCCCGGCGGAATTTATCTTTGGTGCTCCCCAGCGGAGTTTATCATCAGTATCCCCAGCGGAATCCATCATTAAAGTCCTCAACAGGCCTCTCATCAAAACTTCGGCCAAGTATCTCTTCCCCGGAGCAACTCCCCGGCCGTTCGTCAAGGATTTATTTTCCTAAGACGAAGTTACATTCATAAACATTTCACGTTTCCATACATCTTGCTTACACATATGATAAAGTGCATACAACACTATCTCATGTTGAACATCATGACATCATGCATATCATACATCATGACATTGCATACAATCTTCAGGAAAAAGACAATCCCAAAGACAACTACCTTCAACTGTCACAATTCCAGATTCGATACCTGTATCTAGCCAGGGCACATCTGAGAGTGATCAGTTTCCAGACTCGATTCCTGTATCTAGCCAGGGAACGTCTGAAAAGTTCGAAGATTCGATTCCTGTATCCAGCCAGGGCACATCTATCAACTACAACATCTCCAGATTCGATTCCTGTATCTAGCCAGGGCATATCTGTTGACCACGTTTCCAGACTCGATTCCTGTATCTAGCCAGGGCACGTCTGAAAAGTTTGAAGATTTGATTCTTGTATCCATCCAGGGCACATCTATCAACTACAACATCTCCAGATTCGATTCCTGTATCCAGCCAGGGCATATCTGTTGACCACGTTTCCAGACTCGATTCCTGTATCTAGCCAGGGCACGTCTGAAGAGTTCGAAGATTCGATTCCTGTATCCAGCCAGGGCACATCTATTGACGACTATTTCCGGATTCGATTCCTGTATCCATCCAGGGCACATCTATTAACGACTATTTCTGGATTCGACTCCTGTATCTAGCCAGGGCACATCTGTGAGCAACCAATTGTAGATTCGATTCCTGTATCCAGCCAGGGCACATTTATTAACGACTATTTCCGGATTCGACTCCTGTATCTAGCCAGGGCACATCTGTGAGCAACCAATTGTAGATTCGATACCTGTATCTAGCCAGGGCATATCTACATCAGAAGGTTGAAGATCAAACACCTGTAACAAGCCAGGAAAACATCAGCCTCTCCCAAATACACAAGTTCTCGCTAAGGAATCTCTTATGCGATCGACACTTCCAAATGGCATCTATAAGCCCATTCCCGACAAGGTTCTGTCACATCTCCAGATGGCATCTATAAGCCCATCTCCCTATCCACCATCTCTCCAAATGTCATCCATAAGCCCATTCCCGACATCACATTGTTGAGACTCCAGCATGCGAGTGCAAATTTCCGGGCACTCTAGTGTCCAATCTCCTTTTACCCTCGAGCCACGAAAGGCAAACTTGCCAATCTAACTCTTCAGGTCCAAGAAGATTGAACAGGGGCAACTGTTGTACCCTAAAATTTGCCCTCCCATTTCCTCAACATTTTCTCATCACAAGACCTTTGAAGATCAAGATCCAGTTAGGGTTTCCTCTGCTCAAGACTTCTCCTTGCACTGTGGACTCAAATTAGGGTTTGTGTTTGCCCAAGGATGTTTTGACCTAAAATGCCTAAGATGACTTTCATGTTTCATGTTAGACTCCCAAGTTTATCCTCACCAAGTTTCAAGTCTTGATTCCAAGTTTTACCCAGTCAATTGGACAGTTGACCTAGAAATCAGCTGTATTGGGGAAAAGTCAACTGTGGCCAATTGACAGTCAAATCTCATGAAATTTTACCCACATCAACATATTGAGCTTACATGAACCATTTGATCAAGTTTGGACCACAATTCCATAAGAAATTTGATCAGATCATCAAAAGGGCAAAATGGTCATTTTTAGGGTTTTGACTGCACAAAGGCAATTTTTGACTGTTTGACCTAGCCAATGGCAAACCAAGCTCACATATGGACTCAAGGACCCCATGAAATGGTCTTGACACATTCATCAAGCTCAAAAGATCCCAAGTACACAAGATTGACAGTTGAATTTCCCAGTCAATTGATCAATTTTGACTGTATACTGAAAAGTCAAACTTTGACTTTTTGGTCAAAATCAAGAGTCAAGTTTCATTTTTCATAAAAACATGCCAAATCATGAAACTTGTTCACCAAGAAATCACAAAATGCAAATTAGGGTTTGAAATGGAATTTTTCATAACTTAGAATTTTTTCTAAGTTATGAAAAACCCTAATTTTTTCCCAACTTTGCCCCACTTTTTCACCATGATTCATTTGGATTCCAACAAAAGTCAAAACATGAAAGTTGTAGCTTGTTACATAATCTACAACTTTGATTCACAAAGTTTTCTCATTTGAAGCTTGTATCTCAAGTTACAATTTTTTGAATAAGGGCACTAAACCATTCTTAACTTAGTGAATTTTGACCTATTTTGACAAGGTTTTCTACCCCACTTCAAGGCCATTTTCCATACCCTTCCACTTGGAATTTCAATTTGCATTTCAAAGATGGATTGTAGTAAACATTCCAAGCTTTCCAAAATGTCCAAGAACTTCTCAAACAACCTCATGGTTAGGGAGAATCGAATTTCACAATATAGCAAAAACTCACTTTTGAATTGGCCATTTTTCATGTTCATAACCTTGCAATTTGAACTCAGCATGCTTTAGGTTAGATTGCAGGTCCTTAAACCAAGTTACACTCAATAATTTAATGCATATTCATTGTGTTAAGTTGTTGTTCTATGAGTTTGAACAATGTATGCAAGATTAATCCCAAACTAGATAAAGCATTCTTTCCATTTTTGCAAAAGTTCACTTTATGTCCAATTGAGAATCCAACAAGTACATTGCAAATCTGATTGGCACAAGTTTATGTGTTAATCACACTGATCAAGGAGGGATTATGCAGGATAGTGTGAGGTCCTCTACAGGCCTAGAAGCACAATTTGCCTTTGTTTGCTTAAGTGTGAAGTAAAGTTGCATAACTCATAACAACTTCCATCTCAGCTTACAAACACAAGAAAGAAGTTATCAAACACATTCCACATACCATAACCAAGCTATTGCACGAGCCTTTTACTCCCAATCCACCCTCCATCTCAGAATCACTCTCAAACTGCAAAAATAGAGTTGCCTCTGCAGTTTGAGTGCCATCTTCCATTTCCCTCAAGATCTCTTGCCAAAACCAGTTCATACACATCCCCTAGCATCTATGCAAGCTAACCATGACCTGAAACCTGACCTGTAATCCCTCTAAGCCACTTCACCATTTTTGTTTTTCTGTTTTGCAGTTGAAGTTCACTAGCACGATTCAGAGAGTTTCAAGACAAAGTAGAACTTGGAAAAGCATCCTTACACTTCAAGGAAGCTATACAAATCATCATTTTACTCTGAAACATCCTCCATTGCAAAGCACGATTCCAACTGAACAGGTATATTCATGAAGTTCTATCTCTCTTATTAGGCATTGTTAGCTTTAGGTTTGTGAAGAAAATATGTCACAATCATAGCCCTGAACATGCCCATATAGTTAGATTTTATTTATGTTATGTGTGCTGCAAGAATTTTGAGCCTGAACATGGCATAAAAGTTAGGTCAGAAATTGGGGGAGAAGAAATTCTCCTTCATCTTAGAGAGTTAGGTCAAGTTTTATACATGGTTAGAATCGTCTCTTCATGCTGAACATTTGTTATGTTATGAGTTTTTGCTAAAAAGCCAGGAATCAAGAGTTGAAAGATGAGGAACAGGGCGCGCGTTTTTTTCAAATATTGTTGCTGGAGGTTGAAGACAGTGGTCTTTGGGCTGGGCCTGTGTATTTTTTCTTATTCACACCCCTTAATTGCTTTTACACCCCCAAGGCCCATTTGCTTATTTCCTTGACTTTTTGACTTTTTTCTTTTTTTGATTGACTTTGTTTATTTTTTCTCATGACATAAAAAAAATAAAAAAAAATTTTCTCACCATTTTTTATTTTATTAGGCATTTATATAATTTTCTTTTGGTTTATACATAAATAGATAAATATATATATTTTATTTAAAATACTAAAAATAGTGTAAATGCATTTCTATACATTTTTATTTTTGTTTACTTTCTGAAAATATTTCACATAAAAAATACTTTTTTTATTAAATGTTAAATATATATTATTTTTATATATAATGCATATTTAGAACTTAATATATATATATATATATATATATATATATATATATATATATATATATATATATATATATATATATATATATATATATATATATATATATATATATATATATATATATATATATATATATATATATATATGTTTATTAATATATTTAGGTTAGAATATAAAAATATTTGAATTTTTCCTTTTATTAATATTTGATATAAAAAAATACTTTTTATAATATACTTCATTTTATTTTTATTTTTTGTACATAATAAATAAATACTTGTATTAAATTAAATAATAATACATTTTATTTAATAGAATTAGGGTTTTGCCCTAAATATGAAAAAACTCCAAAAAATAATATCTTTTTATTATCTTTTATTTTTACATAAATAATACTTTTTTTATACATATACAAAACATTTTGGCATCTTGCATATTTTGTTCCATTTTGTTTAATTATTGTACATTGATTAAATTGTATAAATTCAATATTGATGTAATAGTTTTAGGTTTACATTACCTGTCAATATCCCCATTTGAACATTTGTACCCCCCTTCCCATATTTGGTTTTGTAATAGCTTAGTAAATTTATTTTCGCACTTTATTGCTTTCTAATTATGCCATGTTAGAATTAGGGTTTGTATGCGGAAAAACGAAAAAAAAATAGTTATGACCTAATCTCAAGACAAATGAGCATGAAAATGGATACACAAATCACACTTGCACCCCTAGGGTACTCCACTTGTTGCCTTTCAAAATTGGGCCATATTGCATGTTAAGTCTCTTTGGGCAAAACAACAAATTGAATGATCATAGTCCCTCGATAACATCTTCAAAATACTTCCAAAACAAATGATCAAGTCCCTTAAAGAAAATGCCCAGAGATACTTGGCACCATTGCAATTATGGTCTAAACGATGACCCACGCCCGTCCCTTTCACATCCTAAACATAAGATTGTCCACCAAATACAATGGTGGAACAAACTTGTTAAAAGGGTTAAAACATAGCAATAATCTTTTGAGAAATTTAGGAGTAGATAACCTCTTAGTTACTTGAATCAATCTTGCAAACTAAAACACTTGCCTATTTCAAAAACCACACATCACTACACTTTCAAAAACAAATGAAAACCTTTTCAAAAGACATACATCTTTGTATACATCCCCACATGGATCATTACAAAGGTTGCCACCACATTGGCCTCTTTTCAAAACATTTTCAAACCCGCACACACTCAAGCACCATTTAAAACAATTAAAAACAAAAGGCAAGTGATCTAAGCAAGTCACTAAGAGCCCATGGATAACCATGGATAGAAAGGGTGCTAATACCTTCCCTTTCTATAATCTACTCCCCGAACCCAAGAAAACATCTCAAAAGGTTTTTTGCTGTGCTTTTTAACCTTTCCTTAGGATAAAATAAAAAGTCGGTGGCGACTCTTGCTCAACCGAAACATTTACGAAAACAAACGCAAAACCTCAAGTCAGTTCTCCCACCGTATCACAACAGGTCTCCGATTTCTCTAGTGAAGAACGTATATTGGTTCTCCCTTTGACGATTTGGTGTTAACCTCCCCAGTGAAGTCATCACGAAATCCCCAGTTAATGGCTTGTTGATAGGGCATTATATGCCTTAACAATGTTTGTGTGTTTCCTCTTTCAAAATGGTCCTAAACTCCCTAGTGAATGTTTTGATGATTTGATGTTCGTCTTCTCTACTTGAAGTTGATTTTTCAAAATCCCTAATAAAATCGTTACTTTTGAAAATATTTGATTTCCCGTTGAAGTCTGAGTGTTATTCCCTAGTAAAGACCTGGGAGAGGATGTTGTATCCCTATATCTGTGATGTTTAGTCGCTATGTTTTGTTTACTACTGAATTATGTTTCTCCCCAATAAAGTTAAACCAGACAGTAGGTTTTGTTTCCTCATTTGGTGATTACTTTTTCTTGGATTGTTCATCTTGGATGTAATTTGTCTGAGTGTTGATTGTTCCCGTGTACTATGTAAACACTCATACATTCATACACATATCATGCATAACTGAAATTGGCAAATCATCGCTCATTCACATTCGTTAATATTTTGTTGACATATTACCCTATTTTATAGATGTTATGTTGTCCTCTCTTCAATAGAGTGTTGGCCTTAAGCAGAAAGCGTATATTCTTTCAACATCCCCACTGAGTTATCCCTCATGGAAGATTTTTGCTCCAGCCTTCTTGTACAACTCTTTGTCTGGATGATTTAGGTTTCCCTCTTGAGTTTATTTCTCAAAGGATGTATTTTGGGCGACTGTCTCATTCCAGTTTATTTATGGTTTGAATTTTTGATCCTCGGCAATATTATTACTTTGGATTTCCACAAGTTTCGAGCATTGGTTTGAGAATGTGCATTTATTTTGCACGAGAAGACCTTTATTTCCTCAATCAAGAATATATTGGCATTTCCCCAGGAATTCATATTTCTTTCCCCAGGAAGTCATATTTCTTTCCCTAGGAAGTCATGTTTCTTTCCCCAGGAAGTCATATTTCTTTCCCCAGGAAGTCACATTTCTTTCCCCAGAAAGTATTTGTTTTTACAATCCTCCATAACAGCAAGTGGCATGTCTCTTTATTTGAGCAACCTGTACTTCCCTATAAAAGTCGACGTAACTTTTTTTTTTGCTATCTTCTCTATAAGTAGATAGTTTGCAGCCCATTGCCCAAATTACTGTAGTGAATGGAAAGACTTTTAATATCGCAAAGACAGTTCATTGTGAAATCTTTACAAATGGTAGTCTCTTTATTTGAGACAGCTTATATATTACCCTTTCCGGGCAGAATGCATTGGCTAAAGAAGAAGTTGAGACCCATTCTAGGTGAAATGCCAGAATTTTGGGGAAACTTGTTATCTTTTTGCTACCTTCAGTGAACGTTGGTAGTTCATCGTCAGTGAATGACGGTGCTATGATATATTCTCTTTCTACCTCTAGTGAAAGTTGGTAGGTCACCTTCAGTGAAAGTAGGTGATTGTTATCTTTTTTCTAACTTCGGTGAACGTTGGTAGTTCATCTTTAGTAAATGGTGGTGCTATGATATATTCTCTTTCTACCTTCATTGAAAGTTGGTAGGCCACCGTCAGTGAAAGTTGGTGATTGTTATCTTTATGCTACCTTCAGTGAACGTTGGTAGTTCATCGTTAGTGAAAGGCAGTGCTATGATATATTTTCTTTCTACCTTCAGTGAATGTTGGTAGGTCACCTTTAGTGAAAGTTGGTGATTGTTATCTTTTTCTACCTTCAGTGAACGTTGGTAGTTCATCATCAGTGAACGATGGTGCTACAATATATTTTTCTCTTTCTACCTTCAGTGAAAGTTGGTAGGTCACCATCAGTGAAAGTTGGTGATTGTTATCTTTTTTCTACCTTCAGTGAACGTTGGTAGTTCATCGTCAGTGAACGGCGGTGCTATGATATATTCTCTTTCTACCTTCATTGAAAGTTGGTAGGTCACCTTCAGTGAAAGTGGGTGATTGTTAACTTTTTTCTACCTTCAGTGAACGTTGGTAGTTCATCGTCAGTGAACAACGGTGCTATTATATATATTTTCTTTCTACCTTTAATGAAAGTTGGTAGGTCACCTTCAGTGAAAGTTGGTGATTGTTATCTTTTTTCTACCTTCAGTGAACTTTGGTAGTTCATCGTTAGTGAACGACGGTGCTATGATATATTTTTCTCTTTATACCTTCAGTGAAGGTTGGTAGGTCACCTTCAGTGAAAGTTGGTGATTGTTATCTTTACGCTACTCTCAGTGAAAATTGGTAGTTCATCGTCAGGGAACGGTGATGCAATGATATTCCTATTCCTTCTACCTTCAGTGAACGTTGGTAGCTCACCGTCAGTGAACATCAGTGTTGTTATTTCTTTCCTCTTTCTACCTTCAGTGAATGTTGGTAGTTTCTCCTATAGTAGGAGTTGGTGTATCCTTTGACCATTTTAGCATCCTCTCTGAGTCAGGTCTTTTGATCCACCAGTGATTTAATTTCCTGGTCAAGTTTCTATTTTGTTTTTGTATTTTCTTTGCCACATCCCTAGTGGTGTTTTACGTATCTTTGGTGTTGTTCATATGCATTCATGCTCATAAGCACTGCATGGAATCTTAGGGCCAAAAATAGGGCTTGTTTTATATTTAAGTATCTTTGATCGCGTCGACACGAAGATTTTCAACCTTCGTATCTCCAGATAGAAGAAACTTAAATAAGGTCAGCTGTTGTACCCCAATTTTTGCCCCTAATATCCCCTCATCATACCATGTTGATTCCATCATAACAAGATCACATTAGGGCTTTTGGTTCTCCTCCCTATATTTAGCTTTTCTCTTTGACGAATCACCAAGCACCTTGATTTGTTTTCTTTTGTGATCATGAATATTTTGTCTTGATTTTCTTTTTAATAATGTAGGTAAATGCAATGAGGCTTAGCAAGTTGATCCATGGGTTCATGAGTTTATTTCCATGCCCTAGTCAATAAAGATTGAGAATTTCAAACCTCACCATTGGATTTGTTTTGGAGGAAATGGCATGGAAAGTTTATTTTGGTTCACTACATTCCAAGATATCAAGATTGATCCAAAAGTACAAGGGGTTGATTGAAGGAGTTGTCATGCTTGGACAAGGCCTTGTTCCCATTGATCACAAGTGCATATTTCTATAAATTCTAAAGATATGGAAGTGGTTTTGGTGGCTATGAATTCTCATTTTTTCATCCTCAACAACATCTATTTACAAAACATTTGTGTTGGTACAAGAAGTTTGTTCAAAATTGTCAAGGTTCCTCAAAGCATTTTCTTGATCTAGGAGCTAGGGTTTTGAACTTCAAAGAAGTATATCTTGCTCATATTTTGGTATTTTTGAGTGATTCCAAATACATCCTTCTCTTCAAAGGGATATAAGTAAATCACTTCAAAAGTTTCAAGGATTTTTCATGTGGAAGAAGGTGGATGATGAAGAAAGATTACAAGTCCTCCAGATGAACCCCCAATTTCTCATATGTGATTTAAATTGATCATAACATGGTCAATTTGTATCATCTGGAGCCCATTCTTTTTCAACAATAATCTTGAGGATGTGAACTTTATTCTTTCTTTTATATGAAAAATGAGAAAATGGATGGAAGATTCCCTAGGGATACAAAAGATTATAGGTCCTTTCATGATTTTTTGCCAACTTCAACAATTCATAACTCTCTCAATTTTTGGAGATTTTGAATGGTTCAAGTTTCGAAATGTAATTCAAGAGGTATATTTCATGCTGTCGTTTTTGGTCAAAAGCAAATTTCAAGTGGAAGGCCATGTTTGGATGCAAAACATTATAGGTCACTTTTAATGAAAACTTTGAAATATTTCTAAGTATGGGAAGTCAAATTTTTTTCCAACTTTGACTCCATGTAAATTTTAGTTCAAGCATCCATTTTATTCTATTCTTTTTCCATTGCAAAGCTTGTAACCTCATCTTTCTAAAGCATCAATAGTCATGCCTTAAGACCCTATGAGCTGAGAATGACATTGGATTGAACTTGGTAACTTGGAACTGAAGTTTCCCCATAAGTCAGAATTTGAAGTCTTTGTTTTGGCTTCTAATCACAAGTTTTCCATGCGTTTTTGCCTCTAAACATGTTTAGTGAAGTTCCAAAATTGATTAGCATAATAAAACACGCGTTTAGGATGAGTTTTGATCAAATTAAAATTCACACTTTTCTTGTTTGCAACTTCACATGATTTCCCTCCAAACTTCATCATTTCACACGCTTGGACATTCCATTTGATTCCCTATAAATAGAGGGTCATCCCTCATTCATTTTCTCAAGCTTAGATAGCCAGAATCACCCTGCCAAACTTGTTCCATAATTCAAAATTTTGCTACTTCGAAATCTGCTTTCAAGCCTTTTTCAATCCAATTTTTCCATCAATTCACCTTCCTTGATCTTCGCTGAAGCTAACCAAATAATTATATTCAAGAATCGTGCCCTGTATTGCTCCATAAAAGTACAGTTTCAGAGCTCTGCAACTCAACTTCAATAGGTAGATTCCTTCTCCAATTCTTCAAAACTTTGATATCATTGTAATGCCCTCATTGCCCTGGTTCTAGTCGCAACACTTATTTTCATCTGGAAACTTGTTTTGACCACGAAATTTCAAATCCCTTTTCAAAACTTTCCTTCTAATTTGCTTGAGCTACAGTTTATATAAGTTTGCCGCGAAGGTGTGGTTGTCTTCGTCTTGAAGAGACGAAGCGAATGGCATAGGTATGAGCTTATGATTTTACAATTTGAGAGACCTGCAATTCGCTTTGGCTAGAGTTTGAAGATGACCAATGTGTCATCTTCCAACCAATGATGGCACACCACTTGTTTTTTTTTTGAAATCTGATTTTAATTAATGACTCAACGCATTATCCACTAAAGTCCATAACATGCACAGCGCGCCAGGTCCACTTGATTTGTTTAATAACGCGCTTTGACATTGATCAGATGGCCCGTATTTTTTTGGTTTTTATTTTCTTTTCTGATTTTTATATTTAATTATTTTAAATTTCAAAAAAATCATAGAAAGTTCATTTTTAGTCCAAAAAATCTGAAAAAATTATGATAAATATTTTTGATTTTTCTCTTTCTGGTTTTTATTTTTTCATAATTTTATTTTGTGTTTTGGTATTTTTTTTTATAAATTTTCACTTTATTTGATTTGTTTTAAATGTTTAAAAATACTTTTATGCATTTTTAAATTCTGAAAAAAATATGGAATGATCCAATGATATCTTGACAAATATTGGTGACCTCATTTATTTTTTTTATTTATGAATTTGTTATTTTTTTTATCATTTTTGGTTTATTTTAATCATTAATTTTAATTTTAAAAATAGTTTCTGACTTTTAAAAATTACCAAAAATTTTATAAAATCATTTTATTTCATTTCTAATTTTTCTATGGTCTTAATTTTTATTTCTTGAGTAATTTGAATATAGTTGGTATTTTTCTCTTTTATTTCCATTTTAAAACATTTTAAAAAACCTTTTAATGTATATATTAAATGCAATATTATTTTGTGATTATTTTTTGGCTGATCTTGGGTTAAATTTTTGATCATGAGCTTTATTTACATCATTGGATCCATGGTGTTGAGTCTAACTCCACAAAAATGGATGAATGATTTTAATAATAGTTTGATTTAAATTTAATTCAAAAGTGGTTTGTATATTCTCTCCCACTCCTCTTCATCTCATCCCTTTCTTATTGCACTAAGTGTTATTGGAGCATGATCTCTATATCATGTCTCAAAATAAATGGTACATAGATTGCTATTGACTGGCCTCAAAATAGGTGTGAATTCTATATAAGTCCACTTACGATTGCTTAACATAACGCTAAATTCTGTCCCGATTCAAATAAATAATCATTCGTGGCCCAAACCTATGTTGCAAGCCCAAGTATGTTAATTTGATCTCTTTAATCCAACAACCTTGAGATTCATTGTGTGGAGGCTTTGGTTCTACCAATCCTCTAATGGATCTACAACACTTTTTCTCAACGCGGATCACTTAAACATCGTTGATCATTAAATGGTACTTTTGAGGATTCCAAATGGATAATATACTTGACAAAAAGCAAATGCAACTTGTTGTGTAGAGGATTTGGTTCTACCAATCCTCTAATGATTTCCAAATGCAAGTTTCAAGATGGTCATCCAACTAACCATTAATTATTAAATTGTTTTTACTTTATGCATTTTTTAATATATTTTTATGCTTTATGTACCATTTACTTTTAGCATTACATTTCATGTCGCTTTTACTTTGATCACTTGAGTTTTGCTTTTCTCTTCTAAGATACTTAATAATCAATATGAACCATAACAAAATTTAATGATATTTGGCCTGTTTTGTTAATATCCTTGGCATTATGGAGTATTGGACTTCTTAGACTTAGGATTAGAGATCTTGGCCTATGTTGGAGACCTTGTGACCTTGATTTATATTTTGTCTCGAGTTCTTGAGGTTTACCTCAAGACATTGGGTTGTTTGTTTGCTTTGTGTGTAGGTTATTGTGATTACATACTTTGTTTGTAGTCTGGAATTCACCTGTATACAACCGTTACTCTGCCTAATTTTTGTGAAGACTTAATACACTTGAAGTTTGGTTCTCTCAAGAGGTCTAGTATCTTTGCTTGCTTGGTTTCGATCCAAAGAATGGGAATTCTATTTTGGCTCATAATGTCAAGTGTTGGCTTCTTGTTGGTTAGATGGTTCTTCTCCTTAGCTTTTAGCTTATGCTTTAGGATAGTCTCTTCTTCTCCTCCCATATTCTTTAATTTCAAAAATCTTCTTCCTCCTTTTGAAAACTCTTCTTGTTTTTTAACTTGAACCACTTTCATAATAAACTTGGACTTAGGTCCATGCATTTTCAAAAACATATTCATAAATAAACTCCAATCAACTTAATAATACCTTGACATTTTTTTGAGAAGACTAAAAGTCAATCTATCTCATCCAAAACATTTTTCCATTTTGGATCTTATCTTTAAAACTTTTCTCAAAAGATTATACTCTTGTCAATCCTTGTAGTGATGCAAACAACTATACTTCTACAATATATAGTGAAGAGAGATATCTTCCACTTTGGTGTTGAGTGAGGCATTGTTGATTTTAAAATCCAAGCCATATCCTTCACTTTGAGATGATGCAAATTATCCTTCCTCATAATTGTGGGTAGTAAGTATGTTTTCCACACGGACAATGACAATGCTGTCTTATCTCATAAAAATTAACCAATACACTTACATTTTTAAATTTTTAAAGAGGAACTATGTGTACCCTGATCCCCTATTGCACAGTAGATGGTACTTAGGCATTAAAGGTTCGCAACCGTGGCAGGTGCAAAAATCAATAAAAAAAAATACTTCTTTTCTCACCTCCACTATCTATTTTTATACAACATTTTTATAGCCAAAATATACAGATTTTACAAAGAGGTTCCTGCGGAGTACCGTAGATGTTTAGGGTGCTAATACCTTCTCTTTACATAACAACCCCCTTACCTTGAATCTTTTCCCCTCTTTTTTGGGTTATTCACTATTTTCCCATTCCTTTGGAAACAATAAAGCGCGGTGGAGATTTTTATTTTTGATCTGTATAAGTCTAGTCAATCCAATGGCTTAGTCTTGAACATTTCTACCGCTACAATATCATCTTGATAGAAGAGTGTGAATATTTTGTTGGGGTGTAAGTTCTCGTTTTAAGAGGTTCATAAGCTTTTAAGCATTTAATATATTGTGTGTCAATTCTCATAAGATTTTAACCATTGAGTTTTGCGTGTTTTGGAAGTATAGCTTCCGATTGGTTTTTCTCTCTACTTGTGTGTAGAGTTTGCTCCAATTGCTGAGTGTAATTGAAGAGGGATTTGAGGAGGACCTCATACCTAGGTGTGTCTTAGGTAGTAGTTAAGCAAAGTGTAGTGATTAAGTGTGTAGACTATAAACTGGAGGTTTGTTGTAAGGTCTGAAAATTGATACTATCTAGTTGATTTCGTCCCTGGCTTGGTAGCCCCCAGAGTACGAAAGTTTTTCCGAACTGGGTAAACATATATTGTGTTATTTACTTTCAACACTAATATTATTGTTTATACATCTTACTGTTGTATGGGAAGTCGGATCTGGTGTCTCGACATCTCGTAGGACATCTATGATCTGATAGACATAATTTAAATTGGTATCAAGCAGGCATCCTGCTCTTACTCTGGGTGAGATTCAGGGAAGATACTTTCTGGTACAATGGACAAAGATGGAAGAATTATGGTTAAAATACCAATTTTGGATGATACCAACTATGATAGTTAGAAACCTCGTATGGAGACCTTTATAAAGTCCTTGGGTGACAAGGCTCGGAAAAATGTTGACAAAGGTTGGGATCCACCAAAGGTTGTGGATGCAGCAGGAAAAGTCACTGATGTGCTGAAGCCTGAAGAAGACTGGGATGATAATGACGAGGAGTTATCACAAGGGAACTCCAAAACATTGAACGCCATATTCAATGGAGTCGATAAAAATATCTTCAAGCTGATAAAGAATTGTAAGCATGCAAAAGTTGTATGGGAGACCCTACAGAAAGTTCGTGAAGGAAATCATAAGGTTAAATTGGCAAAGTTTCAACTTCTCTCCTCAAAATTTGAGGTCTTAAAGATGAATGAGGATGAAAGTATCCAAGACTTTCACATGACTGTTTTAAATATTGCTAATGACTTAAAATACCTGGGAGAGAAAATATCAGAGGATAAGCTAGTCAGGAAGATGCTTAGATATCTTCCCAAGATATTTGACATGAAGGTGATTGCTATTGAAGAATCCCAAAATTTAGGCATGATGACAGTAGATGAACTGGTAAGTTCACTTAAGACTTTTGAGTCTGCTATAAATGAAAGATATGAAAAGAAGAAGAGTATAGCCTTTGAATCTAGTGTTGGAGACTCAGAGGACAAAGGGAACATGAATTCAAAAGGAATATCTGACGATCTCGTGCTGCTTGGAAGACAATTTAGTAGGGTGTTGAGGAAGTCCAGGCTTTGTGCTAAGAATATGTCATACAACATCAACAAAAACCAGGACCTAGGAAGAAAACTAAAATATAAAGAAAAGCCAAACCAAGGGAAAGGTGTTTAGTGTAATGAATGTGAGCATTATGGAAACATAAGAACTGAATGTGCCACCTATCTAGAAAAGCAAGGAAAAATTTGTATGTGTCATGGTCTGATGGAGAATCTTAAAGTGATCATGAGGAAGATTCAGCCAAGCAAGTGACTTCCTTGACTAGAATTTGTGGATCTGATAAAGAATCATGTGAATCAGATAAAGAATCATACGTTGGAGAACTCACTGTTAGTGAACTGGCTGCTGGGTATTTGGATTTATGCCTCAAGAATTAAAGACTATGTCAGAAAGTATTGACACAAAAGTTTGTCATCACTCAACTAGAGGCTGACAAAGAAGAGCATTTGTCTATCATTGTTAAACTTAAAGAGGATAATGTTGGGAACATGAATGGTCGTGGTTTTAATAACCAAACTATGAAGAACAACAAGTAAATAATGGAGTTTGCCCCTGAAAAGATGAAGCATGATCTGAAGATGTCAAGGCACATGATCCAACATCAGCCACATCATCATGGAAGATATCATAGTCCAGTGTATCAACGATGGAAGTGTCACTACTATGGAGGGTTTGGACATTTAAAGTCCCCGTGCTACAAATTTTATGGATATCCCATCCATAGATTCCCTTACAGAAAGAAAAATGATAAATCTAAGGAAATGTCAAGAGGAGCTTTTCATCATGACGCATATGGACTTATAGCTTATACTTCTCTCAAAGCCTCAACTAGAGAAGACTGATATTTTGATAGTGATTGCTCCATACACATGACTGGTATTAAGAGATTTTTAGTGGATATTAAACCACGTGTCACTAGTTATGCTACTTTTGGAGATAAGTCAAAGTGTGAAATCAAAGGTGTGGGAAAGGTGGATTATACTAGACAACGAAGTCTAGATAATGTGTTATTTGTTAAAGGGCTAACAACAAATCTGATAAGTATCAGTCAAATTTGTGATCAAGGTCACAAAGTTAACTTTACTCAACTCGAATGCCTGATTACAAATGATAAAAATGAAGTTGTTATGTCAAGAACCAGATCAAAGGACAACTATTACCTATGGAATTTCTCCAGAATGTCTATCAACATGCTTATTATCAAAAGATGATGAAGTAAGCATATGGCATCAAAAGCTCGAACACCTACATCTGAAGGATATGAAGAAGATTATGTCAAAGGAAGCCATCAGGGATATCCCCCAACTAAATATTGATGAAGGGAGAATTTGTGGAGAATTTCAAATTAGGAAGGAGACAAGGATTCCCCTTAAGAATATTCAACATCTTGGTACCTCAAGAGTTCTAGAGCTCATTCACATAGAATTAATGGGGCCTATGCGAGTGGAAAGTCTTAGAGGAAAAAGGTATGCCTATGTTGTGGTTGATGACTACTCAAGATTCACTTAGCTGAAGTTCAACAAAGAGAAATATAAGGTGTTTGAAGTGTTCAAGGAACTATGTCACAAAATTCAAAGAGAAAAAGGTTGTGGTGTTGTCAGAATCAGAAGTGACCACAAGAAGGAATTTGAGAATAATAAATTTGAGGAGTTCTGTGCATATGAGAGGATTAGTCATGAGTTTTTCTCACCCATAACTCATCAACAAAATGGTGTGGTTGAGTGAAATAATATGACTATTCAAGAGTGTGCAAGAGTTATGCTTCATGTGAAAAAATTACCTCTTCACCTTTGGGTTGAAGCCATGAACACTGCTTGTTATGTTCACAATAGAGTGATAATTAGAACTGGAACTTAAATTACTTTGTATGAATTATGGAGAGGAAGGAAGCGAACTGTCAAGCACTTCCATGTCTTTGGAAGTAAATGTTATATTCTGGCTAATCGAGAGCCAAGAAGGAAGTTGGATTCTAAGAGCGACGAAGGATTTTTTATGGGGTACTCTACTAACAGTAAAGCATATAGAGTATTCAACTCCAGAACCAAGGTAATGATGGAGTCTTAAAATGTTATTGTTGATGACTCAACTAAAGAAGTTGATGTCCCAGAAGAAGTTGAGATAACTATTCCTATATGAGGTGTGATTGTCGAGGATAATGTCACAACATCATCTACAGACATTGCAAATCCAAGTGCTGATTCTCTAATTGAAGAACCTCAGTTCAAAAGAAATGAAGAGTGGGATTTGGTACCAAGACCTGAAGGGGTGAATATCATTGGTACAAAATGGGTGTACAAGAACAAGATTGATGAACAAGGTGGTGTCATCAGAAATATAGCCAGACTGGTTGCTCAGAGGTACACTCAAATCAAGCGAATAGACTTTTATGAAACATTTGCTACTGTGGCTCTCTTAGAGTATATTAGATTACTGCTTGGTGTGGAATGTCACCTCAGATTCAAGCTGTATCAAATGGATGTAAAGAGTGCCTTTCTAAATGGGTACTTGAATGAAGAATTTTATGTTGAACAACCTAAAGGATTTGTTGATCCTTCATTTCCATATCATGTGTTCAGATTGAAGAAGGATTTGTATGGACTGAAGAAAGCTCCAAGAGCTTTGTATGAAAGATTGACTGAATTTCTAGTCAATCATTGATACATAAAGGATAAAATTAATAAGACTCTCTTTATCAAAGATGAAGCTGGAAAGCCGTTGATAGTTCATATCTATGTGGATGACATTATTTTTAGAGGAATGGCGAATGACATGGTTCGACATTTTGTTAGGTAGATGCAATCTGAATTTGAGATGAGCTTGGTAGGTGAACTGACTTGTTTCCTTGGATTGAAAGTCAAACAAATGGAAGACTCCATCTTTCTCTATCAGAGAAAATATGTTAGAAATATTGTGAAGAAGTTTGTGTTGAAAAAAGCCAATAATGAAAGAACTCTAGCTCCTACACACCTGAAGCTATCAAAAGATGAAAAAGGAGTTAGTGTTGATCAAAGTCTGTATAGAAGCATGTTTGGCAGCCTTCTATATCTTACTGCTAGCAGACCAGACATCACATTTGTTGTTGGAGTATGTGCAAGATATCAAGCGGAACCTAAGGTAAGTCATATTAATCAAGTAAAGATGATTCTAAAGTATGTGAGTGGAACATGTGATTATGGTATGCTGTACTCTCATGATACAAATTCCTTGTTTGTGGGATTTTGTGATGCTGATTGGGATGGAAGTGCTGGTGATAGAAAGAGTATCTCTGGAGGATGTTTTTTTATGGGAAACAACTTGATCTCTTGGTTCAGTAAAGAGTAAAATTATGTTTCTCTTTCTACTGCTGAAGCTGAGTACATTGCAGCAGGAAGCAGTTGCTCTCAATTGGTATTGATGAAGCAAATTCCGTCTGAATACAATGTCACACAAGATACTATGGAATTGTTTTTCAACAATTTGAGTGTTATAAATATTTCCAAAAATCCTATTCAGCATAGTAGGACCAAGCACATTGACATAATACATCACTTCATCATAGAACTTGTGGAGGACAAAGTCATTAAACTTTAGCATGTAAAAATTGAGAATCAGCTTGCTGATATCTTTAAAAAAGATCTTGATGCTTCTCAGTTTGAGAACTTAAGGAGGATACTTGAGAGTCGTGTCTATGAAGAACTATAACAATTATTGTTGGTGCAGCATGTTGTGTTGAGGTTGTTGAGTTTGGTGCTGCACCTAATGAAAACTCTGCTAGTACTTTCAAGGAAAAGGAAGATGCTCATGCATGTCAGCTGGTCATGGGATTTTTCTTGGATCTATCTTGTCATCCTGTTTATTTTGGTTTATGATTATGTAAGGGCTAAATGCCTAGGATATTTTTAAATTTTTGCACCCTGACTCTATAACTTTAGGTGTTTAAAATTTTTTTGGTGCTAATATTTTCTAATTGCCTTTGCCACATTATGGCTACAAAGGGGGAGTACTATGATATTGAGGGTACTGGATCTGTCACATACTGAGCGGGAGAATTTTCTGATTTTCTATTTGTGATAGCAGGTTTTGAGGGGGAGTTCCTGCTTGTTTATGAAGTAGGCGTCAGATATGATGTCTTGACATCATGGTGTGACATCATGGTGGGAGAACTTAAGTTTTCTCTAATTTTTGTGCACCTGTGTTAGTATATCAACTAAATACTAGCTATGTATGTGTGCTGCTATTCACTGTGATGCCAATCTTGCTTGTATGTTTTTCCGCTGCTATCTTGATAAGTTCAAATTATACTTATTTATATATAAAAATTTTGTTGCACTTATCGACTCTTTGTTGTTAATATCATTTGAATAACCCAACTTTGTGTATAAATTCGTTTAGGTTGTGTATAATTCATTTTTGTGTACAAATTGTATCGTTTGATATTTTTCCATTCATTTTGTAGGTATTTGAGAATTGTTGGAGAAATAGGAATAAGAGCTCCAAGATGCATTGTAGGATCAATAAAGGAATAAGGAAAAGAAAGGAAGCCATTGGAGTTGTGCAGAAAGGAAGTCATTCCAATAGATACTGACTTGGGCTCGCCAGCAGCTCACTGAGCGAGGAAGCGTTGTGTTGCCGGGCGAAGCTTGAGTGAGGGTAGATATTTTTCCCCAGTTGCGTACGTGGAGCAACCTAGGCTTTGTATTTAAGAACCATCGCCGGGCGAGGGTTTTATGTTGTCGGGTGACGCGTGCGGGACATAAATTCTTTATATTTCATTTTTCATTTCATTTTGTTTAATTATCGGTTTGGGGCTAGTTTTTGCTCCCAACTCCATCAACTCTCATTTTTATCTATGATTAGTTCAGATAACAACTATGGAGCTTTCATACGGATGATCCGGGGTGGATTACTCTTCCATCGACACTGACAAACCGAGAGATTTGTGATTCATTTCTCTTTTTCTTTGTGTATTCTCTTTTAGTTGGGTTTGTATATGTATTTACTTTGACCTTATGTATATTGTTCGCCCATGACATTATATTTAATTTTCTTTACAAATCTTTGTGGATTGTTATCCTTGATTTTTTCTCTGAGCTAGGGACTTGAGTTGTTATAGACATATACTGCTTGAATTCTTATCTAAGATGATTGTCTAATAGTGTCTATATTCTAGAGATAGATTTAGTGCTATTATTCACTTGGGTGTCTGTAATTAATTCCTCTGTGATGGTTGTGTTATACTGAGAGATCATCAGCACGAGTGGCACAATTGACTTCTGTATTGTTAAGGTTGGTTGAGAGATCACCACCAAGGTGATACAGTGGGTGTTGTGTTTGAGACATGATGACATAAACGAGTATTGTAGGTTGAGTATATCTGGTCGTTAAGTTTAAGTCTGTGAGGAGTGAATCATATGCATGCTTGATAAGTTTCTCCTATGAATAATGAATATATTTTCTTGTCAATAGTTTTACCCTTTCTTTACAAACAAACCATTTATCCCCCAAACTCATTAACGAATGATTTTTCAAACGGAGAATCGATAACAAATCTCTGTGGATACGAAAGGATATAACCTAAATATCACCCGATAAAATTAATACTTTACTTTTTGCTTGCCGCTTTACCGTATCAGCATACCTCTGATGTGTATGTTTGATTTATTTTCAAACATATTTTTCTTGTTCAAGGGTTGTTTAAGTGTTTTAGCCAAAATGTGCCAAAGAGGGAGATTGTTATTTCTCTGAAATTTTGGTTGGCTTACATTTTGGTAAAACCATTTTAGCAGCAACATTTGAACAAGATGTTTCAATATTCTATTTCAACATGTCGAGTAAGATGTCCCAACAAGGAGATATGGCATCGTGTCGGTAACAAGCTGAAAGTGTGAATCAGTTGATTTGTAGCTATTTAATATTAATGGAATATTTAGTTAGCTTATGTGGCGTCCAAGATTGATTGATCAGAATATTCTGTGATTGTTTTTCGAAGATTTGAGCAGTTTCTAAATATGAAGATTTATTAGGAAACTAATGATTGAAGACCTATTTTCTTAGAGGTCTTTTTGCAGCCTTACTGTTGCGGTTTTGAAGCCCAACCCAGTCTAGAATAAAGTTATAAATAGACTAGTGTATACCTAGTATTAGGTAGAACTTACGTGTGTATTTTTAGGATTGTAGAATCCTTATTTTATGAGCCTTTATAATATCATCTTGATAGAATAGTAGGACTATTTTGTTAGGTTGTAAGTTCTCGTTTTAAGATGGTCATAAGCTTTTAAGCATTGAATATATTGTATGTCAATTCTCATAAGCTTTTAAGCATTGAGTCTTGCATGTTTGGGAAGTATAGCTTCCAGTTTGTTTTTATCTCTACTTGTGTTTAGAGTTTGCTCCAATTGCTGAGTGTAATTGAAGAGGCATTTAAGGAGAGCCTCATACATAGGTGTGTCTTAGGTAGAATTTAAGCAACATGTAGTGATTAAGTGCATTGACTGTAAATTGGAGGTTTGCTGTAAGGTCTGAAAATTGATACTCTCTAGTTGATTTCGTTCCTAAAAGTCACGCTACAACATGTAGTTGAGTACTGGTGCTACAACTGACATAAGCCACGCTACAACCTTAAGAGTCCTCAAATGTGTGAGTTTAAATATGACCTGATTGATTTTGCATATAACTTACAAATTCATTGATTTTTTACTTTTGTATGTTGATTGAGTGAAAACCCTTGAAATGGAGTGCATACTGGTGAATAGATAAATAGTTGAGTACTGGTGTCGGGAGAACTGATATGAGTTAATTAGATCAAAACAAGGAACGAATGTCTCGATCAGCAAAAGTAAGTCACATTCAATTGGTAAGGTTTGTGATTTATTTTTGATCAAGCTTCAGTATGCAGACATGTTACTTGAGGAAAAACAATAATTCAAGTTTGGGGTTGTGATGATATGTTATCATTGTACGTTATTTAGCAAGAAAAATCGACCAAATATGTTAATAAATGAGCGAGTTAGAAGCAAAATACTGAAAACAACTTGAAAAAACACTCCGGGGTGGGGGGATGAAGAAAAATCACTTATTTGGAAAACTGGTGAAAAAAGGAACAAAAACACGTTGTTTTGCCTCTAGATTTTACGCGCCAACTTTAAGTTAGAGCGCGCTCGCATTGAGCTCATGATTGCACAACGCGCTTGTATTGGAAGTCAGTGCGTCCAGATTGTTGCTTTTTGCTTACATGTCTTACATGTTTTTTTGACTGCTTTATAAGGAAAAGGAAGGGAAAAAGTGGGGATCGATTCTGGAGAGAGAAAAGTGATGTATTAGAGAGATTTTGAAGTTTTTGAAGGCCATTGAAGCTGTAGAAGAGCTTCTTCTTTGATGATTCTTCATGTTTTTTGAGTTTACACTTACAATATTGATTAATTTCAACAAGAGTAGTTAGATTCCTCTTAGGTTAGGTTTTATTTGATGATGAACATGTTTCTATTTGATTGGGACATATGATCAGATGATGTTAATGTAATTTCTTTGAATCTTTGTTATTATTCAGTTATTGATTGTGTTCATTTCCTATTGTTTGTTATGACATTCAGTTTGATCGTGATAATAGTGACTATTGACCCTAAAGCTATTTACCTGACATACTTTAACTATTGAATCCTCTAATTGACTAGGGATAATTCAATTTGGAATTGTGACTTAGGGATTAACTAACTTCATTGCCTAGTCGGACGTTACAATTGGCAAGGGGGATTGGGAATTGACACTTAGATTAGTGAGCTACACGCCATGGGATTTGGTGTAGTGGTAGAGTTAATCTGTCGTGTAATTTTATATTCACTGCACGTCTATTAATGCATATTTTATCAATCAAGTTAAAATAGGGGATTCTGACAAAAAAATATGACAATTTTTCTCATAATTGTTATAAAAACTTCTGTCTTTTGTTTTTGACCAAAACAACCTGAAAACCCCCTATTTATTATTTTTAATTACATCACACAACATATTTTGTTATAATTTCGCAATTCCTATAAAGACGAAATTATTTTTATTACTTCGATAACAATACTAGTACACTTGCTAATAAATTATCCATAAAAGGGTAAGTTATAACCTCTTACCATAAGCATAACATCGGTTGGCATTTTTTGATGCATAAGTATCCAAGCCAAGAAGGATTTTGATGGTAGAATGTATTGTGTAACATATTTGGCCCAAAAAATGGAAGGATAATAATGAGATTTTAACAAATAATCTTACACTTAAAAGAAATATTACCGGAAGTTCTCTCATTCCAAACTAAATTGTCTTTTTTTTGTTGTTAATATGAATGGTTACTTGTTGCATAATTTAGGTCATAAAATGGAAACAAATGAGATACATCACGAGGGATGTGTCATTGAGAGTTTTGTATGAAATTAGATACCTTTCAAGTGAATGATTCATGAAAAGAATTAGGAATACAAAAATTTGGACGAATAAATTGGTATTCATGCCACTTCCAAATAGCCAAGTAGAATTGTCCACTATGACATAGTGTTAAACTTTAATGCCACTCTAAATAAAATAGAAGATATGATGGTTGGTCCATTTACCATTTTTGAGAGCTCCACTCTTTAGCAACATTACCCAAGGTTTTTCACATTCGACGAGGTCCTAAGACAACTTTAAATTGGAGGCTTCATTAAGAGTTATCAAATATATTAGGAATATACCTCCTTAAGATTAAGGTATACATATTTTCTTTCTAAGAGTCATTGACAACCTTGGTTTGAGAAATATTACAAGACCATATGAAGTTCTTTATCCACTTTTCTAATTCCTTGACCAAAGACACAAGCCATGAGTAAATTGTTATGCTATGAATCAACAATTCCGAGAGACACAAGTTCTTTATTATGGATTTACTAGCATTGACCACATGAACAAATTCCAAGGTATATTTAGTGAATCGATCACTCAGAGAATTCAAGCAAGAGCTCTTTCCTCTATAATAAACCACGATGTTATACACAAACTTTTCTAGTGCCTATAATTAAGGCAATTTTACCATATTTTGCTAGCTTGTTAATGCCCATATTCAACACTTCTTAAACTATACAAAATATAAGGGGGGTGGAGATGATCAACCTGCCTCACCCCTCTCTTGCAAGCAAAATAACCATACATTTTCCATTTAACGAAAAATAAAGTGTGGCATATTAACAACTTTGGTTATATCCATCTTCATAGAAATATTCCCACCATAAGCTATGCAATTTCTCTATCCATACAAATATTCTCATCATAAGCCTTGTTATGTAGAATATTAGTAGCTTCAAATGCTAGACATATATAGTCTTTGATATTTTACTATGGATAAATCCCATTTGTTCATTTGTAATAATAAGAGGGATGATATGAGCATTTGAGGTAATACAATTAATCGATTAAAGGTTTCCTTAATTGATTTAGAGGTTCTACAATATACAATTGATTTAATCGATTAACCCTAATATACTAATTAATTAAGTGATGTAAAAAGTCTTTCTAATTGATTAAACAAGTCAGTAATTAATTAAGAATGCATATAAAAAAGTTTTCATGTGTTTTATCAAATAATAGATGCCTCAAAAGTTATTTATGTGTGTGAGTGAGTGAGCAAGTGAGCTACCTTAGTATCTCTTATACCTTTATATTAAATTGATCACTCAGTCACGCCCTAAGTGCATAACCAAGAAAGCTTTGACACTTTCTATATTTCTCAACTCAGAGCTTCAAATTTCTTTACTGGATTAAACATTGATTTATCACTTCATTTAGAATTTGACTATTCTGACTGAAAAAGTTTCATATAAGTTCTTTTTGAACATATAACTCCATACACAAGAGGGGGTGACTGAAAATCATTTTCGAAATCAGAGTTTGAAAATACTTTATTAAAAACATTTAAATAAGCAGTGAAAATTCGAAGTAAATAAATTAAGTGGAAAATAAAAGAGACACGAGAAGATAGAACGACACCCGAAATAAATTTATAGAGGTTCAATTTAAGAAGGTTAAGCCCACGATCCCCCTTAGACAAGGAAATGAAGTTTCATGCTAACTTTCAATCAAACGGTAAGTTGAGGCTTGTAGCGATTAGTCTCTAAAACAAACAACGAACAAAGCTTCGAGGGGTTAGTCTCTAAGCCAAACTGAGATTTGACACATGATGATCCCAAAGGCAAATGGAGTTTTGAGTTGGATATCCTCCGAGCCAAACCTAGGTTTTATACAGGTTGACCACGAATCGAATCAAGATTTTTACTGGGCTGATCTCAAACCTACAAAGTTTTTAACTTGACTGAAATCAGAAATCGAGTGACGTTTTACACCAGGATGATCCAAACCTATTGAGCTTTTAACTATGGTGAGCTCAAGAACCATTGTGAAGATTTTTTACTAGTTATTCTTCACGAATTCTAAAAAGATTTTTTCTTTAGCGACAAAGCTCACAAACTAAATGGAGATTTATACTAATCCCCCAAAGACATATAAAGATATTTTATAAGAGTTTAGCTCCCAAAAAAATATTCATTTCATAAGGAAGAATGATTTACTTAGGATAAAAATTACTCTTGGTAAACTTACAATGAAGCCCCCACCCAGAACAAATTTCTTACTAAACTCAAGAACGCTCTTTAAGCAATATAGCTAAAACATGTGAGAAAAATAGAAATGATTTAAAGAGATTATAAGAGAAATGGTGTAAATTTGGAAACAACTCATGGACCAATTAATTTACCTAATCAAATAGATAACAAACTAAGTAGTTCAAATAATAGATTATTTGTTCTCAAAATTGAAGGTTTTGATAGAGTCATTATTAATAATTAATAGGCTGTCACAGTCGACTATAGACTTAAATGTCCATCATATAATCTATTAGACAGTTGCAAAAAGTCTCCTAATCAATCGAACATTTTCCAAATCAAGTGGCTAGGTTCAAAATTTTTTTGTTTGTTATTTTAATTAAGAAATGAGAGGCTTATCAAAATTTTAAATGTGTTTTGGAATTAGGCATACTACTTCTAGAAACACAAATGTGTCTTTATAATACATTGATAACTCATATGAACACGATCAGACAAGCTTTCACACTTCCTCTCTTTCACACTGTTGTACCTTAATTTTTTATCCAAGATACAACCTCATATGCATCATTGCATCTCTAAAAAAATACCAAAATAGTTGTATGTTTTCTCCTTGTGTCAAGCAGGTTTTTGAATCAAGAAATCTCCATCAATACAAGTCTTGATCAATTAGAGTTTTGATTGAAGAAAGTGGATCATTGACTTTTGGTTTAGTGAATGACCTAATGGATTGAATCATGACTCAAAGAACTAAAATAGAACATTTAACCTAATTATAGGGCTCAAAACAATTCCAAAGATACAATTGATTGATAGTGGAAGAATTGGAATCAACTGATGAAAAGTCAACTGTCACGCAAAAGTCAAACTTGGAGTTTTTGGTCTACATTGAACTTCAAAGATCAAGGATCATCAAAGCATTCAAAATTATCAAAATTTAACATCAAGAATCCAGAGAATCAATAAAAGTCAAAGGTTGAAGATTTTTGAACACTTAGAAAAATTCAAGTGTTTTTGCACTTAAAAAGCCTTAATTTCATGGACAAGTTTCACAAAGATCTAAGTTGATTCAAGGAAACATTTCAACATGAAAATAGTAGAGCATGATCCATACTAAAACTGTCATTGGGGGTTGATCTCCAAAAAGTTCATAGATTTTAAGATATGAATTAATGAAGTTAGCATCTCAAAATTGTCAAAATCTCAAACACTTAGAAAAATTCTGAAGTGCTTGTTTCAGCCCAAAGCAACAAAGTTGTAAGGAATTTTTCACCAAGATTCCTATTGATTCATCAAAAGTGTTCAACATGAAAGTTGTAGATAATGTTTCAAGCTTTCCAAAAAGTTTAGGAGCATAAATTTATCATACTTGAGCAAGGAGTTTCGAATTTATGAAGTTGGATGACCAAGGTTGCATTACAAGTCATTTTTGTGATAACCTTAAGATCAAATATCCTAGCCATTCCAAAGGATATTGTTTCTCAAGCCTCTAAACCTCTAAATCTATCCAATATCAAAAGTTTACACAAGCTTTTGAGCCTTTGTCCAAGTGATGCAAGCTATTGTCTAATTAACTTTCCATTTAAGGAAGAAAGTCACCATTGTCATTCTTGAAAAGTAAGCTTTTTGTATAAAGTCTTCCTTGAGCCTATACCCTTGTTTCCTTATGATCACACTCCAGTTTAAAACAAGGAAGAAACATCTTTGTACCAGTAACTCCTTGTACTATGCATTGGAACCATGAAAGTTTCACATAATTTGATATTTTCTTTGGAACCAAACCATAACTTGATGACTTGAGAAGTTGTCCATCTCATTACCTCTTGTCATAGCCCAAAGTTGTCCTACCTTTTCACTTTTATTTGGCTTAGGCTCTTTATTTCATTTGCATCATTCTCATTAGGTTATTCATACATCATTCCCGCATTTCAATAAGGTAGTGGTTTGAAGCATCAATGGTTGTGCTAACTAGGGTTCAATTTTGGTTTGAGGTTTCTACATTTTATAGTTGATTTCCTTGGCTCCTCCTTGGGCAGTGGACAGTGGAATCAGGATTTGAAGTATGGTTATCATGAGTTTCTTATTCATCCATGTACAAGGTCGTTTCTCATTCAAATTCATCAAGATCTTGGATGAGGGTTTATTTCCCTATGTGTGACTAAAAATTTGGGTTTGCTCCTCGGTTACCATCACCTAGGTTGCTCAGTTAGAAATTAGGGTTTTCTATTGGTTTGAGGTTTCTTCATCAGACAAAGGCAAATCTATCTGGTTCTTGATTTTTAGATTATATGAAATTAGGGATTGAGGTATGGTTATCATGAATTCCTTCTCCCCAAGCTATGAAGGCTATTCTCCATCCAAAATCATATGAGCCTGAATCGGGGTTTATTTCCCTGTTGTTTGTTAAGAGACTAGGGTTTTGGATCCATGGTTATTATGAAATTATTATTTCATCTATTTCAAATATGTCTCAAGAGCATGATGTTAAGTTTGCAAATTGTTGATGTTAAGGTTGTCACTTATATTTTCAACTGAGAAGACTTTGAACCAGGGTTTTGTAGATTCTCAATATCTCAAGCCGCCTTCTTCATTCAATGTGTATCTTAGGTGAATTGGAGTTGTTGATCTTAGGGTTTCTATAATTATCTTAGGATAGAATCTTGTGGGCTAGGTTTCATCCTTGTGTTCTTAAATCATCTTCGTTTCAAGGAATTTATGCTTGTGTTAATTTCATCAACTAGAAAAGGTTTTGTCTCAATAAAGAATGTACCAAGTTTTCTTTCGAGAATTTATTGACTCGAGGCATTCTTTTGGGTCATGTCACATTTTGTGATCAAGGAAAGGATTTTGCATCAAGGCGTTATATTTGAATTAAATTAAAACATAACATCGAAGTTTATTGAAATGCAATTTTTGTAAATAACAAATCTTGATTCAAGATCTCAAGATCATGATTTGTCAAGGTTTAATTTGTGGCCAGGATAAAAAGATTCATCATTCCAAGTGATTATTGTTAACCAAGTGATATCAAGCAAATGTTGAAAGGTTCTTAATATACTTGAAATATAAGACATAAGTGTTAAGTTTGTGATGTATTCCAAAACCAAATCCATTCATTAAATCTTATGCTCATGGTCATGATTTTAAAAGCTAAACAAAGTGAACTCAATATTGTGAAATCAAAGGAAAGGTTTAACATCAGTCATTAAGTTCATTCAATTTCGTTCATGTTCATCACAAAGTTACAACCATTCAAAGTTGTTGTTACATCACTAAGACTCCAAGTGAAACACAAAAATTACATAAATTATTTTGTTCTAAGCTTAATCCTAAGTCCTAAGTTGCTAGAATTCCATGCTTATCACCATGTGAAATATTCATGGCACATCAACAACATGGCTTACCAAAACAGCACTGCAAAATCTATGCTAAACCTGCATCATGCAAAGCCAGAAATAAGCTGCATAAACTTGCAAAATCCTGTACATATCAGTCCAAATCTCATCAAAACAGCCTGCTACTGCTATGCTACATAAACCTACCCCAAGCCAATCATATGCTTCCCATAACCATCTAAGACAACCCTGCACATTGTTGTAAAACCTTACCTCCTCTCCATCCGCTGTCAACACAAACAAGCCAAGCTTATCAATCCAAATTTACCCAAAATGACAAAACCAAAACTGAATCATAAAAGCTACAAAACAATATACCAAAACAGGTCAAAACTCATCAATCCCCCCCCCCCCCCCAAATATCCATCAATCTGCATATGTAACATGCATTATACACAGTGGAGGGGAGGAGAAAAACTGTTGCAAAAAACTTACTCAAAACCCTACTGATATTTCTGTCCAACTCTCTCCCAAACCCACTGTTTCATTGACCTTCAAAAATCTCTGTAAACATCCTCACTGTATACTCAAAAAACCTACAGAAAATCAGCAAACCCTCATCCCTATCACCTTCTTAAAACTCCCTCATACCTCAACATTTTGAAATAACTAATCACCACCACTCTTCTAAAACATACTCAACCTTCATTTCACATCACCTTCTATCTCACAGTATTTATAAAAACAAGAATACAACCATATAAATAGTCTGGCAATAAAACCAAAAACTGTGGTTCATGAAGAAGCATAGTTGAAATGAATAAAAAGAAGAAAAAGGGATCGAACTCACCTTTAGGTCGTCACCTCTGAGAACATTCAGAGTCGATTCATATCATATTAGCATTACAACAGCTCAACAATTGTTCTTAGCATCAGTAATTCTATTGTGTTTACCTGAGAAGACTCGAAGTCGCGTAGGAGGATCTCTGATCCGGTAACCTTTTTCTTCATTTTTGGCTCTTCCAATCATTGTTACTGCCCTGTGAATTTTGTTGTTGTTGTTGTTGTGCGTTTGATGAATCATAAAATAGAGTATGTTGTTAGAGAAAGTAGAAAATAAGAGGGTGATCCGAGTGAGATGTTGTTGTCTTTGTTTGTTAGTAAGCAGAAGAGAACAAATGAATTATGTTGTTGTCATTCAGATCCAAACCGTGAGGAAGGAAACTTATGGTTGAAGGAGGAAGATGAGAGAATTAGGGGCGTGGAGCGATTTCTTGAGTGAGGTAATCTGATGTTTATCTCTTAAATCTTTTTGTTTTAAAGCGAGTTTGTTGGAAAAAAAATTTAATCAATTTTCATTCTTCCCGTGACACCCATACATCTTCAAAATTAGGGTTCCAAGAAACCCCTTTCTATTCCCCTAACATGAGATCCGGGTTTGGGCTTGTTTCTTTTAGCCCAACCCATTTCACAAGTTTTGTTTTTTCAATTAATTCAAACCCAGAAATGACGAATGAAGCGACATGGTGTAGCAGTTGAGGCGTTGGTTGGCAAGTGTGAGGTACTGGGTTCGAGACCCATGGGGAGCATTCTTACCACTTTTTCTGCATGTTTGTTTTCATTAAACTCATTGACTGTTTTGTTACTTAATTAATTTGAAGCATGGAATGATTGAATCAATAACATGACATGGTGATAAAAGTGTGTGTGTGAATGCTTCAGGTCTCGGGTTCGAGCCTCCCCTAGGACACGTTTTTTTACCATTATTATGTTTTCTCATTTTAACCCAACTCGTTCATTTTATTTTTAATTAAAGTTGTAAATATAGCAGAAAAATAACCTGGTTTAGTGGCAAGGCAAGAGAGTAATAACCCAAGCGGCATGAGTTTAATCCCTAGCTCTATCTTTTTTTTAATATTCTGAGTTTCACATTTTGTTTGCTTATTTCATTTTAAATTCATACAGAAATCACAAAAATGTTAAAATAGGTTTAATTTTATTTTAATTTTATTTTTAATTTTCTTTATATGATAAAAATACCAAAAATATTTAGAATTAGGTTTTAATATCTTATTTTCACAAAACATCATAAAAATTATAAAAACATTATAATAATATTCTCTTTTATTTACTTGATAAAAATCACAAAAATATTAAGAACTTGATTTCTTTGTTTGATTAATTGGTTACATGTTCCCTTAAGTGACTCCATGAAGCATTTAAATTCATTTTGATCGTTTCATGTTGAATTAGACCTTAGGAAAGAAACCATACAATGATAACATTTTAGGATAGAATTTCCCTTTTACACTCAACATTAGGTCCATCTTTGTACATGACAACAATTAAGGTTTTTTAGTCTCCCTTAGACTTTTCTCCTCTTGTAAATATTAAAACCAAAACTTCTTTATTAATAAAAAAAATTCAAAAACACTTAATCATTATTCAAACCCATTTCACACTTAACAAAACATTCAACAAATAAAAAATTCCCCCAAACGAGGGCATGTTATCTCCGTTCTACCGCGATACAAGTTGTGCATGTTGCTAGATTGCGCGCGTTAACGTCGCCCACTAAAAACACTAACAAACCAACATTTTCAAGAGGAACTACGGTGTTATGATACCTTCATGGGATACGTAGGCAAAGGGTTGTGAGACCCTCACGAACGCACTAATAAAAAAACCATTTCTTTCCCCCTTAGCAAGTATAGTTATAGATAGACACACCCTTAGAAGCAAACAAACAAAATGGATCCCGTTGAGTACAACGAATGTGAGGGTTGCTAATACCTTCCCCTTGTATAATTGACTTCCTTATCCATCCTCTTGTGGTTTTCTCGATATTTCCCCTTCCTTCAGGATAAATAATGTTCGGTGGCGGCTCTGTGTTTTTTGCCGGCGGCTTCAGCTGACGACTTTGTTGGGGACCCAATGCGAGTCAATCCTAGTTTTATTTATTTGTTTCTTTGGGTGTTTATTTGTTTACTTTATTTTCTTTACCGCTTTATTTCTTTATTGCTTTATTGCTTTATTTTGTATATATTGCATTATATTGTTGCTACTCACATATTCTGGATATGATGTATCTTTTGTGATGTTAGGTTGGGTGATTACAATTCATAAGTCCTATACCCGGACTTGGGGTTACACTTAGGATTAGGACGGGAAGTATAATCATGTTAACTTTGAGGGAGTAATTCCTAAGAAGGAGACATGAGATCCCCCACTCAGTGGAGGTCCCCTTGAATGTAGCATTGTTTACCGAGTAACCAGGAAGACATTGTTGCTTTCGACCTGGGAGCTAGAGAAGCTGGGAGCCGTAGAACCATTAACCCATCCTGGCCTTTTTAAGTGTAGTGTAGAGACTATGAAGGAGTAATTCGGAAGTAGTTGTCACGCGATACTGCACTCGGATGAGTTTTTCCTGCAAATATTACTAATTACCGAGTAATTAGGATGTTGGTAATATCCAAAGGAAGAGCGTGGACTATGAGATTTCCCTAGAGCCTTGTTCGGCAGGTGATAAACCCCTAGTACATACCTTATGCGTGGTTACACTGACTCCATGCTTGTAACATCAGACCTTTGATCTTGTTACTTTCAATTTATACAAAGGACTACACAGTGGTTATCCAGAATATGTGGAGCTGAGATCTCATGCCATAGCATACCATGACATCATACCATCATGTATATACATCTCATATCTAAGGAATTCCAAAGACAAGCCTCGTTGGTTAAGCTCTTTAAAAATAATAAAAATTGTTAAAAAATAGACGAGTATTTGGATTTCCTCGGAAATGAAGATAAAACATTCATTCATACTATCATGCATTCATTATTCACAACAAAAACTTATTGGGGTCCCTTTCACTCGACTCGTGAACAACAAAGATGACTTCCATACATCCATACTGTACAAGAAGAAACCAACGAAGACTTATGGATCTTTTCGAAGAAAATCAGAATGCTCTCCGCCGAGATATGGACACCATAGGCACCCGAATGGATCAGCTTATGGAAACCCTTCATGCTGTTATCAAGGGTCAAGAAGAGCTACATCAAAGTGTCGCCAAGCTTACCACTACTGCCCTCTCTACTTCTACAAATGGAGGGAATAATAATGCAAATGTTGAGACCCCTACATGAATTCCTCATAATTATGTTGATGATCATCATGACGTCATTGATCTTGATGAGCCACACACGAATCTCGTCGCCGGAGTTGCTGAAATTGTCAAGATGTACCATGCTCTTGAAGAACGTCTCAAAGCTATGGAAGGTATCAAGACTTCGGGATTTAATACTGCTGCAATGTGTCTCGTGCCTGGGGTAGTTATTCATCCCAAATTGAAAGTTCCTGATTTTGACAAGTAAAAAGACACCTCCTTCCAAGAGACTCCTATTCGTTCCTACTATCTCAAGATGGCGGCTTATGCTGAAAATGAATTGTTGCTCATGCATTTCTTCCAAGACAACTTGACAGGGGCACCGTTGGACTAGTATCCGAAATTAGAAAGAACTCATGTCAGTACTTGGGGAGAGCTTGCTAACACATTTTTGAAACATTACCATTATAATAGCGCCATGGCTCCTAGCCGCACTCAACTTCAAGGGATGACACAAAAAACGGAAGAGTCTTTTAAAGAGTACGCCCAAAGGTGGCGTGAACTGGCTGCAAGGGTTCAACCTCCTCTCTTGGATCGTGAGCTGATTGATTTGTTCATGGGTACTCTGCGAGGTCCTTATCTCGAACACATGCTTAACAGTACCTCTACTTATTTCTTTGATATGGTCATTATTGGAGAATATGTTGAAACTTGTATTAAGGTTGGAACAATCCAAGGTATCCTTAACAATACCAACAACAATATTGGCATTGGTAGAAATCCATTTTCTAGTTTCATCAAGAAGAAAGAGGGTGAGACCGGTGCCATCACCATAAACCAAGGAAAAGCTCCTGCATATCCTCAAGTTTGATTTCCTTATTTCTCAACACCTGCTACTATTCCTAATCAATATGTTCCTCAAGTGTATGCTGCCACAACTCCAACACTCTGGATGTCCCAACAATGTCCTTTCGCTCCTCAACCACAGTATATTCCACAACAACAATTTGCACCACCTCTGAATTATCAATAATAAAATCATCAACCTCAAGGTCCAAGATTCCAACAGAGACAAAGATGGTTCGAGAGGATATTTGATCCCATTCCTATATCCTACGCTCAGCTTCTCCCTCAATTTCTTGCCAATCGGTTGGTTCAACTGCGTGAACTTGGTCCACCACCAAATCCTATTCCAAGGGGGTATGATACTAGTTCTCATTGTGAATTCCATTATGGGGCACCTGGCCACACAATTGAAGGTTGTAACGCATTCAAAGGCAAAGTCCAGGACCTCATTGAGTCTAGAGAAATTGTGTTCACTACAAATGGTATGCACATAAATTAAATTTTCTTTCGACCCAAGTGAGTACCAAGACGGAAAAGCATCCTCTGAAGCAATCAGTCCATATGGAGTCAAGCCTCCTTAAAATTAGCCATCTTTAGTTTCTTTTCTACATGCTCATCTGTAACCTTTCTTGTTTTATTCAATACTCATTGTATGCAAAACTGTTCGTCTTTTTAATATTAAATCACAATGCATTGGATATGATTGTCTTGAAATAATCCATTTGTATTCATTCATTTACATTTTGTTATTTTACTTGCTTCTGATACTTAAACTCATTTTTGATTAAAAAAGCAAATAAATCTTGAGGGAGGATGATGAAACATATGACACCTGTAATCTTAAATGATATGCTTTTGAATAAAACCCTATTGACGTTGTACAAACATTGTTTCGAATCCCTAAACACCGGAGATATAAGGGAGATAGGCCCTCGTCAACCCTTTCGAGTCTTGAAGTAGGAGTTTATTTTCTGTTCGGAAAAACCCTCAATTTTAACCCTCAAGCGGGTAGATTTCAGTTAATCCGATTGAGCGTTCATAACTCATCAAGAGTACACCTCTAAGGATACACCAATGGTTGTCCATCAAAAGGATGAGGAAAGTCAAAACTGCAAAGGCTAACCTTCATCTATCAGTAGGGTGCATCAAAGAGAACGAGATCCCCATGGGTATCTCTCGCACATCAGGAGGCCAACAGACGATGATATCACAATGGTTATCCCTCAAGGACTCAGGAAATTACAACCACTTCCAACAAATTGAAGACGATGTAAAGATCAACGACTTGTTCAAAAAGAATGATCCAAAAAGCCCCGCTAAGTCGAAACTTTAAAAGCAAGTGACTTAGGCAAAAGTCAGGGCATCCCGCTGGACTGCAACTTCAAACTCAAAAATGGTCCAGGCAAAAATTAGGGAAAAATAAAGATCCTCAGTAAAGAACAATGTCGAGTGATCAGACACCAAGAACAAAAAGTTAGTGACTGTCGTGTCCTAGAAACCCATGTGGTTCCTCAATCATCGCAAACTCTCTTCTCGAGAGATGAGTGCTCGTATCGAGTTAACTGAACATAGGAATGGAGAACACCATGGAGAATGGGTGGATACCAAATAATTTTGAGCCTTAAATCCTTTTTTCTAAAACTTTGAACCAGACCATGTTACAATCCTTAAAAGTCATAACTGAAGCATGGGTTAATTCGAAAGCAATACTGTAACGAGAATATGGTAACCTGACTCCTCGAAGATGTGCTAAAAATTTGAGTTGGTAACACACCACCTTTTCCTAAGAAACAAAAAAATTGATGCTTCAACATCTTTTCAATAAAAGTTTTTAAACTTCAAGACAAGCGTAGTATTTGCATTAGAATTATCATTCTTAGACAAACAATCTTTGCATGTAAATAAGTGCTTGAACATCAAGTAAGCTTGCATGATGGGCATCAAATGAAAACTTGGTTATCCCAAAGGACAAATTGATGTAGGAGTCTATCGAAAAGTAAATCATCTTAAAGACTGATCTTACTTTGGGGCATTCCCTATAAAATATCAATCAAAGGCAATCACGTCGATGAATCCTTTCAAGCTGTCAATCAGAGGCTATCACGTCGATGATTCTATTCAAGCTGTCAAATCATAGGCTATCACGTCAGTAAATCTCTTTAAACTTCAATATGGGGCAATCATGCCGAGTAACCTATTCAAAATTTGTTTAACTTGGGGGAAGTTACGTTGAGATTAGAAAAATCTCTCCAAGAATCCATGATCAGATGCAGTTTATTTCGTGGTGTAAGATATTGGGGCATGCCACCTTGTGTCATATTATGACACGAATCTTACAACCCTCTACTCAAAGAATATCCTTTTAGAGATCATCACTGACAGGGGCATTCCTCATCCTTACTTGTGAAGCTGCTCAAGCAAATTTCTGTCACCCATATAAATGCGATCAGGAAAAAGCATCATGATTGTCACTTTGACTCAGTTAACATCCTTATAATCATCCTCATTCCATGCATATGTTTAAGCACACAACTCACCAGCAATGAGGAAACTTGGGGCATTTGATGAGATCCATGTCTCTACCCGGTCATTCACAAGAAGTCCAACATGTAGGGAAAGTCAGATGAAGCCACTCCTCCCCAACAAGACTACAATTCAATCACCAACAAGGCTATAACTCAATTCTCAAAGTTTACAAGCACCAATCCATATTTGTATCTCAAAGACAACAGGCAACATACCCCAATGAGCCCAACCGCTTGCATTATACATATAGTAATCATCATTTCATATTACATTGCATCCTCAAATGCATAGCATGTCCATTGAAATGGATCATTACACCATACACTTTAAAATGCATACGAAAGCATAAGCCAGATTTGGTACCTTGCACGAAAGTCCCAAATCAATCCTCAAAATAGTAAAAACATCCCCACAAAGATTTCCATCCTCATAGTTCCCAGTTGACATATGTCATTACACTACAAACCAAAATAAGCCATGATTCCAGTACATTGTACTCCCAACTCTCAGTACCTCTCATTATCTTTTCTTGGGTCGTAGGTTTCCCGTAGGTATTACCCTCATGTTACCTTTTCTAGGGTCGTAGGTCACTCAGATGTCTTACCCTCACGTTATCTTTTCTTGGGTCGCAGGTCGCCCGTAGGTCTTATCCTCATGTTATCTTTTCTAGGGTCGTAGCTCGCTTGCAGGTCTTACCCTCACGTTATATTTTCTTGGGTTGTAGGTCGCCCGCAGGTCTTACCCTCACGTTATCTTTTCTAGGGTCGTAGGTCGCTCGCAGGTCTTACCCTCATGTTATCTTTTCTTGGATCGTAGGTCGCCCATATTTCTTACCCTCATGTTATATTTTCTAGGGTCGTAGGTCCCTCACAGGTCTTACCCTCAAGTTATCTTTTCTTGGGTCGTAGGTCGCCCGTAGGTCTTACCCTCACGTTATCTTTTCTAGGGTCGTAGGTTTATTGCAGGTCTTACCCTCATGTTATCTTTTCTAGGGTTGTAGGTCACTCGCAGGTCTTACCCTCACGTTATCTTTCCTAGGGTCGTAGGTCGATTGTAGGTCTTACCCTCATGTTGTCTTCTCTAGGGTCGTAGGCCGCTCGTAGGTCTTACCCTCATGTTATCTTTTCTAGGGTCGTAGGTCTCTCGCAGGTCTTACCCTCGCGTTATCTGTTCTTGGGTCGTAGGTCGCTCGCAGATCTTATCCTCTCGTTATCTTTTCTAGGATTGTAGGTCGCTCGCAGGTCTTACCCTCATGTTATCTTTTCTAGGGTCGTAGGTTGCTCGCAGGTCTTACCCTCATGTTATATTTTCTAGGGTCGTAGGTTGCTCGCAGGTCATACCCTCACGTTATCTTTTCTTGAGTTGTAGGTCGTCTGTAGGTCTTACCCTCATGTTATTTTCTCTTGCGTCGTAGATCATACGTCAATCTTTACCTGCTGTCTTTACTTTTATTTTTGTGTCGTGAATCCTACACGATTGATCCTCCACTGTTGTTGATTTTTACCCATTGTCTTTACCTTTCTCTTAGGTCATAGATCATACACCGATCTTTACCCTTTGTCTTTACCTTTCTTTTTGGGTCGTGAATCCTACACGATAGATTCTTCGCTGTCGTCGAGTTCTACCCATCCTCTTTAAGTTATCATGTTGTCATTAATCCTACTTTTAGTCACCACGACATCATCAACCATATATTTTCAATCACTTTAACACCCACTTTCACGAGATACTTATAATGGCACCATTACCCCATTACAAGCTATCACTACTCAACTACCTTTATCCATCATGACTAGTTCACCAGAAAATGAATTTTCTATCCCAAGAAGACACCACAAATAATAACACTCACACCATCTCTCCAGGACAAATTTCAGGTCTTGGTATTTAATCTTCTTCTACCTTAAATGATCAAAAGGCTGCCGCAAATCTCACTTTCAGGTTTAAGACGATTAAATAGGGGCATCTGTCATACCCCAAAATTTTCCTACCTTTTCACTTTTATTTGGCTTAGGCTTTTCATTTCATTTGCATCATTCTCATTAGGTTATTCACACATCATTCTCGCATTTCAATAAGGTAGTGGTTTGAAGCATCAATGGTTGTGCTAACTAGGGTTAAATTTTGGTTTGAGGTTTTTACGTTTTATAGTTGATTTCCTTGGCTCCTCCTTGGGTAGTGGACAGTGGAATCAGGTTTTGAAGTATGGTTATCATGAGTTTCTTATTCATCCATGTACAAGGTCGTTTCTCATTCAATTCATCAAGATCTTGGGTGAGGGTTTATTTCCCTATGTGTGACTAAAAATTAGGGTTTTCTCCTCAGTTACCATCTCCTAGGTTGCTTAGTCAGGAATTAGGGTTTTCTATTGGTTTGAGGTTTCTTCATCAGACAAAGGCAGATCTATCTGGTTCTTGATTTTTGGATTATATGAAATTAGGGATTTGAGGTATGGTAATCATGAATTCCTTCTCTCCAAGCTATGAAGGCTATTCTCCATCCAAATTCATCAGAACCTGAATTAGGGTTTATTTCCCTATTTTTTGTTAATAGACTAGGGTTTTGGATCCATGGTTATTATGGAATTCTTCTTTCATCTACTTCAAAGACGTCTCAAGACCAAGATGTTATGGTTATGACTTGTTGATGTCAAGGTTCTCACCTATATTTTCAACTGAGAAGACTTTGAACCCGGGTTTTGTAGACTCTTAATTTCTCAAGCTGCCTTCTTCATTCAATGTGCATCTTAGGTGAATTGGAGTTTTTTATCTTAGGGTTTCTATAATTACTTCATGGGAGAATCTTGTGGACTAGGTTTCATCCTTGTGTTCTCAAATCATCTTCATTTCAAGGCATTTATTCTTGTGTTAATTTCATCAACTGGAAAAGGCTTTGTCTCAATAAAGAATGTGTCAAGTTTTCTTTCGAGAATTTATTGAATCGAGGCATTCTTTTGGGTCATGTCACATTTTGTGATTAAGGAAAGGATTTTGCATCAAAGCGTTATGTTTGAGTTGAGTTAAAACATAACATGGAAGTTCATTGAAATGCGGTTTTTGTGAATAACAAATCTTGATCCAAGATCTCAAGATCATGATTTGTCAAGGTTTAATTTGAGGCCAGAATAAAAAGATTCATCATTCCATGTGATTTTTGTTAACTAAGTGATATCGAGCAAAGGTTGAATGGTTCATAATTTACTTGAAATATAAGACATAAGTGTTAAGTTTGTGATGTATTCCAAAATCAAATCCATTCATTAAATCTTATGTTCATGGTTATGATTTCAAAAGCTAAACAGAGTGAACTCAATATTGTGAAATCAAAGGAAAGTTTAAACATCAGTCATCAAGTTCATTCAATTCCGCTTGTGTTCACCATAAAGTTACAACCATTCAAAGTTGTTGTTACATCACTAACACTACAAGTGAATCACAAAAATTACATAAATTTTTTTGTTCTAAGCCTAATCCTAAGTCCTAAAGTTTCTAGAATTCCATGCTTGTCACCATGTGAAATCTCCATGGCACATAAACATCATGCCTTACCAAAACATCCCTGCAAAATCTATGCTAAACCTGCAAAATCTTGTACATATCAGTCCAAAACTCATCAAAACAGCATGCTATTGCTATGCTACATAAACCTGCCCCAAGCCAGTCCTATGCTGCCCACAACCATCTAAGACAGCCCTGCACATTGTTGTCAAACCTTACCTCATCTCCATCAGCTGTCAATGCAAACAAGCCAAGCATATCAATCCAAATTTTGCACAAAAATGACAAAAACAGAACTGAATCAGAAAAGATACAAAACAATTCAAAACTCATCAATTCCCCCCCCCCCCCCCCCCAAATACCCATCAATATGCATATATAACATGCATTATACACAGAGGAGGGGAGGAGAAAAAATATTGCAAAAAACATACTCAAAACCATAGTGATATTTCTGTTCAACTCTCTCCCAAAACAACTATTTCATTGACCTTAAAAAATCTCTATAAACATCCTCACTGCATACTCAAAAAAACCTGCAGAAAATCAGCAAACCCTCATCCCTATCACCTTCTTAAAACTCCCTCATACTGCAACATTTTGTAATAACCAATCATCACCACTCTTCTGAAACTTAATCAACCTTTATTTCACATCACCTTCTATCTCACAGTATTTATAACAACAAGAATACAACCATATAAACAGTCTAGAAATAGAACCAAAAATTGTGGTTCATAAAGAAGCAGAGTAGAAACGGATAAAAAGCAGAAAAAAGGATCAAGCTTACCTTTAGGTGGTCACCTTCGAGAATATTCGGAGTTGATTCATATCATATTAGCATCACAACAGCTCAAGAACCGTTCTTAGAATCAGTAGTTGAAAAGCAGAAAACAGAAGCAGAGAAGAAGAAGTTTATTGTGTTTACCTGAGAATACTCGAAGTCACGTAGGAGGAACTCTGATCCGGTAACCTTTTTCTTCATTTTTGGATCTTCCAATCATTGTTACTGCCATGTGAATTTTGTTGTTGTTGTTGTTGTGCGTTTGATGAATCATAAAACAAAGTATGTTGTCGGTGAAAGTATCAACTAAGAGGGTGATCCGAGTGAGATGTTGTTGTTTTGGTTTATTCGTAAGCAGAAGAGAACAAATGAATTATGTTGTTGTCATTCAGATTCAAATCGTGAGGAAGAAATCTTATGGTTGAAGGAGAAAGATGAGAGAAATAGGGGTGTGGAGCGATTTCTTGAGTGAGGAAATATCATGTTTATCTCTTCAATCTTTTTGTTTTAAACTGGGTTTGTTAAAGAAACAATTTAATCAATTTCCCCTCTTCCCGCGGCGCCCATTCATCTTCAAAATTAGGGTTCCAAGAAACCCCTTTCTATTCCCCTAACATGAGATTCGGGTTTGGGCTTGTTTCTTTTAGCCCAACCCATTTCACAAGTTTTGTTTTTTGGTATTAATTCAAACCTAGAAATGGAGAATGAAGCGACATGGTGCAGCGGTTGAGGCGTTGGTTGGCAAGCATGAAGTACTAGGTTCGAGACCCACGGGGAGCATTTTTACCACTTTTTCTACATGTTTGTTTCCATTAAACGCATTGATTGTTTTGTTACTTAATTACTTTGAAGCATGGAATGAATGAATGAACATTATGGTGTGGTGGTAAGAGTGTGTGTGTGTGTGTGTGAATGCTTCAGGTCTCGGGTTCAAGCCTCTCTTGGGACACTTTTTTTAACCATTATTATGTTTTCTCATTTTAACCCAACTCTTTCATATGAATTAAAGCTCTAAATATAACAGAAAAATAATCTAGTTTAGTGGAAAGACAAGAGAGTAATAATCCAAGGGGCATGAGTTTAATCCCTAACTCTACCTTTTTTTAATATTCTAAGTTTCACATTTTGTTTGCTTATTTCATTTTAAAATCATACAAAAATCACAAAAATGTTAAAATAGGTTTAATTTTCTTTATATGATAAAAATACCAAAAATATTTAGAATTAGGTTTTAATATCTTATTTTCACAAAACATCATAAAAATTATAAAAACATTATAATATTATTCTCTTTTATTAAATTGATAAAAATCACAAAAATATTAAGAACTTGATTTTTTTGTTTGATTATTTGGTTACATGATCCCTTAAGTGATTCCATGAAGCGTTTAAATTTATTTTGATCGTTTCATGTTGAATTAGACCTTAGGAAAGAAACCATATAATGATAATATTTTAGGATAGAATTTCCCTTTTACACCCAACATTAGGTCCACCTCTGTACATGACAACAATTAGGGTTTTTTAGTCTCCCTTAGACTTTTTTCCTCTTGTAAATATTAAAACTAAATATTCTTTCTTAGTAATAAAATCCAAAAAAAGTTAATCATTATTCAAACCCAGTTTGCGCTTAACAAAACATTCAACAAATCAAAAATCCCCCCAAAAGAGGGCATGTTATCTCCGTTCTACCGCGATACAGGCCATGCCTATTGCTAGAATACGTGCGTTAACATCGCCCACTAAAAAACACCAACATACCAACATTTTCAAGAGGAACTACGGTGTTCTTATTCCTTCACGGGATACGTAGGCATAGGGTTGCGAGACCCTCACGAACGACTAATAAAAAAACCATTTCTTTCCCCTTAGCAAGTATAGTTATAGATAGACACACTCTTAGAAGCAAACAAACAAAATGGATCCTATTGAGTACAACGAATGTGAGGGGTGCTAATACATTCCTATTGCATAATCGACTTCCTTACCCTCTCTTTTGGTCGCAAGACCATCTTATCCATCCTCTTGTGGTTTTCTCGATATTTCCCATTCCTTCGGGATAAATAAAGTTCGGTGGTGGCTCTGTGTTTTCTGTTGACGGCTTCAAGTCTGATTTTTCTCTATAAATAGAGAGCTAATTTGAAATTCAAACACACGAATTCAGAGTTTAGAAACACCTCTAAACTCTCTTAAATTTAGAAATTGTTCAAAAATTCCATTTTTGAACCTTGAAAACCTTATCTTCCAAATTTATCACCCTTGCAAGTTTTATGCAATCTAACCATCTAAACACTTCATAAACATCATATAGAAGTCATCCAAACTCTTGTTACACTTCTGTAGCATCATCATCCTCCAAAATCAAAAACCGTGGTTTGCATATTGACTTGGCTAGAGCATTTCAGCAACTTTCAAAGCAAAGTAAGGGTTGGAATAGATTCAGGAAGGTCCTAGAAAGCTCATAGGATCATAACTTTGCACTGAAAAGCCATAGAAGAAGCTTTAGAATTTTATCCAAAGAGGTAAATTCTGATCTCCTTCGAAAACCATCACACATACATCATTTGTGTTCAATTTCTAAAGATAAAATGTAGATATCAATGTCCTGAAGCTAACTATGTGTTTAATTTTCATTTTTATTGCTTGTGTGTTGATAATTGTATCTCTGAGCAGTTAGGGTTTCATTTTGGTACTTGATAAAAAAAATTTAATCATTGAGTTTTAATTTAAATGGTTGGTATGGTTGAATTCCTTATGAAAATTTGAACAACTTTCATGTTTACATTTTTGTAAATGGTTGAGAAATGAGGGAATTTGAAAATCACAAATTTTGTTGTTGACAGGTTGAAGATGAAGATGGTGATGGCGCCATGCTTCAGTTTTTGAAAAAATGAGTTTATTTTATATTTATTAGTTGTTGTATAATGCACAGATGAAATATCCACCCCAGTGGAAAGAATGCATGTGCTAAGGCTTTGGTCACTAAGAGCGAGGGTTCGAACCAATGAGAACCCCCAGTTTTGCCATTTCTCACTTTTTTTCTATTTTGTAATTTTTCTGGCTTTGGTTTCAAATATTTTTAACTGAGCGCATCCTTTGTACAAGGCTTGGCACATAGTCCAGTGGTTAAGCTTTTAACTAATGACTATGAGGGCGTAGGTTTAACCCTTGGTATCCCATTTCCCTAATTATTTATCACTCTTTTTCTTTTTATATTTTTTACAAACTTTCAAATTAATTTTCACCAATAAAAACAACTCATTTTGAGTTGATTATTTGCAACTCCTTATTCATCTACCCTATTTATAAAGATGTAAAAAAATCGTAAAAATATATATCTTTTTATTTAATTCAAAACAAGTCCTTTTTACTTATTTTAAAACCTTTCCTTTGACTTTCTCTTGTTAATTTTCTTGAATAAACCCATGTTAAATGACCATGCTATGTCTCTAATGAATGTTGATTGATAACATGACCCTTGTGTATATTTGTACCATAAAAAAAATTGATTTTTGATTAGGTTAAGGACTTTACTTTTTGATGATAAATCATAACTTGTTCAAAAACCCTAATTTATAACCCATGAGCTAAAAAACTTCACATGTTTTGATCCCCTTGATTGTTTATCCATGTTCCTTGAGTTTACTTCCCTTTTAAGGATGTATTTTCTTCATGAACTCCTTAAAACCAAAGTGATACCATGCTTGCTTGTTTACTTGTTGTTTATTCTATATTTTGTCACAACGTTTACTTGATTAACAAGTTAACCTTCCCCTTTTTTCTCAACACTTGTGATGTGTGTGTAAATAACTTACGTTTAATGCTTGTGCCCCCAAAAATCCAAGGAAAATGATAGTATTGTTTATTTTATAGTCATAAGCATGTGCATCCCCCCTTGTATAAAACTTTTGTGAATAATCACCCTATGTATCTTATACTCTAAGAACCTTTTAAACCCAAAAAAATCATTTTCAAACTTTCACCACTTTCATATAAAAACCTTGACTTTATGTCATTGTATTTTCAAACTTTCTTTTTTAATAAAATACTTTAAGATACTTAAGCTTATCAAAAACAATTTTAAAATCCTAAAAGTGACTTAACCTAACCCAAATCTTTTTTCCACTTGGCTTTTAAATTTAAAACATTTCTCAAAGAGATAAGATATAAATCCTCTTTATAGTTGAGAAATGATTCTCCTATCCCCATAGTAATTGTTGAAGTAAATGTGATTCATTCCACATGAGCACATTAGTTGGCAACTTGTTGATCTTTATATCTAAGTTAGTAGCCATTACTTCATGATGATGCAAGATACATATTCTCATACTTGTGGTGGTATTAGTTAAGCTTTCTCTCTAAAAGATGATGAAATATCACTTCTCCTAAAATCAACCACAACAAACCCTTTTGTTATTTTTACCATGAATTACAAGGTTTTGATCCTTAATTGGTATGTAGGTATAAGATTGTGTCTTTCCAAACAAAAATATCCTAAAATATACTTCTTTTCCCATCTCCACACTTATTTGAAATAAACAAACAATTTTAAACCAAAAAACATATTTTATAAGTGGTCCCTGTAAAGTACTATAGATACATAGAGTGCTAATACATTCTCTTTGTATGACCAAGCCCCATACCTTAGATCTCTTCCTTATGATTTTATTTTAGTCTTTACTTCTTGCATTGCATTTTATACAATAGGGTTTCGATCTTTCCCCTTTTCCTTGGAAACAATAAAGTTCGGTGGTGACTTCTTAAGTCTTTATGAGTCAAGTTTCTCAATAGCTTGGTCTCCTAGATTTTTCACCGCAACATAAATGGCGACTTCACTAGGGAAGTGTATCCTTTAGAGGGTTATACATAACTTATTTTATCTATTTTTTGTTATTATCATTTGTTTATATGTGTTGTTTTGTGGTTCTTTGGGTATTGGTGTTCTTGCAAAGGACAAATCTTACACCCAGATTAAAATATCACTTAGGAATTAGGATGGTGGTATAATCAAAAGTTACATGAATGGAGTAATCGTGACATAAGTAACATATCATAACCCCACTCAGTGGAGGCCTCCTTGGGGGTGGTAATGATAAAATAAGCCAGTTGTTAAAGTATTACTACTTTCAACCTGAGAGCCCATGAAGCTGAGAAGCCATAAAACCCATTTACCCATCTTGGCCTTTAGGATGTAGTGCGATGACAATTCAAAAGTATTCTTGAATTAGTCGTTACACGATACTATGCTTGGACGAGTTTTTCTTGAGAATGTTATTGGTACTCATAAGTGGTTCTGTAAATCAGTAATATCCAAAACAAGAGTCACGACTCCAAAAGTACTTTTAGAACCTTATTCTACAGGTACAAATGAACCCATAGTACATACCTTGTGGGGTTGGTTCTTACCTTTGACTCCATACTCGTGACATTGAACATTTGAACCATATTGTTGTGACTTTGTTTGTGGTTATTGCATAACCATGCATTCATGCATCCATGGAACTATTTTTCACTTGATTTTCAAGAAATTTAGAGGTCTTTCTTTGTAAACATTATAAGTTTCATCAAATTCAATGAATCTTGGGTATTGATGGGGTGAAAATCCTAATTTACCAAAATGGATGATTAATTTTGATGATAACTTGATCAATGCTCTAATCCAATTTAGGGATTTACTATATATCTTCATGCCTTGATGTTTACAATTTAATATCTTGAGATCCTTGAAAGTCAGATAAAAACCAAAATTTTCATATCATGTGTTGTACCCCAAAATTTGCCCTCCCTTTCTTCAGGAAAACCATCTGGGATTTTCAAAGTCCCCCGAAACAAATCCAAGTCCTGGGTTATCCTTTTGCCCAAGCAAGCCACTTACAAGAGCAAGATGATCTCACAAACTCCGGAAACAACGCTTTCATCTTGAGGAAAATCAAATTCTAAGTGCTTCTTTAAAATAAGTGTTTTTAGAAAAATCAGCGCTTCAGAACTTCTGGACCCATTCCAGATGAAGACGGTCAGAAGTTGCAAGCTTGGCTCAGCGTGGTCAGAAGTTGGCTCTTCAGCAGCTACATCAGTTCAATCAGAAGTTGTAAACGTGGTTCAGAGTGTAAGCCTCAAACATAACATACCCCTTCAGCAGTTACACAAGCTCAGTCAGAACTTGCTAAAGGAATGCAAGAGAAATAGGAAAGTATGAAGGCTCCTTCAGAACAGGTTGAAATCAGAAGATGAAAGGTCAGAAAGATAGGTGTCACCTTGATACAGAATCTCTAAGTCCAGATTGTCCAGAAGTAGATCCAAGGAACGTACCAGAAAACCAGGAGAATCTCCAGAGTTTGCTAAGACAACAGGTAGCCAAGGCCAGAGTATGGTTTACGCTGCTGATTCAACGCTGGTTTCCCTTACCAGAATGTTGGTATTGACAGGTCTTGTCACCATTTAATGCCCATTAATGCTTCCAACCACTCCTGAGCATTCACGTGTGGCTTGGAAAATGCTTTTGCACAGATTCTGGCATGGGTCTTCACGCCACCGCCCATTTCAGAGGTCACTTCCCCCAATCTACACCTGCTGCTGCTACCTAGGCTGAAAGATAGCTGTTATCACAACTTCCCAGGAATTTCTGTCAAAGAACAAATTCAAACTCTGTTGGCGCCTTAAATGTTCAAGGCATCCACAAGAACTTTGCCTATAAATAGGGAGCTTTCACCACTGCAAAAGACGTTCAAGAAAAACAGAAAAATTGCTAAGAGAGAAACGAAACCCCTAGCAACATAACATTCTGAAACTCTGCCAAAATCTCCAGCTTTGTTTCATAACTTTAAGTTTCTTACCTTCAACTTCATCAAACATCCAGCTCTTTTCTGTAAACCAAAAACGTTCTTTCCAAACTTCTGACCCTATACACGTATACACCTTCACTTCCCCTTTTCCAAATCTGTCCAGAACACCACCAGAACCAAAAGCTAACTTTCACCCACCATTTTCCAGACAGTCAGGTAAGCACCTGCTGACCCTCACCACACTGTTAAGGATCATCAGCTGTGCATATTCAAGTAACATAATGTAAATATTCATGTTATTGCTGTTTATGTTCTGAGGATTCTCATACCTCAGAACGTTCTGAGCCAGTATAGGACTTTCCTGTGACCTTGGTGATTCTGACCTCTGAAACATTTTATCTATTTTGCTGGATCTGTTCCAAATATGTTTCCTGTTTTGTGGAGTAATAACAAAATTGCAGATGTTCTGATTAGTACAGGGAAAAGCCAAATGCTGACTTTGACGTTAGCACATTTGAAGCCTGTTTTGCTGTCAATGACATCAGAACCTCTGAGAGTTATTGCCTTTTCAGCAGAATCAGAACTTCTGGCTTCTCCACTAACAAACTTCTGTCTTGCAGCGCAGGGAAATCAGAACTTCTGGTTTCCCCACTAACAAGGTTCTGTTTCGCAGGTTCTAGAGTCAGAAGTTCTGACTCATCCAGTTTCACCAACAGGTTGATCATCTGACAGCGGATCTGGGTCAGAACTTCTGATGGCCTCCCAACAGCGCGCATGCTCCCTCTCTCTCTCTATATATCTTGTTTTCCGCTATTTTCTTTTTTGTCTATTTTTCTCGTTGAACCCCCCATGTACAAATGTGTATCCCCCTCCCCTAATTATTGTAATAGCGTAGGATTTTACATTTCCGCTTCTTATTGTTAGTAATTAGGACGTGTATGACAAGATAAAATCAATGAAATAGAAAAACCTAATTCAAAGAAAAACTCTTGTATGTAATAAAACACACTTGCACACTAACACCCCTAGGGTACTTCACTTTGTTGCCTTCAAATAAATGGACCATATTGTATGTTGAACTTCCTTGGGCAAAGCAGACAATTTGAATGATCATAGTCCCTCGATAAAACTTTTCAAAAACAAACAAAAACAAATGATCAAGTCCCTTAAAGAAAATTGCCCAAAGACATTTAACGCCTCTACAATTGTGGTCTAAACGATGACCCGCGCCTGTCCCTTTCACATCCTAACACAAGATTGTCCACCAAATTCAATGGTGGAACAAACTTGTTAAAAGGGTTAAAACATAGCAATAATCTTTTGAGAAATTTAGGAGTAGACAACCTCTTAGTTACTTGAATCAAACTTGCAAAACAAAACACTTGCCTAATTTCAAAATCACACATCACTACACTTTCAAAACAACTTTCAAAAACAAATGAAAACTTTTTCAAAAGACATACATCTTTGTATACATCCCCACATGGATCATTACAAAGGTTGCCACCACATTGGCATCTTTTCAAAACATTTTCAAAACCCACACACAAACACCATTTCAAACAATTGAAAAAGGCAAGTGATCTAAGCAAGTAACTAAGAGCCCATGGATAACCATGGATAGAAAGGGTGCTAATACCTTCCCTTTCTATAATCTACTCCCCGAACCCAAGAAAACATCTCAAAAAGGTTTTTGCTGTGCTTTTTAACCTTTCCTTAGGATAAAATAAAAAGTCGGTGGCGACTCTTGCTAACCGCAACATTTGCGAATACAAACGCAAAACCTCAAGTCAGTTCTCCCACCGTATCACAGAACTGGCGACTCTGCTGGGGAGTAGAATTATTTAAAAAGTGGAGTAACCTTAGGGCTTAGATCACCCTCTTGCATGACTAATTGTTTGATTTGCTTGCTTTATGCTTTGGCTCTATTGTTTGGGTTTACAATCCTCCATCCGGATTTTGGGAAACATTCATAGATAGCAATACGTTGTGGAAACTGTGCGGGGTATACCAACACGGTCTAAGCAATAGCTATATTAGTGCGACATATTTGTGAGTACCGGTAACCCTTGAGTTCAATCAAGGAGAGTACGGGGCCGCTGAGTGATGTCACTAAGCACTAATGACCTAGAACCTTACTTGACCATCTTGGCCTTTCATTAGGAGTAGTGAGATGACCGGCTTTGGTGCAGTCCGAAGTTGGTAGATACTCGATACTACACTCATTGAGGGTTGTTTTCTTGGAATATTTTGGTCGCTAGTTAAGTGGCTAAACCGAAACAATGAACATTGAAAACAATCCAATGATATTGAGCTCCTTAGAACCCGGTTACTATTTATAGGACAGGTTTTTAAGCCAACTACACTCAAGAGGGTACTCACCTATGAAACCCCAGGCCAGCCTGAAACTAGGGTTTGGTGTGATTTGCTTGTACATATGTTTTATGCATACATCATAAACATCATGAAGCATCATATGCATTTACTAACCATTTCAAGGGTTTTGGATCTTCATCTTTGTTCTTGTTTTGCAGGACATGGAGATTCCTCGCAGAAATACCATTCAAGTCAGCCTTGTGAGAATCTCCCCTCAACTCAAGGAGCTCACCTCAAGAATTCCGGAAAATTCATCCTTCAGTGAAAGACATGGTAGACTGCTCAGCCTAGTCAACACCAACATTGAAGAAGACATGATTAAAGTGCTATTCCAGTTCTTTGACCCTCTTCACCACTGTTTCACTTTCCCCGATTATCAGTTGGTACCCACTCTGGAGGAGTTTTCTCAACTCCTGAGAATTCCTATCCTTAATCAACTACCCTTCAACGGTACGGAAAAGGAACCAAAGCCGGAAGATGTTGCTCGAGCATTACATCTACAACCATCCGACATCAAGGGGCATTGGGAAACCAGAAGCGGCGTCAAAGGATTCTTAGCCAAGTTCTTGTTTGAGAAGGCACAAGAATGTTGCAACTCATTGGACCTACAAGCCTTTGAAGAGATTGTGACACTCCTTATCTATGGGTTGGTCTTGTTCCCAAATCCTGACCAATTGGTAGATGTCAATGCTGTCAAAATCTTCTTATCCAGAAATCCAATACCAACGTTACTTGGGGACATCCTTCACTCATTTTACACACGAACAATGAGAAAGAGGGGTGTTCTCATGTGCTGTACTCCCCTCCTTGCAAGGTGGTTTATTTCGCACCTTCCACAATCTGTCTTGAAGAATGATCAAGGTACAAGGTGGTCCCAACGATTGATGGCTCTTACTCATTCGGATGTGCATTGGTGTTCTCGGTCCAGAGAAAATATCATCATTGTCGATCGTTGCGGAGAATTTCCTAATGTTCCTCTACTTGGAATTAGAGGGGGTATCACCTACAATCCTTGCCTAGCTTTGAGGCAATTTGGATATGCCCGGAGGGATGGCCCTCATGATATGTTGATTCCTAGCTTAGTTTTTGACTTCGACAACGATGCGCAAGGACTTCGCCAAAGATTCATCAGAGCTTGGGGAAAACTCGACAAGGTTGATAGCAAGACTTTGGGACACAAGAACTCCATCCCTCTTGAACCTTATCTCAAATGGGTACGAGCCCGGGCCCAAAGGTTGATGATGCCTTATCCTCATATTCTCCCTGTGATTAAAGAGCCCGTCAATGAAGGAGAGGTTCCCTACACCATCCTACATCCAGACATGCCTACATCGTGGGAGGAGATGCAGAAAAGTTGGATTCAGCTCAAGGAGGAACGTAATACTTTTGAGGCTAGCTTCTACGCCAGTGAGAAGAAGGTTCTAGAGCTTACCCGCCGACTCCATGAGCAAGAGATCCTCAACACCTACATCGCACCAAAAAGGATGCGCAATGTCTTTCTACCCTGAGAAATTATTTTGTATTTTTTGGCCCATGGGGCATTTATGTACTAACAATTCTTTTCTTATTAATATGACGTGCGTTCCTTTTGTCTACAACAATTGTGAATTTCCAAAACCCTTGAATGCATTGCATAGATAGCATCTCATGCATCATGTGCAAAACAGGTACCCATTTTTTCTACAGGTTGCTTAATCTTCTTCGCTGTTTATTTGGAACAGTCAGTCATCATGAATCCAGACTCATCCAGTGAGCAAGCAATCAAGGCCCTTCAGACCCAAAGCGCACAGTTTCAAGAGATGGTCCTAAGCCTAGCCCAAGGTCAGCAAGAGTTGAAGACTCTACTCATGAAGAAGAAGAAGAAAAAGAGGACTGCATTGTTCAACACCGGACGCAGATTTGGGAACACACTCCATAATGAAGCTGATCCAATGACTTCTTCTGCTGAGAAAAACAGTCCCCAAGGGGGAGGGGCTCCTAGTCCCGCAGTCTCCGACAACGAGACGGACTATAACGATGAACAATACCCACCTGCTGCTGACAGGTACAAGCAATTGGAGGACCGCTTGAGCGCCATGGAAATTCAGAATGTGCCGGGACTGGATTTCGGAGATTTGGGGTTATCTTCTGGAGTAGTAATTCCACACAAGTTTAAGGCACCTGCCTTCGCCAAGTATGATGGGGTCTCCTGTCCAAAGCTGCATCTGAGGTCGTACGTAAGGAAAATCTAACCTTACACGGCGGACAAGAACCTCTGGATTCACTTCTTCCAAGATAGCCTCTCGGGGTCACAGCTTGAATGGTTCTACCAATTGGATGGAGCTAGCATCCGACACTGGGAAGATTTGGCAACCGCATTCTACAGACAATACCAATACAATTCTGATCTCGCTCCCACGCGTACCCAACTTCAGGGTATGTCTCTAGGAACGGGTGAAGGGTTCAAAGAATACGCTCAAAAATGGAGAGATTTAGCTGGCAGGGTGCAGCCTCCGCTAACTGATCGAGAGTTGGTTGATATGTTTCTAGGGACGTTGTCTGGTCCGTTTTTCAATCATTTGGTTGGTAACTCCCCCGCTGGGTTTACAGATTTAATATTGACGGGAGAAAGAATTGAAGCTGGCATCAGGTCAGGCAAAATACAAAAGGCTGCCTCCACCAGTGCTGAGAAGAGGCCGTTTAAGAAAGAAGCAAGTGCCGTCTATGGTCCTAGAAGACAAGTCAAACCCGAAAGTCGCCAAGCCGTCAATGCTTTGGTCATCTCAAAACCTGTTGCTGCTCCTCAGCAGTACAATCAACAAAGAAGTGAAAGGCCCAAGAGGCAGTATACTCGACTGAGTATGACCTTATCTCAAATTTTACCCCAACTGTTATCCACCAACCTGGTGACCCTCAAAGAAGCTCCTAAGGTTGTCAACACTGCGTCTCCTAAGTATAACCCAAATGCCCGGTGTGCTCCCGGGCACACTACTGATGATTGCTGGGCCTTGAGAAACAAAGTGCAAGATCTGATCGAGGCAAAGGAAATTCAGTTTGAAGCGCCGGAGAGACCAAATGTTGTAACTGCTCCTATGCCCCAGCATAGAGTAAATGCCGTTGAGGAAGAAATGTACGCTGTTTCGGTAGATGAAGTTGTTACCCCTCTTAAGACTGTTAAGAAGAACCTACTGCGGGCCGGTTTATTTCCGGGTTGCGGTGAAGGTTGCCTGTTCTGTGCTGTTTCCCTATCTGATTGTCCCTTGCTGAGGTTAGGCATCCAAGGCCTAATGGATAGCAAGGAAATTCTATTCAGAAGTCTGTTGTTCAAGTGGTTCCGATAAAAGAAGTTTCCGTGGTTACCATCTTCAATAATCCAATCAAGACTCTCCCGAAGAAGCCTGTTCAGATCATGACTGTTGCCCCTGTGATTATTATTGTTCCGGGGCCTCTCCCCTACGTGTCTGATAAAACTGTCCCTTGGCATTATGGGGCAGACGTATATGTGAATGGAATCAAACAAGAATTCGACACTGGCGCCAGTATCTGCGATATCACTGGTCCAGCCAAGGTCACCCGCAGTGGCAGGCTCTTCTCGCCTGAAATTGCACCGCCCGCCATTCGAAGACCCCTCCTTATAACACCTAAAAATTTACCGGTTCCTGTTGCTGATCAAGTTGTGTCCCCTGCTGCCGAGTCATCAAATGCTCGGGGCAAAGGGATTGAAGAAGAGCCCGCCCGGATGGAGGCACCAATACCCATAAATGCTGAGGCCTCCCGACAAGAAATGGAGGAGATTCTGAAAATAATAAAGAAAAGTGATTTCAATGTTGTCGAACAGCTGGGGCATACGCCCTCTAAGATCTCCCTGCTCTCCTTATTGCTATGCTCTGAGGCCCATGCTAAGGCCTTGATTTCATTTCTCAAGACGGCCCATGTACCACAGGAGACATCTGCAGTCCAATTCGCTGATTGCGTAGCAAATCTGACAGCAGACAATGGCTTGGGTTTTTCAGATACTGACCTGACTGCGAAGGGAAGGAACCACAACGATGCCCTGCATGTCTCTATCGAATGCAGGGGCACTACTCTGGCGCATGTATTGGTGGATACTGGTTCTTCCTTGAATGTTCTACCGAAAAAGGCTTTAGACCGTTTGGATTATAAAGGCCTGGAATTGAAACCCAGCAATATCATCGTCAGGGCCTTTGACGGTTCAAAAAGGATGGTTCATGGAGAGGTTGACATCCCTATTCGTGTGGGCTCTCAAGTGTTTGACTCTACTTTTTATGTGATGGATATACGTCCATCGTACTCTTGTCTACTGGGTCGACCTTGGATCCATAAAGTTGGGGCAGTGACCTCCACCTTGCACCAGAAGCTGAAGTATCCCGTCAGGGGGAAGATCGTCACTGTGCAAGGAGAAGAGGAGTACATGGTGAGCCATTTGAATTCCTTCAGATACATTGAGATGGATGGGGAGTTTATTGAAACCCCCTTTCAGCATTTCGAGGAGGTGCATCCAATTTCAGCAGCAGCAGAGGCAACAGTTGAAGAGAATGTTTCCTTGAAGATGGCTTCCTTAAGGGATGCCCGGGCTGTGGTTCAGAAAGGCAATTGTGCAAACTGGGGTCAGCTTCCTGACTTCACTCAGAAGAACGACAAGTTTGGGCTAGGCTTTACTGCAGAGACTCAGAAGGCTGTGCGCAAAGAGAAGATCAGAAAGGCTCCGGTGTTTATTTCCAGCTCGAGGGTGAATGCTATCGAGGAGGATGTAGAGGAAGCAGAATTTGACAGTTGGATCTACCCGACCACCAGCGACGGACCAAGCAACTGGACGGCAAAGGATTTTACCCCTATCACATTTGTCACGCAGTAATTAATTTCTTTTGATTTCCAATTTGTAACAGACAATATGTTAAAACTTTGTTGGCTCGGTGTCCTACCCGGGGCATCGTAGCTCCATTTGTGAGGGCTTTTTGTATGACATTTTCATATATCATCAATCAAAGCATTGGACGTTTATTGCATTTCAAATCTTGTGCTCTTTTCCTTTCTGTGTTATATATATTGCAAAACAGCTATATTTACACACACTCACTTATACAGGTTTCAATCCACTCTGGATCTTACTGGTAACAGCTCTGCTACCGCCAGTTATGACTTCGAAAATCCGATCAACTTGGCCGAAGACGAAGGTGAAGATGATTGCGAAGTGCCTGGTGAACTCGCAAGACTGCTACTCCAGGAAGAGAGAGCTATTCAACCACATGAAGAGCCGGTAGAGACAATTAACCTGGGTACTGAGACGGATAGGAAAGAGGTCAAGATTGGTGCCAATCTAGAGCTCGGCGTGAAGCAACGATTGATCCAAATGTTACAAGATTACATGGAGATTTTTGCTTGGTCCTATGAAGATATGCCTGGTTTGGATGCCGACATTGTAGTTCACCATCTGCCAACCAAGGAAGATTGCCCTCCAGTAAAGCAAAAGGTCCGACGGATGCGTCCAGAGATGTCTGAAAAGATCAAGGCCGAGGTTATGAAACAGTTTGATGTCGGGTTCCTTGCAGTGACTTCTTACCCTCAGTGGGTTGCCAATGTGGTGCCAGTGCCGAAGAAGGACGGTAAAGTCAGAATGTGCGTTGACTACAGGGATCTGAACAGGGCCAACCCCAAGGATGACTTCTCCTACCTCACATTGATGTCCTTGTTGACAATACAGCTCAACACAAGGTGTTCTCCTTCATGGATGGTTTTTCAGGGTATAATCAAATCAAGATGGCTCCAGAAGATATGGAGAAGACTACATTTGTGACTCAGTGGGGCACCTTCTGTTATAAGGTCATGCCATTCGGATTGAAAAATGCTGGGGCAACCTATCAACGTGCCATGGTTGCTTTATTTCATGATATGATCCATCATGAGATTGAGGTATACGTTGATGACATGATTGCAAGGTCTCAAACTGAGGAGGAGCACCTTGACCATCTGAGGAAGTTGTTTGACCGACTCAAGTTATACAAGCTAAGATTGAACCCCAACAAATGTACCTTTGGGGTAAGATCCGGAAAATTGCTAGGTTTCATTGTAAGCGATAAAGGTATTCAGGTGGACCCTGCCAAGGTAAAAGCCATACAAGAGATGCCGACTCCAAAAACAGAGAAAGAAGTCAGAGGCTTCCTGGGACGACTGAATTACATTGCCCGATTCATCTCACATCTGACCGCTACTTGTGAGCCGATCTTCAAATTGCTGAAGAAAGATCAAGTAGTACGCTGGAATGATGAATGTCAGGCCGCCTTTGAAAGAATAAAGGAATATCTCCAAGAGCCACCCATTCTTATGCCACCGATGGAAGGAAGACCTCTGATACTATACTTGACAGTACTTGACAAGTCAATGGGGTGTGTGCTGGGGCAGCATGACGAGTCTGGCCGAAAAGAGCACGCTATTTATTACTTGAGAAAAAAGTTTACCGACTGTGAGTCTCGTTACTCACTGCTTGAGAGAACTTGCTGCGCTCTTGTATGGGCTGCTCGCCGGTTGAGACAGTATATGCTGACTCACACTACTCTATTAATTTCAAAAATGGATCCCATCAAGTACATATTTGAAAAGCCCGCTCTGTCTGGAAGAATAGCGAGATGGCAAATGATCTTGACAGAATATGATATCCAGTATACAACTCAGAAAGCAATTAAGGGAAGTGTACTGGCCGATCATTTGGCACACCAACCTGTGAATGATTACCAATCATTGAACTTTGATTTTCCGGACGAAGACATCATGGTGGTAACAGGCTGTGAAGTACCTGGACCGGATGAAGGACCTGAGGAAGGATCCCGATGGTCTATGCACTTTGATGAAGCCTCCAATGCTTTGGGTAACGGCGTCGGCGCTGTAATCATATCCCCCAAAGGAACTCATACTCCACTCACCGCCCGATTATGTTTCAACTGCACCAACAACATGGCAGAATATGAGGCATGTATCATGGGTTTACAAGCTGCAATCGACTTAAGGATCAAATTTCTAAGTGTTTTTGGAGATTCCGCTCTCGTGATCAATCAGATCAAAGGCGAGTGGGATACGAAACACCCGAATCTTATTCCTTACAAGGAGTATGTGTTGACCTTGCTTCCCCACTTTGAAGAGATAACTTTCGAACACTTCCCTAGAGAGGAGAATCAGCTAGCGGACGCCCTGGCTACGATGTCTTCAATGTTCAAAGTTAAATGGGACAATGAGGCTCCCCGAATTATTATCTGGAAGTTGGATGAACCGGCATACTGCTGTGAGCTGGAGGCTGAGAAGGTGATTGAAAAACCTTGGTATCATGAGGTGAAGAGGTACTTGGAAGCTCAGGAATACCCTGAAGGTGCGTCTGTCAATGATAAGAAGTTCATGAGGAGGTTTGCCGCAAAATTCTTCCTCAGCAACGGCATTCTCTACAAACGGAATCATGATTCAACTCTGCTACGTTGTGTGGATAAAGCTGAAGCAGAGAAAATTATGATGGAATTACATGAAGGCACGTTTGGAACACATTCCAGTGGACACACCATGGCTAAGAAAATCCTTCGGGCAGGATATTTCTGGTCCACAATGGAAGCCGATTGTTACCAACACTCCCGAACTTGTCATAAATGCCAGATCTATGCTGACAAGGTGCATATCCCTCCGGTTCCTTTGAATGTCCTGACGGCACCTTGGCCTTTCGCAATGTGGGGCATCGATATGATCGGTGAGATCCGACCGACGGCATCCAATGGGCATCGCTTCATTCTAGTAGCAATCGATTAGTTCACAAAGTGGGTTGAGGCAGCATCCTATGCCACAGTAACCAAGAGCGTCGTGGCACGTTTCATCCGGCATAATCTGATCTGTCGGTACGGTGTCCCGGAAAGAATCATTACGGACAATGGTACCAATCTCAATAACAAAATGATCACTGAACTCTGTGAACAATTCAAAATACAGCACCACAATTCTTCTCCCTATCGGCCGAAGATGAATGGGGCTGTAGAGGCAGCCAATAAAAATATCAAGAAAATTGTGCAGAAGATGACAGTGACCTATAAGGATTGGCACGAGATGTTACCATTCGCTCTTCATGGATACCGTACCTCAGCCAGAACGTCAACCGGGGCAACTCCTTTCTCCTTGGTCTATGGCATGGAGGCCGTCTTGCCAATTGAAATCCAGATACCCTCTCTCCGGATAATGAAGGATGCAGACTTGAATGAAGATGATTGGATCCAGACTCGACTTGATCAATTAAATCTGATTGACGAAAAGAGGCTCACTGCTATCTGTCATGGTCAAACGTATCAAAAACGGATGATTAGGGCATTTAACAAGAAAGTCAGACCACAAGAGTATCAAGTTGGGGACCTGGTAATCAAACGCATCATCCTTCCTCAAAGTGATCCCCGGGGTAAATGGACCCCTACATACGAAGGGCCATTTGTGGTTAAACGTGTGTTCTCAGGAGGAGCCATGATCCTAACCACCATGGACGGTGACGACCTTCCTCACCCCGCCAATGCAGACATAGTGAAAAAATACTACGCATAAATAAAAGACCCGCTAGGTTGACATACCTAGGCAAAAATAAGGGCTTCCCGGCGAACCAAAAGGGTTCGGGCAAAAATAAGGGATGAAATGAAAAAAATCTGTACACCCGGCAAGTCGAAAACCTGAAAAGGCGGCTTGGGCAAAAATGGGTATCCCGGTGGACTGAAAACCCGAAAGGGCGGTCCAGGCAAAAGTTAGGGATAAAAGCGTAACACTATGTCTCATTGGATCACATCGCATCCCAAATTCGGTATCAACTATCTGGCTCCAGATTTCGGCATTGACCAATCAGCTTCATCTTCGACCAGGCAGCAAAGCGATGAGACATTCGAAGACATAAAGGCGATAGCAGAGTTGGAACCCAGTGGGATTGTTCACATAGCTGTTTTGTTTCCTTTTTCAAATTATAAACTCTATACTATTTGGCGATATCCTCTTACTAGGATGTCAGCCTCTTGTACAAAAACGCCTATTTACAGGCAAACTCAAAAATCAATACAAATTCACTTGTCCATACAAATGGCCACCGTTTTTCTTTTTTCTGTTTTGTTTTGCGAAGAACGTCCAATGTTCATTTTTGATATATGCATTTGACATTAAATTGCTAATTCATAAATATTTGCATATGAAACAAGAGATTGATTACAAGTGACATCAGAGACAGGGGCAATCGAAGTTGTCTAATGCATGTCTGGTTGTTTTGTCCGCCAAGGCACCAAGATGGGTCCAACTGAAAAAATGTGGCCAAATCATCTCAACGCCCCACAGAGTAAAACAAGGTTCAGTAGTACCTTCCCCAAGCAGAGTTGGTTCCCCGTCGATCCTGAAAGGACACACCATTCCCCGGCAAGTCTTAAAGCTTATCCCCAGTAGATTCTGGAAGCTTGTTCCCTGCAGAATACGGACGTCTCTCCCTAACTTTATTCAGAGTTATTCCTCACGAGGGCTTATAACTGGGTTATCCTCAGCTAATCGCCACGGAAGATCGCCCCCAACAAAGTTCTTTCAATCCCCAGCGGATTTTATCTTAGGAATCCCCAGCAGAGTTTATCTTTCAAATCCCCAGCGGATTTTATCTTTGGTATCCCCAACAAAGTTCTTTCAATCCCCAGCGGAGTTTATCTTTCAAATCCCCAGCGGAGTTTATCTTTCAAATCCCCAACGGATTTTATCTTTGTTATCCCCAGCGGGATCCATCATTAAAAGTCCTCAAGCAGGCCTCTCATCCAAGATTCAGCAAAGTATCTCGGCCACAGGGCAACTCCCCAGCCGATCGTCAAAGATCTATTTTCCTAAGACGAAGATACATTCATAAACATTTCACACTTTCATACATCTTGCTTACATACATGATAAGGTGCATACACTATCTCATGTTGAACATCATGCATATCATACATCATGACTTTGCATACAACTTATGTTTTTGCCTTTTCAGAAAGAGACAATCCCAAAAAACAACTACCTTCAACTGTCACAAATTCCGAATTCGATACCTGTATCTAGCCAGGGCATATCTGAGAATGATCAGTTTCCAGACTCGATTCCTGTATCTAGCCAGGGAACGTCTGAAGAGTTCAAAGATTCGATTCCTGTATCCAGCCAGGGCACATCTATCAACTACAACGTTTCCAGACTCGATTCCTGTATCTAGCCAGGGCACGTCTGAAGAGTTCGAAGATTCGATTCCTGTATCCAGCCAGGGCACATCTGTTAACAACTATTTCCAGACTCGATTCCTGCATCTAGCCAGGGCACGTCTGAAGAGTTCAAAGATTCGATTCCTGTATCCAGCCAGGGCACATCTATTAACGACTATTTCCAGATTCGACTCCTGTATCCAGCCAGGGCACATCTATGAGCAACCGATTGTAGATTCGATACCTGCATCTAGCCAGGGCACATCTGCATAAGGAGATTGAAGATCGAACACCTGTAACAAGCCAGGAAAACATCCGTCTTTCTCAAATACACAAGTTCTCGCTAAGGAATCTCTTATGCGATCGACACTTCCAAATGGCATCTATAAGCCCATTCCCGACAAGGTTCTTTCACGTCTCCAGATGGCATCTATAAGCCCATCTCCCTATCTACCACCTCTCCAAATAGCATCTATAAGTCCATTCCTGACATCACATTGTTGAGACTCCAGCATGCGAGTGCAAATTTCCGGGCACTCTAGTGTCCAATCTCCTTTTACCCTCTAGTCACGAAAGGCAAACTTGCCAATCTAACTCTTCAGGTTCAAGAATATTGAACAGGGGCAACTGTTGTACCCCAAAATTTGCCCTCCCTTTCTTCAGGAAAACCATCTGGGATTTTCAAAGTCCCCCGAAACAAATCCAAGTCCTGGGTTATCCTTTTGCCCAAGCAAGCCACTTACAAGAGCAAGATGGTCTCACAAACTCCGGAAACAACGCTTTCATCTTGAGGAAAATCAAATTCTAAGTGCTTCTTTAAAATAAGTGTTTTTAGAAAAATCAGCGCTTCAGAACTTCTGGACCCATTCCAGATGAAGACGGTCAGAAGTTGCAAGCTTGGCTCAGCGTGGTCAGAAGTTGGCTCTTCAGCAGCTACATCAGTTCAATCAGAAGTTGTAAACGTGGTTCAGAGTGTAAGCCTCAAACAGAACATACCCCTTCAGCAGTTACACAAGCTCAGTCAGAACTTGCTAAAGGAATGCAAGAGAAATAGGAAAGTATGAAGGCTCCTTCAGAACAGGTTGAAATCAGAAGATGAAAGGTCAGAAAGATAGGTGTCACATTGATACAGAATCTCTAAGTCCAGATTGTCCAGAAGTAGATCCAAGGAACGTACCAGAAAACCAGGAGAATCTCCAGAGTTTGCTAAGACAACAGGTAGCCAAGGCCAGAGTATGGTTTACGCTGCTGATTCAACGCTGGTTTCCCTTACCAGAATGTTGGTATTGACAGGTCTTGTCACCATTTAATGCCCATTAATGCTTCCAACCACTCCTGAGCATTCACGTGTGGCTTGGAAAATGCTTTTGCACAGATTTTGGCATGGGTCTTCACGCCACCGCCCATTTCAGAGGTCACTTCCCCCAATCTACGCCTGCTGCTGCTACCTAGGCTGAAAGATAGCTGTTATCATAACTTCCCAGGAATTTCTGTCAAAGAACAAATTCAAACTCTGTTGGCGCCTTAAATGTTCAAGGCATCCACAAGAACTTTGCCTATAAATAGGGAGCTTTCACCACTGCAAAAGACGTTAAAGAAAAATAGAAAAATTGCTAAGAGAGAAACGAAACTCCTAGCAACGTAACATTCTGAAACTCTGCCAAAATCTCCAGCTTTGTTTCATAACTTTAAGTTTCTTACCTTCAAATTCATCAAACATCCAGCTCTTTTCTGTAAACCAAAAACGTTCTTTCCAAACTTCTGACCCTATACACGTATACACCTTCACTTCCCCTTTTCCAAATCTGTCCAGAACACCACCAGAACCAAAAGCTAACTTTCACCCACCATTTTCCAGACAGTCAGGTAAGCACCTGCTGACCCTCACCACACTGTTAAGCATCATCAGCTGTGCATATTCAAGTAACATAATGTAAATATTCATGTTATTGCTGTTTATGTTCTGAGTATTCTCATACCTCAGAACGTTCTGAGCCAGTATAGGACTTGCCTGTGACCTTGGTGATTCTGACCTCTGAAACATTTTTGCTATTTTGCTGGATCTGTTCCAAATATGTTTCCTGTTTTGTAGAGTAATAACAGAATTGCAGATGTTCTGATTAGTACAGGGAAAAGCCAAATGCTGACTTTGACGTTAGCACATTTGAAGCCTGTTTTGCTGTCAATGACATCAGAACCTCTGAGAGTTATTGCCTTTTCAGCAGAATCAGAACTTCTGGCTTCTCCACTAACAAACTTCTGTCTTGCAGCGCAGGGAAATCAGAACTTCTGGTTTCCCCACTAACAAGGTTCTGTTTCACAGGTTCTAGAGTCAGAAGTTCTGACTCATCCAGTTTCACCAACAGGTTGATCATCTGACAGTGGATCTGGGTCAGAACTTCTGATGGCCTCCCAACAGCGCGCAGGCTCCCTCTCTCTCTCTCTCTATATATATCTTGTTTTCCGCTATTTTCTTTTTTGTCTATTTTTCTCGTTGAACCCCCCATGTACAAATGTGTATCCCCCTCCCCTAATTTTTGTAATAGCGTAGGATTTTACATTTCCGCTTCTTATTGTTAGTAATTAGGACGTGTATGACAAGATAAAATCAATGAAATAGAAAAACCTAATTCAAAGAAAAACTCTTGTATGCAATAAAACACACTTGCACACTAACACCCCTAGGGTACTCCACTTTGTTGCCTTCAAATAAATGGACCATATTGTATGTTGAACTTCCTTGGGCAAAGCAGACAATTTGAATGATCATAGTCCCTCGATAAAACTTTTCAAAAACAAACAAAAACAAATGATCAAGTCCCTTAAAGAAAATTGCCCAAAGACATTTAACGCCGTTACAATTGTGGTCTAAACGATGACCCGCGCCTGTCCCTTTCACATCCTAACACAAGATTGTCCACCAAATTCAATGGTGGAACAAACTTGTTAAAAGGGTTAAAACATAGCAATAATCTTTTGAGAAATTTAGGAGTACACAACCTCTTAGTTACTTGAATCAAACTTGCAAAACAAAACACTTGCCTAATTTCAAAATCACACATCACTACACTTTCAAAACAACTTTCAAAAACAAATGAAAACTTTTTCAAAAGACATACATCTTTGTATACATCCCCACATGGATCATTACAAAGGTTGCCACCACATTGGCATCTTTTCAAAACATTTTCAAAACCCACACACAAACACCATTTCAAACAATTGAAAAAGTCAAGTGATCTAAGCAAGTAACTAAGAGCCCATGGATAACCATGGATAGAAAGGGTGCTAATACCTTCCCTTTCTATAATCTACTCCCCGAACCCAAGAAAACATCTCAAAAAGGTTTTTGCTGTGCTTTTTAACCTTTCCTTAGGATAAAATAAAAAGTCGGTGGCGACTCTTGCTAACCGCAACATTTGCGAATACAAACGCAAAACCTCAAGTCAGTTCTCCCACCGTATCACATCATGCATCATTTTGTGTTTGGTCTTGTTGTCAAGAGTCTTCCATGTGTCTTATCCTTTTGCTCTTGGTCTCCAATTGTCAAGTTGTCTCATCAGTACAACACTTGTGCTAAGAGAAGATGGAAAACATTAAGCAAGAGATTGTTGTACTCCGCAAAGAGGTAACCACTATGAAAGCTGGTATAGAGCACCTGACTACTTTAGTTGAAGCTTTGGTTATCATTCAAATTAATCCTCATATGAAGGAAGAAAAGATGACAAAGGCAACATTCATGGAAAAGGGTGTCCGAGATGAACATTTACCTAAGGATTGTGGTTATGTCAAGGGCATCAAGATTTATTATGATGATCTTCGGAAAAATAAGATGCATGTTTCCGATGATATTCCATAAGGGAGGAAGAGGAAACCCATAGATAGTAATCAACATCAGCAAGTTGCTTATGTCATTTCAGTTGTTAATCTAACAACTCCAGTTTACCAGCCACAGTTTCCTCAACATTCTTAAAACATACAACAACCTCAATAACAGGATTACAACAATCAACAATCAACATACTACATTCAGCAAAACAGAGCAAGAAGTACTCCATGTTTCAATCTGATCCCATTGATTTATGTAGATTTGTTACCTGGTTTACTGCAAAAGAATCTAGTTCAAACAATGGCACCGCCTGCTATCCCAAAAGACATTCCATATTGGTATAAGGCAGATACTCATTGTGATTTTCACCAAGGAGCTCTAGGTTATAGTACTGAAAATTGTTTCCCATTGAAGATTGAAGTCCAGAAATTGGTCAGAAGTGGTCTGTTATCAATTAGAGATATTGGTCCCAATGTTCAATTCAATATTTTTCAAAAATATGAGTGAATCTTTGTTTAATTTTGGCCGTGAAGTTCAAAATATGTTTCCTTTAGAGCAACTCCTTATGGAGAGAATCTTCTCATATTTTTAGCATTTTTACTGCTTTTTCATATGCGGTCTTCCTTGCTTGTTAATGCATTTGTTTTTGCATGTAAGAACTTGGTTGTTTTGAATGATTAATGCAATGATTATGTTTGTCTTGAAGAAATCCATTAGTTTCACTCGTACTTGTTTCTTTAAAAGAAAATAGTTTTTCTGAATTATGATACCAAATGTTACCAATCTTCTTGCTTAGGCAAAAATTGGAGGGAGGATGATGATCTAAAAAAATGCAAAATCTATGGTTGTATGCTTTTGAATAAAACCTTGCTGATGATGTACATACAATATTTAAAATCCCTAAACACCAGAGATATAAGGAAGATAATCCCTTGTTAACCCCTTTTGAGCCTTGAAGTAGGAGTTTCTTTTATACGAAAAAACCTCATATTTAACTTAGGGAAGGGTAGTTTTCAGTTAATTTGACCGAGTGTTCAAAATTAAAAAAAGAATCTACTTCTGAAAAGACCATAATGGTTATCTTTCACACATTAAGAGGTCGAAAAGACGCGAAACCTCATTGGTAATCCCTCATCCATCAAGGAACGAGGCAGTCATCGCTCTCTCAACAGTTCAAAATAAGTCAATGTCACATAAGTTGTTAAAATCAATAAGAAAGAAAAAGAAAAAGTCCGCTAAGTTAACAACTTGAAGACAAGTTGACTTAGGTAAAAATGTGTTCATCCCGCTGGACTATTAATTCAAAAGAATTAATCTAGGAAAAAGTTAGGGAAAATAAAACAAAAAAAGAATGAACAGGAAGAGCAAAAATATTACAAAGAAAGGACTACAAAGAAAAGTCCTCAGCGAAGAACAAATTCGTGAGACTGCAAACACGGAGATGATTGTTACTCCGAAAGCCGCTTTGGTTTCCTAAACATTACAAAATCCTTCCTGAGAAATGAATACTCATGTTGAATTAATTGAACATAGGACTGGAGAATATCATGAAGAATGGGTGGGCAACAAGAAACTTTGAGCCTTAAAATATTTTTTCTGAAAAAAACCGTGAACCAGGCCACATTATAACCCTCAAAAGTCCTAATTGAAGTAGGGTTTGTTCGAAAGCATACTTCAATGAAATAGCGTTTCCAGACTCCCATTAGTTGTGCTAAGTATTTGCATTGGTATCATATTGATTTTATCGTCTTTCATTCAAAAAAATCAATGTCACGTCCTAGCTAATGATTTACTCATAAGATTTTGCGACGTCTTTTTAAATAAAATCTTCAAGACTTACATAATTGTTGCATTAGAATTTTCATTTAGAGTAAACTTCTTCTGCTTGCAAACATTTGCTTGGCATCATGGAATCTTGCATATGGGCATCAGTGATGAGCTTAATCATTTTGAGGCCTGAAACTTTATTGGGTAATTGGAGAATTATTTCAAAGAATGATAATATCCAGGGGCATATTACCCGAAGACCTTAAGCATAGGTAGGTTGCTTTCCCAATTGATTCTTCCATTTTTTGTTTACCCTTATGGGGCAAAGTTTGAGGACTTCGTTATGCCAAGTACATTCAATCTGGGAAAGTTACGTCGAGATTCAACAAATCTCTCCAAGAGTTTGAAGATCTTTGGGCAGACTATCTAAAGTCCTTATGGTGTAAAGTCTCCTTTTTAATTCATCCGTTGACCATGTAGTCCGGGGAAAAGTTTGAACACTCTATTGTGCTAAATATTGTCAATCCGGGGCAGTCACGTCAAGATTTGACAAATCTCTCCAAGAGTTTAATGACACTGGAGCATTTTGGATGCCAGGTTTTATATAAAATCCTCTTGAGATTATTTCTTCTCATGAACCATGTTACTAGGGGGCATTTAAGACATGAAGTTTATTCGCAAGAACTATTATGACGTGCATCATGCAATTTATCAGTAGTAAATTTAGGGCACCCTAAATTAGTTCCAAAGACAATACAGATTTATCAAAATATGTGATCCACCTTGCAAATATTATCAGATGGCGATGTTCCCTGGTGATCCCAACTAATCCTCGATCCAGGTATCTCCAACTGAGCATGATTTTTCTCCCCAACAAATTTTTTACCTCAAAATAGAGTTCGTATTGTTGTCCCCTCAATGGAGTATTGATGTTAGAAGGTTAAATTTTCGGATTTTCTTCCAAAATAAGTATTCTCCTCTCGCCAAAAAGGTTTAAGCCTTGTAGTAAGACTTTGCTCCATTAAGTGGCTTTTATTTTATCTCCAGTGATGATCCCTTCTTATTAAGATTGGTCGAGTGCTTGGTTGTACCTTGGTGTTGTTTTGTCAACCACAATGTTATCATTTGTTTAACTTTTGGTCCAGTTTTGTCAGCATATACACGACATTCATTCATTCATTCATTCATTCATACTTACATAATTCATGTGCTTTTGCATTTCTCTATGTTCACGAGTCCACTTACTTCGATTGTGTTTATCCCCTAAGTAGTGTACTTCCCTTCCCTTATGATGTCGTTGCTCCTTCCAATAGAGTGTCAACTATAGGTAGAAAGGTTGATATTCCTTTTGATTCCCCACTAAGCTTGTCCCTCATGGAAGAAGGCTTTGCTTTTTCTTTCTCGTCCATCTCTGGATAGGATAAATCCCTGGCCGAGTTTATTCCTCCTTGGGAAGAGTCTTGTTTGATCGTCTCTCTTCAGTTTATCCTTGATTAAACCTTGTCTCTGAAAAATAAGTTTCGTTGGATCTCTCTAGGTAGTTAAATCCTGGATTGAGAATGCATTTATTTTGCATATTTGAAGAATTTCTCTTTATTTGAAGAAATTATTCCGCAAGAGTGATGACTTGCACTTCTTTTGAAAATCCACTATGTGAAAACTTTGTCTCCTCAGCAGGAATCTGTTTGCAGTTCCCCAGAAGTTGAATTTATTTCCCAGCAGCATTATTGCAAATGCTCTCAGAATTATTACATGACAACAAGTAGTGGTCTCTTTATTTGAGAAGCTTGTGTGTCCCCAGATTTCTTTTTGGACAGAAAATAACAATCTCTTTTGAGTAGTCCATAAATTCCCAAAAATTTTGTCCCCAGATATCAATAGATGTTGTTTACTCTAATGGATGGTTAATCTCTTTGATATGATAACGATAGTTCATTGTGAAAACCTTATACAAGTGGTCACCTTTTAAGGAGCTTGTTTGTTACCCTTTTCAAGTAGAAGACTTTATTAAAGAAGAAATAGAGACCCGTTCGTCATGGGGAAGTTTATTATTACCCTTTTCAAATGGAAGACTTTATTAAATAATAAATTGTGACCCGTTCTTCATAGGGAAGTTTATTATTACCCTTTTCAAGTAAAAGACTTGATTAAGAAGAAGCTGAGAGCCGTTCGTCATGGGGAAGTTTCTTATTACCCTTTTCAAGTGGAAGACTTTATTAAAGAAGAAATTGAGACCCGTTCGTCATGGGGAAGTTTATTATTAACCTTTTAAAGTGGAAGACTTAATTAGAGAAGAAACCGAGACCCGTTCGTCGTGGGTAAGTTTATTATTACCCTTTTCAAGTGGAAGACTTGATTAAAGAAGAAACTGAGACCCATTCATTGTGGGGAAGTTTATTATTACCCTTTTAAAGTGGAAGACTTAATTAAAGAAGAAACTGGGACCCGTTCATTATGGGGAAGTTTATTATTACCCTTTTCAAGTGGAAGACTTGATTAAAGAATAAACTGAGACCCGTTCGTCATGGGGAATTTCATTATTACCCTTTTTAAGTGGAAGACTTGATTAAAGAAGAAACCGAGACCCGTTTGTCATGGAGAAGTTGAATGTTACCCTTTTCAAATGGAATACTTGATTAAAGAAGCAATCGAGACCCGTTTTTCGCAGGGAAGTTTATTATTACCCTTTTCAAGTGGAAGACTTGATTAAAGAAAAAACCAAGGCGCGTTCGTCGTGGGGAAGTTTATTATTACCCTTTTCATGTGGAAGACTTGATTAACGAAGAATTAAGACCCTTTCATCATGGGGAAGTGTATTATTACCCTTTTCAAGTGAAAGGCTTGATTAAAGAAGAAACCAAGACCCGTTCATCATGGGGAATTTTTTTGTAACCATTTTTCAAGTGGAAGACTTGATTATAGAAGAACTGAGACTCATTCGTCATAGGGAAGCATATTATTACCCTTTTCAAGTGGAATGATTGATTAAAGAAGAAACCGAGATTCGTTCATCATGGGGAAGTTTATTGTTACCCTTTTTCAAGTGGAAGACTTGATTAAAGAAGGAGTTCATTGTACCTTCATCTATTAAGTTTGTAGTTTACCATCATCCATGAACCAAGTGTTGTCATTGAGATGGTGTTATCCTGTTTTCTTTTCCTCTTCTTTGGGATTTTCCCAAGTAGAGTTGAGTTCTCTTTTCTCCAGCTGAGTTGAGTTAATCTTTTCCCATTAGGCTTGGTTTCATTGGGATTATGTTTCCTTATCCCCAGTGATATTTTTTTATACCTTCGAGGATTCCTTGTTATTTCTTGTCTACGGGAAAACACTTTTTCCTGTTATGGCATATTAAGGTCAAAAACTGTGCATTTTAAGTGCCTCTTATCACGTCGAGGCGAAGACTTTGATCTTCACATATCTGGATAGAAGAAGCTTTAATTGGGGAATTTGTTGTACCCTAATTTTTGATCCAAGATACCACCTCATATGCATCATTGCATATCTAACAAAATACAAAAATAGTTGTGTGTTTGCTCCTTGTGTCAAGCAAGTTTTTGAATCAAGAAATCTTCATCAATACAAGTCTTGATCAATTAGGGTTTTGATTGAAGAAATTGGACCATTGACTTTTGGCGTAGTGAATGACCTAATGGCTTGAAGCATGATTCAAAGTACTCAAAGGAAACATATTAACATAATTGTAGGGCTCAAGACATTCCCAAAGATACAATTGATTGATAGCGGAAGAATTAGAATCAACTAATGAAAAGTTAACTGTCACACATAAGTCAAACTTGGACTTTTTGGTCAACATTGAACTTCAAAAATCAAGGATCATCAAAGCATTCAAAATTATCAAACTTGATCATCAAGAATCAATAGAATCAATAAAGATCAATAAAAATCAAAGGTTGAAGATTTTTGAACACTTAGAAAAATTCAAGTGTTTTTGCACTTAAAAAACCTTAACTTCATGGACAGTTTCACAAAGAACCAAGCTGATTCAAGGAAAACTTTCAACATGAAAATGGTAGATCATGATCCATAATAAAACTTTATATTTTAGGGTTGATCTCCAAAAAATTCATAGATTTTAAGATATGAACTAATGAAGTTAGCATCTCAAAAATTTCAAAATCTCAACACTTAGAAAAATTCCGAAGTGCTTGTTTCAGCCCAAAGCAAAAAAGTTGTAAGGAATTTTTTACCAAGATCCTAATTTATTCAACAAAAGTGTTCAACATAAAATTTATAGATAATGTTTCAAGCTTTTCAAAAAGTCATGGAGCATGAATTTATCATACTTGAGCAAGGAGTTTCGAATTTATGAAGTTAGGTGTCCAAGGTTGTATTACAAGTCATTTTTGTGATAAACTTAAGATCAAATCTCCTAGTCATGCCCAAGGATATTGATTTTTAGGCCTCTAAACCTCTAAATCTATCTAAGATAAAAAGTTTACACAAGCTTTTGAGCCTTTGTCCAAGTGATGCAAGCTATTGTCCAATTAATTTGCCATTTAAGGAAGAAAGTCACCATTGCCATTCTTGAAAAGTAAGATTTTTGTATAAAGTCTTCCTTGAGACCATACCCTTGTTTTATTATGATCAAACTTCACCCTAAAACAAGGAAGAAACATCTATGTACTAGTAACTCCTTGTACTATCCATTAAAACCATGGAAGTTTCACATAACTTGATATTTGCTTTGGAACCAAACCATAACTTGATGACTTGAGAAATTGTCCATCTCATTACCTCTGAGTTTTATCATTAAATAGAGGCTCATTTTAACTTCAAACACACAAATTCACAGTTGAGAAACACGTCTAAACTCTCTCAAATTCAGAAATTGTACAAAAACTCCATTTTTGAACCTTGAAAACCTTATCTTCGAAATTCATCACCCTTGCAAGTTTTATGCAATATAAACATCTAAAAACTTCATAAACATCATATAAAAGTCATCAAAAATCCTATTATACTTATGTAACATCATCATCATCATCATCATCATCATCATCATCCAAACTCAAAAATGTGGCTTGCATATTGACTTGGCTAGAGCATTTCAGCAACTTTCAAAGAAAAGTAAGAGTTGGAATAGATTCAGGAAAGGTTCCAACAAGCTCATAGGATCATAACTTTACCTTGAAAAGCCATAGAAGAAGCTTTAGACTTTTATCCAAAGAGGTAAATTCTGACCTCCTTCAAAAACTATCATACATACATCATTTGTGTTCAATTTCTAAAGATAAAATGTAGATATCAATGTCCTGAAGCTAACTATGTGCTTACTTTTCATTTATACTGCTTGTGTGTTGAGAATCATATCTCTGAACAGTTATGGTTTTGTTTTGGTACTTGACAAAAAATTGTTAATCTTTGAGTTTTAATTTAAATGGTTGGTATGGTTGAATTCCTTATGAAATTTCGAACAACTTCCATGTTTACATTTTTGTAAATGGTTGACAAATGAGGGAATTTGAAATCAAATTTTTTTTGTTGAGAGGTTGAAGACGAAGGTGGGGATGGCGCCATGCTTTAGTTTTTGAAAAAATGAGTTTATTTTATATTTATTAGTTGTTGTATAATACACGGATGAAACAACCACCCCGGTGTTATACCCCAATTTCCCCCCCTAAGATTTCTCATCATCTCATTTTTACCAACACATCAAGATCACACATTAGGGCTGGTTCTACCTTTCTACTTCATCATATCTTTAAGTTTTCTCTTGAGGGATCACCAAGTACCTTGATTTGTGCATCTGGTACATGTGTTCTTTTAAATAACATCAAAATATGTATATGTGTTTCTTTGAATGTTCATATTGTATGTGATGACACAATTGCATTCATCTCACCATCTAACCTAGGGTTTTGAGGGATGGTCCTCAACCAAAGGATTCTTCAATGGATTGCGAGAGATTAAGCTTCAAGGTTATGTCTATGATGTAAATAATTTGTGGCTCAAAGAGTTCCATTACTTTATTTAGGTCAAGATCTCTTCAAATTTGGTGGTGGCATTCATCAAGAAGATTCATAGGTTCTTGGGTTTATTTCCATGTCTTCTTCAACAAGTTTCATTGAGACTTAAGCTACATCTTTGAGTGTGCTTCAAGAAAACATCATTTCAAGGCCTCTTATGGTTCATCACGCTTTATTTTGCCAAGAAATTTCAAAAAGATTCAAGGTTGATTCAATAAGTATGACCTAATTGAGAAAATGATTGATTCAGTGATCACAAGTGCATAACTCTCTCAATTTCCAACATTTTGAGTTAGTTCTTTATGCTATAGATTCTTATCATCAACAACCATAACATCTCTTCACATGACAAGATTCAATTATGCAAGAAAAATAATCAAAAGTTGAAAGGGTTTTCAAGTCATTTTGACACTCTCTAATCTAGGGTTTGTTAACTTCTAAGGACCATATGTTGCTCATTTTTTTAGATTTTTGATTGGCTCCAAAGCCATGATTATCTTTAAAGGGTCCTTAACAAGTTATCTTAAGGAATCTAAGGCTAATTTGAATGGAACATCACTAATGGTCAATTTTATCTCCTTGAGCCCATTCCTTTTCCACAATAGTCTTTGGGATGTCTACTACAACTTTGTTTCAATGTGCAAGACTTGAAGATGCTTGGAAAGTGGTTGAAGATTTGAAAAGATTATAGGTCTTTTGTGAATATCCTTAAATTTGTTCATCATCTTCCAAAGACCATAGCTCTTTCAATTTATATGGTTTTTGAGTAATCTCAATTTCACAATTCAATTCATGAGGTCTACTTCATGTCATCTTCAGATATCAAGATCAAATTTTGAGTGGAAGGTCATGCATTTTTTAAGAACATTATAGGTCATTTTGGAGTCCTATACTTAGAAATTTTTCTAAGTATAAAAATTTGTGTGTTTTTCACGATTTCAAGAAGACATAACTTTTTTCTCAAGCATCAAAATGATACCTTTCTTGGCTCATTGTGAAGTTTTTTGTGAGATATTTCAAATGCTTTAAGAACCATGTGATAAAGCCTCATGAGTTGTGTGCATCATGGCTGCAAAGTCTGTATCTTGGAACTGAAGTTTTCCTCTAAAGTCAGATTTTGATTTTTATAATGTGGTTTCTAAACACCAATATGTGCGTATTTTCCACTTAAACATGTTTAACAAAGTTGCTAAGGCTGGATTAAGGGTTGAAACGCAAGAATTAGATTAGTTTTAATGAGTTAGAAGTCACAATTTTGTCATGTTTAGGGTGTACATAATTTCACTTGATTACTTATCATTCACCCTCTCTCAACATTGCATCACATTCTCCTATAAATAGAGACCCTCTCTACATCATTTGGACAAGCTTTACAGAGCCAAAAAATCTTTGCTGAACTTCCTCTATACCTTTCAATTCTGAAACGTTGAATTTGGTTTTAAAGCATTTTTCAATACAATTTCTTTGCTGATTCTTCATCCTTGAACTTCACTGAAGCTAACAGAAGAAGAACCAAGTCTTAAAGTGTCCTAAATCGTGCTAGCCAAGTCAAGTTTCATAGATCTGATCAATTCTCTCCAAACTTATTGCTACAATGTAGCTCTCATCACTCTGATACTCATAGCATCGTTGGTTTTTAACTAGAAGAAAGTTTTGATCATGAATTTTTAAATCCCTTTTCAATTACTTCCTTATGGTTTTTTGCAAATCCACTAAGTTGTGGTTAATAGAAATTTTTCGCGAGGGTACCATTAAAATCTTCTTGAAGTGACGAAGCGAATGTCACCGGTCTTAGCTCCCGATTTTATAGTTTATAAGACCTGCAATTTACACGTGGCTAGAGGTTAAAGATGACCAGCGTGTCATCTCTCAACCAATGACATGGTGCCACGCATTTTTTTCAAATAAGTTTTTTTAATTAATGATCATGTGGTTTATTCATTGATGTCCATATCATGCACAACATGCCATATCCCTTGGATTTGATTACTAACGCATTTTTGACATTGATCCAATGGTCTACATTTTTTTGACTTTTTTTTTATTTTCTGATTTTATATTTTAATTGTTTAAAACTTCAAAAATTCATAAAAAATTCTAAAAATGTGAAAAAAATTCTCAAAAATACTTTTAATTTTTATTTTTCCGATTTTTATTTTTTCACAATATTATTTTGTGATTTGATATTTTTATGATTTTTCATTTTATTTGAGTTGTTTTAATTGTTTAAAAATACTTTTCTCAATTTTTTAATTCTGAAAAAAAATTATGGAAGGATCCAATGACCTCTTGACAAATATTGAGGACCTTATTTTTTTCTTCTTCTGATTTTACTATTTTTCATAAATTTCGGCTTATTTTTCTTATTCCTTTATATTTTAAAACTAGTTTCTGACTTTAAAAAATTCTGAAAATTTTTGTCAACACTTATTGACTCATGTTTGACCTCTGATTTTCTTAGGATTTTTATTTAGTGTTGTAATACATTATTTGTATTTTACCAATTATTTCCCTTTTATTAATCATTTAAATATTGTTTTATTAAATATATTTTATTATTTTTGTTTGGTCCTGATTTGAGTATTATTTTGAGACAAGTTCTTTAACCTCATTGGATTTTGGGTGTTAATAGGTTAAAAAAAACCAAATCCACCAAAATGGATGAATGATGTTGATGATATTTGAAACCCTAATTTCATACATCATCTACCCTTCATCTTATCCTATTCTTGTTTTTACTTGTGCTACATGTTTTAGGAGAATGATCTACATATCATTTCTCTAACATGTTGGTACATAGATTGCTATTGACCAACCTCAAAATAGGTGTGGCTTCTACATAAGTCCACTTACGATTGCTTAACATAGCGCTAAATTTGTCCAGATTCGAAAAATTATCATTCGTGGCCCAAACCTATGTTTGCAAGCCCAAGTATGTTTAATTTGAAACATTTAATCCAATAACTTTGATGTTCATTATTAGGAGGCTTTGATATTATCAATACTCTAATGAACTTCATGAAATTTGGTCTAAGTGAATCATTTGAACATCATTGATTATATGTGGTCGCTTTGAGCACTTGAAATGAATGATATACTTGACAAAATGCAAATGAAACTTGTTGTTGACAAGCTTTGATTTTATCAATCTTCTAACGAGTTCTCATATGCAAGCTTCAAGATGGTCATTCAACTAACCTCTAACTTCTAATTCACTAACAATTGACTTTACTTTATGCTTTTACTATTATGCCTGTTATTTCATGTCTTTACTTTTATGCACCATTTATTTTAGCATTTACATTCTGTGTTATTTCTCTTTTGCTTACTTGAGCATTTATATTTTATGTCATTTTATCTTTGCTCATTTGAGATTTTATTTTCTTTTTGAAGACACTTAATAACCAACTCGAACATTAAAAGCCTTAAGGTTACTTGGACTATTTGGTTACTATCCTTGACATTATGGAGTTGTAGACCTTTTTGGACTTAAGATTAGAAGCCTTGATACTTTGGGACCTTGTAGCTCTGTTGTTATTTTGTCTGAAGTTCTTGGGGTTTACCCCAAGATATTGAGTTGATTTTTCTTTGTGTGCAGGTTATTCTGGTTATATGCTTTAACAGTGATTAAGAATTCCTCTGTATACAGCCGTTACTCGATCCAATTTTTGTGAAGACTTAATTCATCTAAATTTTGGTATTTCTTAGAGGTTTAGTATTTTTGCTTGCTTTGTTTCAATCCAAAGGATTGGAATTCTACATTGACTTCTTATGTCAAGTGTTGGCTTCTTGTTGGTTAGATTATTCTTTTCCTTAGATTTTACCTTATGCTTTAGGATAGTCCCTTCATCTCCTCCTATCTTCGTTAATTTCAAAAATCTTCTCCCTCCTTTTCAAAACTTTTTTTCTAACTTGAACCACTTTCATAAATAAACTTGGACTTAGTTCCATGCATTTTCAAAAATATTTTCTTAATTAAACATTAACAAATTTAATCATACTTTGACATAAAAGACTAAAATTCATTAACCTCATTCAAACCATTTTTTCCACTTTGGATTTTTACTTTTAAACTTTTCTCAAAAGATTAGTGTTTTGTCGATTCTTGTAGTGATGCGAGCTATTATACTTCTTTGATATATAGTAAAGAAAGATATTTTCCACTTGGGTGTTGAGTGAGGCTTTGTTGATTTTAAAATCCAAGTTATATCCTCCACTTTGAGATGATGCAAATTCTCCTTTCTCATAATTGTGGGTAGTAAGTATGTTTTCTACTCGGATATGACGATGATGTCTCTTCTCTTAAAATTAACTAACACACTTGTGTCTTAAATTTTTTTAGGTGAACTACGAGTACCCTGATCCCCTATTACACAGAAGGTGTACGTAGGTACTGAAGGTCCGCAACCGCAGCGGGTGCAAAAAATGTAAAAAATACTTCTTTCTCATCTCCATCATCTATCTTTTGTATACATCTTTTATAGCCAAAATACACAAATTTTCAAAGAGGTTCTTACGGAGTACCATAGATATTTAGGGTGCTAATAGCTTCCCTTTGCATAACCAACCCCTGTACCTAGATTCTCTCCCCTCTCTTTTTGGGTTTACTCGCTCTATTCCCATTTCCTTTGGAAATAATAAAGCGCGCTGGTGATTTTTATTTGATGTGTGCGAGTTAAGTCAATCCAATGGCTTAGTCTCAACATTTCTACCGCTACCGAAAAATGGCAACTTCACTGGGAAATTTCATAAATATCTAAGTGGGTTAAGCCTATATTTGTTTATTTGTGTATGTGCTATTATTTGTTGTATATTATTTTTTGTTTATATGTTGTCTGGATTTTCCTGGTTTTTAGGGTGCTTGATAATTTCTCATAAGTCCTCTACCCGGACTTGGGAAAACTTAAGATAGGACGGGGTGTTATAGTCATGTTACCTTTGAGGGAGGAATCCAAAAAAAGGAGACATGAGATCCCTCACTCACTAGAGGCCCCTTTGACAATAGTATTTGTTTAACGATTAATCAAGAAGACGTGCTGCTTTCGACTTGTGAGCCTGCTGAAGCTAAGGATCGTAGAACCCTTAACCTATCTTGGCCTTTTAATAGTAGTGAAGAGACTATGATAGAGCAATCCAAAAATGATTGTCATGTGATACTACACTCATATGAGTTTTTCTTGAGAATATTTCTAATTACCGAGCTAATCGGGATGTTGGTAATATCCGAAGGAAGGATGTAGACTATGGGAACCTTTTAAAACCTTGTTTGGCAGGATATAAACTATTAGTCCATATCTTGTGGGTAGTACCTTTGACTTCATGCTCGTGACGTTGAACCTATGAACCCCCATGTTTGTGATCTTGTATGTGATTGTTGCGTCATGCATTCATGCACCCATGAGCATTCTTTAAACAGTTGATTCAAAGAACAGTTTATCGTGAAAATTGGTAAACAATTGCTGATATTCCAAAAAAGGTTATTTTGGTTACTTGCAAGATCGATCAGTTTGATCCTAGGACATATTCTAAATGTTTTTGGGGTTTGATAAGGAGTCTTAACGCTGTTAATGAACAAGTTTGACAAGACATTAAGAGTAAAGGTTTGGATAGGTTTAAATGAAAAGGTTCGATAGGATATTAAGAGTAAAGGCAAGATAAAGGTAAAAACTTGATAAAACTGCAAGTAAAGTGCAGGATAAAGTAAATTAGCAATAATTTAAAAGGCTATAATGGTAAAGTTTGCAAAAAAAATGTTAAATGGCAAGGATTGTAAAGAAATGTAAAGACTTTGATTACAATAAAGTATGGTGATTCAAACATACATTCTCAATATTCTTTCTCTCATAGCGGGTACCTGAATAAAATTGAGTGACTTATACAATGAGTTGAACACACGAAATTATACACAAAATTCCTAAATTTATACTAGTAATAAGTAACTTTCAAACAATTTCTTCATTCTATGATGAGGACAAGTGTCCTATTCATGCTCTTCGACCCCTATCTTCACGCCAAGTGACTTTTCCCAACTGCCAACTGAACTTCCTATCCCTCCTTTCTTCAAATTCAAATCCACTTGTGGTTGATACAAGAGCCTCTCGGTCGAAGACTTCCTTTAACTTAAAAAATTCTCTAAGTGTTTCCTCCTTCTTAACAAGGATGACTTCGACACAGCTCCTTTCATAGGCTCTTCTGTCGAAGTGTCTTCAGCTTAGATTTCTTCAATCTATTTTTAGCCAATAAGGCCAATATGTGTGAGTGTCAAATTTAGGAGCTAACAAATTTCCCCCCAAGAATGTCAATTTCGACACAAGGAGAAATAACCATTATTTGATATTTCTATTTGACACCTGTCCATTTCTTGGTCACATAAGTTCATAGTGAACTTTTCGTCTTCTACTAACCACTACTGACATCAGAGCCACCATTACACTTTTTTCCAATATGTCACTACCAATCAGCCGTTACATGCTGCCATGATGACCATTATCCCTATAATCTAGGAAAGCATGGCAAGTGTTCCCATCACTTGTCTGTACAACTGCTTCAAATATCACCATGTATCCCACTCAATCTGCAGCATTAAATGATTTTGAGGGAAAACACTCTTCCCTGGCTTCTATAAATAGCCACGAACATATCCCTTTGGAATATTTTCCAACCGTCTGATATTCTTTGTCTCTTTGCATTTACAAAGCAATCTTTAAGAACTTCATATCTTTCATAATCTTTCTACCAACAAAGACATGGCCTTTCTTTCAAATGCTCCAAACAACCCAAAGACAAAAGATGCCTCTGATTCGCGACAACAAATTGATGTTTTCCCCACATACTCCATTCCTGCTTCGTCTGGGGAACGAAGGTTCGTTCCTGAACCTATGACCAAAGAAGAACGTGATGCATAAAACTCACAGGTACTCATTCCTGTCAGATATTCTGGACAAATGTATGCTATGTCTGGTCTATTGTCTGTGTGTTTTGAAAACCCTAAACAAAATAGCAACTTTTTCCCAACTCACCCTAGACTCAAACCCATAGGTTGTGCAAAGAAGCCTAAAAATGAACCTGAAGATGCAACATCTGCCAACCAATAACATTCCCAGACGAAGGAGGATATAAACCTTCAGTTCATGAACAAAGGGAATAGAATCTTAAGGTCTTGCCCTAGCTCGACCTCAGAATACTCAGAGTGGCTGGTTAAAATGGAAGCAGCTCAATCTAAAATATGGGAAGATATGGGAATCTTTATGACCTAGTCATGCTGTCGAACACCAGGTTAGCTTATTGTCCTCTTATGCTGGTGTCTTCTTTGTATTTCTGGGACATCACACACTACACCTTCCATTTACCTTGTGGAATGGTGACACCCACTCTCTTTGATATTGCAGCCATCACTGGCCTTCGACAACTGGTGATTACTTCGACCCAGATGATATGTCTGAAGACACCATTGGGTTTTCAACCACGAAACCAACTTATACCACCTTCATCAACCACTTTCATGATAAATCAACTGATACTGTCTCTGAAGTGGAACACATAGCTTTCTTAGCTTTATGGTTATCCCGTTTTGTTTGCTGCACTAAGTCACTTCAAGTGACAAAGAAAATGCTTATTTGGCCACTCAACTTCACCATGGCTACAACCTTTTTTTGGATGAATTAATTCTGGCCAATCTTTATGAGTCCATCAGTAATTATGTGAATCAACTCAAAGTTATAGGAAATAGAGCAAGCCTGCTTCTTTCTGTCCCTTTCTGGCATCTCCAACTCTGGCTTAATGCCACTTTCAAATCATTTCTTCCTCAAAAGAACATAACTAATGAGAAGGCTCCAGAAATTCTCAACAGGAGGGTTGAAGGAACCATATTGGTTTTATTGACTCCGACTGATTAAGGCCAACAATTCCAAAAGGCTTTTACCAGCTTCGTGATGATGTTTGCGAAGTGAAACGAGTTTGTTTCGACCATGGCTCCATTTGCTAATCGAAAGGTTGTTCCAGCATGGTTTACTCGACCATATCCCTCAACTGATGATCGTGTCGAGGAATATGTGGTTGTTTGGGAGTCCTTTTTACGCCCAAGGATTATGCCACTGAGATTTAAAAGTTCCAAGAATCAACTTAGCTTGATATCTTACCAGAAAAACCTTGTTTCTTGACTGTTTGGCATTATTCAATCGCTTTCAAATACCATCTAAGCTCGAGAAAAGTATTTGCTATATTATAATGCAGACTATTCTGAATAGGATGCCACTAGGAAAATTGGTAGATATGTTGGTCGAACTATTTTAACCTTGTTCGATTCCAAACCCCACTTTCTGTGTTCAATCATCTTTGAAGACTGGTGGAGGCAGTACTACGACGAAGAGTTCTTCGACGCCCAAGATTTTGCCAACCATCTTCAAGATGCTTTTCTGTTAGTTTCTGACAAGATTAAGAAAGGTACTCTTTCTTCCTAAAGCAAATGCCTTATTTTGTTTTAATTTAATATTTCGATGTATGGCTCACATTTGCTTATTTTTTAGCTGTTAAGAGAACCATTTCCAAACCCGTTATCAAGAAGGTCACTGAATGTTCAAAGGGGGGAGACCTGTCTATGAAAGCCCCACCACAGGTAAACACTTTTCACCATCAATTTATTTTTTTAAAACATCAACAATAATGCTGACGATTTCGACTCCTTTCCTTTAGGGCACTAAGAAATCCACACCAACAAAGAGAAAAGTCCAAGAAATTGAACTTTCTAGTGATGATAAAGACACACCTCCTATCCCTCCCAAGAAACAAAAATTAAAGAAACCAGCTCCCATCCTTGAATCTCGCCCAAAAAATAAAATTAAGGTTACGGACAACAGGTGTTGTACCCCAAAATTTGCCCTCGCATTTTTCCACAAGAAATCACAGCTTCAGGCATTTCCTGATTTTTCAAACTGGCTCAAGAATCGGTCAAACAGACTTTTCTCGTCAGTCAGGACACAATTAGGGTTTCATTGATTTTCAGGGCTCTGGAATGTTCCACACAGTTGGCTTAGGGTTTTGGTTGATTTTGGCCCAACTTTGATCAGGCGAACGCTCTTTGGAATTTAATCAGGAATTAGGGTTTTTTGTGGGCACGTTCTCAGAAAGATTTAATTCTACGATGCTTTGCAAGTTATTCCGAGATTTGGTTTGAATTCGCATTGTTTGACTTAATCAGTAAAAGAAGGCATTTGGATTGAGTTCACGTTTGTTTGATTGAACCAGTCAAAAGATACATTTAGTTTGGATTTACAGTGTTTGTTAAGAAATCAGTGAAAAGGGAATGCGTCTGATCAGTTATTGCGTTTGACTGTGCTTTGCTTTGGATGATGGAAGCGCCAAGTTCATTATTTTGATCAACGTGGAATCAATGTTTAGTTGATTATTTATTATTCTAAAGATTAAATATCTGGAATTTAATTTTCAGTTATTTTAATTTAAAGAACTCTAAATAATAAGTAAATAATTGAAAAAGGAGGAAATAGAATTAATTGGATAATAAAAACTTTTATTTATTTTTAAATTATTCGTACAATTATTGTTTACAATTTATTTACAAACAATGATTTTACATTAATTTAAATTTAAAAGAAAAAATGAAACTATCCTATTTTTTCTAAGTCTTCTATTCTTCAATTCTTCATCTGCTATCCTTTGCTCCCCTCCATTCAATTATTCATCTGCAAGAGAAAAAGAGAAAAGTCAAATAGCAGATAAATAAATAATGACAGATAAATAAAAGACAGTTCATCATTAAGGGCCACTGATTGGGATCAGTTAACCCTCTCTGCAAATCACGGGATTTCTCCCGGTTCACAAAGAGGGACGAATGTTTATTTGCTAAAAATGAATGCACAAAAGTCAAAATTGCACAATTCAAAAAGTGTCAAACTGCATAAGTTCAAATCTCAAAACTCCAAGTTCAAACCAGACTAGAAGTCCAAACTGAAAAATTCAAACTTGCTGTCAAAATGTCACAAAGCTATTCAAGGCTACCAAAGAAGAAGATTTGGAAAAGATACAAAGTACAAAAGCTGTCAAAAGAAGAGATAAAAAATGCAGGGAAAGCATGATATGCAAGCAACACATTTTCTTTTCATCATTTCCCAAAAGAAGTGGCCCTTTCAGAAAAAGAAGTACAAAGCATAAATAATATCTTAATGCAAAGCTGAACTGGAGAGAGAAGAAAAAGAGAAAAAGAAAGTAGGTTTTAGGCTTTAGGCAGGAAGGAAGAAAATATAAAAGACTGAACACAGTGGATAAAAGAAAATATATCAAACCAACAAGCATAAAACCGGTGCCTGATATCTGCCTAATAATAAAAAACTGCAGAAGCCTTATCCCTTTCAAAAAAGAGAGACAGAACCATCAGTGTTGTCAAAAACCTTCAAGCACACATATGCCCAAGACCTGCAATCAAACAAAAGGTAACACACAAGCCTGAAAACCTGCTGAAACCTCAAAAAGCCATAAGCCATTCAAAACCCTGTCAAAAACCAACAATCTGAAAGCCTAAAAATCCTGCATATGCCTTAAAGCATAAACCAGTCTCAGGACCCAAAAGCCTTAATCAACTTAAGCAAAGATCAAGCCTAAGCAAAACAAGTTCAAGGCCAAGACCTGCAGAAGCCTTACCAACCAAAGCCATTAATACCTGTCCAGCTTCAAGCCTAACCAAATACATCAAAACAGAAACCTCAAGAGGCCATAACCTGTACCTGTATCATTCAAACTCCAGCAAAAAAAACCAGTTTAAAGTGAAGCCTCACCAAGCCTTATTCATAAGCATTGAACCAAGTCCAAGCCATACCAGCATATACCTAAAACCTTGTCAACTTTCAAAGCCAATAAACTTACCCAGGCAACCTGTAATCCTGAAGCCCTCAAAGAGCACTATCATTGGGCAAAAGGGGTAATGAAACAAGTATTCAAAGGCAATCAAAGGCAAATCAAAAAAGAATTTCAACAGGCAACTTAGTGGTAAATCCAGGCCCTCAGAAAGTTCATCACAGGGCAATTCAAGGCAAATCAAATGGGCAATAGAAGCAAAGTATTGAGGCAACCTTAACAAGCATACAAATTGGCTCAACAATAGCATTTCAAGCACATATTCAGGACCCTCAGAACCCTAGGCTCATCATTGGGCAAGGAAGAACAAATCATCAAGCTAGACAAGCTAACAAGAGAAGCAGAAGAAGAACAAATCATCAAGCATCACATTTCAACATGCACGAAAGGCGAAGATATCTCAAGGCAACATAAGCAAGCATACGGCAAACACGTTCAAAGCAACAAGCATTAAAGGCAAAAGAGAAGAAGAAAGAGGTGAATTTACGAAGGGGTTTTCAGTCAGTTCATCATAAAACCCTAAAAATGGCAAAAAGGTAAAGATACCAGGAAGCTCAAAGAGTCCATCATCACGCGTATTCCTCGCCCCGGCCTCCTAGCTCGCCCCACCCTCCCTCCTCCGTCTCCAGGTAGCTTTTCCCCCTCTTGTTCTATCATATGCCTCAAATCACAATAACAATTTGGAGTAAGAATCAAATAAGCGAAAATCACAAACATGCAAAAATCGTAAAATCCCTAACGAAATAAGAAAACGAATTGTACCTTAGATCGATCGCCATAATGATGTCGTTGGAGGGAAGAAGAGGTGGAGGTCGCTGGTGGCTGAGGCGAAAGGTTAAGCTAGGTATTCAGAACGATCGGAGAAGATGAAGTAACGAACGAAGCTAGCAACGGCGCTTCTGCCTCACCTAACCCTAAGCATCCAAAAAATGAAAACACAATCAAAACCCTAAAACGTTTGTCAAAACCGAGTGGGCCTAATCTGTTTCATAAAACCTAAGCCCAAGCTAATTCCTAATACACCCCACCTCGTTTCCCTTGTTCAAGCCAAAGCCCATAAGGCCCATTTAAAAACTTTTACCCCTTTTATAAAACAAATGTTATGTTCTTTTTATTAATTAATTAACTTACCTTTTTTTTATATAAACAAGTTATTTTGTTAATAAATTAACACAAACCCTTTTCTTTTATATATAAAATATTTTTTTAACACAATCTATTTTTCTCTAACTTAATATATTTTTCACTAATACATTAATACTAAAATACATAAAAACACATTTTTTATTTAAAACATTTAATTTAAATTTTCTTTGTACATAAATAATAAAAATACATTTTTATTACACCATATAATTAAAATCGAAAACACCCTTTTTCTTTTAATTCAAATATTCTTATTAACAATACAAAGATACTTTTTTTTATATATCAAATGTAAAATAATAACTTTCAAACTTAGAATATTTTTCTTTTCTTAAATCTCCCTTTTTTTACATACTAAAGATAATACAAGACTACAGAAGATTAATTAAACAAATATTCTAATTTCTTTCTTTAAAGTTAAATAATACTTAATAATACTCTTTTAAATTCACATTGTCGCACCTGTAAATAATTACATATACAAATACACATATGCACGTACACTTACACAATATACTTGCATTTTGATACATTATACATTTGTTTATTTTGTATATTCGTTACATTTACATTTGATCGCAAATTCGATTTGGTTGTAACTTATTGGACATTACATTCCTAAGTCTCATCCCCATTCGTAAATTTGTACCCCCACTCCCGGATACTTATTCTGTAATAGCGTAGACTTTACATTTCCGCAATTTACTGCTTTTGAATTATACCATGGTTAGACCTAGGGTTTGCATGTACATAAAATCAAACGCTAGATAACCTAATGCAAGACAAATACATGAAATCAATACACAATCACACTTGCACCCTCTAGGGTAATCCCACATGTTGCCTTCCAAAATGGGCCATGCTTGCACGTCGAGTATCTTTGGCAAAACAAATTCAAATGATCATAAGTCCCTCGATGACGCTTTCGAATGTTGCCTAAAACGGAATGATCATAGTCCCTTTAAAGCAAATTGCCAAAGACACTTGGCACCATTGCATTCATGGTCCATACGATGACCCGCGCCCGTCCCGTTAAACTTCCTAAACGCAAGATTGTCCACCAAATTCAATGGTGGAACAAAATTGTTAAAAAGGGTTGAAAACATAGAGAAAACCTTTGAGTACAATAGGGTAGACAAAACTCTTAGTTACTTGAGATCAACTTGCAAAAACACTTGCCTTCTTTTCAAAAACCACATTCCACAAACACTTTCAAAACAAACTCTCAAAAACACTTTGAAACATCTTTTCGAAAAGATACACACTTTTGTAAAATATTCGAGTAAAGAATTGTTACAAGGGTAGCCTAAGACAAGGCATCTTCTTCAAAAACATTTTCAAGACACACACACACACACACACACCATTTTCAAGCAATCGAAAATCAAGGCAAAGTGATCTAAAAAACCAAGTAACTAAGAGCCCATGGATAACCATGGATGGAAAGGGTGCTAATACCTTCCCTTTTCATAATCTACCCCCCGGACCCACGAAATATCTCAAAAGGTTTTTGCTGTGCTTTTTTAACCTTTCCTTTAGGATAAAATAAAAAGTCGGTGGCGACTCTTGCTCAACCGAACAAGTGCGAATACAAACGCAAAACACCATAGTCAGTTCTCCCACCGTATCACAGAACTGGCGACTCTGCTGAGGATAATTTTAGAAGTGGGGTTACCTTAGGGTTTAGATCACCTTTACTTTCTTACTTTGGTTGACTTGATTGCTTTATCCTTTGGGTTCTTGTTTGGGTTTGTTGTAAATCCTACACCCGGATTTGGGGCACCTTTTTAGGTAAATAGCAAAAACTGCGAGGGAACTGTGCGGGGTATACCGACATGGTTGAAGCAGTAAGCTATGTTAGTGTGACATATTTGTGAGTACCGGTAACCCTTGAGTTCAATCAAGGAGAGTACGGGGCCGCTGAGTGATGTCGTGAAGCACTAACGAACTCTTAGAACCTTAATTGACCATCTTAGCCTTTTTAGGGGTAGTGAGATGACCGACTTTGGTGCAGTCCGAAGTTGGTAGATACTCGATACTACACTCATTTGAGGGTTGCTTTCTTGGAATATTTTGGTCTCCAGTAAGTGGCTAAACCGAAACAATGAACACAGAAAACAATCCAATGATATTGAGCTCCTTAGAACCCGGTTTCTATTTTAGGACAGGATGAGCCAACTAACTACAAGAGGGTACTTACCTAAACCTCATGCAAGCCTAAACCTAAGGACTTGTTTGCTTTGTGTGAATATGTTGGTCTGTATATACACTCACTTGCTTTTTGCATACATGTACATAACATCATGACATCATACCATAGCATTTTCAATAACCATTTCAAGGATCTCGAGGGTTCTTTTGATGCAGGGTTACGTTGAACCAGATGTCTACCAAGGGGTAAGGGGTTTCTCCTCTAACCAATGCCAACCAAAGTTCAAGTGCAACAACTTGAATCGGTGGCTATGACCCACTCGACATGGTGAGCTTGATTCTCGTGGAAAGACATCCACCGGTGCAAAGTTCTCCAATCCAAGAGCAGAGTTCAACCTCTAACATTTTCTTGTGTTTACCCCAAGAGATCCTTGAAAGCATGCATCCACATATCATGCATTGAATTTTGACAGTCTCTCCTTTTTCAGGTTTCCTTACTCTCCTGCTGTTTATTTCAGTAAGAGATGGCTCTAGAAAGGTCTGTCAAAGACATCCAAGACCAGACGGCTCAGCTGCAGGAGATGTTCCTGAACTTGTCTCTGGGGCAAGAAGAGATGAAAGCTCTCCTCACAAAGAGCTTTGGGAATTCAAATAATGCCAGGAGTGATCAGCTTGCAGAGCTGCAGTTTGATCTGACAACATTGAGGACCCAAGTGATGGGACAGTTGGTGGGCCAAATGGCTCTCATCCAAGACCTATCTCAAAGACAAGAGGAACTCAGAGTTCTTGTCCGCCAACTTCTTCCAAACAACCAACTGGGGCAAACATCTGAGGTTGAAGAGCAAGTCACCGCTCAGCCTCCATCCACTCAAGAAGACAAGGGGAAGGCTCCTTCGCTTGCTTCAGGGTCACAAGCCCATCAACAACCTCGCCAGCGTCAACGGGGTAATCGGCGTAAGCGAGAAACGTCGGGAAGACAGTTTATGGAGACTGAAATACCTTCATTCTTAATACTGAAGCGCCTGTTGGAGGTCAACCTGCTTACCCTAAAGGACCCTCCTCAGAAGCCCAATATCTCCTCTCCTCACTATCATCCCGATGCATTTTATGTTTACCACTCCTACAGCCCAGGACACGACACTAACGACTGTTGGGCCTTGAAGAACAAGATTCAAGATCTGATCGATATTGGAGTGCTGGAATTCATGCCAGACGGTGAGATGAAAATCTTCCGTTAAGGAGTGCTCCACCTGAAGTGATGAAGCTCAAGCTGAAAGACTTTTGCTTCTTTTTGAATTTTCAAAGTTGTAATTTCTTTTGCTGTCAAACAATTATCTGTTGATGTTAAACTCTGTTTTCATTAATGCATTGCATATGTTTGTCTTGAATTCATCCATTCGTTTCACTACTCTTATGCTTTTCTTTATGATATTTGACTCTTGATAAAAAGCTGTAAGCCTTTAGAGGGAGGATAACGAAACAATACCATAATCTCATACAATATGCTTTTGAACAGACCTTGCTGATGATGTACAGGCATTTCTTTCAATTCCCAAACACTGGAGTTATAAGGAAGTTAATCCCTAGTCAACCCCTTCGAGCCAAAGAAGTAGGAGTTTTCTGTTCTAAACAATCAAAACCTTTGATATAAACCTGGGGCAGGGTAGTCTCTCAGTTTAATTCAAAAGAAAGTGCGCATTGAAGTCGCAAACTCTCAGTTCGTAACACAACGAACGACGTCAAAAAAAAGAAAGCATTCCTTTGGAATCAAAAGACAAGGGTGGTTCCCTATCACACAGACAGTCAATCTCTCAAAAAGAAAAAAGCCCACTAAGCCAAAACCTATAAAGGAGGCTTAAGAAGGCTGGGGCATCCCGCTGACGGTAAGCCCGGAAAACGGTAACAGTCAGGCAAAAGTTAGGGATAACAAATCAAAATCAAAATAGTGAGGTTGTTACAAAATCCTCGACAACATGAAACATGTTGAAAAAGGAAAAAAGAGATGATAACTGTCTCCCCAAATTCAACTGGTGAACCATCGCCCGAAAGTCATTCCAAACTCAAAACAGAGTATGACGCACAATTAACTGAGCCTAGGTTGGAGAACATCGCGAAGAGCGGGTGGGTACAAATATACTTTGAGCCTTTATCCTTTGTTTCCTAAACCGTGAACCAAGCCACGTTACAACCCTTCAAAAGTCCTAATTGAAGCATGGGTTAGTTCGAAAGCATACTGTTACAAAAGGTATCCTGACTCCTGTAGGGCTTTACTCTAAATCTTGTGTTAACTTGTCTTATGAAAAGTTTTCTGCTAAAAACACATTTTTCAAAACTTCGAGACAAACATAAACTTTGCATTGCTTGAATGTCACTGTCTGCATTTGGCTTTTTGTTTGACAACGAAGAAATTCATACAGCGAATGTTCGGAGGAACAAAAACTCTCTCAGTAAGTAAAAATCACTTCAAGAGGATAACACTTCCATTGCAAATCTCCTATCAGCAGAGGTCATGACATATCACCATCCAATTAACCTGGAGCAGTCCAGTCGAGGTCCAACAGATCTTTCAAAATCCAATTAACCTGGGGCAGTCCAGTCAAGTTTCATTAGATCTTTCAAAGTTCAGTTAACCTGGGGCAATCCAGTCAAGATTTTAAGAAATCTCTCAATATGTAGAGTAATCTGATTCAAGACTCCTTCATCACCATTTGGGGCATTCGAATGTCAAAAGTGTTCAACAATTTCCTTATCACCTCAAAAAACAAGATGTAGTTCAAGATGTGACCCAGAGATGGCGACATTCTATAACTCATTCAGACTTTCAAGAAATAATTCAGATGTGACCCGAACACGGCGACATTCTGACACTTAGATTCATCCAGATGCAGTTTTACACGAGTTCATCATCAGGAGACCCTACACCGGTTACTCCTTCAACTTTAAGATTTCTGAAAACAGTTCACGGGTTCTCCAGTAACGGATGTTAACCTATCGCTTGTTCAGACTCTTCTCAAACGCTCTGAAAACAGTTCACGGGTTCTCCAGTAACGGATGTTAACCTATCGCTTGTTCAGACTCTTCTCAACGCTCTGAAAACAGTTCACGGGTTCTCCAGTAACGGATGTTAACCTATCGCTTGTTCAGACTCAAGACTTCTGAAAACAGTTTATGGATTCTTCCCAACAACGAATGTTAATCTATCACTTGTTCAAATGCAACTTTTGAAAATAGTTTACGGACGCTTCCCAACAACGGATGCTGCTCTATTGCTTATTCAACCTCAAGACTTCTGAAAATAGTTTATGGATTCTTCCCAACAACGGATGTTAATCTATCACTTGTTCAGATGCAACTTTTGAAAATAGTTTACGGACGCTTCCCAACAACGGATGCTGCTCTATTGCTTATTCAATCTCAAGACTTCTGAAAACAGTTTATGGATTCTTCCCAACAACGGATGTTAATCTATTACTTGTTCAGATGCAACTTTTGAAAATAGTTTACGGACGCTTCCCAACAACGGATGCTGCTCTATTGCTTATTCAACTTCAAGACTTCTGAAAATAGTTCATGGGTTCTCCAAGTAACGGATGTTAACCTATCACTTTTTCAAACACTTCTCAACGTTCTGAAAACAGTTTACGGATTCTCCAGTAACAGATGTGAATCTATCGCTTGTTCAAATTCCAAGCCTTCACCTGCAGCAATCAGAGGACTCTCGCAATCCCCGGCCAGAGAACCTTCCAGAAGCTAACTCCACTCAGAGTCAAGTTTCATTATCCCCAGCGAAGCTAAAACTTCCAATCATCAATCCCTAGCGGAGCCGGACTAATGAACCTTCTCCCCACAGAGTTTTGGGAGGGCAAATCTTAAGCTCCCCAGTGAAGTCGCCAGAAATACTTCCCACCAAACTGAAGATTCTCAGTCTTACATCCCCAACATGAGTCTATTAGATTGGAACTCCCCAGTAGAGGTCATCGGGAATTCTCTTCCACAGCAGCAGCCAAAGAATTATTCTCCCAGGCAGCAGTCAAGATTCTTTTATCTACAGCCAATTCAGGATTCATTTATCCTCAGCAAGATAGCTTATCAGCTTACATGCGCATTCATCACGTTCATGTTATAAACATTGATGTCACATACATTGTATCATGCATCATAACATTGCATGCAACTAACCCTTTACCTTTTCAAGAAAGATCAGTCGACAGACAAAGATCACCTCCCGAGATTCATCTAGAAATAGTTCAGATGTGACCCGGACACGGCGACATTCTGACACTTATTTCAGATCCATTCAGACGCATCATCAGGAAACCCTACACCGGTTCCTCTTCAACTTCAAGACTTCTGAAAACAGTTCACGGGTTCTCTAGTAACGGATGCTAACCTATCACTTGTTCAGATTCTTCTCAAGACTTCTGAAAACAGTTTACGGATTCTTCCCAACAACGGATGTTAATCTACCAACTTGTTCAGATGCCAACTTTTGAAAACAGTTTACGGACGCTTCCCAACAACGGATGTGGCTCTATTGCTTACTCAATCTCAACTTCAAAATAGTTTACGGATTCTCCAAACATGGATGTCAATCTATTGCTTACTCGGACCCCCAATTCAGAGATGTTCCAAAACATGGGTGCCTTTCTGATACTTGTCCATTCACCATTGACATACAGTTCAACATGTCCAGATGGCATCTATAAGCCCATCCTCCTACCAACAGTCGCCAAATGGCATTTTTAAGCCCATTATCAGATGGCATCTCTAAGCCCATCCCCCGACAAGATTCTATCGCATCAGATGGCATCTTTAAGCCCATCACCAAATGGCATCTTTTAAGCCCATCACCAAATGGCATCTTTTAAGCCCATTCGCCTCTACCATCACATCACTGAGTGCAAATTTTCTGGGCACTTTAGTGTCCAATCTTCTTTTACCTTCAAGTCGCGAAAGGCAAACTTGCCAATCTAACTCTTCAGGTTCAAGAAGATTGAACAGGGGCAACTGTTGTACCCCAAAATTTGCCCTCGCATTTTTCCACAAGAAATCACAGCTTCAGGCGTTTCTTGATTTTTCAAACTGGCTCAAGAATCGGTCAAACAGACTTTTCTCGTCAGTCAGGACACAATTAGGGTTTCATTAATTTTCAGGGCTCTGGAATGTTCCACACAGTTGGCTTAGGGTTTTGGTTGATTTTGGCCCAACTATGATCAGGCGAACGCTCTTTGGAATTTAATCAGGAATTAGGGTTTTTTGTGGGCACGTTCTCAGAAAGATTTAATTCTATGATGCTTTGCAAGTTATTCCGAGATTTGGTTTGAATTCGCATTGTTTGACTTAATCAGTAAAAGAAGGCATTTGGATTGAGTTCACGTTTGTTTGATTGAACCAGTCAAAAGATACATTTAGTTTGGATTTACAGTGTTTGGTAAGAAATCAGTGAAAAGGGAATGCGTCTGATCAGTTATTGCGTTTGACTGTGCTTTGCTTTGGATGATGGAAGCGCCAAGTTCATTATTTTGATCAACGTGGAATCAATGTTTAGTTGATTATTTATTATTCTAAAGATTAAATATCTGGAATTTAATTTTCAGTTATTTTAATTTAAAGAACTATAAATAATAAGTAAATAATTGAAAAAGGAGGAAATAGAATTAATTGGATAATAAAAACTTTTATTTATTTTTAAATTATTCGTACAATTATTGTTTACAATTTATTTACAAACAATGATTTTACATTAATTTAAATTTAAATATAAAAAAATGAAACTATCCTATTTTTTCTAAGTCTTCTATTCTTCAATTCTTCATCTACTATCCTTTGCTCCCCTCCATTCAATTATTCATCTGCAAGAGAAAAAGAGAAAAGTCAAATAGCAGATAAATAAATAATGACAGATAAATAAAAGACAGTTCATCATTAAGGGCCACTGATTGGGATCAGTTAACCCTCTCTGCAAATCACGGGATTTCTCCCGGTTCACAAAGAGGGACGAATGTTTATTTGCTAAAAATGAATGCACAAAAGTCAAAATTGCACAATTCAAAAAGTGTCAAACTGCATAAGTTCAAATCTCAAAACTCCAAGTTCAAACCAGACTAGAAGTCCAAACTGAAAAATTCAAACTTGCTGTCAAAATGTCACAAAGCTATTCAAGGCTACCAAAGAAGAAGATTTGGAAAAGATACAAAGTACAAAAGCTGTCAAAAGAAGAGATAAAAAATGCAGGGAAAGCATGATATGCAAGCAACACATTTTCTTTTCATCATTTCCCAAAAGAAGTGGCCCTTTCAGAAAAAGAAGTACAAAGCATAAATAATATCTTATTGCAAAGCTGTACTGGAGAGAGAAGAAGAAGAGAAAAAGAAAGTAGGTTTTAGGCTTTAGGCAGGAAGGAAGAAAATATAAAAGACTGAACACAGTGGATAAAAGAAAGTATATCAAACCAACAAGCATAAAATCGGTGCCTGATATCTGCCTAATAATAAAAAACTGCAGAAGCCTTATCCCTTTCAAAAAAGAGAGACATAACCATCAGTGCTGTCAAAAACCTTCAAGCACACATATGCCCAAGACCTGCAATCAAACAAAAGGTAACACACAAGCCTGAAAACCTGCTGAAACCTCAAAAAGCCATAAGCCATTCAAAACCCTGTCAAAAACCAACAATATGAAAGCCTAAAAATCCTGCATATGCCTTAAAGCATAAACCAGTCTCAGGACCCAAAAGCCTTAATCAACTCAAGCAAAGATCAAGCCTAAACAAAACAAGTTCAAGGCCAAGACCTGCAGAAGCCTTACCAACCAAAGCCATTAAGACCTGTCTAGCTTCAAGCCTAACCAAATACATCAAAACAGAAACCTCAAGAGGCCATAACCTGTACCTGTATCATTCAAACTCCAGCCAAAAAAACCAGTTTAAAGTGAAGCCTCACCAAGCCTTATCCATAAGCATTGAACCAAGTCCAAGCCATACCAGCATATACCTAAAACCTTGTCAACTTTCAAAGCCAATAAACTTACCCAGGCAACCTGTAATCCTCAAGCCCTCAAAGAGCACTATCATTGGGCAAAAGGGATAATGAAACAAGTATTCAAAGGAAATCAAAGGCAAATCAAAAAAGCATTTCAACAGGCAACTCAGTGGTAAATCCAGGCCCTCAGAAAGTTCATCACAGGGAAATTCAAGGCAAATCTAATGGGAAACAGAAGCAAAGTATCGAGGCAACCTTAACAAGCATACAAAGTGGCTCAATAATAGCATTTCAAGCACATATTCAGGACCCTCAGAACCCTAGGCTCATCATTGGGCAAGGAAGAACAAATCATCAAGCTAGACAAGCTAACAAGAGAAGCAGAAGAAGAACAAATCATCAAGCATCACATTTCAACATGCACGAAAGGCGAAGATATCTCAAGGCAACATAAGCAAGCATACGACAAACACGTTCAAAGCAACAAGCATTAAAGGCAAAAGTGAAGAAGAAAGAGGTGAATTTACGAAGGGGTTTTCAGTCAGTTCATCATAAAACCCTAAAAATGGCAAAAAGGTAAAGATACCAAGAAGCTCAAAGAGTCCATCATCACACGTATTCCTCGCCCCGGCCTCCTAGCTCGCCCCAACCTCCCTCCTCCGTCTCCAGGTAGATTTTCCCCCTCTTGTTCTATCATATGCCTCAAATCACAATAACAATTTGGAGTAAGAATCAAATAAGCGAAAAATCACAAACATGCAAAAATCGTAAAATCCCTAACGAAATAAGAAAACGAATTGTACCTTAGATCGATCGCCATAATGCTGTCGTTGGAGGGAAGAAGAGGTGGAGGTCGCTGGTGGCTGAGGCGAAAGGTTAAGCTAGGTATTCAGAACGATCGGAGAAGATGAAGTAACGAACGAAGCTAGCAACGGCGCTTCTGCCTCACCTAACCCTAAGCATCCAAAAAATGAAAACACAATCAAAACCCTAAAACGTTTGTCAAAACCGAGTGGGCCTAATCTGTTTCATAAAACCTAAGCCCAAGCTAATTCCTAATACACCCCACCTCGTTTCTCTTGTTCAAGCCAAAGCCCATAAGGCCCATTTAAAATCTTTTACCCCTTTTATAAAACAAATGTTATGTTCTTTTTATTAATTAATTAACTTACCTTTTTTTTATATAAACAAGTTATTTTGTTAATAAATTAACACAAACCCTTTTCTTTTATATATAAAATATTTTTTTAACACAATCTATTTTTCTCTAACTTAATATATTTTTCACTAATACATTAATACTAAAATACATAAAAACACATTTTTTATTTAAAACATTTAATTTAAATTTTCTTTGTACATAAATAATAAAAATACATTTTTATTACACCATATAATTAAAATCGAAAACACCCTTTTTCTTTTAATTCAAATATTCTTATTAACAATACAAAGATACTTTTTTTTATATATCAAATGTAAAATAATAACTTTCAAACTTAGAATATTTTTCTTTTCTTAAATCTCCCTTTTTTTTACATACTAAAGAGAATACAAGACTACAGAAGATTAATTAAACAAATATTCTAATTTCTTTTTTTAAAGTTAAATAATACTTAATAATACTTTTTTAAATTCACATTGTCGCACCTGTAAATAATTACATATACAAATACACATATGCACGTACACTTACACAATATACTTGCATTTTGATACATTATACATTTGTTTATTTTGTATATTCGTTACATTTACATTTGATCGCAAATTCGATTTGGTTGTAACTTATTGGACATTACATTCCTAAGTCTCATCCCCATTCGTAAATTTGTACCCCCACTCCCGGATACTTATTCTGTAATAGCGTAGACTTTATATTTCCGCAATTTACCACTTTTGAATTATACCATGGTTAGACCTAGGGTTTGCATGTACATAAAATCAAACGCTAGATAACCTAATGCAAGACAAATACATGAAATCAATACACAATCACACTTGCACCCTCTAGGGTAATCCCACATGTTGCCTTCCAAAATGGGCCATGCTTGCACGTCGAGTATCTTTGGCAAAACAAATTCAAATGATCATAAGTCCCTCGATGACGCTTTCGAATGTTGCCTAAAACGGAATGATCATAGTCCCTTTAAAGCAAATTGCCAAAGACACTTGGCACCATTGCATTCATGGTCCATACGATGACCCGCGCCCGTCCCGTTAAACTTCCTAAACGCAAGATTGTCCACCAAATTCAATGGTGGAACAAAATTGTTAAAAAGGGTTGAAAACATAGAGAAAACCTTTGAGTACAATAGGGTAGACAAAACTCTTAGTTACTTGAGATCAACTTGCAAAAACACTTTCCTTCTTTTCAAAAACCACATTCCATAAACACTTTCAAAACAAACTCTCAAAAACACTTTGAAACATCTTTCGAAAAGATACACACTTTTGTAAAATATTCGAGTAAAGAATTGTTACAAGGGTAGCCTAAGACAAGGCATCTTCTTCAAAAACATTTTCAAGACACACACACACACACACACACCATTTTCAAGCAATCGAAAATCAAGGCAAAGTGATCTAAAAAACCAAGTAACTAAGAGCCCATGGATAACCATGGATGGAAAGGGTGCTAATACCTTCCCTTTTCATAATCTACCCCCCGGACCCACGAAATATCTCAAAAGGTTTTTGCTGTGCTTTTTTAACCTTTCCTTTAGGATAAAATAAAAAGTCGGTGGCGACTCTTGCTCAACCGAACAAGTGCGAATACAAACGCAAAACACCATAGTCAGTTCTCCCACCGTATCACAACAGGAATAGACCTGCTCCTATCATCATCCAAGAACCAACGGAACAGGAAATAGATGCCAAAATGAATGATCCAAGTGAGAGCGACAATTCGAGACCTGGTATTGAAGTTTCTCCCAAGGTAATACTTTCGACCATCAAAGACCATTTTTTGAATCATTTGGAAATAATTCTAACAACAATCTCTTAATCTTCAGGATATTGCTAGTACTTCTAGACAGGCTCCCACACATGCATAAGATTCTACCACCCCAATAAACAGCGAAGGCAATCCTACTCACAAGCCTTCTTCAGCAAAGGGATCTTTTTTAAGTTCAGCCAGTGAAATGAACCAAACTTCAGAACACCAAGTTGCAGACACTAGAGAGCAAAATAATGAAGTCCTTAGTGAGGAAGATTTTTATTTGCAACACGCTAATCTGAGAACTTCAGCGTCTGCTGATGATGATCAGGGAGAAGAAGAAGTTGCTGATGATGAAGCCAAAACATAAATGGAAGGCATACAAAATGAAGAAGATTGAAATGAGGATAATTCAGAGAAACCTGTGGAGAACGAGGAAAATCCTGCAAATGTTGAGAGGGAAAGTCCTACAGAAGAGGAAGGGAACCCCACACACGTCGAAAGTGCCAATGCTGATAATGTGGCTGATGCCACTAATGAAAATGTTCCTTCGACAGGGTCTCGCACCAAAGAGGACTTGGCACTACTAAATAAGAATAACCCTCTTGGCTATCTAAACGCCATTCTTGAAAGTAGAGAAACTTCCTCTGACCAAAGCCATGATGCTTCAATTGCATCTGACAAGTCTACTTTGGCTTCTCCCATTGAGAAAGCACTTTAAAAGGTTAGGGCTCAAATTTTTAAGAGGGATCTGATGTTGACCTTAGAGGGAGAACCAACCACCCCTTCCTTTCTGAAAAGTACTCTTAAAGCTGTCGATCTCTTTATTTTTTCTCCTGAAATAGCTAGCATCGTCTTAGACTTGACTTTGATCATAGATCAAGCTTCAGCTGACTACACTTCCCCAGGACCATCAATCTAGAAATTGAAGAGGTAAATGGCCATGTTTCTGCTTCCTGGTTGCTACTGTTGAATCAACTTCGAGGTTAAATGAGCTATCGAAAGAAAAAGAAGCCAGGCAGAAAGAGGTCGAGGAGATCGACTAGAGTACTGCTAGCATGAAAGCTCAAATCAAAGAACTGGAGACCAAGATTGTTGCGAATGACAAACACATAGAATAGCTTCTTTCCAACAATGACTCTGAGAGCCAGGAGAAACTTAACAGTGGACTGAAGTATGCTGAACAAGCCCAAGCCTTGGATGCAAAGATTGAAGCTCTCCATCAGTCGAGGGCTTTGTGTGAAAGGAGCTTGGAACTTCAGAAGATCAAATACCTCCAGATTAAGGTTACTCTTCCATTTTGATTAGACTTCTCTTTTGTATAACGAATATTCGAACCCTCAGAATGGGTATATGTAATGATTTGGAGCCATTTTGGCCAACTTAATGAATTCACTATTTTAGCTATATATTTTGATTGAAATCAATTACTGATTATTTTAAGCTCTTGAAGTGCAGGTCTATATTTTTTCAAACATCTACCATTTACTCTCAAGAGTCTTTTATCTTCACTTAATTTTTCGATCTCATAGGCACCACTAGAAAATACTTGGATAATCTTAAAAGGTCCTTCCCATTTAGGAGACCATTTTCCCATGCTCCTATCCTTTCGATCCATCGGGAGAATTACCTTCCACACCAAATCTTCAGGCAATAATATCTTGAGTTTTACTCTCTTATTATAAGATTTTTCCACTCTTTTCTTCTGTATCCTTAAGAGGTCGAAAGCCCCCAGTATTTCTTCGTCCAAATCAACTAGTTCATCTAACATCATATTCCAATAAGATTTAGAAGGAATATCTTGATGTATTTGAATTCTTGTTGACAGCAGACAGATTTCTAATGGCAACACTGCATCATGACCATAGGTTAATCGAAATGGTGTCGTATTGGTAGCTTCTTTAGGAGAAGTTCGACATGCCCATAAGATTTGGCCCAACGTCTTATGCCAATTATTTGGCTTTTTTCCTACATGCTTTTTTATTAAGCCAATCACTACCTTATTTGTCGCTTCGACTTGGCCATTGGCTTGCGCATAATAAGGTGTAGATGTTAACAGCTTGAATCCCATTTCTGTAGCAAATTCTTGCATTTTCAACCGGTAAATACTGATCCTTGATCAATTGTTATTGTTTCTGGGATTCCAAACCTATATATAATGTTCTTTTGAATAAATTCAATGATATCTTCTTGGTATACATTGACTAAAGGAATTGCTTCGATCCATTTAATGAAGTAGTCAATGCCCACCAATATATATTTTTGACTTTTACATGATGCTGGTCGAATCTCTCCAATAAGATCAAAATTCCATCCCCTAAAAGGACAAGGTTTCACAATTGAGTGAAGTTCGTTTGCAGGTACATGCTGGATGCATGTATGTACTTGACATTCTTGGCACCCTTTTGCAAACTTAACATAATCTTTCAACATAGTAGGCCAATATAATCCTTGTCGAAACAACAACCATTTCATTTTATGGCCTACTTGATATGCCCCACATGCCCCAACATGTGTAGTCGAAAGGGCTATATATGCCTCTGTTTCACTTAGGCATTTTAGTAGTACTCCTTCAGGCGTCTTCTTGAATAACTCATTTCCCATTAGAGTATAACTCAACGCCCTATACTTTGTCTTTCGTTCTGTCGAAGCTGTTGGACTTTGCAAATAATATACTATAGTATTTCTCCAATCTTGCTCTATTAGATTGTCTATGAACGAAATCTCGAAGTTTTCATGGTCAACATACCCCAGCTTTGTTGTTTCTAAATCTGTTGGAGACAGTTTGGTTGATACAACCCTTCCTATAACTTTGATCTCTTGTTGCAATTTTTCTTTTGAAAATTTATACCCATACGCGATCTGTGCTAAGTCGTTAGCCACTTGATTTTCTAATCTTGGTATATGTCGAAAATTGATCTCTTCGAATTTTTTCAACAAGCGATTGGCTATTACAAAATACATGATCAAATTTTATCTTATACATTTGTATTCTTTTGTAACTTGCCTTATGTCTAACTCCGAGTCTCCCATTATTTCGACTCGAGTTGCCCTCGATTCCAATAAATTTTCAAGGCCAACAATTAAAGCTTCATACTCAGCCTCATTGTTCGAACAAGGACCTTCGATCTTGTACTTGAATTTTATTGGAATTTTATTTGAAGAAATAATTAGAACTCCCACTCCAGTTCCATCTTTATGACTAGAACCATCAAAGTATAACTTCCACGGTTCAATCTCTAATTAATTGAAGGATTCTTCATTTATTGAGTGGTCGACTATTAAGTCTGCTACCACTCGTCCCTTTACAGCCTTGAGAGGCATAAAGGTTAGTGAATACTCAGTTAATGCAAGTGGGCATTTGCCAACTCGACTGTGCAAGATGGATTTCAACAACATATATTTGAAAACATCGAAATGAGATAAAACGTAAACATTAACTGGTTTAATATATTGCTTGAGTTTTGTACATGAGAAGTAAAGACATAAACATAGTTTTAAAACTTCGCTATATCTAGTATATGCATAATTTAAAACTCTACTGAGGTAGTAGATGGGCCTTTCGACACCATTCTCATCCTCTTGAGCCAACATGCTTCCTAAAGTTCTATCAGATACAGCTATGTACAATCTCATACTCCTATTTCTATAATGAGGTAAAATAATAGATGGCTTGGTGAGATATCCTTTGATTCTATCGAAGGCCTCTTGTTTTTCTTTCCCCCATTCGAATACTCCTTTGTTGAGTTAAAGTATGGGTGAGAAGGCTTGCATTTTTCCACTTAAGTTGGATATAAATCTCCTCAAGAAATTTATCTTGCCAAAGAGAGATTGCAATTCCTTCTTATTTGTTGGCATTTTTGCCTCCAAAATGGCCTTGGTTTTGTTCTGGTTTATTTCATTTCTTTTTTGTGGACCACAAAGCCTAAGAAATCCCCTTCCTATGTGATTCTTCCCTTAAACAATTTGACAACAATATCATCAATATAAATTTGCATGAAAGTTTCAATAAAATCATGGAAGATAGAATTCACTGCCCTTTGATATGTTTCCCCTGCATTTTTTAGGCCAAAAGGGATTACTACCCATTCGTAAGTGCCTAAAGCCCCAGGGAATCGAAATTTTGTTTTCGACACATCTTCTTCAATAATGAAAATCTGATTGTACCCAGAGTATCCATGAAGCACACTCATGTACTCGAAGCCAGTGGCAGAATCAACAAGCATTTCCTACACAGGAATTGGATATTAATCCTTGGGTGTTGCAGCATTTAGATCTCTAAAATCAATGCACACCCTTAATGTACCATTTTTATTTATAACGGGTACTATATTTGCAATCCGTTCGACATACCTGGTTGTTCGGATGAACTTGCATCTCAATAGTCTTTCGACTTTCCTCTTGATCTTCAACAAGATCTCTGGTGAAAAATGCCTTGGAGTTTGCTTGACAGGCTTTTTCCCAGGCTTTATTGGTAGTTGAAGCTCCACCAATCCTCTGTCAAGACCAGGCATCTCGTCATAATCCCATGCAAAGCAGTCTTTAAACTCCTTCAGCAATTGGATTACTTTGACTCTAAGCTCCAGATTTATCTTTGCACTAATATATGTTGGTCTCTTCACCATTCCTTCGCCCAAGTCTATCTCTTCAAGAGGATCTTGCACTAACATTTTAATATTGCTAGCCAACGGATCCTTCTTGAAACCCAAAGGCTCATCATCGTAGATGGTGTCTAGCCTCTGGCCTTGCACTTCCTCCTCTCTTGAGTCAGGTGGTTCTGGGTCGAAATATTTCCTAGGGCCTTCTGGAAGTGGCACTTGCTCATTGGCTTTGACAGCCATATACTCCACTTCATCCTCTAAGGCATCTATCATTCTGTTTTTGGCCACATGTGCCTAAATACTTTATAATGCTTGTGACTCAGTCATGATCACTGAAATCACTTCCCTATCTTGTTGGTCGTATATCATCAATTCCTCTGAAATCAATGTTTGACAAATCCTCCCTATCCCATTGGAATCCATGATCTGAGTGTAGTTATAGGGAGTCGAAAGCATTGGGTGTTGGCACCAAGTTGAAGTCTGGAGGATTACATGGCCCTATGTGGGCCAAATTTCTATCGATGCTTATCTTGTCAAATTGTTGACTTTGACCATATAGTAACTCTGATCAGCTTCAAAATTTTCTACTATTTTGTTTGGGTGCCAGATTGTAACGTGCTGATGCATCAAAGATGGTATTGCTCCTATGCCATGGATCCACTCCCTGCCTAGAAGCAATTTATAGTTGGGTTTTGCTCAGATAACCATAAACATTGTTGGTCGAACTATGGTCCCCACTTTGAGGTCCAATTGGATTACTCCCATGGTAGTCCCAATTCCACCATCATAGTTTGATAAAACTATGTTATGGGGCTTGATGTCTTCATCTCCCTTACCCAACTTTCTCAGCATACATTGAGGAATTATATTAAATGTGGCCTCACAAGCAAACAAGAATTTGTTGATGGTCTCCTCCCCTATTTTTTCCCCATATGAGCAAGGGTTTTAGGTGATTCCTCATTACTTCAGTGGGACGCTCGAAGAAGGCATTTTTCTCTTCTACACATCCATTGTTCATAACATAGTAGCATACTGGCCTATGCTTGGCCATTTCTTTTTCGACCTCCCATTTAGTCTCTTCGACTTCGACCAGTTGGTCGTATTTTTGTGCAGCACAGACACCACATTTACCATGATGTCTATTGTAGCATAGGACCCAGAATCAGATTCTTCTTTCGATTCATCTTGTTTAGGGCATACCAGCCTTCTAGCAATTGGATTTTTCTCCAAAGGCATTCTTGGTTTAGACTTTTCTTTTCTTTGCGGCATGTTAGTGCTTGTTTCTGGTTGGGGCTTTTTTGCAGCCTCTCTTTCGGCCTTTCGCCGTCTCTGATACCTTCTCCATTGAGAAAGGGTCATAGAGTTCTTTCCTTTGTAATTGCTCGACACGTGAGCAACCCTATTTGTTGTTGTTGACTAAAATTCCTTTCTGTAGGCCTAAGAGGATCCTCTTGGCATATCGAACACTTGCCATTTTCCCTCGTTGGGCCTTTTTCTGTTTACTGTCTTCAACCAAGTGTCCACAGGGACATTTTTTGGAGGCTTGAAGGTTGATGGCCTATTTACCTGGTTTACTGGCCCCTTTTGGTATCCCCTTCTAGGTTCGTACCTTACCTCAGGATCCATGTTAGGTTGGGTAATGTTGCCCCATTTTTTCTTTGCTACACGCACACCTTGTATGTGCTCAACAACTTTTTTGTTGAAGATAGAACTGCATCTTGGACACAACATAACTTCTAACTTCTTTTTCTAGCATCTGTGTAGAAAATCCACCAGATTTTCATTTTCCTTAGGAAATGCTAGCTTGTTGATTTCCTATTTTCTAATGCTATCTTCTGGATCTGCAGCTTTAGGTTCAGACACTTCAACCATATTTATTTCCATGTTGTTCTCACCAGCTACACTTAGCTTCTGCATCTTGGCCTCTAGGATTTCTGTCGAGCCTGTGACAGCAGCCAAGTAGGAACCCTCAGTAGTTCTTTATTTGAGCCTTCAGAGGCTCCCTTGTTTAGGCTTTCAACAACCTTTCCTTGTACCTTTTCAACAACTTTTCTGATAATGTCTTTAGTGAAACTGTCAAAAACAGGTTTATTGATGAAGTTTTCTGAGACTTCGACCATATTGATACATGAAGGTTCCGCCTAATGGGCATCCGCTTGCAACGGGTTTGCATCAATATTCATGGGAGGTTTGTAAGCAAACTTGAGCCTACCTTCTTTTATTGTGCCTTGAACGAGATCCCTGAAAGAAAACATTGTGAGGTTTTATGGCCCAAAAAATTATGATAATTACAAAACCTCTCTTTTTCCTTTGATCTAAAGGAGGCATTTTTCCCCCGGGGGCACTATCATCTGGCCATCTTTAACTAACAAGTCAAATATTTCGTCACATTTTGTGACGTCGAAACTATATGTTTTCTTTGGGAACCTATCACTACTCTTTTCATATTCAGTAGGATTCTTCCAATTTGAAGGTGTTAACAGTTTGCAAGAGTATGGTGGCCCTTGCTTTAATTCTGCTAGATCGACCTCGCTCTCTTCGACAATTATAGGGTCACTAGATGTCTCTGGATCATCATCATCCATTTCGACATATGCCTCCCTTTCTCTTCGATGATTTTTATTCGCCTTAGCTTTTTCAGCCTTAAGGCGTTCCCTCTGTCGAACTCTATCGGCCAATTGGGCCATATCTCTCAGGTATTAGATATCTAACTTTTTCCTAATGGAATAATCTAGACCTCTTGCAGCCATTTTGACCAACTCATGTTTAGGAACTTATGTAAAGCATCTGACTTTGAGCAGTTGAAATCTGTTCAAATACTCATCAATTGGCTCAGTGAATCTCCTCTTCACACTAGCCAGTTCCTTCAGACTTATCTTGGTCGGTCCCATATAGAATTGTTCATGGAACAATCTTTCCAACTGATTCCAATTGTAAATCGAATTGGCTGGAAGTGTGGTAAACCAAGTGAAGCCATTTTTAGTTAAGGAACTTGGGAAATACTTAATCCTAAGACTCTCATTATTTGAGATTTCCCCAACTTCTATAAAATACCTTGCCACATGTTCGACAGTGGACTCTGTCGTATCCCCTGAAAACTTGGTGAACTTCGGAACTTTCCACCTAGGGGGTAAATCTGATTGCAAGATATAATCTGACAATGGAGATGTAAAGTTTGGCATATGAAAGCCAATGTTCACTCCATTCCGTGCCATGATTCTTTTGACCATGGCTGTTAAGTTATTATTTGTTGCATGGTTGTGGTTTCAAACTTGCTGTATTACCTCATCAACATTTTGGTTTCTATTTACCACACTGCACCTTGTTCGACAGCTCTTGGGATTTATGGGGAAACTCTTGGTACTTTGACCTTAGGTTTTTCGACTTCCACTCTATGGTTCATCCCAACTGGCTGTGGATTCTGGTTAATGGTCATGTCATCTTCTAAGACCACACCCTGATTTTCTCTCATCAGCTCTTTTGGGGGTGCCGAATAGGTCGAGGAACCCCAAAAAATTAAGACACGCGTGTCATTTACGCTGCCATTTGCTGATTCGACTGGGTGGTATTTGGTATCAGAGGGTTAAGTACTATACTCAAGGTCTGTGCCAATATCTTCACCATGTCATGATTACTCTCATCCATATGTTGCCTCAAAATTGCTGCAGAAGCATTTGTGAGGCTTGTCATTATATGGATGTCCCTCCTGTAGCGATAGAAATGTTTAAGACTAAGTCATTGGATTGACTAGACTTATACATATCAAAATAAAAATCGCCACCATGCTTTATTGTTTCCAAAGGAATGGGAAAAGAGCGAATAACCCAAAAGAAGGGGGAAAGATTCAAGGTAAGGGGGTTGGTTATGCAAAGGGAAGGTATTAGCACCCTACTTACTACCCACAATCATGAGAAAGAAGAATTTGCATCATCTCAAAGTGGAGGATATGGCTTGGATTTTAAAATCAACCATGCCTCACTCAACACCCAAGTGGAAAATATCTCACTTCACTATATATCATAGAAGTATAATTGTTTGCATCACTACAAGGATTGACAAGAGTCGAATCTTTTAAGAAAAGTTTAAGATGAAAACCAAGATGGCAACATGATTTGAATAAGATTGATTGATTTTTAGTCTTCTTACAAAAAAATGTGAAAGTATTATTAAGTTGATTGAAGTTTATTTATAAAAATGTTTGAAAATGCATGGACTTAAGTCCAAGTTCATTATGAAAGTGGTTCAAGTTTAAACAAGAAGAATTTTAAAAAGGAGGGAGAAGATTTTTGAAATTAAAGAAGATGGGAGGAGAAGAAGAGACTATCCTAAAACATAAGGTAAAAGCTAGGGATAGGAACCATCTAAACAACAAGAAGCCAACACTTGACATTATGAGTCAAGATAGAATTCCCTTTCTTTGGATTGAAACCAAGCAAGCAAAGATACTAGACCTCTTGAGAGAACCAAACTTCAAGTGTATTAAGTCTTCACAAAAATTGGGCTGAGTAACGGCTGTATACGGGTGAATTCCAGATTACAAACAAAGAGTGTAATAAAAATAACCTGTACACAAAACATACAAACAACCTAATATCTTGAGGTAAACCTCAAGAGCTCCAGACAAAATAATCAGATAAGGTCACAAGGTCTCCAATCATAGGCCCAAGTTTCTAATCCTAAGTCAAAAAAGTCCAATGCTCCATAATACCAAGGATAGTAACCAAATAGTCCAAGGATCATTAAAGATTTTTAGGGTTTATGTTGATTAATAGGTGTTTTGAAAAAGAAAAGTAAAGCTCAAGTGAGAAAAAATAAAAATGACAAGAAAGTAAATACTCAAATGAGCAAAGATGAAAATGGCATGAAATGTAAATGCTAAAAGTAAATAGTGCATAAAAATAAAGGGGCATGTAATAAAAATAAAGGATAAAGTCAATTATTAGTGATTAGTGGTTAGTTGGATGATCATCATGAAACTTGCATTTGGAACTCATTAGAGGATTGGTAGAACCAAAGCCTCCACATAACAAGTTGCATTTTCTTTTTGTCAAGTATATCATCCATTTGGAATCCTCATGAGTGACATTTAATGATCAACGATGTTTAAGTGATCTGCATTGACCAAAGGTGTTGTAGATCCATTAGAGGATTGGTAGAACAAAAGCCTCCACATAATGAATCTCAAGGTTATTGGATCAAAGATATCAAATTAACATACTTGGGCTTGAAAACATAAGTTTGGGCCAAGAATGATCATTTATTCGAATCAGGACAAAATTTAGTGCTATGTTAAGCAATCGTAAGTGGACTTATATAGAAGTCGCACCTATTTTGAGGTCGGTCAATAGCAATCTATGCACCATTTGTTTTGAGACATGATATAGAGATCATGCTCCAATCACTTAGTGAAATAAGAAAGGGATGAGATGAAGAGGGGTGGGAGATAATATACAAACCACTTTTGAATTAAATTTAATCAAACTATTATTAAAATCATTCATCCATTTTTGTGGAGTTATACTCAACACCATGGATCCAATGATGTTATTAAAGTTCATGATCAAAAATTTAATCCAAGATCATCCAGAAAATAGTCACAAAATAATATTACATTTAATATATACAAAAAGGTTTTTAAAAATGTTTTTAAAATATAAATAAAAGAGAAAAATATCAACTATGTTCAAATTAATCAAGAAATAAAGTGTAAGACCATGGAAAAATCAGAAACGGACTCAAATGTCTTTATAAGTTTTTTGGTAATTTTTTAAAGTCTGAAACTATTTTTAAAATGAAAAGATATGAGTAAAATAAACCAAAAATGATAAAAAAATACCAAGGTCGGAAATAAAAAATGAGTGAGGTCACCAATATTTGTTACAATATCATTGGATCATTCCATAATTCTTTCAGAATTTAAAAATGCATAAAAGTATTTTTAAACATTTAAGACAATTCAAATAAAGTGAAAATTTATAAAAAATACCAAAACAAAAAATTAAATTGTGAAAAAAATAAAAATCAGAAAGAGAATAATCAAAAATATTTTTCAGAATTTTTGGACTAAAAATGGATTTTCTATGATTTTTTGAATTTTAAAACAGTTAAATATAAAACTCAGAAAAGAAAATAAAAGTAAAAAATGTGTGGACCATTGGATGAGAGTCAAAACGCGTTAGTAATCAAATCCAAGGGATCTGGCGCGCTGTGCATATCATGGTCATTAGTGAATAAAGCATAAAATCAAAAAGTAAAATCAGATTTCAAAAAAAACAAGTGACATGCCATCATTGGTTGAAAGATGACACGTAGGTCATCTTCAACCTCCACCCAATGTGTATTTCAGGTCTCTCAAACTATAAAATCAGAAGCTCAGACCTATGTCATTCGCTTCGTCTCTTCAAGACGAAGACAACCACACCCTCGCGCCAAATTTATATAAATTGTAGCTCAAACAATTTGGAAGGAAAGTTTTGAAAAGGGATTTGAAATTTCAAGGTCAAAACGTGTTTCCAATAAAGAGCAAGTGTTGCGACTAGAACCAGGGCAGTGAGAGCATCACAATGATGTTAAAGTTTTGAAGAATTGATGAAGGAATCTACCTATTGAAGTTGAGTTGCAGAGCTCTGAAACTGGACTTCTATGGAGTAATATAGGGCACAATTCTTTAATGTAATTATATGGTTAGCTTCAGGGAAGATCAAGGAAGGTGAATTGATGGAAAAATTCGATTGAAAAAGGCTTGTATATGGATTTCGAAGTTGCTGAATTTTGAGTTATGTAATAAGTTTGGAAGGGTGATTCTGGCTATCCAAGCTTGAGGAAATGAATGGGGAATGACCCTCTATTTATAGGGAATCAAATGGAATGTCCAAGCATGTGAAATGATGAAGTTTGGAGGGAAATCATGTGAAGTTGCAAACAAGAAAAGTGTGACTTCTAATTTAATCAAAACTCATCCAGAACGCGTGTTTTGCTATGCTAATCACTTATGCAAGTTCACTAAACATGTTCAGAAGAAAAAACACACAGAAACAAAGTGTTTAGAAGCCAAATCAAGGATTTCAAACTTTTCGCTTGGTGAAAAATTTAGTTTCAAAGTGCCAACTTCTGACCAATGGAATTCTCAGCTCAAGGGGTCTTAGGGCATGATTCTTGATTCTTTAGAAAGATGAGGTTACAAGCTTTTCAATGGAAAAAGAATGTGATCAAATGGATGTTTGAGCTGAAAATTGCATTGAGTCAAAGTTGGAGAAAAAGGGTTGACTTTCCATACTTAGAAATATTTCAAATTTTTCTTCAAAAGTGACCTATAATATTTTGCATCCAAACATGGCCTTCCTCTTGGAATTTGCTCTTGACCAAAAAAGATGGAATGAAATAGACCTCTTGAATGACATTTTGAAACTCGAACCATTCAAAATCTACAAAAATTGAGAGAGTTATGAATTGTTGAAGTTGGAAAAATATCATGAAATGACCTATAATCTTTTGTATCCTTAAGGCAACTCCCATCCATTTTCTCACTTTGCACATAAAAGAAGGCATAAAGTTCACATCCTCAATATAATTGTGGAAAAAGAATGGGATCAAAGTGATAAAAAATTGACCAAGTTATGATCATTTGAAGTCACACATGGAAAATTGGGGATGCATTTGGAGGACTTGTAATCTTTCTTCTTCATCAAGTTTCTTCCACATGAAAACTCCTTGAAACTTTTGAATTGATTTATTAATAACCCTTTGAAGATAATGATGTATTTGGAATCACTAAAAATATACCAAAAGATGAGCAACATATACTCCTTTCAAGTTCAAAACCCTAGCTCCTAGATTAAGAATCATGCCTTAAGGAACTTTGATAATTTTGAACAAACTTCTTGTACCAACACAAATGCTGTGTAAATATAAGTTGTTCAGGATAATAATGAGAACTCATAGAAACCACAACCACTTTCATATCTTGAGAATTGAGAGAAATATGAATTTGTGACCAATGGGAACAAAGCCTTGTCCAACATGATTATTTTTTCAATCAACCCCTTATACTTTTTTGGATCAAATTTGATAATCTTGAAATGTGGTGAACCAAAATAAGCTTTCCATGCCATTTCCTCCAAAACAACTTCAATGGTGAGGCTTGAACTTCTCAAGCTTTATTAACTAGGGAATGGAAATAAACTCATGAATCCATGGAGCAACTTGCTGAATCTTATTGCCTTTACCTACATGGATAACAAGCAAGACAAACCAACATTGCATTTTGTTAATTAAAAGAAGAAATCAAGACAAAAAATATTCATGATCACAAAAGGATACAAGTCAAGGTGCTTGGTGATTCCTCAAAGAGCAAAGCTAAATATAGGGAGGGGAACCAAGAATCCTAATGTGATCTTGTTGTGATGGAATCAACATGGTATGATGAAGGGATCTTAGGGGAAAAAATTGGGGTACAACAACTGCCCTTATTTAAGTTTCTTCTATCTGGATATACGAAGGTTAAAAATCTTCGTGTCGACGCGATCGAAGATACTTAAATATAAAACAAACCCTATTTTTGGCCCTAAGATGCCATGCAATGCTTATGATCATGAATGCATATGAACAAAACCAAAGAGACGCAAAACTCCACTGGGGATGTAATAAAAAATAAAGAAACAAGAGAGTAACCCAACCAGGAAAATAAATCACTGGTGGATTGAAAAGACCTGAATCAGAGAGGATGGTAAAATGGTCAAAGGATACACCAACTTTAACTAAAGGAGAAGCTACCAACGCTTACTGAAGGCAGAGAGAAACAATCATCGACGTTCACTGTCGGTGACCTACCAACTTTCACTGAAGGCAGGAAGAGAATATATCATAGCACCGACGTTCACTGACGATGAACTACCGACATTCACTGAGGGTAGCAAAAAGATAACAATCACCAAATTTCACTGAAGGTTATCTACAAAATTTCACTGAAGGTAGAGAGAAAATATATCATAACATCGTTGTTCACTGACGATGACCTATCAACATTCACTAAAGGTAGAAAAAAGATAACAATCATCGACTTTCACTGCCGATGTCCTACCAACTTTCACTAAAGGTAGGAAGATAATATATCATAGCACCGCCATTCACTGATGATGAACTACGAACGTTCACTGAAGGTAGCAAAAATATAACAAACACCAACTTTCACTGATGGTAATATACCAATTTTTACTGAAGGTAGAGAGAAAATATATCATAGCATCGTTGTTCACTAACGATGAACTACCAACATTCACTGAAGGTAGCAAAAAGATAACAATCATCGATGTTCACTGCCGATGTCCTACCAACTTTCACTGAAGGTAGGAAGAGAATATATCATAACACCACCATTCACTGACGATGAACTACCAATGTTCACTGAGGGTAGCAAAAATATAACAATAACGAACTTTCACTAAAGGTGATATACCAACTTTCACTGAAGATAGAGAAAAAATATATCATAGCACCGCCGTTCACTGACGATGAACTACCAACGTTCACTGGAGGTAGCAAAAAGATAACAATCATTGACGTTCACTGTCGATGACCTACCAAATTTCACTGAAGGTAGGAAGGTAATATATCATAGCACCGCCGTTCACTGACGATGAACTACCAATGTTCACTGAGGGTAGAAAAAAGATAACAATCACCAAATTTCACTGAAAGGTGATCTACCAACTTTCACTGAAGGTAGAGAGAAAATATATCATAGCATCGCTGTTCACTGACGATGAACTACCAATGTTCACTGAAGGTAGTAGAAAGATAACAAGTTTCACTAAAATTCTGGCGTTTCGCCTAGAATGGGTCTCAACTTCTTCTTTAACCGAGGCACTTTTCCTAAAAAGGGCAAGCTATCTCAAATAAAGAGACTTCTACCTGCCAAGATTTCACAACGAACTGTCTCTGTGAATTTTAAAGTCTTGCCATCCGCTGGCGTAAACTGACGATGGATTAAAAACTATCCACTCATAGAGGAGATAGCAAAAAAAAGTTACGTCGACTTTTACAGGGAAGCACAAGTTGCTCAAATAAAGAGACTTGTCACTTGTTGTCATGGAGGATTGTAAAAAGAAATGACTTTATGGGGAGAACAATATGGCTTCCTGGGGAATGAAATATGACTTCCTGGAGAAATGCCACGATATTCCTGCTGAGGAGATCAAGTCTTCTTGTGCAAAATAAATGCACGAACCAAAACTCAAAGCTTTCAGAGATCTAGAGTAAATAATATTGATGGGAATCCCAAAGGTTCAAACCAGAAATAAACTGGAATGAAACAGTCAACCAAAATACAACCTTTGAGAAATAAACTCAAGAGGGAAAACCAAATCCATCCAAACAAGGAGCTATACAGGAAGGCTAAAGAAAAAATCTTCCACAAGGGATAAATCAATGGGGAAATTGAAAGAATATACGCTTTCTGCTTAAGGCAACACTCTATTGAAGAGAAGACAATGTAACTCTGCAAAACAGGGTGATATGTCAACCAAAATATTAACAAATGTTAATGAGAAATGATTTGCCAATTTTAGCTATGCATGATGTATGTATGAATGTATGAGTGTTATCATGCGTATACTGACAAAACATATGTACAACACTGGGAGTAACTAGTCAAAACCATCTCGAGCCCAAATAACACTCGGCTAAATCACATCCAAGATGATCACTCCAAGAAAAAGTAAGCACCAGCTGAAGAAACATAACCTACTGCCTGCTTCAGCTTTACTGGGGAGAAACACAATCCGAAAGTAAACAAAACAAAGTGACAGAATAGTTTAGATACAGGAATAGGACATCCTTGCCTAGGCTTCACCGGGGAGAAATGTTTTCAAGAGTAACACTTCTAATGGGGATTGCAAAACCAATTTCAAGTAAAGTAGATGGACACTAAATCATCAAAGCATTCACTGGGGAATTCAGGCCCATTTCATTGGGGAGGTTAACACCACATTCAAAAAGGGAAAACCAATATATGTTCTTCACTGGGGAAAACAGAGGTCTGTGTTCTTCGAGAGTAATTATTGTACCCACTTCTCTAGAAAAAAGAACTACTATTAGACCGAATGAAAACTTCACTGGAAGAATCTTAGATTAAAACCTTACATCATGAAAACTCAGACAAGGAGGAGAAATGAATCCAAACTTGACTGAGGATACCAGAGTCTCGAACCCAATACGGCGAATCATCCTGAGTAAACTTTCCCAAAGGGAACAAAAACTTCTTAAAACAACCGGAGTTGGTCTATTCTTGGGATCACCATTTTTGTTGTTGTTATTTTTTTTGCATCATAAATTCTAAAGTAAAAGAAAATTGTAAATTCTTTTTGAAAAATCGATTTTGTTATTTAATATTTTTGCTTTGAAAGTTATTATCAATAATAAATGGAGTCTTTGCAAGCTAAACAAAATAAGAAACACAAAGAATTGGGTAACAACTCAAACTTTATTAATAGAATGGTAGTCTGCGAATGTCGAGACTCCATTGATGATTAAAATTTTGGGAAAATGGTAATATATAATGGAAATGATACATTAAGATACAATGACCATTATCCCCTCTAACAATTTTTGAATTCCTGAGCAGCAACTCCTGTTGGAGTAGGATGAGGATTCGAGAAGATTGTTGCTTCAATGATCAGATCTTGCATGATGTAGTTACTTGCCAAGAAAGTCCCTAACTTTTGCCTAAGCTGCCCTTGCGGGTTTTAAACTTAGCGGGAAATTTATTCTGTTTATGTCTCTAACTTTTTCCTAGACTGCCCTTTTGGGTTTTCGGCCTACCAAGACACTCTTTTTTGCCTAAGCCGCCATTTCGGGTTTTCAACTTAGCGAGTTGTTCTTTTATTTCTTTAGGCGAAGTATTTATTGACTGCATCATCATTCACGGGACATGGGAACTCCTCGCCATCAATAGTTTCAAGAATTAATGCAACGCCAGAGAAGGATTTCTTGACAACATATGGGCCTTCAAAATTGGGAGTCCACTTGCCCCTAGAATCAGTGTTGAAAGACATGATCTTCCTGAGCACGAGGTCGCCTTCTCTAAATTCATGAGGTTTGACCTTTTTATCAAAAGCTTTATTCATTCTTTTCTGATATAACTGTCCATGACACAAAGCTGTCATCCTCTTCTCTTCGATCAGATTCAATTGGTCAAACCGGTTTTAGATCCATTTAGCCTCTGTCAACTTGGTTTCCATTATCACACTCAAAAAGGGAATCTCAACCTCGACTGGGACTACAACTTTCATTCGATACACCAGGGAGAATGGGGTTGCTCCTGTTGAAGTACGGACAGACGTTCGATATCCATGCAAAGCAAAAGGGAGCATTTCATGCCAATCCTTATAAGTAACGTACATTTTCTGGATAATTTTCTTGATATAATTATTAGCAGCTTCAACAACCCCATTCATCTTTGGCCTATACGGAGAGGAATTATGATGGAAAATCTTTAATTCTTCACACAGCCCTGTCATCATTTTATTGTTCAAATTTGAGCCATTGTCGGTGATAACTTTGCTCGGAACACCATACCAACATATAAGATTATTCTTGATGAAGCGCACAACCACCTGCTTAGTAACATTGGCATATGAAGTAGCCTTCACCCACTTGGTGAAGTAATCAATTTCTACCAAGATAAAACGGTGTCCATTCGAAGCTTTGGGTTCTGTCATCCCGATCATGTCAATACCCCACATAGAGAAAGGCCATATGGAAGAGATCACAATAATAAGTGTCTGAGGCACATGGACCTTATCTGCATAAATTTGACATATATGACACTTATTTGCAAATTTATAACAATCAGATTCCATTGTCAGCCAATAGTAACCTGCCCTTAGCATATTTTTAGCCATCAAATGTCCATTGGCATGAGTGCCTAATGAACCTTCATGAACCTCATGTATCAACATGTCTGCTTCGTGTCTATCCACGCATCTGAGCAAGACCATGTCATAATTTATTTTATACAACACATTTTCACTGAGGAAGAAACTGCCAGCCAATCTTCTCAATGTCTTCCTATCCTTCTTCGATGCATTGATCGGGTATTCCCGTTTCTGAAGAAAATGCTTGATTTCATGATACCAAGGTTTTTCATATGCTACCTCCTCTGTTGTAAACATATGAGCGGGCCTATCCAGTTCTGAACCATAATTCGAGGTAAATCATTCTAAGTACTCACTTAGTACATAGAAGCCAGAGTTGCTAGAGCATCCGCCATCTGATTTTCATCTCTTGGAATATGATGGAATTCAACTTTATTAAAGAATGGTAATAACCTTCTAGCATAATCTTTGTAAGGGATCAAGCCGGGGTGACGAGTATCCCATTCTCCTTTAATCTGATTTATTACCAAAGCTGAATCACCGTGCACATCTAGATTTTTAATTCTGAGATCAACAGCTTCTTCGAGACCCGTGATGCAAGCCTCATATTCTGCCATATTATTAGTACAATCAAATGTTAACCTTGTGGTAAAAGGAATGTGTGATCCATGTGGAGTGACAATCACAACACCAATTACTTTACCATAAGCATTCACAGCCACATCAAATATCATACTCCAACGAGATTCAGGGTGGGTACCTTCCTCAGGAAATGATTCACCATAATATTTCACTTTCAGGAACATGACATCCTCATCGGGGAATTCATACTCTACAGACTGATGATCCTCCACTGGTTGGTGAGCAAGATAATCTTCCAACACACTGCTTTTAATAGCTTTTTGTGTGTGGTATTCGATATCATATTCAGATAACAACATCTGCCAGCGGGAAATTCTCCCAGTAAGAGCAGGCTTTTCAAAAATGTACTTGATTGGATCTATTTTGGAGATCAACCAAGTAGTGTGATTCAATATATACTGCCACAAACGCTTTGCCGCCCAGGCCAAAGCACAACATGTCTTTTCCAGCATGGAATACCGCGACTCACAATCAGTGAACTTTTTACTAAGATAATAAATGGCGAACTCTTTCTTCCCTGTTTCATCCTGTTGTCCCAGAATACAACCCATGGAATTATCTAACACAGTCAGATACATAATCAACGGTCTTCCTTCGACAGGAGGGAGCAAGATAGGAGGTTCAAGCAGATATTCTTTAATACTTTCAAATTCCCTTTGGCAGTCATCCGTTCATACACAACCTTGATCTTTCTTTAACAACTTAAAGATCGGTTCACATGTTGTAGTCATATGGGAAATGAATTTAGAAATATAATTTAAACGCCCGAGGAACCCTCTGACTTGCATTTCAGTTCATGGTGCTGGCATCTCTTGAATTACTTTGACTTTATCAGGGTAAACTTTAATTCCTCTCTGGCTAACAATGAAACCCAACAATTTCCCTGATCGAACACCGAAGGTGCATTTATTTGGATTCAAGCAGAGACGATACTTCCTCAAACGCTGAAACAACTTCAACAAATCTTCTACATGCCCTTTTTCAGTATGGGACTTGGTAATCAAATCATTAACATATACTTCAATTTCCTTGTGCATCAAATCATGGAATAGGGTTGTCATAGCCCTCTGGTACGTCGCACCAGCGTTCATCAACCTGAAGGGCATCACTCTGTAACAGAATGTTCCCCATGGTGTGATAAACGTTGTTTTTCCCATGTCCTCCAGAGCCATTCTTATTTGATTATACCCAAAAAATCCGTCCATGAACGAGAATACTTTGAATTTTGCTGTGCTATCCACTAACATATCAATGTGTGGCAATGGAAAATCATCTTTTGGACTAGCTTTACTTAGATCTCTGTAATCTACGCACATGCGAACTTTTCCATATTTTTTCAGTACAGGCACAATGTTGGCAATCCATTGAGGATACACTGACGTCACAAGAAAACCAACATTAATATGCTTTAGAACCTCCTCTTTGATATTCATTGCCATATCTGGATGAGTTCTTCTCAACTTCTGTTTGATTGGCGGACACTCAGGCTTCAACGATAAACGGTGCTCTACAATATCTATATCTAGACAAGGCATATCTTGATAAGACCAAGAAAAAATATCCATATACTCTTTCAACAGCTCAATCAACCTGCTCTTCACATCAGGATGCAGCAATGCTCCAATCTTGACTTCCTTCAGATCTTCTTCTGAACCCAAATTGATCACTTCCAATGGCTCTTTATATGGCTGAATGGTACTTTCCTCGTGATCAAGTAACCGTGAGACCTCTTCTGGAATCTCATCATAATCTTCTTCTTCAGACCCATACACAGGACATTCAAAGTTGGGAGAGGGTGCAGTGTCATTGTATTCAACGGGTTTTTTAATTAATCTGCACATATGATTTATGATTACTTTTAGAAACTGACGCATATAACAAGTGATCATGCAGATTGAATTTCAGTTATTATTTATTTTGAAGGGTTTTTTTTATTACCATTTTCCAAGAAAAAGCAGAAAATAAAGACACAATTTGGGAAACAAAGACAACTTTTATTATTGATTTTAAAAGTCACAGCAAATAGATAATCCCTACAATATTAATACTTCCACCTTGGGCATAGTGAAAGCTTTTTAAAAATATTAACAAAACAAATTACTTTGAAACATGTATGCAAGAGGGAACATCAATGGTGATCCAATTCTGAACCCTAACTCCGTACATCACATAATTCGTCATTTCCTGCTCTGCTTCATCTTCTTCAATGGCATTAATCTCAGAAACAGTTGGATGAAGATAACCCCCGCTACAGAAGATGTCTTGATACTTGCCTGCAGTAGACTTCGGCTTCATGCTGTTACCTTTTCCATTCTTCAAAGATAACCCCAAGCCGACTCTGTTCTTATTCACAGGTGGATCCACAATCTGTCCACATACCTTGCTATGACCCTTTCACAAAACTTGTTGCGCATCCTTAAGCGAAACCATGGAGTTCTCATTTCCTCTTATGTTGTCAATGGATAAGGCTTGGAACTGAGTTCCAATAACAGCTTCATCCGCTTCCACAATGCTGAAAGAGGACAAATAAGATATCAATAATGCTTGTTCCCCATTTATGATTACTACTTTCCCTTCACGTACAAACTTCAGTTTTTGGTGTAAAGTTGAAGTGACAGCCCCTACCTCATGAATCCACGGCCTTCCCAACAAACAGCTATAAGTGGGTACAATATCCATGACCTGGAAAGTTATCTGAAACAAATGTGGTCCTATATGAATAGGCAAGTCCACTTCACCAATAACAGATTTTCTTGATCCATCAAACGCTTTCACAATGATGCCACTCGGGCGCATAGGCGTTCCTTGATATTTCAACTTCATAAGAGTGCTCCTCGGTATAACGTTCAAAGCAGATCCATTATCAATCAACATGTTGGATAGTAAATCATTCTTGTAATTCATAGAGATGTAGAGGGCCAGGATGTGATTCCTTCCTTCCTCTGGTAATTCATCATCGCAGAAACTCAACTTATTACATGATGTAATGTTCCCTATTACGCTGCTGAATTGGTCTATGGGCATATCACTCTCTACAAAATCTTGGTCCAATACCCTCATCAAGGATTCTCTATGAGCAGATGAGTTCATTAATAAAGCCAAGATAGATATTTTTGAAGGAGTCTGCAGTAGCTGATCTATAATTCTGTAGTCTCTAATCTTGATTATCTTCAAAATATCATCAACTTATTTCTCTAACGTAGCCCCACTAGTCTCACCCGTAGCCTTCTTGGGTTAAACATTCTTAGGATTTTTCTTTCCAGCACTAACATCTCCTCGAACAACTGGTGCAAACACACGACTGTTGCGGGTCACCCTACTATTTTAAGCAATATTTCCGACATCAGGCATTGGCTGGATGGGAACTTCCACTCCATCCTCTAAGATTGTAGCATTGTATTTGTAGGGTACATCCTTATCTGACTTGTAGGGAACATGCCCCGGTAAACTAATCACCAATAGGGTAATAGTTGGCTTGCTATAATACTCAATTTCAAAATGGGCAGGTGCCCCAAAACGAGGTACAATGACGTTTACCCCTTCTTCAACATAATCAGTCATTATTGAGCCATTTTTGGAAAACAAATCCTCATCTAAGGAGAAATACTCATCTGCAGAGGCATACTCTTCATCCGACTCTTCTTCAGTCAAGCAAACCTAGATCAAATCAACTTCATGGTAATCATCCCTTTGACCTGTAACCTTGATAATTCCATTGTCCAACAACAACTGAACACCTTTCTTCATGATTGAACATCCTCGGGAGTCCTGACAGGAAATTTGACAAGATCCATACTGGTGTTCTACCTGACCAGCCATACGGCAGAAAGTAGCATGCAAATGCACAAGGTCCTCATTCATATACTCTACATCAAAAATTCTGAATTCTCCAGGACATCCAGAAACCATATTCACCTCCTCTTCATACTCTTCCCTAGGCCTGATTATGTGGATGAGGCCCTCATCCATCATCTCTTGTAAATCATCCTTTATCTTATCGTAACCCTATATGTCTGTATTGCAATTAGCACAACCGAATGGTCATGCATATAGTAGCTAAATTCACAAAGGTCTGCATGCATTTTCACCAAATCTCCTCTAACCAGATTAATATCAAAAATCTGGAAGTCTCCTGGACAACCGGCCACCATATTTACAGCGTTTACTCCTCCATGCTTGGGTAGAGGACTGTCTTTCACATTAGGGCCCGCATCCTTGAAATATAGAATACCGGACTCACCAATTTATGCACCTCAGTCTTCAAAGGATAATAATTCTCAACATTATGCCCTGGTGCTCCCTGATGAAAAGCACATGATTGGTCTGCCTTGTAATACCACGGCAACGGTGATGGTACAACGGGAGGTGGTCGAGTCTGAACCAACTTCTTTTGAATTAATGCTAGTAATAACTTTGTATAGCTCATGGGAATAGGGTCATTACTCTCCCTTATATGATTATACCCTTGATTCCCCTGCTGGGACGGTCTCTGATAAGCAACAGTAGTTGGAGCTGCACCCACAACTGGAGCAACTGAGGCGACTTGCTGATGATGCTGATAATTCCTTCTAGGAGTATAAACCGTCCTCTCTTTCATAACAACATTTTCATACCCTTCCTTCTTCTTGGTAAACCCATAAGATGGCTTCTTCACACCTCCAGAGCTTTCACTTCTCGTTAAACGACCCTCTCTTACAGCCTCTTCAAAACGGATACCCATTCCTACCATTTCAGTAAAGTCACTTGGTACACTTGCTACCATCCTCTCGTAGTAGAACGCACCCAGCGTTTTCAAGAAAATCTTAGTCATCTCCTTCTCTTCCACGGGAGGAATCACTTGGGCGGCTACCTCACGCTATCTCTGTGCATATTCTTTGAATGACTCCCTGTCTTTCTGAACCATGGACCTGAGTTGATGGCGGTCAGGCGCCATGTCCACGCTGTACTTGTATTTTTTGATGAATGCTTCTCCCAAATCATTGAAAGTATGGATGTTAACACTTTCCAAACTCATATACCACTTCAGCATAGCATCGGTCAAACTATCTTGAAAAAAGTGAATCAGCAGACGCTGATCATCAGTATGGGTAGACATTCTCCTTACATACATCACCAGATGAGCACGAGGGAAAGTGTTGCCCTTATACTTCTCAAACTCCGGGACCTTAAACTTAGAAGGTATCTTAACATTCGGGACTAAGCATAACTCATTCACATTCTGCCCAAATAGCTCTTTTCCCCTGAGGGCCTCCATCTCTCTTTGCATCCTGTCGAATTTCTCTTGAAAATCACCCATTCTGTCATAAAGATCCAAGTCTTCACTCAGTGGCAGGAAAGGACGACACACATCATCATTAACAAATAAAACCATATTCACCGAAGGAGGCGCAACAGGAACAACATGCACCACATGAGGTGCCGGAGTAACAATAGTATGAACAATCAGAGTATCTTGAGGACCAAGATTGAAACCTTCAGGCGCAAAATTCTCTAGAATTCCCCATGGATAACCTTGAGGCATGCGGTTTTGAACAACAACTGGAGTAGTAGATACAGGAACAGTCGGAGCTTCAGTAGTTGACTTTATTGGTTGAGGTTGGACACTCGGTGGCTGATTCTGAGCAGCCACCAGAGCAGTCAGATTGGCCATGCCGGCCTTTAAAGCAGAAACCTCCTCGTGCAGCTCGCAATTCTCTTGTTCTAAGTTGTCCATCTTTTTTCTGAAATTAGCCCAAGTGTTGTAGTGGTGAGTCAGCTTACTGAACGAAGTAAAGAAGCTTGGTAAGACACCTGGATATGCATACCAAATGCAAGAAATATGTGCAATATGATGCATGATATGAAACACACATGATTTTATTTTATTATTTAATATTTCAAGGGATTTAAAATTTATGGACATATTGCAAATATCAAAGTAATAACGCATTTGAAATACTGAAAATTTTTATTATAACAACTCCAAAATGGATTACAAGTTTCAATTATCCGAAGTACAAGATGAAAATAAAATCTATAACCCTGAAAAGCAAAACTGATGGAGATCACTCTATACGCTGGCGCTTCCCTGTGAGCCTGGAAATCTGAGCCTTTAACCTCTGGTTTTATTCCGCACATCTGGTGGCAACCTCCTTCCAATCACCTGAATCAGGAAGTGAGTAATCAGCATCTGATTGAGGCTTAAGAGAAAATAAATCCCCTTTCCTCTCCATAGTCTCTACCGCTCGACTCTCAAGGATCTCAATCAAGTCGTCTTTCTCCTTCAAGTTTGTTCTATAGGAAATCTCTAAAGTTTAGCACTTGTTCTTCCAAGCATCCTTTTCCTGTTGCATCCTGACCAAAGCAAGTTGCAGCTCTTCTAGATCATCTAATAAGGGAAGAATGGTCTTCACAAATAGATCAGGCATGGGTGTTTCCCGAGAATACGGCATCTTCAATTGAATAGCTCTCGTTTGGACCCAGTGAAGATATGGCTCCAAAGAAACAACACCCCTAGGTCCCAAATCCTTCATACTCTTCTTATGAACGTGACGCTAGGACTTCACAATATTCTCCCTAGATTCCCTATGGTCTCCTCCTTCCTTCAGAAATAAACTACTCAAATGAATACTATTTAGGTTATCCCTCATCGGATTACCGAGCTGTCGTTGCGGAAGAACATGGTTATAGTTAATTCCTCCCTTTGTACCAAGAAGAGGTACATTGGGGAAACTACCACAACTGTCAATAATCACTATATCCTGGTAAGCTCGATGATACCAATCAATATCCGATTGAGTAAGTGCCATGATCTTAGAAGCCCAACGGGGTTCCTTTTTGATATCCCAGAAAGCATCAGACTGAGGCATATGAGAGATAAACCACCAGTACAACAGGGGCGTGCAACAGATAATCATCCCCCCATGATAAGAATTCTGAAGATAAATAGAGTAATAAGCATCACCCAACAAGGTAGGAACTGAGTTTCCAATCATGAATATCCAGATAGCATGAACATCAACAAACTTGGCCACATTAGGAAATAAGAACAACCCATAAGAAAGTATAGCAAAGATGGCCTCAAAAGCGACTGTACTCTTCATCCTGGAAAAGATATGAGCTTTCTCCAATAAGAATTGAGCTGGTAATCCTCTAATCCCTCCTTTAGTAGTCATATGGGCTTCCACCTCAGACTTCCCCAGATGAATCAAAGCAGCAATCTCATGTGGTTTTGGCTCACCCTCCAAACCAGTAAAAGGAACACGATCGGTAACAGGTAAATATAATAGATAAGAATACTCCTCTAATGTAGGCATCAACTGATAGTCGGGAAAAGTAAATCAATGATACGTCGGATCATAGAATTGGACCAAGGTCGAGAGAATACCCTCCTACATCTTCAACTTCATGAGAGGAATGATGGATCCATACTTCTTATGAAAGTCTGCAGAACAGTCGATCTCGGGAATTAGATTGATCAACTCATCTATCTTGGGATCTTTGAAACTTTACTTCCCGATCTTTCTCTTTCCAGAATCCATGGTTAAAAAGTACCTGAGATATTCACAAATGGTCAACTTTTAAATCCCTTGAAATAAGATCTCTTAAAAAGATGCTTATGAGTGCATGGATGCATGATGCAACAATCACACACAAGATCACACATATAGGGTTCATAGGTTCAACGTCACGAGCATGAGGTCAAAGGTACTACCCATAAGGTGTTGGTCTAAAAGTTATAACCTGCCGAACAAGGTTCTAGAGGTTCCCAGAGTCTACATCCTTCCTTCAGATATTACCAACTTCCCAATTAACTCAGTAATTAGTTATATTCTCAAGAAAAACTCGTCCAAACGTAGTATCGCGTGACAACTATTTCTGGATTACTCCGTCATAGCTTCCGCACTACACTTAAAAGGCCAAGATGGGTTTGGTATTCTACGGTCCTCAGCTTCAGCAGACTCCCAGGTCGAAAGTAGTACGTCTTCCCGATTACTCGGTAAACGAAACTACAGTAAAAGGGGCCTCCACTGAATGGGGGATCTCATGCCTCCTTTTTTTGGGATTACTCCCTCAAAGTTAACATGACTATATCGCCCGTCCTATCTTTTAGTTTTCCCATGTCCGGGTATAGGACTTTTAAGTAATCACCAAGCACCCTGAAAACCAGGAAATTCGAGACAAATATATATATATATATATATATATATATATATATACAACATATAACACATAAACAACAATAACACATATACAAATATAAACAAAGATAGGCTCAACCCACTTAGGGATGGACCAGCAAGAGGTCAATCTTTCCCCATTGAAGTCGCCATTTTTCTGTAGCGGTAGAAATGTTTAAGACTAAGCCATTGCATTGACTAGACTTATACAGATCAAAATAAAAATTGCCACCATGATTTATTGTTTCCAAAGGAATAGGAAAAGAGCGAATAATCCAAAAGAGGGGGGAATGATTCAAGGTAAGGGGGTTGGTTATGCAAAGGGAAGGTATTAGCACCCTAAACATCTACGATACTCCGCAGGAACCTCTTTGTAAAAAAATCTGTATATTTGGCTATAAATATGTTGTATAGAAAATGGATGGTGGATGTGAGAAAAGAAATATATTTTTATGGTTTTTGTACCCACTATGGTTGCGAACCTTTAGTGCCTACGTACCACCTTTTCGTGCAATAGGAGATCAGGGTACACAAAGTTTCTCTTTTAAATATTTTAAAACACAAGTGTGTTGGTTGATTTTAAGAGATAAGACATCATCGTCATTGTCCGTGTGGAAAACATACTTACTACCCACAATCATGAGAAAGGAGAACTTGCATCATCTCAAAGTGGAGGATATGGCTTGGATTTTAAAATCAACAATGCCTCACTCAACATCCAAGTTGAAAATATATCACTTCACTACATATCGTAGAAGTATAGTTGTTTGCATCACTACAAGGATTGACAAGAGTCAAATATTTTAATAAAAGTTTAAGATGAAAACCGAGATGACAACATGATTTGAATGAGATTTATTAATTTTTAGTCTTCTCACAAAAAAATGTCAAAGTATTATTAAGTTGATTGAAGTTTATTTATAAAAATATTTGAAAATGCATGGACCTAAGTCCAAGTTTATTATGAAAGTGGTTCAAGTTTAAACAAGAAGAATTTTCAAAAGGAGGGAGAAGATTTTTAAAATTAAAGAAGATGGGAGGAGAAGAAGAGACTATCCTAAAGCATAAGGTAAAAGTTAGGGATATGAACCATCTAACAACCAAGAAGCCAACACTTGACATTATGAGTCAAGATATAATTCCCATTCTTTGGATTGAAACGAAGCAAGAAAAGATACTAGACCTCTTGAGAGAACCAAACTTCAAGTATATTAAGTCTTCACAAAAATTGGACGGAGTAACGGCTGTATACGGGTGAATTCCATATTACAAACAAAGAGTGTAATCACAATAACCTGTATACAAAACAGACAAACAACCCAATGTCTTGAGGTAAACCTCAAGAGCTCCAAACAAAATAATCAGATAAGGTCACAAGGTCTCCAATCATAGGCCAAGGTTTCTAATCCTAAGTCCAAAAAGTACAATTCTCCATAATGTCAAGGATAGTAACCAAATAGTCCAAGGATCATTAAAGATTTTTAGGTTTTATGTTGATTATTAAGTGTTTTGAAAAAGAAAAGTAAAGCTCAAGTGAGCAAAAATAAAAATGACAAGAAAGTAAATACTCAAATGAGAAAATATGAAAATGGCATGAAATGTAAATTCTAAAAGAAAATAGTGCATAAAAATAAAGGGGCATATAATAAAAATAAAGGATAAAGTCAATTATTAGTGATTAGTGGTTAATTGGATGATCATCTTGAAACTTGCATTTGGAACACATTATAGGATTGGTAGAACCAAAGCCTCCACACAACAAGTTGCATTTGCTTTTTGTCAAGTATATCATCCATTTGGAATCCTCATGAGTACCATTTAATGATCAACGATGTTTAAGTGATCCGCGTTGACCAAAGGTGTTGTAAATCCATTAGGGGATTAGTAGAACCAAAGCCTCCACACAATGAATCTCAAGGTTATTTGATCAAAGAGATCAAATTAACATACTTGGGCTTGCAAACATAAATTTAGGCCACGAATGATCATTTATTTGAATCAGGACAAAATTTAGCGTAATGTTAAGCAATCATAAGTGGACTTATATAGAAGTCGCACCTATTTTGAGGTCGGTCAATAGCAATCTATACACCATTTGTTTTGAGACATGATATAGAGATCATGCTCCAATGACACTTAATGCAATAAGAAAGGGATGGGATGAAGAGAGGTGGGAGAGAATATACAAACCACTTTTGAATTAAATTTAATCAAACTATTATTAAAATCATTCATCCATTTTTGTGGAGTTAGACTTAACACCATGGATCCAATGATGTTAATAAAGTTCATGATCAAAAATTTAATCCAAGATCAGCCAGAAAATAGTCACAAAATAATATTACCTTTAATATATACAAAAAGGTTTTTAAAATAGAAATAAAAGAGAAAAATATCAACTATGTTCAAATTAATCGAGAAATAAAATGTAAGACACAGGAAAAATCAGAAATGAACTCAAATATCTTTATAAATTTTTTGGTAATTTTTTAAAGTCAGAGACTATTTTTAAAATTAAAAGATATGAGTAAAAAAACCAAAAATGATAAAAAATACCAAAGTCAGAAATAAAAAATGAGTGAGGTCACCAATATTTGTCACAATATCATTGAATCATTTTATAATTCTTTCAGAATTTAAAAATGCATAAAAGTATTTTTAAACATTTAAGACAATTCAAATAAAGTGAAAATTTATAAAAAATACCAAAGCACAAAATTAAATTGTGAAAAAATAAAAATCAGAAAGAGAGTAATCAAAAATATTTTTCAGAATTTTTGGACTAAAAGTGGATTTTCTATGATTTTTTGAATTTTAAAACAATTAAATATAAAAATCAGAAAATAAAATAAAATAAAAAAATATGTGGACCATTGGATGAGAGTCAAAACGTGTTAGTAATCAAATCCAAGGGATCTGGCGCGCTGTGCATATCATGGTCATTAGTGAATAAAGCATAGAATCAAAAAGTAAAATCAGATTTTAAAAAAAAAACAAGTGGCATGCCATCATTGGTTGGAAGATGACATGTAGGTCATCTTCAACCTCCACCCAACATGAATTGCAGGTCTCTCAAACTGTAAAATCAGAAGCTCCGACCTATGCCATTCACTTCGTCTCTTCAAGACGAAGACAACCAAAACCTCGTGCCAAATTTATATAAACTATAGCTCAAGCTATTTGGAAGGAAAGTTTTGAAAAGGGATTTGAAATTTCATGGTCAAAACGTGTTTCCAGTAAAGAGCAAGTGTTGTGACTAGAACCAGGGCAGTGAAAGCATCACAATGATATCAAAGTTTTGAAGAATTGATGAAGGAATCTATCTATTGAAGTTGAGTTGCAGAGCTCTGAAAGTGGATTTCTATGGAGCAATATAGGGCACGATTCTTGAATGTAATTATATGGGTAGCTTCAGGGAAGATCAAGGAAGGTGAATTCATGGGAAAATTGAATTGAAAAAGGCTTGTATATGGATTTCGAAGTTTCTGAATTTTGAGTTATGGAACAAGTTTGTCAGGGTGATTCTGGCTATCCATGCTTGAGGAAATGAATGGGGAATGACCCTCTATTTATAGGGAATCAAATGGAATGTCCAAGTGTGTGAAATGATGAAGTTTGGAGGGAAATCATGTGAAGTTGCAAACAAGAAAAGTGTGACTTCTAATTTGATCAAAACTCATCCAAAACGCGTGTTTTTCTATGCTAATCACTTCTGGAAGTTTACTAAACCCGTCCATAAGCAAAAACGCGCAGAAACAGAGTGTTTAGAAGCCAAATCAAGGATTTCAAACTTCTGAATTGGTGAAAAATTCAGTTTCAAAGTGCCAACTTCTGACCAATGGCATTCTCAGCTCAAGGGGTCTTAGGGAATGATTATTGACGCTTTAGAAAGATGAGGTTACAAGCTTTGCAATGGAAAAAGAATGGGATCAAATGGATGCTTGAGCTGAAAATTGCATTGAGTCAAAGTTGGAGAAAAAGGGTTGACTTTCCATACTTAGAAATATTTCAAATTTTTCTTCAAAAGTGACCTATAATATTTTATAGCCAAACATGGCCTTCCTCTTAGAATTTGCTCTTGACCAAAAAAGATGGCATGAAATAGACTTCTTGAATGACATTTTGAAACTTGAACCATTCAAAATCTCCAAAAATTGATAGAGTTATCAATTGTTGAAGTTAGCAAAAAATCATGAAATAACCTATAATCTTTTGTATCCTTAAGGCAAATTCCATCCATTTTCTCACTTTGCACATAAAAGAAGGGATAAAGTTCACATCCTCAAGATAATTATGGAAAAGAATGGGCTCAGGGTGATAAAAATTGACCAAGTTATGATCATTTGAAGTCACACATGGAAAATTAGGGATGCATCTGGAGGACTTGTAATCTTTCTTCTTCATCAAGTTTCTTCCACATGAAAACTCCTTGAAACTTTTGAAGTGATTTATTAATAAAACTTTGAAGAGAATGATGTCTTTGTAATCACTCAAAAAATACCAAAAGATGAGCAAGATATACTCCTTTGAAGATCAAAACCCTAGCTCCTAGATTAAGAATCATGCCTTGAGGAACTTTGACAATTTTGAACAAACTTCTTGTACCAACACAAATGCTTTGTAAATATAAGTTGTTGAGGATGATAATGAGAACTCATAGAAACCACAACCACTTCCATATCTTGGGAATTGAAATAAATATGCATTTGTGACCATTGGGAACAAAGCCTCGTCCAACATGACTATTTTTTCAATCAACCCCTTGTACTTTTTTGGATCAAATTTGATAATCTTGTAATGTGGTGAACCAAAATAAGCTTGCCATGCCATTTCCTCCAAAACAACTTCAATGGTGAGACTTGAAATTCTCAAGCTTTATTAACTAGGGCATGGAAATAAACTCATGAACCCATGAAGCAACTTGCTGAATCGTATTGCCTTTACCTACATGGATAACAAGCTAGAAAAACCAACATTGCATTTTGTTAATTAAAAGAAGAAATCAAGAGAAAAAATATTCATGATCATAAAAGGACAAAAGTCAAGGTGCTTGGTGATTCCTCAAAGAGCAAAGCTAAATATAGGGACGGGAACCAAGAATCCTAATGTGATATTGTTGTGATGGAATCAACATGGTATGATGAAGGGATCTTAGGGGAAAAATTGAGGTACAACACCTCCTAAGAGTTGGTTTCTACCCAGATTTTCCATACCAGTTCCAAATCCCTACAATGGTGAAGATGCACTCACCAAAGGTTCTGAAAATGTAGATGAGGGATTCATAAGGCTTGCCATTTCAATAGTTGGCATACCATAGAGTTGATCTCGACCCATCCAGGATGTCGAAAATCCTGGAGGGGCATAAGGTCGAACTCCCAGATTTCCCCTTGGTGGGGGTGTTCCTGGTGGACCCATAGGACCTATATAAGAAAATGTTGGTCCTGTTTGTGTAACTGTCAATGCTGGTGTCCAACCAACCGTTGATAGCATAGGTTCACTAACTGTTGGTATAACCATGGCTCCATTGTTGGGAATTGGTGGAGGCATTTCTCCACTACTTGGCTGATTAGCCATTTTCTTATTTTTTTCTCCTAAGTATGTACTATTTGGTAGTTGTTTTACCACTTCTTAATAACATTCAACACTCTTTTAGAGAAAGGAAATTACATAAAACATTTATGATAAAAAACTTTTTTTATCAAAGTTTGTAAAAATACAAAAACTTAGCAATGTCCCACTAGGCGTGCCAATTTGTTTACCATGAAAATTGATAAACAACCACTGATCTTCAAAAAAAGGTTATTTTGGTTACTTGGAGGATCGATCAGTTTGATCCTACGACACATGCTAAGTGTTTGTGGGGTTTGATAAGGAGTCTTAACATTGTTAATGAACATGTTCGACATGACATTAAGATTAAAGGTTTGGATAGGTTTAAATGAAAATGTTCGACGTGATATTAAGAGTAAAGGCAAGATAAAGGTAAAAACTTGATAAAAACGCAAGTAAAGTGCAGGATAAAGTAAATTTGTAGTAATTTAAAAGGCTGTAATGGTAAAGTTTGAAAAAAAATGTTAAATGGAAAGGATTGTAAAGAAATGTAAAGACTTTGATTGCAATAAAGTATGTTTATTCAAACGTACATTCTTAATATTCTTTCTCTCACAACGGGTACTTGAATAAAATTGAGTGACTTGTATAATGAGTTGAACACACGAAATTCTTTACAAAATTCCTATATTTATACTAGTAATAAGTAATTGTCGAATGATTTCTCCATTCTATGATGAGGACAAGTGTCCTTCGCATGCTCTTCGACCCCTATCTTCACGCCACGTCACTTTTCCCAACTTCCAAATGAACTTCCTTTCCCTACTTTTCTTCAAATTCAAATCCACTTGTTGCTGATACAAGAGCCTCTCGGTCGAAGACTGCCTTTAACTTAGAAAATTCTCTAAGTGTTTCCTCCTTCTTAATAAGGATGACTTGGACACAACTCCTTTCATAGACTCTTCTGTCGAAGTGTCTTCATATTAGATTTCTTCAATCTATTTTTAGCCAACAAGGCCAATATGTGTGAGTGTCGAATTTAGGAGCTAACAAGAACTTAAGATTGACTTTTGAAAATATCTCATCTACTTTTTGACCATGGATTTTGGAAAGAGAAAGACTCGGAAGTAAAGTTTGAAAGAGCCTAAGATAGAGGAACTGATGAGTTTGATTCCCGAGATTGAGAATTCTACATATTTTCGGAAGAATTATGGAGCCATTGTGCCTCTTATGAAGCTTAAGAAGAAGGAGGGTGTTCTTTCTACATTGGTCCAGTTCTATGATCCGTTATACCGGGGTTTCACTTTTCCTGATTGGGGTTCGGTGGGAGAACTGACTTGATTGTTTTGAGTTTTATCGCAAATGTTACGGTTAGCAAGAGTCGCCATCGACTTTTCTTTTATCCAAAAGGAAAGGTGAAAAAGCACAGGAAAGACCTTTGAGATTGTTTCTTGAGTTCGGGGGGGGGGGGGGAGGGTAGATTATGAAAAGGGAAGGTATTATCAGCCTTTTCATCCATGGTTTTCCATGGGCTCTTAGTTACTTGCTAGATCATTTGCTTTTATTGTTTGAAATTATGCTTGGTGTGGTTTTGAAAGTATTTTGTAAAAGAGGCCATTGTTTAGGCAATCTTTGTAATGATTCTCGTTCGTAAGAATGTATACAAAGATGTTGATCTTTTTTGAAAATGTTTTCAATGTTTGTAAGATGTTTTGGAAGTGTGTAGGTGTTTATTTTTGAAAATAGCAAGGATATTTGTTTTGAAATGGAGCAAGTAACTAGGAGTAATCTACCTACTCAAATGTCTTTCTTGTTCATTTTCTTTTCCTTTGACATTGTTGTCTTACCATTGATTTGGTAAGCAAACCTATCTTTGGATGTAAACGGGACGGGCGCGGGTCATCGTATAGCCATGATTAGCAATGTTGCAAAGTATCTTAGCATTTTTGAGGGACTAAGATCATTTTTGTAAGGCAACTTGGAATAGCGTCACCGAGGGTCTATGATCTTGTATTTGTTGGTTTTTTCTAAGACACTTTACATGCATAATATGGCCATTTTGTATAAGGCAACCAAGTGGGATAATCCTAGGGGTGTCTTGTGTGCAAGTGTGTCGTTTTCATGCTTGATTTTGTCTTGGATTAGGATTTTCTATTTGGTTGATTTTATCTTGCCATACAAACCCTAATTACTAACATGTTATGTAAAGCGATAAATTGTGAAATTTAAAGATTACTACACTATTACAACATTTTGTAGGAGGGGGGAATACAATTTATGAATGGGGATTGCAATAATACAAACCTAATTAAGCTATTACAACCAAATTGAATATGTACAAATATTGGAATAAGTAATATACAAGATAAATCAAATATATAAATATGTATGAATGCAAAGAAGATTTTGTTTGGTTTTTTATGTGGAAAAAGTTTTGACCTAAACCTAATAAATGAATCAAGATTAAACTCAAATTAATTAAGTAAGAAAATTATTTTTAGAAAGGATCTTGATTAAACCCTAATTCTATTTTATCAAAAAGGAATAAATTTCTTTGAGAAAAAGTAAGTATTTTTGTATTTTTTGTCTTGAAAATAATATATGGTATTTATAAAGTGTTTTGGTCTTTTTGTATTAAAATAATATATCTAATAAATGCATAGAAAGATAAATAAGCATTACACTAATTTTAAATTAATTTACAAAGTTCTTTAAGAAAATAGATAATATATATAACTAAAGAAAATATTTTTTTATTGAAAAAAAATGAAATAAAATAAGTCAAAATAAAATTTATCATTTTTATATTTTTTGCAATTTTTACTATTAAGAAAAATGTATTTGATAAAATGCAAATAAAATAAGTAAATAAAATATTTGGGCCAAGGGATGCTGCAAGCAAACAGGGGTAGGAGGTTAGAAAAAAAATAAAGGCCCAAAGTTCCAGGAGCCCACGCTGCCAAACAAACAAAAAAAAACTGGAAAAAACATGAAAAAATTGCAAAAGGCAACGCCAAGGCTCGAACCCGTGACCTAGGGCATTTTTGCGTGCTACCTTACCACTGGGATGGCTGTACATCCGTTAGTCTAAATGAAAACAAAAATACATAACATAAAACATTGCCTTGCCCTATACTTCATCTTCTACCCCTAGCCAGCCGGACCTCCTGTAACTTTTTCATTTCTCAATAAAAATGGAAAGTGATAATATGAACATTATAGCATTTTACCTCACGATTCTAACCATGTACATAACTAAAACTATAAGTCCAAGATCATAGATAATTTTATTGGCCCTAATTCTTAACCTAATTTTTTCAGAAACTTCAAACTTAAAATTCTCTAAACTCAAGCCAAATAAATGCAAGCTATGGATATGTACAGCTTCGTAGCAATGATGTCTACATTCTATATTCAAAAATGGAGAGCTAACTATGCTTGTATTAAGAGTTAGAAAAACAGAAAACTCACCTTGAAAATGGAAATTGTGTTTTGAAAATGAGCTTGCTTTAGGATGCTGTGATGATCAAGTTAGCTTCCTTGAACCTCTAGGAAGCTAATGCAATGCTTAGCTTGTCTTCATGGTGGCTGGAATGGTCTGGAGAAGTCCACCTGTGTTACTCTGTTTTTGAACTTAAACAATGGGGAAGATGGAGTTACAGTGATATTTCAGGGTGTGGGATGGCTTACTTGTAAGGTAAGGAAGCTTGGGAAAGTAAAAGGCCTGAAAACGCACGAGTGAAATGGAAGATTCAGTTCACAAGTCAGAAATGACAAGTTTGGAGGCTTGGTATGCAACTTCTGATTCTAGGGTGTTTCAAGGCTTGGGCATGTATGGTTTTAGTTGCAAAATGATGGCTTTATATAGAGCAAAAGGTTGGATCACTTGTGCTTGCTCAGAAGTACAAGATCACATGTCTTGCTACATTTCTTATTTTTGAAGCAAGTGTGAGAAGTGACTTCTTAAGGCATGATTCTGATCTTGTAGGGTGTCTTGAAGCTTTAAACATGTTTTGTTCAGGTTTAGAGGCTTGGTTTATGCAGAAAGAACAAGTCCAAGGCTCAAGAAATGAAAAAAATGCAAAAAGCATGCTTTTCCAAAATGGCAATGTTGCCTTTCTTCCAAAAATGGCTATTTTCTTGTACAATGCATTGAATGCTTGGCTTTAGGGCATGAAACCTTGTGCAATTCATTAATGGTGGAGTGACAAACGAGTTTGAGGCCTGAAAAGTGAAGATTGTACAGCCAATTTGCAAATTTGAAAACTTGTTCTTCATGAAAATGACCTATAATCAAAGTGATAAAACCCTAACTTTATCTCTTCGATTCTCCCTTCTCAAGAATGATATCATGGCAATGCGATGATAGAAGTAATGGGCTTAAAGAATCCATTTGGAGAAGTGATAGAAATCTGTAGGAGATGTGCTTAAATATTCAATCTAAAAGTGATTGTTGAATTGTAATTTGTAAGCTGAAAGGATGAGCATCGGAGTGGCGTCCGTGTCTGGAGCGTATCTGAGTTGTATCTGGAAGCTGATTTTTTGTCTGAGTATCAGAATGGAATCCGTGTCTGGAGCGTATGTGAACTGTATCTAAAAAGTTGCATCTGAATGAGTATCAGTATGGTGTCCGTTTCTGGAGTGTATCTGAACTGTATCAAGAGTTGAGATCTGAATGAGTATCAGGATGGCATCCGTATCTGGAGTGTATCTGAACTGTATCTAAAGGTTGAATCTGAATGAGTATCATAATGGCGCCCGTGTCTGGAGCGTATCTGAACTGTATCAAGAGTTGAGATCCGAATGAGTATCAGGATGGCATTCGTATCTGGAGCGTATCTGAACTATATCAAAAGGTTAAATATGAATGAGTATCAGAATGGCGTCTGTGTCTGGAGCGTATTTGAACTGTATCAAGATTGAATATTGTTAACGCTAGCTGTTAATATTATCCTGAAAAGGGTAAAATGTTAGCTAAAATACAAAGTCATGTTGTATGAAATGTATGATGTAATGCATTCGTGTTATCAATGTTTACGATATGTGGATGCAATGTATGCGTATGTGAGCTAATTTTCTATACTGTTGTTGGATAAATCCTTGACTGTTACTGAGGATATGTAAGTCTTCATGTCTTGAAGTCGAACTGTTGATGAATTTCTCTTTGAGAAATAAACTCTTGTTGTACGGAAAACGCCATGTACTGCTTGTAGAATCCTGTTGGGGAATCCTGAGAAATTTGACGACTTCTACTGGGGATCAATAATTTGAAATTTTCTTCTGCTGGGGATTTAAACGACGTACTGCAGGAGGCTACTTATGGAATATCCAAGGGACATTTCTCTATCCTTTCAACCTATCAGTAATTGTCTTTGTTTTATTTGTAAATAGTAATTATGTTCAAATGCATATGCTCAACAATGAATCATTGGACGTTTTTGTAAACAAAACACAAGTGTGAAGAAAAGATAAATAGTTTTTGCACTTTCAACGGAATATTTGTATTGACTTTGAGTAAGCATTTTTTGTACAAGGAGACAAACATTCTAGTAAGAGAATGTTGTCGTAAAAAATGAAAATTTTGATACAAAGAAAAGATAGCTATGTGTACAAAAAATCCCATGGGGTTTCCATTCTGCTATAGCCTTCGTATCTCCGAGCGTCTTGTCTATTTGTTTCCTTGTCTGAATCTAATTGAATTGATCAGAATCTATGAGTTTTTTATTTGAAGCTAAAGGTTGTCCGTAATGTGATCCAACAGGTCATAGTCATACGCTTTAATTCCCTAACTTTTGCCTGGACCGCCCTTTCAGGTTTTCAGTCCATCGGGAAACCCTTTTTTGCCCAAGTCGCCCTTTCGGGTTTTCAACTTTCCGGGTGTACAAATTTTTTTGTTTTATCCCTAATTTTTGCTCGAACCCTTTTGGTTCGCCGGGATGCCCTTGTTTTGCCTAGGTATGTCAACCTATCGGGTCTCTTATGTGTAGTATCTTTTGACTATGTCCGTGTTTGCAGGGTGTGGCAGTTCGTCGCCATCCATGGTGGTCAAGATCATTGCCTCACCAGAGAAGATGTTTTTGATTACAAATGGTCCTTCATAGGTAGGAGTCCATTTGCCCCTGGGATCACCTTGTGGCAAGATAATACGTTTGATCACTAGATCCCCAATGTGATACACTTGGCGTCTGATTTTCTTGTTGAAAGCCTTGATCATCCAAATTTTTTGATACATTTGACCGTGGCAAACAATAGTAAGTCTCTTTTCATTAATCAAATTCAGTTGATCAAGTCGAGTCTGGATCCAATCGTATTCGTTCAACCCTACATCCTTCATAATCCTCAGAGAGGGGATTTGGACCTTGATAGGAAAGACAACTTCCATGCCGTAAACCAAAGAATAGGGTGTTGCCCCAGTTGATGTGCGAGCCGTGGTACGGTACCCGTGGAGAGAGAATGGTAGCATCATGTGCCAGTCTTTGTATGTGACTGTTATTTTCTATATGATCTTTTTAATGTTTTTATTTGCAGCTTTGACAGCACCATTCATCTTTGGCCGATAGGGAGAAGAATTATGATGTTGAATCTTGAATTGCTCGCACAATGCGATGATCATAGTGTTCTTGATATTTGTACCATTGTCAGTGATGATCCTTTCTGGGATACCGTACCGGCAAATAAGGTTTTTCTTGATGAAACGGGCAACAACATTCTTGGTGACGGAAGCGAAGGAAGATGCCTCCACCCACTTTGTGAAATAGTCAATGGCCACTAGGATGAAGCGGTGTCCATTGGAGGTTGTCAGCTTGATTTCCTCAATCATATCAATCCCCCATATAGCAAAGGGCCAAGGAGCCGTCAGAACATTCAGAGGAACTGGAGGTACATGCACCTTGTCAGCATAAATTTGACACTTATGGCAGGTTCGAGAGTGTTGATAGAAATATGCTTCCATGGTAGACCAGTAATAGCCTTCCCGTAGGATTTTCTTTGCCATCATATGCCCGCTGGAGTGGGTACCAAAAGTGCCTTCATGCAATTCATCCATGATCCTTTCAGCTTCAACCTTATCTATGCACCAAAGTAACACAGAGTCATGATTGTGTTTGTACAAGATGCCATTACTAAGGAAGAACTTAGCAGAGAATCTCCTTAAGAACTTTTTATCATTGATTGAAGCTCCTTCTGGATATTCTTGAGCCTCAAGATACCTCTTAAGTTCATGAAACCAAGGTTGGTCCACTGCTTCTTCAGTATTAATCTCGTGATAGTGTGCTGGTTCATCCATTCATTCGATGGTGATCTGGGGAGCCTCGTTATCCCAATTAAGTTTAAACATAAATGACATTGTGGCCAGAGCGTCTGCTAGCTGATTTTCTTCTCGCGGGAAATGCTCGAAGGTAATCTCCTCAAAATGTGGTAGCAATGTCAAAACATGTTCTTTGTAAGGGATAAGGTTAGGGTGTTTAGTGTCCCATTCCCCTTTGATCTGACTGATGACCAAGGCTGAGTCTCCGAATACATCCAATGATTTGATCCCCAAGTCTATGGAAACTTTGAGACCAAAGATGCACGCTTCGTATTCTGCCATGTTGTTCGTACAACTGAAGCGAAGTTTGGCTATAAAGGGAGTATGACACCCTTCCGGAGATATGAGTATAACACTGATACCATTACCAAGTGCATTGGATGCTCTATCAAAGAACAGGGTCCATCGGGATCCTTGTTCAGGTCCGTCATATGGCCTGATTTCTTCACAGTTGTCTACCGTCATGATATCTTCATCTGGAAATTCAAACTTCATGGATTGATTGTCTTGTACAGCTTGGTGAGAAAGGTGATCAGCTAGCACACTACCCTTTATAGCTTTATGGGTAGTATATTGTATGTCGTACTCTGTCAGGATCATCTTCCATCTAGCTATTCTCCCAGAAAGAGCAGGCTTCTCGAAGATGTATTTTATCGGATCCATTTTAGATATCAACAAGGTAGTATGAGTCAGCATGTACTGTCTTAGTTGGCGAGCAGCCCATGCCAGAGCGCAGCAAGTTTTCTCGAGCAGTGAATATCTGGTTTCACAGTTTGTAAACTTTTTGCTCGAGTAGTAAATAGCATGCTCTTTTCGGCCAAACTCGTCATGCTGCCCCAATACACACCCCATTGAGTTTTTTAAAATATTCAGATACATGATCAATGGTCTTCCCTCAACTTGTGGCATCAACACAGGAGGCTCTTGTAAGTACTCTTTGATTTTGTCAAAAGCAACTTGGCACTCAGCATTCCATTTGACTACTTTATCTTTCTTCAATAGCTTGAAGATTGGCTCACAAGTATCTATTAGGTGAGAAATGAATCTGGCAATATAGTTCAAACGTCCCAAGAATCCTCTGACTTCCTTCTCAGTACGAAGAGCATGCATCTCTTGTATTGCTTTTACTTTGGCAGGATCGACCTCGATACCTTTGTTTCTGACGATAAAGCCTAGGAGTTTACTAGACCATACCCCAAATATATACTTGTTTGGATTCAACCTCAGCTTGTACTTCTTCAGTCTCTCAAACAGTTTTTGTAAGTGGTCAAGATGCTCTTTCTTCCGTTTGCGATCTGGATATCATATCGTCTATGTAGACCTCTATCTCATGATGTATCATGCCATGAAATAAATCTACCATGGCACATTGATAGGTCGCCCCATCATTCTTCAGTCCGAATGGCATCACCTTGTAGTAGAATGTGCCCCACTATGTGACAAATGTTGTTTTCTCCATGTTCTCAGGTGCCATTTTGATTTGGTTGTAACCTGAGAATCCGTCCATGAAGGAAAACACTTTGTGTTGTGCCTTATTGTAAACTAGGATATCAATGTGTGGGAGTGGAAAATCATCTCTAGGGCTTGCCCTATTCAAATCTCGTTAGTCCACACACATTCGCACCTTGCCGTCTTTTTTAGGTATGGGAACAACATTGGCAACCCATTGGGGGTAAGAGGTGACAGCCAAGAATCCAACATTGAATTTCTTCATAACCTCTACTTTAATCTTTTCTGACATATCAGGTCTCACGCGGCGAACCTTTTGTTTTACTGGCGGACAATCTTCTCTTGTAGGAAGACGATGTACCACAATATCTTCATCAAGTCCTGGCATGTATTCATATGACCAGGCAAAGACTTCGACATAATTGTGCAACAACTGAGTCAGACCCTTCTTGATACTGGGTTCCAGATTGGCACCCATTTTTACCTCTTTTTTATCTTCTTCGGTACCTAGGTTGATTGTATCCACGGGTTTCTCGTGAGGATGAATGGTTCTTTCTTCTTGTTGTAGCAGTCTGGCCAGTTCCCCTGGTACTTCGCAATCTTCCTCACCTTCGTCTTCGACTTGGTAGATCAGATTCTCAGAGTCACAAAAGGCCATAGCAGTATCGTTACCTATGGGATCCAGAATGGATGTATATATGCATTGTGAGTGTGGGTGTGTGTAAGGGTATAGCTATCTTTGAAAGAAAGTAAAATGCAAAAGAAAAACAATGAGCACAAAAGTTTGAATGCGAAAACGTCCACGATTAATTGATGTCATATGAAGATGAAATAATAACCCTTACAAATGGACCATTGTGCCTCGGGTAAGATACAAGGTTTTAAGAGTGCGAATTGTTTTGTATATTACAGATCCAAAAAATGTAAAGATAAATTACTGAGGGATGAAAGTGATTGGGATGAAATATCTGGCCTCCCAATTGCTGAGCCCTCCATTGACAGTCGGAAAGATCCATTCCTCCAGGTTGCAGCCATCTTCACCATCTTTTACTGCGTTGACTTCACGGTTGCTGATCTTCAAGGGTGGCCCTCCAGCACGGGCACAACGTACAACCTTTTGAGCACTTGAAGTGAAACCTAAGCCAAACTTGTCAGACTTATACGGGATATCTAGAAGTTTTCTCCAGATAGTGCATCCCCCTTCTTCTACCACTGCTTTGGCATCATTTAGTGACGACATCCGGAGTGGAGGCCTTGTAATCTTGGGAACAACCTTGGTCACTGCCACCTCTTAGGGGACTTCTTCAAAGTTTTAAAATGGAGTTTCAATGAATTCGTCGTCCAATTCCACATATCTGAAGGAATCGAGATGGTTGATCATGTATTCTTCCTCTCTATTGACAGTGATAATCTTCCCTTGAACTTGGTACTTCAGCATCTGGTGCAGTGTAGAGGTAACAGCGCCAGCATTATGGATCCATGGTCGGCCTAGCAGGCATGAATATGAAGGGCGGATGTCCATCACATAAAAAGTTGAATTGAAGGTTTGGGTTCCAACTTTATGGGAATGTCCACCTCCCCATGTACCATCCTCTTCGAGCCGTCAAAAGCCCTTACCACTATGTTTCTTGGCCTTAACGTTAGCCCCTCGCAGTCAAGTCTGTCAAAAGCTTTTTTGGGTAAAAAATTCAGAGATGAGCCAGTATCCACCAAAACATGTGCCAGAGTTGTGCCCCTGCATTCTACAAAGACATGCAGGGCCTCATTATGCTTTCTTCCCCTTGGTGTCAAATCAGCATCCGAGAAGCCTAGTCCATTATCTGCTGTCAAGCTGGCCACGCAGTCTTGGAATTGATCAGCAGACGTCTCTTGATGCATATGGGTTGTTTTTAGGAACCTCACCAAGGCTTTCGCATGTGCCTCAGAACATAGTAGTAATGCCAGCATGGAGATTTTGGAGGGAGTTTACCCCAATTGTTCAACTACATCGTAGTCGCTCTTCTTTATAATCTTTAGGATCTCCTCTATTTCTTTCTTGGAAGTTTTGGGGATAGTCAACGATTGAGCCTTCGTCTGGACAGGCTCCACCTGAATACTCTTTCATCGAGTCTCGGTAGCAGGAGTGTTGGTAGGAATGATAACAGGAGTTGTAACATCTTTGTCAATAGGGGCACTTGCAGAGATAATTATGGGTACGGAAGTAACCTTTAGAGCAGCCACATGGATGATCACGGGTCTAGAAACTGCTTTTGGGGGAGCAATTTCTGGAGAAAAGATTCTACCGCTTCGGGTAATTTTTCTAGTTCCAATAATATTGCTGATGTCAGAATCTTCCTCTTTGGAGCTTATCTCTTTGGCGGCCGGCCAGTCTTGTTTTATGCCATGGTAGTAAATGTCCCCTCCGTAATTCCACGACACGGTTTTGTCTGATACATATGGGACTGGCCCAGGCATTGTGATTATTAGAGGAGTTGCTTTTGGAACTGATGTAATTCTAACGGGTCTTTTGGTGGAGACCCTGGAAGAACTGGTGGAAATGGTAATGATTGAAACATCTTCAACAGGAATAGGTGAAATAGGAGTTTTTTCAAACAAAATCTCTTTGTTATCTATCAGGCCTTGAATGCCTGCCTTTAAAAAAGGGCAATCAGTTGGTGAGGACAAGCAGAGATGGAAAACTTCATTACAGCTCGGGAATACACCGGCTTTCAACAAGTTTATCTTAATGGTCGGAAGTGGAGTCATGACTTCATCAACTGTGGTAACAAACAAATCTTCTTTAATAGCATTGGTATTGTGACCATGTCTGGGCATAAGAGCAGAAATGACATTTGGCTTCTCGGGCGCATCAAACTCAATTTATTTTGCTTCAATGAGGTCTTGTATTTTATTTTTCAAGGCCCAACAGTTATTAGTATCGTGACCAGGACTTTCAGAGTGATATGCGCAACGGGTATTGGGATGATAATGAGGGGATGTTGTATTGGATTTTTCGGAGCTTCTTTCAAGGTTGCCAAGTTGGATCTCAGAAGATGCGGTAATACTTGAGACAGAGTCATGTTGATTCTGGTGAATTTCCTGACCGGCCTTTCCACCCTTGGTTGATTACTTCTTTGTTGATCAGATGTAGGCTTGGGAATCATAACAGCACCCACCATTGGTCGGCGTTCGGCCCTATCTTGGTTCCTTTGTGAATATACAACAGCTATATCTTTCTTCCCGATGAAAGGTTTCCTTACAATTGTAGAAGAAGATGAATCCTTCTGAATCTTTCCACTTTTTATGCCAGCTTCCACCCTCTCTCCGGTTAATATGAGTTCAATAAAGCCGGCAGATGAACTTCCGATTAAATGGTTGCAGAAGGAGCCAGATAAGGTGCCTAAGAACATGTCCACCAATTCCCTTTTAGACAGAGGGGTTGAACTCTTCCAGCCAAATCTCTCCATTTTTATGCGTAATCCTTGAAACCTTCATTGGAAGCCATGGCCATACTCTGGAGTTGAGTACGGGTAGGCGCCAAATCGGCATTGTATTGATATTACTTGTATAAAGTTGCGGCAAGATCTTCCCAATTATGGACGTTGGCTCTTTCTAGTTGGTAAAACCAGTCGAGTTGTGTTCCAGATAGACTGTCTTGGAAAAAGTGAACCCATAAGTCTTTATCAGTGGTATGGGGTTGGATTTTTCTCACATATGATCAGAGAAGCATTTTAGGGCATGACACTCCATCATATTTGCAAACATAGGCACTTTGAATTTCAGAGGGATCACAATCCCCGACACTAGTCCCAATTCCTCAAAGTCTAAGCCTGACACCTTTTGTATTTCCATCGCGCTCAAACGCTCTTCGAGATGTCTGTACTTGTCATCAGCTGGAGGATACTGTTCCTCAGAGTAGTCTTCTTCTTCTTCTTCCTCTTCCGATTCTGACGGGAAAACTGTTTCCTTGCCTTTCCCCTCTCCTTCACCGGATGTTGTTGACAAATTCAAAGTCCTTCTTGTCTGCCCCTGAAATCTTCTCCCCATGTTTAAGACTCTGGTTACCTTCTTTGTTTTCTTTTTCCTCTCTTCAGCTAACAGAGTCTTAAATTCTTCTTGCCCTTTGGATAGGGTCATGAACAATTATTGAAACTACGTATTCTAGGGTTGGAGATCTTTCACTGTTTTCTCGAGATCCATCTTACTGAAATAAACAGTAGAGAGATGAGGAGACTTGTTGCAAAAGACTTGTTTATTCTATGATGAATGATATGTGCATATGGAATATTTTCAAGGATTTCAAAGATTCAAATTTGTTTTAGACAAAAAGGAAACACACATTATATTAATAAGATAAAGTTTTAGCACATCAATGCCCCTTGGGCAAAATAATACAAAACTCTAAGATAGAAAAGTAGTGCGTATCCTCTTTGGTGCAATGTAGGTATTCAGATTCTGCTCCTCATGAAGTAGCCTAGTAAGCTCCAAAACCTTCTTCTCGCTTGCGTAGAATTGGGCTTCGAAAGTATCTCATTCTCCTTTTAGTTGTATCCAATCCCTTTGTAGGTCTTCAAGAGATGTGGGCATGTCAGGATGTAGGATAGTGTATGGAACATCTCCCTCCTTGACAGGCTCAATGATTACCGGGAGAATAGAGGGGTAAGGCATTATAAGACTCTGAGCACGAGTCCATACCCATTTTAGGTAAGGCTCAAGAGGGATGGAATTCTTGTGCCCCAAAGTCTTGCTATCCACTTTATTTAGCATCCTCCAAGCTCGGATAAATCTTTGGCGAAGACCTTGATCGCCGTTGTCGTAGTCGAATACCAAACCTTGAATTAGCATCTCGAGTGGGCCATCCCTTAGGGCGTAACCAAACTGTCTTAAGGATAAACATGGGTTTTAGTTGATGTCTCCCCTAATTCCAAGTAGAGGGACATTAGGGAATTCCCCATAATGGTCGACGATAATAACATTCTCTTTGGATCGAGAGCACCAATGAATGTCTAAATGTTTGAGCATCATCAACCTTTGTGACCACCTTGAACCTTGATCATTCTTTAAGACTGATTGCGGAAGATGAGAAATAAACAATCTTTCCAAGAGAGGAGTGCAACACATAAGGACACCTCTTTTCCTCATTGCGCGAGTGTGAAAAGAGTGTAGGATGTCCCCTAGCAACGTAGGCATCGGGTTGCGTGATATGAAGATTTTGACGGCGTTCACATCTATGAGTTGGTAAGGATTTGGAAAAAAACCATCCCATAGATGAGAAGAGCCACAATTTCCTCAAAGGCTTGCAAGTATAAGGAATTCCAACCGATTTGGGCTTTCTCAAACAGAAACTTTGCTAAGAAGCCTTTGACACCACTCCTAGTTTCCCAATGAGTTATGACATCAGATGAGTGCAAGTGTATAGCTTGAGAAATCTCTTCTGGCTTTGGATCTCTTTCCGTACCGTTGAAAGGTAGTTGATTGAGAATTGGAATCCTCGAGAGTTGGGAGAATTCTTCCAAAGTAGGCACAAGTTGATAGTCAGGAAATGTGAAGCAATGGTGCAAAGGATCAAAGAACTGAAAGAGCACCTTCATCATATCCCCATCTGTGTTGGAGGTGACCAAGTTGAGTAGACAACCATGTCTCTCGGTGAATGGAGAGTTCTCAAGAATTCTTGAAGCTAGCTCCTTTAGTTGTGGAGGAATTCTCACAAGGTTGACTTGAATAGTTTTCCTGCGAAGTGAATATATATCCTACAAAACAGGAACAAAGATGAATCCCTGAAATCCTTGAAATGGTTAGTGGATGTATATGATGTTCATGATGCCCATGATGTTATGTACAAGTATGCATATACAAGCAAAGCAAACAAGTCCTTATTTTAGGCTTGCATAGAGTTTTATAGGTAAGTACCCTCGTGAAGTTTAGTTGGCTTAAACCTGTCCTAGTAATAGTAACCGGGTTCTAAGGAGCTCAATATCACTGGATTGTTTCCTTGGTCATTGTTTCAGCTCAAGCCTCTTTAATGGCGACCGAAATATCCCAAGAAACCAAACCTCAATAAGTGTAGTATTGAGTATCTACCAACTTCGGACTACACCAAAGTCGGTCATCTCACTACATCCTAAAGGCCAAGTTGGTCAAGTAAAGGTTCTAGAAGTTCATTAGTGCTTTATGACATCACTCAACGGCCTCGTATTCTCTTTGATTAACTCAAAGGCTACCAGTACCCATGAATATGTCACACTAACGTAGCTATTGCTTAGACCATGTCGGTATACCCCACACAGTTTCCACAATGTATTGCTACTTACCTATAACGTATCCCAAATCTGGGTAGAGGATTCAAACCCAAACAAAGAACCATAATGTAAAGCATACAAATCAAACAAAGTAAGAAAGTAAATGTGATCTAATCCCTAAGGTAACCCCACTTTTAGAATTTATCCCAACAGAGTTTCCAGTTCTTTATACGGTGGGAGAACCGACTTGATTGTTTTGTGTTTTATCGCAAATGTTGCGATTAGCAAGAGTCGCCACCGACTTTTCTTTTATCCAAAAGGAAAGGTGAAAAATCACAGGAAAAACCTTTGAGATTGTTTCTTGAGTTCGAGGGGGTAGATTATGAAAAGGGAAGGTATTAGCACCCTTTTCATCCATGGTTTTCCATGGGCTCTTAGTTACTTGCTAGATAACTTGCTTTTGTTGTTTGAAATTGTGCTTGGTGTGGTTTTGAAAGTATTTTGTAAAAGAGTACATTGTTTAGGAAATCTTTGTAATGATTCTCGTTCGTAAGAATGTATACAAAGATGTTGATATTTTTTGAAAATGTTTTCAATGTTTGTAAGATGTTTTGGAAGTGTGTAGGTGTTTGTTTTTGAAAATAACAAGGATATTTGTTTTGAAATGGAGCAAGTAACTAGGAGTAATCTACCTACTCAAATGTCTTTCTTGTTCATTTTCTTTTCCTTTGACATTGTTGTCTTACCATTGATTTGGTAAGAAAACCTATCTTTGGATGTAAACGGGACGGGCGCGAGTCATCGTCTAGCCATGATTAGCAATGTTGCAAAGTATATTAGAATTTTTGAGGGACTAAGATCATTTTTGTAAGGCAACTTGAAATAGCGTCATCGAGGGTCTATGATCTTGTATTTGTTTTTTTTTGCTAAGACACTTTTCATGCATAATATGGCCATTTTGTATAAGGCAACCAAGTGGAATAACCCTAGGGGTGTCTCATGTGCAAGTGTGTTGTTTTCATGCTTGATTTTGTCTTGGATTAGGGTTTTCTATTTGGTTGATTTTATCTTGTCATACAAACCCTAATTACTAACATGTTATGTAAAGCGATAAATTGTGAAATTTAAAGATTACTACGCTATTACAACATTTTGTGGGAGGGGGGAATACAATTTATGAATGGGGATTGCAATAATATAAACCTAATTAAGCTATTACAACCAAATTTAATATTTACAAATATTGGAATAAGTAATATACAAGATAAATCAAATATATAAATATGTATGAATGCAAAGAAGATTTTGTTTGGTTTTTTATGTGGAAAAAGTTTTGACCTAAACCTAATAAATGAATCAAGATTAAACTCAAATTAATTAAGAAAGAAAATTATTTTTAGAAAGGATCTTGATTAAACCCTAATTCTATTTTATCAAAAAGAAATAAATTTCTTTGAGAAAAAGTAAGTATTTTTGTATTTTTTGTCTTGAAAATAATATATGGTATTTATAAAGTGTTTTGGTCTTTTTGTATTAAAATAATATGTTTAGTAAATGCATACGAAGATAAATAAGCATTACACTAATTTTAAATTAATTTACAAAGTTCTTTAAGAAAATAGATAATATATATAACTAAAGAAAATATGTTTTTATTGAAAAAAAATGAAATAAAATAAGTCAAAATAAAATTTATCATTTTTATATTTTTTGCAATTTTTAATATTAAGAAAAATGTATTTGATAAAATGAAAATGAAAATAAAATAAGTAAATAAAATATCTGGGCCAGGGGGTACTGCAAGCAAACAGGGGTAGGAGGTTAGAAAAAAAATAAAGGCCCAAAGTTCCAGGAGCCCACGCTGCCAAACAAACAAAAAAAACCGGAAAAAAACATGAAAAAATTGCAAAAGGCAGCGCCAAGGCTCGAACCCGTGACCTAGAGCGTTTTTGCGCGCTGCCTTACCACTGGGGTGGCTGTACATCCGTTAGTCTAAATGAAAACAAAAATACATAACATAAAACATTGGCTTGTCCTGTACTTCATCTTCTACCTCTAGCCAGCCGGACCTCCTGTAACTTTTTCATTTCTTAATAAAAATGGAAAGTGATAACATGAACATTATAGCATTTTACCTCACGATTCTAACCATGTACATAACTAAAACTATAAGTCCAAGATAAGAGAGAATTTTATTGGCCCTAATTCTTAACCTAATTTTTTCAGAAACTTCAAACTTAAAATTCTCTAAACTCAAGCCAAATAAATGCAAGCTATGAATATGTACAGCTTCGTAGCAATGATGTCTACATTCGATATTCACAAATGGTGAGCTAACTATGCCTGTATTAAGAGTTAGAAAAACAGAAAACTCACCTTGAAAATGGAAATCGTGTTTTAAAAATGAGCTTGCTTTAGGATGCTGTGATAATCAGGTTAGCTTCCTTGAACCTCTAGGAAACTAATGCAATGCTTAGCTTGTCTTGAGGGTGGCTGGAATGCTCTGGAGAGTCCACCTGTGTTACTCTATTTTTTAACTTCAACAATGGGGAAGATGGAGTTACAGTGATGTTTCAGGGTGTGGGATGGTTTACTTGTAAGGTAAGGAAGCTTGGGAAAGTAAAAGTCCTGAAAATGCACGAGTGAAATGGAGGATTCAGTTCACAAGTCAGAAATGACAAGTTTGGAGGATTGGTATGCAACTTCTGATTCTAGGGTGTTTCAAGGCTTGGGCATGCGTGGTTTTAGTTGCAAAATGATGGATTTATATAGAGCAAAAGGTTGGAGGACTTGTGCTTGCTCAGAATTACAAGATCACATGTCTTGCTACATTTCTTATTTTTGAAGCAAGTGTGAGAAGTGAATTCTTAAGGCATGATTCTGATCTTGTAGGGTGGCTTGAAGCTTTAAACATGTTTTTTTCAGGTTAAGAGGCTTGGTTTATAGATAAAGAACAAGTCCAAGGCTCAAGAAATGATAAAATGCAAAAAGCATGCTTTTCCAAAATGGCAATGTTGCATTTCTTCCAAAAATGGCTATTTTCTTGTACAATGCATTGAATGCTTGGCTTTAGGGCATGAAACCTTGTGAAATTCATTAATGGTGGAGTGACAAACGTGTTTGAGTCCTGAAAAGTGAATATTGTACAGCCAATTTGCAAATTCGAAAACTTGTTCTTCATGAAAATGACCTATAATCAAAGTGATAAAACCCTAACTTTATCTCTTCAATTCTCCCTACTCAAGAATTATCTCTTGGAGTTCTTTGACATTTTGGAAAGCTTGTAATGTTATCTACAACCTATATTTGAAATTCTTTTGAAGATTCCTCTTAGAACTAGGTGAAAAGTTTCCATGAAGTTAGGTCAAAAACCTGCCTAACTAGGGCAAAATTTCACTAAGTTATTTTAGTTCATGAGCATGTATTCACAAAATTATATCTTGAGATCCAAGCATATTTAGGAGAAATTGTGTGAGGCAAAGTTGTAGATTTCATGGAGATCTATAACATTCATGTTGAGAACTTCCTTTGAATCATTTTGTATCATGGTGAAAATTTGGCTTAAAGTTGAGAAAAATAAGAAATTTTCTACACTTAGAAAAATTTCTAAGTTAAGAAATTTCAAATTTCAAAACAAGATCTTCAATCCATGATTTCTTGATGAACAAGTTTCACATTTTGACATGTTTTGATGAATTGTGATCCTTGGCACTTGAATTTGACCAAAAAGTCAAAGTTTGACTTTTCAGTGCACAATTGACTTTTGATCAGCTGACTGAAAAATTCATTTGTCAATCCAATGGATTTGAAATGTTTTGAACCATTTCATTAGGTAAAAATGGTGCAATTGAACTCTTAAGATCATTCTTTAAACGAATTGACCATTTGCTAGGTCAAAAATCAGAAATTGCCCCTTTTCAGTCAAAACCCAAATTTTGACCATTTTGCCCTTTTGATGATTTGATCAAATTTCTTGGGGAATTTTGGTCCAAACTTGATCAAATGATACATATGAGTCTAAGATATTTATGTGGTTAAAAAATTCTGAATTTTGATTGAAAACTGGCCATGGTTGACGTTTTCCCCAATACAGTTGCTTTTTAGGTCAACTGCCCAATTGACTGATCAAAAGTGTGATTCAAAGCTTGAAACTTGACATGAGTAATCTTGGGGGTACCTAATGATACTTGAAATTCATATGAAGCATTGATAGTCCAAAAATCCTTGTGAAAACTCAAACCCTAATTTTGGTCATCAGTGCATGAGGAGGTGTCTTGAGCTGGTCAAACCCTAATGCAGTCTTGAGTCAAAGAGATCTTGTGAGAAAATTATTGATAAGTGAGAGGGAAACTTTTGGGGTACAACACTAATTATCAGCTGATGCCCACATTGGAAGAGTATTCGTACTTACTTGGTTTACCTATTACTGATCGTGTTCCTTTCATCGGTTTAGAAGGAGGGCCCAAGTCTGATGAGATTGCCACCATAACTCACTGTAAGAAGTTTGATATTCAGGCTATTATGATTACCAAAGGAAGAATCATAGGTCTACCTGCTTAGTTTCTATTGGAGAAATCTCATTACTTCACCAAGATGAAGATTACAACTACTTTCAAAGCTATCTTTGCTTTGCGTGCTTATGGGTTATTAGTTTTTCCTAACGTCGACAAATTTGTGGATGTTAATTCCATTGGGGTCTTTCTAATTGAGAATCCAGTCCCTACGCTACTAGGAAATACTTATTATTCCATCCATCTTCAGAGTTTCTATCAGGGAGGGATGGTCATCTGTTGTACAACTTGAAGCAACCGGCTAAATATCATCAAAGATAAAAATTCAATGAAGTCTCCATCGAACATCTTTTATCCCACAGGAAGGGAAAGTTAAACATCGAGAAAACCTAAAGGGGTGAAATCACGGTCTTGCGACCATAGAGATCGGGTAAGGAAGTCGGTTACGCGAGGGGAAGGTATTAGCACCCCAAACGTCAGTAGTACTCCACAAGATCCACTTATGTTTGTTCTGATCAAAGGGTGTGAATTCTATGTCTAAAGCTTAAGATCTAAAAAGATATAATAGAGGAAATGCATGCAAAAAGAAAAAAGAAAATAATGTATGGAAAATAAAAGTTGTGCTCGTTCGGGCCCTACCCCAATGCCTACGTATCCCTTTTAAGGAATCAGAGCAGCTGTAGTTCTGCTTCGAAAGTTTTGTTGGGTTGTATTTTTTTAACGAACAATATTAATTATGCCTTTTGCCGCAACTCGACCCTTGGAGACTTACGCGCCAGCACATAAGGGAATTAACATGTTCTCTTGAAAAGAGTTTTGAAATAAAAGCCCAGAGGAAAAAGAATTTGTGTTTGTTGTTGTTTTTGCTGCAGATGACAGCTAGTTGATCTCAAGAGAGAGATATTATCTATTTCTCCACTTATTCATGAAATAAGTCTTTGATATTTGAACCACACTAAGGCTTAGAATGTAAGAACAATAAGATTGAGAAGAAACCCGCTTATCATTTCCCAAGCTAAACAAATATATGATTCTCGTCAATAATGTTTAAAGTGTTTTGAAGTTTTCCAGAAAAAGAAGTTTTTTTAAAAATGCAAGGATGCAAAAGGGGAAAGAAAATTTTAAGGGGAGACTAACATAAATCTATCCCTAATGTTATCATGCAATGATTGATCCTATAGTTTTGAATTTTGAAGGGGAATTTCTACCCTATGTTGGCATATATGGATATAAGCCTAAGGTCTATTCAATTCACACTTGCAGTAGAGTGAACTGAAAACTTAAGGGGAGCATACAAGAAGTGGGTCTACTTAGAGAAGAGGAAAGATATGGTTGAGCATCAAGATCAATCAATACTATCAAACAAAGAAAGGGATGAAAATCTTAAGCACACCAAGAGAGGTGGATAAGAAGTAACAATGATTGGATAGGAGAGAAAAGTGCTTGAGGTATGAGAGGATGAGGAATGATAGAATCAAACCCTAAACTTATAAACACAAGCCAATGGTCAAGATGAAACTCTAATATGTTCCATAATCAAAATTAGTTTGAAACTAATGAAGAAAAGTTTGAAAAAATTGAGCCAATTAAAATATAACTTTATAAAGGCTTGTAGAAACCACAAACATGATTTAATAGTCCTTGGATTTAATTGAGGGGTTCAAAATGATTAGGAACTACTAAGACTAGTTAAAAAGGGATCAAACTAGAGAGTTTTATTATAATCTTTGTGAAAAAATGCAAAATCAAAAGATAAAATAAAAAAAAATGATCTTATGGTTTTAAAACAACCAGGGAAATTAAACATATTTTCTTTGATTTTTCAAGTAGAGGAAATTAGGTTTTTAAAATATTTCCTAAGGACTAAGCAAAAAGAAAGGTCAAAACTAATATTAGTTTCTAAAATTTAGAAAAATAGTAAAATAAAAATGTAAAATCAATAAAAAATTATAGTAAATTGGTTTAATACCTAAGGTTTAGCAAAATTATTTTTATGGAATTTTTTGTTGGAGGAAGATATCAAAAGAAAATTATTTTCACACAATACCAAAAATGTAGAGAAAACAAGATATTGTCAAAGACTGATTTTATTTTCTTATCTCAAATTTTTATAAAATAGAACAAAAATTATTTCCATGAAGTATATTCAAAATGAGACCTAATATATTTTTTGGGATTTCTTAATATTAATAAAACTTGGAAAATAAAATTCTAGAATTTAATAGATGATAAAAAACCCTAATTGAACCTATTGATTTATTTAAATTTCTAAAAATGATAAAAAAATAAATAAAATTCATAATGTGTAAATAGGATAAAAGTAGAGTTCACTATATTTTTTGATAATTTTTGGACAAGAGAAAATATTAAAACAAAAATAAGAAAAATGCATTATAAATTCAAAAAGAACCAAGGCTTATTACACCTTCTTTTAAACAAATGCACTGTAAAAGATTTCAAATTATGCTCAATAGATGCGTGCCACGTAATCATCCATGCCACTGAACCATGCCCTAAGCGTGTTTGCTCAGTTTTTCACACTGATTTCAGATAATGATTTCTCCTTCGTCTTTTGATGAAAATGCACGAATTTGTAACCAAATTAAAGATTTGATGAAGTAAATCATCATAGGATCAATAATTTTTAAAAATTATTCATGAAGCATGGAGAAAATCACACGTGAAAATTACTGAAATCAACATATTTTTAATTTGCAAAAACAGAATTCAACCATGCTACTTTAGATCCATTGGTCTCTCTCGTTTCTGAATCAAATCACTTGATCCAAACATCAAAGTTCATTATGGAAATGCGAAGAATAACAAGATGAACATAGATTTCACAACTAATGCAAGTTTAAGCATAAATCTGAGCATGAAAGCATTGTTTCAATAAAAGTTCAATCAACTTGCAGAGCAAGAATTCATCATCAAATTACCCATGTACATATTTCAGATCTAAGATCCGGCCAACTAGCATAATTAAAACAAGATCTACATTGCAAATTCATGATGAAATGATGATGTGAAGTTCATGAAAACTTACCTCAAGTAGTGAAAAGTAAATTCACTAGGTGCCTATGAACAAGAAAGAAACCCAATGAATCTTCTCCTTCAAGCTTCAATGATAATGAATTGATGAAGAATTTGCAGCTTGAAGCAAGAGAATAGAGAGAGAGCTCGAAAATTTGTTGAAAATTGAGGAGAGAATTTGAAGCTTGTGAGAGAGAGTGAGGGAGTGTGTATGAAGATTTCTCTCCTATATAGTGAGGGTGAAAAAGAGTTTATATAGAGTGGGGAATAGTGTTGAGGAATTTTTGCTAGGGGTAGAAAGGTCTCTGGAGGTTTGTAGCCATTGTTGGATTAAAATATCCAGTGTCAACCATAAGGATTCGAAGGGCTTAACATCCCACCCAAGGGCGCTTAGTAAACTAGGTGCAGCCCCCTGAAAATGCTCGTACTATATGGAAATAAAGTTGCACCTTGGCTACAAGCAATTGCTTTTAGCTCAATGGTAAGCGCTTGATCCTACAAGTGGTATCAGAGCATGGTCATGGGTTCAAATCCCCCCGGCTAACAATGGGGGGGGGGGATTGTTGGATTAAAATATCCAGCGTCAACCTTAGAGATTCGAAGGGCTTAACATCCCACCCATGGGCGCTTAGTAAGCTAGGTGCATTCCTTGGAAATGCTCGTACTATATGGAAATAAAGTTGCACCTTGGCTACAAGCAATTGCTTTTAGCTCAGTGGTAAGCGCTTCATCCTACAGCTTTTAGAGGGTAATTATGATACGGTGGCATAACCGACTGTTTAATACTGGTTTGCATTTTGCGTTTTTTATTCGCAAAATGTCGCGGTAAGCAAGAGTCTCCACCGACTTTTATTTCATCCAACCAGAAAGGAAAAAAGTACAGAAAAAATCCTTTTTCGAGATATTGAGTACGGGGGTTAGATTATAGAAAGGGAGGGTGTTATCACCCTTTCTATCCATGGTTTTCCATGGGCTCTTAGGTACTTGCTCATTTTTAAATTGCTCGTGTTTGTGTGCTTGTTTTTGAAAAATGTTTTACTTCGTGATAGCCCTTGCATCAGTCCTCAAGAGTGTGACGAAGTTTGTTTTGAAAATTTATTTTGAAAGGTGTTGGTGTGAAAAGTTTTTATTTGAGCAAGTACCTAATAGCATCTACCTACTCGAAAAACGATCGTTTCTATTCTTGTTTCCTTTAGACAGTGCTATCCTACTATTGAGAAATAGGTAGCACCGTCGTTGGAGTTGTAAGGGTAAATTCGAAAGGGACGTACAGTCACTAAAGAAATGTTATGACACCTTAGTAGTAGTCATAGAGTCTTAAGATCTTTTTCGAAGCAACATTTCGGAGGCAACTTTTCCGAGGAAATATTCGAATGGGACATTTGATCTTTTTAGACGGGTGGGCAACCACTAAGACACCCTATGCTTAATGATCGTTTACCGAAGGCAACCGAAGTGAGAGTATACCCTAAGAGTGAATATGTACGAGTGATTTATTTTCAGTTTATCATCTTTGCACATTAGGGTTTTCTAACCATTTTAATTTTGTCATGCATTCTTGCCATACAATCCTATTAGCATACATCTAGATAGTTAAATATTTGCGAGAATTAAAAATGTGAGAAAATAAACTTAGCTATTACATGGCTTCAGGGAGGGGCATTAATTACATAGCCAAAAATCGTGGATTTAAACAGTAAATAAAAAACCTAATGTAGTTGTTTAGGTATTGGCTTGCATTTTTGGTAAAACCCAAGTGTATGTGTGAATGTCATGACTGATGTCATAACATTCTAGTTTAGTTTGTACTGATTCATTAGGTACCTTTGCAGAAAAATATTGTCATTCAGGTACTGATGTTTATAAGTGTGTATCTGAGCATTTTGCAAAATGATCACATTTTGCTAAATCAGTAGACAGTTTTCTCAGATGTCATAACAGATGTTAAGACATCCTGTTCTGAACTAACAGGTTTGCAGGTTGGTTAATTCTGAGTTTTTTCAGGAAAATAACTCAGTCTTTCCAGAACAGAATCCTGCGTTTTCTGAGGGGTAACCTAGCTCAACCCTAACCTGGTTAATAAAGTCCTGTGACCTAGTCTTAAGGTCAAACGAAATTAACCCTAGGTTTTTGTGGAAACCCTAACTGAAGTTGCAGCTGCTATATATTCAACAGAGCTGCTGTTTTGCAAGTAATCCCTTTTTGATCAGAAGATCATTTGTAATCTGTATAGGTTTAATTATTGTACTCCAAGCAATTATCATTGTGATAAGTGACTTGGAATAGGTTTTTAATTGTAAGGGTTGTGTAGCACTCAAAGCTTTGAAGCAAGAGTGTTTGAATGTTCCTTGACTAAAGCTGTGAAGCAGAGTCAAGTTAGTGTGTGCATCACTCAAAGCTGTGAAGCAAGAGTGATTGTGTTGCTTGATTAAAAAGCTGTGAAGCTTAATCAAGTGTTTGTTTTTGAAGAGTGTCTTCATCAAATCATTAGTCAAATTGTTTTATGTATCACTGCTGTGATTGAGGGGGAGTGAGTAGGAACTCAGGTTTGAGTTGTACTTAGATTGAAATTGCATTGGGTAGGTCTTAAGTGAAGGAGATAAACTGGTTGGTTTATTCCTGAATTAACATCTCTTATAGTGGATTTCCTCCCTGGCTTGGTAGCCCCCAGAGTAGGTGTTGTTGCACACTGAACTGGGTAAACAATTGACTGTGTTCTTTATTGCTTTTGTATTTACTGTCATATAGTAAGTCAGATACGGCGTCATAACATTGAACGTGACATTGAGTATCTGCAGCCATAATTTAAATTGGCATCAGAGCAGGCACCCTGCCTGTATTACTGGGTGAGATCTAGGGATATCACTTTCTGGCACTATGGACAAAGAAGGAGTTTTTGGAAATAGACCACCCATTCTGGATGGAACTAATTATGACTACTGGAAACCTCGTATGATTGCCTTCCTAAAATCTCTGGACAAAAAGGCTTGGAGAGCTGCTGACAAAGGATGGATCCATCCCACCATAACTGAGAAAGATGGGACAATCAGTCTGAAGCCTGAGGAAGATTGGAGTAAAGAAGAAGATGAGTTAGCCCTGGGAAATTCCAAAGCTTTAAATGCCTTGTTCAATGGAATTGATAGAGACATTTTCAGACTAGTACATCAATATGAACTGGCCAAGGAAGTTTGGGACACTCTCAAAACTACTCATGAGGGCACTTCCAAAGTAAAAATGTCAAGGCTTCAGATGTTGACTACCAAGTTTGAGAATCTAAAAATGATGGAAGATGAAACCATTCATGAGTTTCACATGAACATCTTGGAGATTGCCAACACCTCAGGAGCACTGGGAGAAAAGATGTCAGAAGAAAAACTGGTGAGGAAGATTCTCAGATCCTTGCCCAAAAGATTTGCAATGAAGGTAACTGCCATAGAGGAAGCCCAGGACATTAGCAAGTTGAAAGTGGATGAACTTATTGGGTCTCTTCAGACTTTTGAGATGGGGATCACTGATAATGGTGACAAGAAGAACAAAAGCATAGCACTTGTATCCAACACTGATGTTGAAAACAAAGAGGATGAAGAAGAAAATATTTCAGAAGCTATTGCCATGCTTGGAAGACAATTCAACAAGCTCATCAAAATAATGGATCCAAAGTCAAGGTCTAATGTTCATAACATTCCCTCTGACATTGACAGTTCCAGCAAAAGACCAAGGTCAGAAGAAAAGGGAAACCAAGGCAGAGGTATTCAATGCCATGGATTTGAAGGATATGGACATATTCGAGCTGAATGTCCTACCTTTCTTAAGAAACAAAAGAAAGGAATGACTGTTACTTGGTCTGACTATGATTCAGAAAGTAATTCTGAAGAAGAATCTGCCAAACTAGTTACTGCTCTAACTAGTGTTTGTACTTCTGAAAGTGACACTAGTGATGAAGAAGTGACATTTGAAGAACTGGCTGATACCTACAAGAAATTGTGTATCAGAAGTGCTGAAGTCTGTGTGCATAATGAGAAACAATCAAAACTCATTATAAAGCTGGAGGCTGAAAAAAGGGCAGATCTTGAAACTATAAGTCACCTAGAAGGGGAAGTTCAATTACTGAACTCACAACTGAACCAAATGACAAAATCTGTCAAGATGTTGACCAATGGATCAGATAAATTGGAAGAGATCCTTCAAGTTGGACAAAATGTGGGAAACAAATCTGGTTTAGGATTTGTGGAAGCTAAGAAATCTGGTGCAGACAAGAAGATCAGGCATGTTAAACAATTGTCAAAGCAGATGTCTCAACACAACTCTCAACATCAGAAATACATGAAGAAAAAATACCAAAGATGGAGATGTCATCATTGTGGGAGGTATGGACACATAAAGCCCTTCTGCTTCAAATTGCATGGATACCCTAATCAAAACTCAGGTGCTAAACCTAAGCCAAAAAGGGTACCACATACTCCTCATTGGAAGAAAAAGGCTACTGCCCTGATAGCCCATACTTCCCTGAGAGTGTCTGCAAAGGAAGGCCGGTACTTTGACAGTGGATGTTCCAGACACATGACTGGAATCAAAAATCTCCTAGCTAATGTTAAGCCTCACACCACCAGTTTTGTGACCTTTGCAGATGGTGCTAAAGGTGAAGTCAAAGGAGTTGGTAATTTGGACTGCACTGGAGTTCCAAGTCTGAATAAAGTACTGCTGGTAGAAGGGTTGACTGCTAATCTCATTAGCATCAGTCAATTATGTGATCTAGGATTCAAGGTCAACTTCTCAAAATCTGAATGTCTAGTAATTAATGAAAAACTAGAAGTTGTAATGAGAGGAATCAGATCCAAAGATAACTGCTACTTGTGGCAGCCTGAGAACACTGATATCTCCACTATGTGTCCAATTACCAAAGAAGAAAAAGAGATGAAATTGTGGCAACATAAGCTTGCTCCTCTTCATCTAAGAAGAATGAAAAAAGCTATTTCTATGGAAGCAGTCAGAAGAACTCCAAAACTACAGGTTGATAATGTCTGTGATGTGGCAAATAAACTTGAAGAAGGATGTGTTGTCAGAACCATAAGTTATCTTGACAAGGATGTTGGAAATAACAAGTCTAATAAATTCTGTTTCCCTGAAGAAATGAGGCTTGAAGTCTCCTCTCCTATAACTCTCCATCAAAATGGACTGGACAAAAAGAAAATTAGTCAAGAATCAACCAGAACTATGATTCATATCAAAAGAATGCCTTCCCAACTCTGTGCGGAAATAGTTGCTGCTAGGAAAAACTGTTCTCAAAATATCTGGTCAAAACAGATGCTCACTGAGTATAATGTCTCACAAGATTTTGTGACATTGTGTTGTGACAATCTGAATACAATCAATATTTCCTTGAACCCTATTTAGCATAACAGGAACAAGCACATTGACTCTATAGAGAAGAAGTCATTTAAACTGGAACATAGTTTCTTTAAGCTTCAGCTGACTGATTCTTCTACCAAGGCTCTTGTTGGAAATAAACTTGAAAATTTGAGGGGCAGGTTGGGTATTTACCAACATGAGAAATTATAGAAATTAATTTTGCTTAAAACAAAGGTTGAAGGAGTTAATTTTATTAAGTCTATCTTTAGTGGGTTAATCATATGCTTTCCCAATTCTTTCAAAATCCTTAAGAAGTTGAAAAGACTCCCTTTTTCCTCCTACCTCTTTCGTCCTTGCAACCTGTTTCCTCCTCTCAATCAAAGATTTTTCTCAAATTGCTACCGTTACTCAAAGTCAATCAAAATGTCTCAGACATCGTCTTCAACCAAGGCGACTTCATCATCCTCATCATCTTCATCATCTGACCAAGACTCTAGAGCAATCACCACATGCATAGAATCTGAAGTTCTTGAGGTCACTCCTCTCAGAGAGATGGCAACTGACCCAGCCAAAGTCAAAAAGCTAAGAACTAGAAATGCAGGAAGAGCTCAAGCTACAGCCTCTGGTAATTCTTCTCATCCTTCCTCTTCTGTACCAAATAGAGAAGGATCAGTTCAAGTTCATCAAGCTATTGCTAGGCTTGTTACTAGTATACTGAGCGGAAACCAACCTGTACCGGGGATTTCTATCCCTTTTTAAATCAATTAGAAATCCCAAATGTGGAAGTCTCTGAGAATGTAGATGTCACTGAGAATGTTGTGACACAAAAAGACAACATTCAGAACCCTTCAGAAAAGGCTGCTGATCCACCTATTATTGATGTGGATGAGGATTACTCAGATAATGATATGATTGCTAATGTGAACCCCAGCATAGCCAGGAGATTGATGAAAAGAAAGAGTAATCCGAATGATGCAAAATGTATGTCCAAAGATAATCCTGCTGCTAAGAAATCCAAGGCTGAAGGCATGGCTGAGAAAAGTATTCAGACAAAAGGGAAGAAGGCCCAGGTGCATACTGCTAGACAACCAATCTCTAAGAAGAGAAAAGAACCTGAATCTTCTGATTCTGATGAGGAATCAGAATTTGAGATTGATGTTGAAGAAACTCCTATCAGAAGGAAGCTCCCCTCCAGCAAAATTGCTAGAGTACCTGAAGTCCCAACAGACAACATCTCTTTTCATCATCCTGACAATGCAAACAGATGGAAGTATGTTTGCTTAAAAAGAATAGCTTTAGAAAGAGAACTCAACAATGATTCCTTGGAGTGCAAAAACATCATGGACCTGATCAAGAATGCTGGACTGATGAAGACAGTGACAAAATTTAACAAGTGTTATGAAAATCTTGTCAAGGAGTTTGTAGTGAACTTGTCTAATGATTGTGCTGATGGAAGGTCAGCTGACTTTGAAAGTGTTTTTGTTAGAGGAAGAAGGGTCAAGTTCTCTCCATCAGAAATTAACAAATTTCTTGGAAGAACAAATGAGGATTGTCCTGATCTGGAGGCCACTGACAATGAAGTTTGTCAAACCATCACAGCCAGGCAAGTGAAGTTCTGGCCCTTGAAAGGAAAGCTGAATGCCAGCAAACTCAGCATGAAATTTGCCATCCTGCATAAAATAGGTGCAGCCAACTGGGTGCCTACAAATCATAAATCAACTATCTCCACAGGATTGGGGAGATTTATTTATGCTGTGGGAACCAAGACTGCTTTTGACTATGGCAGGTACATATTTGAATAAACTTTAAAGCATGCTGGTAGTTATGCTGTCAAAGGACCAATAGCCTTTCCCTCCCTCCTTTGTGGAATTATCCTTGCACAATACCCTGATATCCTTGTGGCAAGAGATATAGTCTGCAAAAGAGCTCCTGCCCTTGGCTTGCACTACAAACTGTTTCAGGGATCTCATGCTCCAGATATTGTCATAACATCAGCTGAGACATCGTCTGTGAAGACCCAGTCCAAGACATCAGATGTCATAGCTGTTTTAAAAGAGACTTGCAAAGAGCTGGATGCTAGGAAAAAGACCCTAGAAATCCTAATTGCCAGGCTAGAAAAGGAGGAAGCTGAAGAAAACAGAAGGGAAGAAGGTGTAGAAGCTGAAGGTCATCTCAACATTGAAGAAACTAGCTCCTCTGAGTCTGATGACAGTGCTTGAAGGTTGGTTGCTGTTTGGTGGTGTTGCTGGTTGGTGCTGATATCTGGTGGAGTTTGGAAGTGTGTTCAGAATTTGTTTTATCTTTTTGGATAACTGTATAATCTTTATAAACATGTATCTTTGGCCCATTTGTGGCTAAAGAGGGGGAGAATATTTTGGTACTTACTTAATTAGTACTTGCTCAATTAGACATTCTATTTTTCTGCAGTCACTTATTTCTGCTGCTACCTATCTCTGATTGCTTAGGGTCTTTAGCCAAAAATCTGACAAAGGGGGAGTTTGTAGTTGTTTAGGTATTGGCTTGCATTTTTGGTAAAACCCAAGTGTATGTGTGAATGTCATGACTGATGTCATAACATTCTAGTTTAGTTTGTACTGATTCATTAGGTACCTTTGCAGAAAAATATTGTCATTCAGGTACTGATGTTTATAAGTGTGTATCTGAGCATTTTGCAAAATGATCACATTTTGCTAAATCAGTAGACAGTTTTCTCAGATGTCATAACAGATGTTAAGACATCCTGTTCTGAACTAACAGGTTTGCAGGTTGGTTAATTCTGAGTTTTTTCAGGAAAATAACTCAGTCTTTCCAGAACAGAATCCTGCGTTTTCTGAGGGGTAACCTAGCTCAACCCTAACCTGGTTAATAAAGTCCTGTGACCTAGTCTTAAGGTCAAACGGAATTAACCCTAGGTTTTTGTGGAAACCCTAACTGAAGTTGCAGCTGCTATATATTCAACAGAGCTGCTGTTTTGCAAGTAATCCCTTTTTGATCAGAAGATCATTTGTAATCTGTATAGGTTTAATTATTGTACTCCAAGCAATTATCATTGTGATAAGTGACTTGGAATAGGTTTTTAATTGTAAGGGTTGTGTAGCACTCAAAGCTTTGAAGCAAGAGTGTTTGAATGTTCCTTGACTAAAGCTGTGAAGCAGAGTCAAGTTAGTGTGTGCATCACTCAAAGTTGTGAAGCAAGAGTGATTGTGTTGCTTGATTAAAAAGCTGTGAAGCTTAATCAAGTGTTTGTTTTTGAAGAGTGTCTTCATCAAATCATTAGTCAAATTGTTTTATGTATCACTGCTGTGATTGAGGGGGAGTGAGTAGGAACTCAGGTTTGAGTTGTACTTAGATTGAAATTGCATTGGGTAGGTCTTAAGTGAAGGAGATAAACTGGTTGGTTTATTCCTGAATTAACATCTCTTATAGTGGATTTCCTCCCTGGCTTGGTAGCCCCCAGAGTAGGTGTTGTTGCACACTGAACTGGGTAAACAATTGATTGTGTTCTTTATTGCTTTTGTATTTACTGTCATATAGTAAGTCAGATACGGTGTCATAACATTGAACGTGACATTGAGTATCTGCAGCCAGAATTTCACCTAAGTTAACTATTACAAACCCTGAACAGTTACAAAATAATGGCAAAATAATTAACAAGTGCGCGACAAATTAAATGCAGGCGATTAGGGTTTTGACCCTTTGACTAATCCTACTTGTAATTGATTAAAGAAAAATCATTTTTTGTCATGTTTTGTTATTTGAGAAAATAAGGAATAATTAAATTGCAAAGAAAATCCTAAGTTCTAATTAATGTTAATTTTTGGAAAATAAATAAATCAATGAAAAGCAATTAATTCTAAACAACCTATTTTTGTATTTTTGTTTTATTTGCAAAAAAAGAAAACAATTAAATCAAGAATTAAACCTAATTTTTCTAGTTGATTTTAATTGTGAAAAACAAATTAAAGTTGCTCTAAATTAAATTAAGCTAATTAATTTAATTAAATTCGATAAAAAAACCTAAATCTAATTTTTGTGAATTCTTGATTTTATGATTTTATAAAAAGAGTGATTAATTTTTGTGAAAAAAAATAATTAAGCAAAATAATTAAATAAGGAAATAAAAGAATAAAAGAAAAAGAATGGGCCTGAGTTGGCTGGAGGGGGGTGCAAATCTGAATTCTTTGGCCCAAATACTCCAAGCTTTGTTGACCATGCTTGATCTGGTGCAATGTTGACTTTGTAGAACACCATGGTTCTTCATTGCTGGCACATTGGATCTGGCTAGCTGGGCATCTAGTGGCCAGGCGTTGAGGGTGTATGATGGGCGTGTGATGGAGTATCGCATTGGATCTGCAAAGGGAAAATAAGAAAATGCATTTTGCTGGGACCTGGGATCAAACCCAAGCCCTTGTACTCCCTACCAATGAAGAGTTTCCAATTGAGCTACGTTGTAAACTTGTTATTATAATAATAATAAAACATAATATAAGAAAAGCAAAAAGAGCTGATTCCAAGGCGCGAAATTCAGACGTCCCAATGGCTTCTTGACACGCCAGCGTCTTCTTCCTAGCAACCGTCGTTTTAGAAAACAAGACTTTTACCTACAGACGTTCACTGTAGGTATAACCCTGCACATTTCAAAAATATTGTACACGTAAGATAAATGAAAGGTAATGGTACCAATAAACTCGTCTCATCCTCACGAGCATCAAGGTACCTAATTCAAGACCTAATTTTGCCTGTACAAAAATACCCTAAAAATAACTCAGAAACCCTAGCAATGGCAACATCATTTACATGCATCAAAAATGCAATTAAATGGCATGGTTAGCTTGCAAACATGATGACAAACACAAATATAACAATCAAAAGTGCTAATCATGCAAGAATTGCGATAATCGAATTGAAAAAATATGCCAAATCGTGTGAGGTGTAGTACGCGTTTCTGGGTGATCCAGGCCTTGCAAATGGTTGGGACAGCTTCCTGGGACGTCTAGCAATGGATTGGGATAGCTAGGATGGCTTGAGATGGCCTGTGGAGTGAAAACCAATTCACACTTTTGCCAACTTTTTTCAGTTTTGTTCTATGCTTCTCACCCCTATTTTTTGACCTGGAATTCTTCATTATATAACTTCGAGTGAATTAGGTTAACAAACTTGGACTAAATCTTTGCATTTATCCAAGATTTGATTTGATTTGCAAGCTATATGATATGTTGCTATTTTGAGCCAAATCATGCCTTTCTTGTACCAATTACCCTTGATTCGAATTGATCTTGTTAACTCAGCATATCTGGATTGCCAATCTGTCAAAAAAACAAATCAAAGCATATCTTTGTTAATTTTCATCATTTATTTGATTTAATTCACTTTTTAATTAATGAAAAATCAAAATAAATTGAAAAATGAAGCACATAATTGGTGAGTGAACATTTGAGTCGTGGACCACATTATAATTGAGGTGCAAGTATAAAAAGTTGGGCCCATTTAGCAAAAAATGCAAATTTGAGCACATTTGACTTTTGGCAATTTTACAAAAATGGTCAACTTGGCCAATGCATAACTCTCTCAATTTTGACCCTAGAGAGGTGTTCTTGGACTTTTTCGAAAGCTTAGGATATCCTATAAACAACCCTTTTTATCTCATCTCAATTGAGTCATCCATGTTCATGTATGAAGCTTTGACCCAAAAGGTGTTTTTGTTGACTTTTCAAAAAGACCTATAATGTCAAAAGTCATATCTTTTTGTGAGTGCATATTATGGACTTGGAAGATGAAGATGAATTGTAGGTAATTTCATCCTATTCAAAATGAGCTTTGGATGTGTCATTTCTGACAAAGAATGAGAAAGTTATGGTTGGTCAAAGTTTAGTTGACTTTTCCTATAAAACCCTAATTTAGCAACTTTTGGGTTTTGATGAATTGTGAGAAATCCTTGAGGAATCATGATCAACCCTTGATCAAATGATATATAATACTTCAAAAGGAGGATGTTGACCAAAAATCTTGAAGTTTGACTATATGTGGGCCACAGTTGACTTTTGACCTAGTACAGTTGATTTTCAGGCATTTGAGCCATTGACTGAGCTAACTTCTTCTACAAGGCTTGAAACTTGACATGGATGATCTTGAGAACATATTAGGACAATGGTGAGCATTTGAGTCCTTTGTGGCTCACATATCTTGATGAATATGGAAACCCTAATTTGAGGTATACTGTCTTAGGAGAGAGTTTGTCTGGTCAACTCTTGAACTTCCTTGAGCAATTTGGGGACCTCACTTGCCATTTGTTGAGTAAAATGAGAGGGAAAATTTTGGGGTACAACAGCTGCCCCTGTTCAATCTTCTTAAACCTGAGGATATAGATTGGCTCGTCTGCCTTTCGTGATCTGAAGGTGGAAGATGATTGAACACTATAGTGCCCAGAAATTTGCACTTGCATGAAGTGGCACTTGATTTGTGATATCGGGAATGGGCTTATAGATGCCATTTGGAAGATGAGGATTGAAAATTGTCGGGGATGGGCTTAAAGATTCCATCCGAAGAGGTGTCGATCATATAAGAGATTCCTTTGCGAGAACCCGTATACCTGTTGTTAAGGAGGACTTCGCTGGGGAATGCTGGTCTCTGTCTTGGGAGAAACAGAGTTTTAGGAGCTTCAATTTTTCGTTACTCTACTGGGGAATAACTCCGGTTTGAGGAAGCAGAAGTGAACTGCGTGTCTAGTCGGGGTATATGTTGCACTGCGACTTACTAGAGATATGCGAAACAAATCGTGTTTGATCGGGTCCCGATATTATAGTGTTGTGGACTGCTGTCTGGGGATAAGAGAGAAAGAACATGTATAGTAAGGTTATGAGAAGGAACCTGGATAGTAGGGTTACTTTGAGATGAAAGCCTAGATAGTAAGGCTATGAGAAGGAACCTTGGTCGTAGGGTTACTTTGAGATGAAAGCCTGGATAGTAGGGCTTGAGAAGGAACCTGAGTTGTAGGGTTACTTCAAGATGAAATCCTGGATAGTAGGGCTGTGAGAAGGAACCTGGATGGTAGGGTTACTTCTATATGAAATCCTGGATAGTAAGGCTGAGAGAAGGAACCTGGATAGTAGGGTTACTTCGATATAAAATCTGGGATAGTAGGGTTGTGATAAGGAACCTGGATAGTAGGGTTACTTCGATATGAAAGCCTGGATAGTAGGGCTTCAAGAAGGAACCTGGATAGTAGGGTTACTTCAAAATGAGTTTTGGTAAAATTGCAGAGGGAACCTAGGTAAAGTTGCTTTGTGATGAGTCTGTGTAGGACTTCAGGAGGAACCTGGGTAAGGTTGCTTTGTCGCACCGATGATTACTTTGTTTAGCTTCGAGTGTTGATCATGTATCTGCTGGAAATTGTTGATAATAACCGTCTTTCCTGAAAGAAATACATGGTTAGTTATGTGTGATGCATGAGATGCATTGTGATGAGGTTCTCAAAATAACTGTGATTATGTTAGATGTAATGTATGCACATGTCATGATGTATGAACATGAAATGCTGACGTAATAACCTGAGTCCGGGAAAATAAATCCCTGACTGCTATTTGGAGAGTATGAGAAATGGTATTCTTGACTGCTGTAAAAAACCATAGTTCCTCTACTTCTGTTGGGGATGGTGAACAAATATGACTAGTTGGGGATTCATATCCATTCGGCTGGTGGATATTCTGCCGGAAGAGACCCTGTCTGAGGATAACTCTGCGGGGAATAACTCGGTTGGAGAGGAGATACTTTGTTGACAAATCTGCTGATTTGGAGAAATAAACTCAGCTGGGGATGAATTTCCGTTGCTGGTGATAACGAATTCTGTTGGAGATTGAATTTCTGCTTGTGAGAGAAATAAACTCTGCTTGGGGAAAAATTACCGACTCACTCGCGATTGTGAACCTCAGTTGGGGAGAGTTGTGTCCTGTTCGGGAAATTTAACATCACTGTCTTTGGATACTTTTTACTCTGTGGGGAGTATATGTACCACTACTCATGTTCTCAAGCTGGCTCTATCCCGGTACTTGATGGGTAGAGTAACTGTAAAGTTTGGGCGCTTCTTATTTTTCCCTGTTCCTGGAATTACGAGTAATTATCTTTGTTTCTCATGTAAACACTTATGAGCAACAATCATTTTCAAATACATATATCAAAAATGAATCATTGGACGTTCTTGCAAAACAAAACAGAAAAATAAAAACAAATTGAAGTTTCTTGTGAAAATGACTTGTACTGATTTTTCAAAGTTAGCCTGTAATAGGCATTTTTGTACAAAGAGGCTGACGTCCTAGTAAGAGAACACCGTCGAAAGATAGAAATTACAATTTGTGTTAAAGAAAGAAAAAAAAAGCTATGTGGAACGACCCCATCGGGTTTCAACTTTGTTATTGCCTTTATATCTTCAAGCGTCTCATCACTTTGCTGATTGGTCGAAGGTGGATCAGATTGATTGGCTCCGTCCGAGCTTGATAGTCGATACCGAAGTCTGGTTGCGGGTTAATCCAATGAGACATAGTGTTACGCTTTGATCCCTAAATTTTTCCTGTATCTCCCTTTTGGGTTTTCAGTCCACCGGGATACCCTTTTTTTCCCAAGTCGCCTTTTCAGGTTTTCGACTTGTCGGGTGTACAGGTTTTTCATTTTCATCCCTTACTACTTTGCCCGAACCCTTTTGGTTAGCCGGGAAGCCCTTATTTTTGCCTAGGCCAGTCAACCTAGCGGGTCTTTGATTATGCGTAGTATCTTTTCACTATGTCTGCATTGATGGGGTGAGGAAGGTCGTCACCATCCATGGTGGTTAGAATCATAGCTCCTCCCGAGAAAATGTTCTTAACCACAAATGGCCCTTCGTATGTGGGGGTCCATTTTCCCCTGGGATCACCTTGCAGTAGTATGATGCGTTTGATCACCAGATCCCCGACTTGATATTCTTGACGTCTGACTTTCTTGTTAAAAACCTTGATCATTCGCTTTTGATACGTTTGACCATGACATATAGCAGTAAGTCTCTTTTCATCGATTAGATTCAACTGATCAAGTCGGGTTTGGATCCAGTCGTCTTCGTTCAAACTCGAATCCTTCATAATCCTGAGATAGGGTATCTGGACTTCGATGGGTAGGACTGCCTCCATGCCATACACCAAAGAGTAGGGTGTTTCCCCTGTCGACATCTGTGCTGAGGTACGGTACCCATGAAGAGCGAATGGTAACATCTCGTGCCAGTCTTTGTATGTCATCGCCATCTTCTATACAATCTTTTTGATGTTCTTGTTAGCTTCTTCAACAGCCCCGTTCATCTTCATCCGATAGGGAGAAGAATTATGACATTGTATCTTGAACTGTTTACAGAGCTCGGTGATCATTGTGTTGTTGAGATTTGTACCATTGTCAGTAATAATCCTCTCTAGGACACCATATCGACAGATCAGGTTGTGTCGGATAAACCACGCCACGGTGTTCTTGGTTACTGTAGCAAAAGATGCTGCCTCAACCCACTTTGTAAAATAATCAATGGCTACCAGAATGAAGCGATGCCCATTAGACGCGGTAGGTCTGATCTCGCCGATCATGTCGATGCCCCACATTTCAAAGGGCCAAGGAGTTGTCAAAACATTCAAGGGAACTGGAGGTACATGCACCTTATCAACATAGACTTAGCACTTATGACAGGTTCGAGAGTGCTGATAACAATCGGCTTCCATAGTGGACCAGTAGTATCCTACCCATAGGATCTTCTTCGCCATGGTATGTCCACTGGAATGAGTTCCGAAAATTCCTTCATATAAATCTGTCATGATCCTCTCTGCGTCGCTCTTGTCTACACACCGTAGTAAGGTTGAATCATGGTTACGCTTATAGAGGATCCCATTTCTAAGAAAGAACTTTGCAGCGAACCTTCTCAGAAACTTCTTATCGTTAACAGATGCCCCCTCGGGGTATTCTCAAGCCTCAAGATACCTCTTGACTTCGTGAAACTAGGGTTTGTCTGCCACTTCTTCGGTGTCGATCTCACAGCAGTGTGCGGGTTCATCTAACCTCTCAATGGTAATCTGGGGAGCTTCATTGTCCCACCTAACTTTGAACATAGAAGACATGGTAGCTAGCGCGTCCTCCAGCTGGTTCTCTTCTCGTGGGAAATGTTCAAAGGTTATCTCAAAGTGTGGGAGCAATGTCAGTACATACTCTTTGTAAGGAATGAGATTCGGGTGCTTCGTATCCCACTTGCCTTTGATCTGACTTATCACCAGAGCCGAATCCCCGAATACACTTAAGAACTTAATCCTCAGGTCAATAGAAGCTCGAAGACCCATGATACATGCTTCATACTCCACCATATCGTTGGTGCAGTTGAAACATAATTGGGCGGTGAACGGAGTATGACAACCCTCAGGAGATATAATTACAGCACCAATGCCGTTATCCAATGCATTCGAGGCTCCATCAAAATACATAGACCATCGGAATCCCTCCTCGGGTCCTTCATCCGGTCCAGGTTCTTTGCAGTCGGTTACCAACATGATATTCTCATCCGGGAACTCGAAATTCATGGACTGGTAGTCATCCATGGCCTGATGCGCCAAATGATCCGCCAATACACTCCCCTTGATTGCTTTTTGGGTTGTGTATTGGATGTCGTACTCGATTAAGATCATCTGCCATCTTCCTATTCTTCCGGATAAGGCGGGCTTCTCGAAAATATATTTGATCGGATCCATCTTTGATATCAACAAGGTAGTGTGAGTCAGCATATACTGTCTCAGTTGGTGAGCAGCCCATGCCAAAGCACAACAAGTTTTCTTGATCAATGAGTATCAGGTCTCACAGTCGGTAAACTTTTTTCTAAGGTAGTAAATTGCATGCTCTTTTCGACCAGACTCGTCATGCTGCCCCAGCACACACCCCATTGAACTGTCTAGCACTGTCACGTATAATATCAAAGGTCTTCCTTCAACTGGAGGCATCAGAATTGGTGGTTCTTGAAGGTATTATTTGATTCTTTCAAAAGCAGTCTGGCATTCATCATTCCACTTTACCACTTGATCTTTCTTCAGCAGCTTGAAGATTGGCTCACAAGTAGCAGTCAGATATGAAATGAACCTGGCGATGTAATTCAAATGTCCCAAGAAACCTCTAACTTCTTTTTCTATGCGGGGAGCCGGCATCTCTTGTATGGCTTTTACCTTTACAAGGTCTACCTGAATACCTTTGTCACTGACAACAAAACCCAGAAGCTTACCAGACCTTACCCCGAAGGTACACTTGCTCGGATTCAACCTCAGCTTGTACGTCTTCAACTTGTCAAACAGTTTCTGGAGATGATCAAGGTGCTCTTCCTCAGTCTGGGACCTGACTATCATGTCATCAACATAAACCTCAATCTCGTGGTGAATCATATCATGGAACAAAGCGACCATGGTGCGTTGATAAGTTGCCCCAGCATTCTTCAACCCAAAAGGAATTACCTTATAACAGAAGGTGCCCCACTGTGTAACGAAGGTTGTCTTCTCCGTGTCCTCAGGAGCCATCTTGATCTGGTTATAGCCAGAAAAACCATCCATGAAGGAGAAGATCTTGTGTTGCGCAGTATTGTCGACTAGAACATCGATGTGAGGAAGTGGGAAGTCATCCTTGGGGCTTGCCCTGTTCAGATCTCTGTAGTCCACACACATCCGTACCTTACCGTCCTTCTTAGGTACCAGAACGACGTTGCCAACCCACTGCGGATAAGAAGTGACAGTTAAGCATCTTGCGTCGAACTGTTTCATGACCTCTGCCTTGATTTTCTCTGACATTTCAGGGTGTATACGGCGGACCTTCTACTTTACCGGAGGGCAGTCTTCTTTAGTCAGCAGGCGATGTACCTCAATATCAGTGTCCAAACCAGGCATTTCTTCATAGGACTAGATGAAGATCTCAACATAGTCGTGTAGCATATGTATTAACCGTTGTTTGACACTAGGATCCATATTCGCACCTATTTTAACCTCTTTCCTATCTTCCTCTGTACCCAAATTCACTTACTCAACTGGCTCTTCATGAGGCTGTGTGGCCCTTTCTTCCTGCCATAATAGTCTAGCAAGTTCTCCAGGCACCTGACAATCATCCTCACCTTCGTCCTCGGCTTGGTTGATCGGATTTTTGAAGTCATAACTGGCAGTAGCAGAGCTGTTATCAATGGGATCCAGAGTGGATATGGATCTGCAGTATGATACGTGAGTGTGTGTAAGAGAATAGCTGTTTTGATAAAGTGAGAGACAGAAAAAAGAAAAAAAACAAGGAGCACAAAATTTGTATGCAGGAAACGTCTAATGCTTTATTAATGATATATGAAATGACAAATAATAGCCCTCACAAGCAAAGCCAAGGTGCCTCGGGCAAGGCACCAGGCTGTAAAGTTTCAAATTGTTTATTATAAATCTTAAAATAAATGAGTCAATTACTGCAGAATAAAAGAAACAGGTATGAAGTCCCTAGCCGTCCAGTTATTCGGTCCACCGTTGGTTGTTGGGTAGATCCAGTTGTCGATGTCAGAATCTTCCTCACTGTCTTCAATTGTATTAATTCCCCGATTGCTGATGTGTAGAGGAGGTCTTCCATCCTGAACACGCCTAACATCCCTTTGAGCCCCTATAGTAAAGCCCAAACCAAATTTGTCAGTTTTGTGAGTAAAATCAGGGAGCTGACCCCAATTGGTACACCCACCTTCTTCAACCACAGCCCTGGCGTCCTTGAGAGAAGCCATCTTCAACGGAGGTTTGTTGGTAGTAACTTCAGTTGATGCCAATACCTGAGGGACCTCTTCAAAATTCTGACAAGGAGTTTCTATGATTTCCTTGTCCATCTCTACATAGCGGAAGGAATTGAGGTGACTCACCATATATTCTTCTTCACCTTGCACTGTGACAATCATTCCCTTTACCAGATACTTTAGCATTTGATGGAGTGTGGAAGTAACTGTCCCAGTCTCATGGATCCAAAGACGACCCAGCAAGAAAGAATACGACGACCTGATATCCATCACGTAGAAGGTGGACCCAAAAGTCTGAGAACCCACTTTGACAGGGATATCCACCTCCCTGTGCACCATTCTCTTTGATCCGTCAAAAGCCCTTACCACAATGTTACTAGGCTTTAGAGTCAAACCCTCACAATCCAAACGGTCCAACGCTTTCTTTGGCAGAACATTCAGTAAAGACCAGGTATCTACCAACACATGAGCCATAGTGGTGCCCCTGCACTCAATCGAGACACGCAGAGCATCATTATGCTTCCTTCCTTTCGCTGTCAGATCCACATCTGAAAAACTCAGCCCATTGTCAGCAGTCAGGCTAGCCCTACAATCTTTGAACTGATCTGCTGAAGTTTTCTGCAACACATGCGCAGTCTTGAGAAATGAAATCAAAGCCTTCGCATGGGCTTCACAACACAACAACAAAGACAACATGGATATATTCGATGGGGTCTGCCTCAGCTGCTTGACCACATTGTAGTCGCTCTTCTTAATGATTTTCAGTATTTCTTCTCTTTCTTGTTTAGAGGCTTCCACAATGATTTTCTTAGGTGCCTCCGTCCGGGCAGGCTCACCTATAATTTCCTTGCCCTGAGTCCCATATGGCTCAATAGCAGGGGTAACAACTGGAGTAGGAACAAGAGAAATGTTAGGAGTGCTGGTTGGAGCAGCAGTTGGAATAACAGTAGGCTTGATGATCTTCAGAGCAATCTCAGGAGAGAAAACCCTTCCACTTCGGGTAACCTTACTAGTCTCGACAATATTACTGACATCAGTATCAGCTTCTTCATTCTTCAGATCTTGTTTAATGCCATGATAGTACACATCAGCACCATAATTCCATGGGACAGCCTTGTCTGAGGTGTACGGGATGGGACCAGGAACAGTGATTATCAGCGGAGTAATTCTTTGAACATGTGTAATCCTAACAGGTCTTCTCGAGGAAACCTTGGAAGGATTGGCGGAAATGGTTATAATAGCGACGTCTTCAATGGGAACAACAGGGAACATAGTATTCTCGAACAAAATCTCTTTATTATCCATCAGGCGCTGAACACCAGACTTCAACAAACGACAACTAGAAGGTAGAATCGAACACATGTGGTAACCTTCACCACAACCCGGAAATAAACCGGCCAATAGCAAATTCTTCTTAACACTCATAAGAGGAGTAGAAATTTATTCAACAGAGGTCACAAACAAATTAGTGTCAACAACATTAACTCCACGACCATGTTTGGGCATGGGAGCAGTTATAACATTCGGCTTTTCTAGAGCATCGAACTCTATCTTCTTGTACTTTGTTTCTCAGAGCCCAGCAATCATTTGTATCGTGGCCAGGCCTCTCAGAATGATAGGCGCACCATGCATTGGGATTGTATCTGGAAGAGGTAGTGTTTGGATTCTTGGGAGCCTCTCTCAAGGTTGACAAGTTGGATTTTAATAAGTGAGGTAGAACTTCATCCAAAGTCATGTTGATGCGGGTAAACTGCCGTTGTGGTCTTTCCACCCTTTGTTGATTGTTGCGTTGTAGAGCAACTGCGGATCTTGGTATCACTACAGCATTTACCGTTTGACGGTGTTCAGATCTGCTTTGGCCCCTCGGCCTATAAATTTCACTGGCTTCCTTCTTACCAACGAAAGGCTTCTTTGCTGAACTCGAGGAGGCGTCCTTCTATATTTTACCACTCTAAATTCCAGCTTCTACTCTTTCTCCAATTAAAATCATCTCAGTGAAACCAAATGATGAGCTGCCGATTAAGTAATTGAAAAATGGACCTAATAGTGTTCCTAGAAACATATCAAACAACTCCCTATCAGACAAAGGGGGTTGAACTCTCCCAACCAGGTCTCTCCATTTTTTAGCATAATCTTTAAAACCTTCGCCTGTACCCATGGACATACTCTGGAGTTGAGTACGAGTGGGAGCAAGGTCGGAATTGTACTGATACAACTTGTAAAAAGCAGCAACAAGATCTTCCCAGTTTCAGACACTGGCTCCCTCCAACTGGTAGAACCATTCAAGCTAAGTCCCTGACAGACTATCTTGAAATAAGTGCACCCACAAATTTCGGTCAGCGATGTAGGGTTGAATCTTCCTGACATACGAGCGGAGATGGAGTTTTGGGCAGGACACTCCATCATACTTGGAAAAAACTGGAGCTTTGAACTTCTGAGGGATGACCACTCCCAATACCAGACCCAATTCTTGAAAATCCAACTCAGGTATCCTCTGAACTTCCATGGCACTCAGACGATCCTCTAACTGTTTGCTCATCGTTATAATCAGTATCATTGTCAGAGACTGCAGGACTAGGGTCCTTTTCTCCTTCTTGGTTCTCCCCTTCCTTGGATGAAGAGGTCAGATCAGTTTGTTGCTTCAACCTTTCTCCAAACCTTCTGCTCATATTCAGAATACTGACAACCTTCTTCTTCTTCTTCTTCTCTTTCAGAATGAGGGCTTTCAGATCCTCTTTCCCTTTTGCCAGACTTATGAACATCTTTTGGAACTGGGTGTTCTATGCCTGAAGATCTTTGATGGCTTGATCAGAAGACATTTCTACTGAAATAAATAGCGAAAAAAATGAGAAACCTGTAGTGGTACCTGTAATGATGTGTATAATAATGGGATGCACATGTAATGATTTCAAAGACTTCGGGAAATTTAAATTTGCAAACCAAAATAAACAAAAACTTTATTAGCTTAAATTTGAAAGTTCAACATGCCTTTAAAGCGTTGCAAATAAGTAAATAAAACAAATCTAAAACTAGAAAAGAAAAATCAAAAGTCCCATGGACACTTTCGCTTTGTGCTGATATAATCATTGAGTACTCTTTCTTCTTGGAGCTGCCTGGTGAGCTTTAAAACCTTCCTCTCTTGATCATGGAACTGTTCCCTGTAGGTATCCTGCTCATTCTTCAGCTGAATCCAAGACCTCTATAACTCTCTAAGATCAGTGGGCATGTAAGGATAAAGAACCGTGTAAGGAATGCCTTCTTCAGTAGTGGGCTCCATAATCACTGGTAATACGGCCACATAAGGCATCATAAGCTTCTGGGCCCGAGCTCGTACCCATTGGAGGTAAGGCTCCATAGGAATGGAAGTCTTTGGTCCTAAATCTTTGGGGTCAGATCTGTTTACCATGCCCCAAGCTCGTATGAACCTCCGACGATACTCATTAACATCATCCTCATAGTTGAATACAATGCCCTCAATAAGTAACTCATGGGGACCATCCCTTCGAGCATGACCAAATTGTCGCAAAGCTAGACAAGGATTGTAAGTTATACCTCCTTTGATACCAAGTAATGGGACATTAGGGTACTCCCCACAACGGTCAATAATAGCAATGTCTTCCATATCTCGGGAACACCAAAGAATATTTGTATGAGCGAGTGATAGTATCCTTTGCGACCAACCCAAACCTTCTTCGTTCTTTGATACAGACTTAGGGAGGTGAGAAATAAACCACCTCGACAGCAACGGAATGCAGCACATAAGAGTCCCTCTTCTCTTCATGGTACGAGTATGGAGAGCGTGTAAAATATATCCAAGCAAGGTAGGCACAGGGTTGCGAGAAAGGAAAATCTTGATAGCATTCACATCTACGAAGGAGTCCGGATTAGGGAAGCGAACTAAACCATAGATAAGAAGAGCCAAGACCTTCTCAAAAGCCTGAAAATCCAAATCATCCCAAAATAGACGAGCCTTGTCTATCAGAAATTTGGCTAGAAAACCCTCGAATCCACTTCGAGTTTCCCAATTGGATACCACGTCGGCCCGTTTCAAATGCAAAGCTGATGCAATGACTTCTGGCTTAGGAACTTCTTCTATACCTGTGAAGGGTACCTGTTCAAGAATGGGTATGCCCAATAGCTGAGAGAATTCTTCCAAGGTGGGTACCAACTGATAATCTAGAAAGGTGAAGCAGTGATGCTTGGGATCGAAGAACTGAAAAAGTACACTCATCATCTGTTCATCAAAGTTTGAAGTAACCAGGCTGAGAAGTTGACAGTGTCTATTAATGAAAGTAGAAGTTTCAGAGACACTTGATACTAGCTCTTTGAGTTGGGAAGGTATCTGCACAAAGCTGATTTGGATAGTATTTCTACGCACGGAAGCCATGATTTGCAAAACAAAAAAAAGATAAATTCACTTGGTCTTTGAAATGGTTAGTGTAATGAAGCATGAATGCCATGTTATGATGCATGATGTCATGATAAACCACGGGTATAGGAAACACAGGTATTGCAAACACAGTCAAATCACACAAAGCCCTTAGGTGTAAGGCTTGCATGAGGTCAAAGGTAATACCCTCTTGAATTTAAGTTGGTTTCAAACCTGTCCTAAAAAAAGTAATCGGGTTCTAGAGGATCTCAATATCACTAACCATCCTTTATCGGTCATGGTTTCAGCTCACGCAATCTTTTCTTATGGCCGAAATATTCCGAAAGTATGATCTCAATGAGTGCAACATCGAGTATCAACCAGTTCTCAGCTCTACACCGAGGCCGGATATCTCGCTACTTTCTAATGGCCAAGTTGTTCAACTAAGGTTCGTTAGTGCTTCACGACACCATGCAGCGGCCCCGTATTCTCCTCGTTTCACCACAAGGGATACCGGTACCAACCAAAGTGCCACACCAATGTAGCTACTGCTTCAACCGTATCGGTCTACACCGTACAGTTCCCTCATAGTCTATTGCTACTTACCTAATGAGTGCCCCCAGATCCGAGTATAGGATCTATAGTAACCCCAAACAAAACCCATAAAAATAAAGCAAACAAAGCAATCAAGAGAAGCAATTTTGATGACCTAGATCCTAAGGTATACCCCACTTATAATTCCCTAACAGAGTCGCCAGTTCTGGCAATACGGTGGCAGAACCGACTGTTTAATACTGGTTTGCGTTTTGCGTTTTTTATTCGCAAAATGTCGCGGTAAGCAAGAGTCGCCACCGACTTTTATTTCATCCAATCGGAAAGGAAAAAAGCACAAAAAAAATCCTTTTTCGAGATTTTGAGTACGGGGGGTAGATTATTGAAAGGGAAGGTGTTATCACCCTTTCTATCCATGGTTTTCCATGGGCTCTTAGGTACTTGCTCATTTTTAAATTGCTTGTGTTTGTTTGCTTGTTTTTGAAAAATGTTTTACTTCGTGATAGCCCATGCATCAGTCCTCAAGAGTGTGACGAAGTTTGTTTTGAAAATTTATTTTGAAAGGTGTTGGTGTGAAAACTTTTGATTTGAGAAAGTACCTACTAGCATCTACCTACTCGAAAAAAGATCGTTTCTATTCTTGTTTCCTTTAGACAGTGCTATCCTACTATTGAGAAATAGGTAGCACCATCGTTGGAGTTGTAAGGGTCAATTCGAAAGGGACGTACGGTCACTAAAGCAATGTTAGGACACCTTAGTAGTAGTCCTAGAGTCTTAAGATCTTTTTCGAAGCAACATTTTTGAGGCAACATTTCTGAGGCAACATTCGAATGGGACATTTGATCTTTTTAGACGGGAGGGCAACCACTAAGACACCCTATGCTTAACGATCGTTTACCGAAGGAAACCGAAGTGAGAGTATACCCTAAGAATGAATATGTGCGAGTGATTTATTTTCAGTTTATCATCTTTGCACATTAGGGTTTTCTAACCATTTTAATTTTGTCATGCATTCTTGCCATACAATCTTATTAGCATACATCTAGACAGTTAAATATTTGCGGGAATTAAAAATGTGAGAGAATAAACCTAGCTATTACAAGGCTTCGGGGAGGGGGATTAATTACATAGCCAAAAATGGGGGATTTAAACAGTAAATAAAAAACCTAAGTTTACTATTACAAACCCTGAACAGTTACAAAATAATGGCAAAATAATTAACAAGCGCGCGGCGAATTAAATGCGAGGCGATTAGGGTTTTGACCCTTTGACTAATCCTACTTGCAATTGATTAAAGAAAAATCATTTTTGTCATGTTTTGTTATTTGAGAAAATAAGGAATAATTAAATTGCAAAGAAAATCCTAAGTTCTAATTAATGTTAATTTTTGGAAAATAAATAAATCAATGAAAAGCAATTAATTCTAAACAACCTATTTTTGTATTTTTATTTTATTTGCAAAAAAAGAAAACAATTAAATCAAGAATTAAATCTAATTTTTCTAGTTGATTTTAATTGTGAAAAACAAATTAAAGTTGTTCTAAATGAAATTAAGCTAATTAATTAAATTAAATTCGGTAAAAAAAACCTAAATCTAATTTTTGTGAATTCTTGATTTTATGATTTTATAAAAAAAGTGATTAATTTTTGTGAAAAAAATAATTAAGCAAAATAATTAAATAAGGAAATAAAAGAATAAAAGAAAAAAATGGGCCTTAGTTGGCTGGAAGGGGGTGCAGATCTGAATTCTTTGGCCCAAATACTCCAAGCCTGGTTGACCACGCTTGATCTGGTGCAATGTTGACTTTGTAGAACACCATGGTCCTTCATTGCTGGCACGTTGGATCTGGCTAGTTGGGCATCCAGTGGCCAGGCGTTAAAGATGTATGATGGGCGTGTGATGGAGTATCGCATTGGATCTACAAAGGGAAAACAAGAAAATGAATTTTACTGGGACCTGGGATCGAAACCAGGCCCTTATACTCCCTACCAATGAAGTGTTGCCAACTGAGTTGCGTTGTTAACTTGTTATTATAATAATAATAAAACATAATATAAGAAAAGCAAAAAGAGCTGATTCCAAGGCGCGAAATTCAAACGTCCCAATGGCTGCTTGATACGCCAGCGTCTTCTTCCTGGCAACCGTCGTTTTAGAAAACAAGACTTTTACCTATAGACGTTCACTGTAGGTATAACCCTGCACATTTCAAAAATGTTGTACACGCAAGATAAATGAAAGGTAATGGTACCAATCAACTCGTCTCATCCTCACGGGCATCATGGTACCTAATTCAAGACCTAATTTTTCATGTACAAAAAAACCCTAAAAATAACTCAGAAACCCTAGCAATGGCAACATCATGTACAGGCATCAAAAATTCAATTATGGCATGGTTAGCTTGCAAACATGATGAAAAACATGAATATAACAATCAAAAGTGCTAATCATGCAAGAACTGTGATAATCGAATTAAAAAAATATGCCAAACCGTGTGAGGTGTAGCGCGCGTTTCTGGGTGTTTCAGGCCTTGCAAATGGTTGGGAAAGCCTCCTCGGACGTCCAACAATGGATTGGGATAGCTAGGATGGATTGAGATGGCCTGTGGAGTGAAAACCAATTCACACTTTTGCCAACTTTTTTCAGTTTTGTTCTATGCTTCTCACGACCTCTAACCCATGTTTTTTGACCTGGAATTCTTCATTATATAACCTAGAGTGAATTAGGTTAACAAACTTGGACTGAATCTTTGCATTATCCAAGATTTGATTTAATTTGCAAGCTATATGATATGTTGCTATTTTGAGCCAAATCATGCCTTTCTTGTACCAATTTCCCTTGATTCGAATTGATCTTGTTAACTCAGCATATCTTGATTGCCAATATGTCAAAAAAAAACAAATCAAAGCATATCTTTGTTAATTTTCATCATTTATTTGATTTAATTCACTTTTTAATTAATGAAAATCCAAAATAAATTGATAAATGAAGCACATAATGGGTGAGTGAACATTTGAGTCGTGGACTACATTATAATTGAGGTGCAAGTATAAAAGGTTGGGCCCATTTAGCAAAAAATGCAAATTTGAGCACATTTGACTTTTGGCAATTTTGCAAAAATGATCAACTTGGTCAATGCATAACTCCCTCAATTTTGACCCTAGAGAGGTGTTCTTGGACATTTCAGAAAGCTTAGGATATCCTCTAAACAACCATTTTGGTCTCGTCTCAATTGGGTCATCCATGTTCATGTATGAAGCTTTGACCCAAAAGGTGTTTTTGTTGACTTTTCAAAAGGACCTATAATGTCAAAATTCATATCTTTTTGTCAGTGCATATTATGTACTTGGGAGCTGAAGATTAATTGTTGGGGATTTCATCCTCTTCAAAATGAGCTTTGGATGGGTCATTTCTGATAAAGTATGAGAAAGTTATGCTTGGTCAAAGTTGAGTTGACTTTTCCTATAAAACCCTAATTTAGCAACTTTTGGGTTTTGATAAATTGTGAGAAATACTTGAGGAATCATGATAAAACCTTGATCAAATGATAGATAATACTTCAAAATGAGGATGTTGACCAAAAATCTTGAAGTTTGACTGTATGTGGGCCACAGTTGACTTTTGACCTAGTAAAATTGATTTTCAGGCATTTGAGCAATTGACTGAGCAAACTTCTTCTACAAGGCTTGAAACTTGACATGGATGATCTTGAGAACATATTAGGACAATGGTGAGCATTTGAGTCCTTTGAGGCTCACATATCTTGATGAAGATGGAAACCCAAATTTGAGGTATACTGTCTTAGGAGAGAGTTTGTTTGGTCAACTCTTGAACTTCCTTGAGCAATTTGGGGACCTCACTTGCCATTTGTTGAGTAAAATGAGAGGGAAAATTTTGGGGTACAACAGTAATGCTAGAAGTTTGCTGCAGGTTTGGGTGAAGCAAAGCATCTTGCATTTCATTCCTTATTGTTGATCATTGTGTGCATTTTGATGAGTGAAAAAGGAGTGGGAAATGAGTATTATGCGTGTGACAAATCTGGCTTGTTGCAAAAGTGTAAATGTTTTGCTGAAGCTTATGACATGCCTCTTTACCCTAAACATAACTCTAATAACTCTAGATCAATTGGCTCAAGCTTGTTCTTAACGGAAAGAGAAAAGTAAGGAGAATAACTCTCGTGTTGAAAGAGATTTGAATTGAAGCTTGGAGATGCCTTAAATCTGAGTATGAAAGCATGATGGTGATGACTGATCAATCCTGACAGGGCAGGCCATGCGCATGCGTGCATGGATTGCATGCTGGTAACTTTATCAACTTTGAGAGCTCAATTTCCAATAATGATATCTTCTTCATTCTTGAGCCGAATGGCATGATCCAAAGAGCCAAATGAAGCTTGCATATCTAGCTACAATTCCCCTTTGATCAATTTTCAAATTAAAACTTGAATTTAAAGATGAACTACCATGAACACGGGCACGCCAAGTGTTTGATGTAATGGTTGTACTAACGTGCGCGCGAAACAAATATTCTGGCCAGAAAGATAGCATCGCATGCCCTTATGTTCATTCCATTGTAACTCTCACCATAATGCTCAGAATGATATTATCTTTAAATTTAAATTGAAGAGGACACAAATATCTCTAACTTTGATGTTTAAACATTTTTGAAATTATGATCAATTCATTAAGAAAAATGATGGTGAAGGTGTGCCCACTACATGCTTGGTGAAATTTCGCGCACGAGGCGTCCTTTGCTGGGTAACTCACAAATGCTTCACTTTTGAGGTTTGAGAACACATTAACAAACTCGTAGGTTTTCTATCAAGCTTTCCAAGCATATAAGATTTTTCCCCATTGGATAAAAAATGAGAGAGTTATGAATGTCCATAATTCAGTACTATAGGACTTAAAGACTTAGAATTTTCTTTCTAAATGTCCAAATACGTTCTTGAACAAGTTATCTCCATTTTGATATTTTCTCTTGATTTTGTAACACCAATGATCATGAAATATTAAAATAGAATACTTGAATTGATGGTTGACCGAAATTCCACTTGGTCAACTTTGACTTTGGTTGACTTTTAGTTAAAATGACTATTTTGCCCCTTTTGATCAATTAAACTTCTTTCAATCAAAATTGATGGTCAACCTTCCATTGATACTCATAAAGATGTTAAGGAGCATGGAATCAAATATTTCCCAAGAAATAAAATATTTCTTGATTAAACCAAAAACCCTAATTTTGGCTCTCTATGTTAGGAGATGATGACCAAGATTCAAAACCCTCATTCTCCTGGACAAATTGAGAAATTCTTTGAACAAAGATGTCTTATATAATGATGAGGAGATGATGCTTCACACATTTGTATTTTGTAAGCCTCAGACTCCTCAACTGATCAAAACCCTAATCTTGAGAGATGAACAGTGGAAATGTGATTCTTCTCCAAACTTTGCAAATTTCCAACTTCTAATGATCATACGGGACAAATGGAATGTCTACCAATATAAGAAAACCTTGTAGATTTGAGAGAGTTTAAAGATTGAAGACATGAGATCCTCTTTTGCATTGATTGACCAAGCAAACATCCTCTAGAGCTTGCAGAAGAACTTTGGAACTTGAATACCCTAATCCTTACCATGAGAATGTATGAATATGTATGATGAAGCATAAGCCATGTAACTAAAATGAAGAGGGAAAATTTTGGGGTGCAATAGTTTCCCTTATTCAATCTTCTTTAACTAGAGGGTGAGATTGGCAATATCCTTTCGAACAACCCCGACAAAAGAGGATTGAATACTCAATAGAACCATAAAATTTGCACTTTAAAGCCAGCCGGGAAAAGGTGGACTTGCTGGGGATAAGGATATGCGTATAAGGAGACTGGTCAAAACAGGATCTTAACATGGCAAGGGGTGATCAAAAAACCTAATTGGAAATGTTAGCTAAGGTAACAGAAGTTAAACCCGATCCAAATGGATGAACCATAGAGAAGGGACTGATCAAAATAAAACCTAAACAAGGGAAGGAAATGATCAAAACATAACCTAACCGGAAATGTTAGATAAGCTAACAGAAGGTAAACCTGATCCAAACAGATGAACTAGAGAGAAGGAACTAATCAAAACAGAACCTAAACAAGGAAAGTAAATTATCAAAACATTACCTAACCGAAAATGTTAGATAAGCTAACAGAAGGTAAACCCGATCCAAACGGATGAACCAGAGAGAAGGAACCGATCAAAACAGAACCTAAACAAGGGAAGGAAATGATCAAAACATAACCTAACCGGAAATGTTATCTAAGCTAACAGAAGGTAAACCCAATCCAAGCGGATGAACCAGAGAGAAGGAACTGATCAAAACAAAACCTAAACAAGGGAATGAAATGATCAAAACATTACCTAACGGGAAATGTTAGCTAAGCTAATAGAGGATAAACCCGATCCAAACGGATGAACCAGAGAGAAGGAACTGGTCAAAAGACAACCTAAACAAGGGAAAGAAATGTTCAAAACATAACCTAACCGAAAATGTTGGCTAAGCTAACAGAAGGTAATGTTTAATATACGAAAAAAAGAATGACCAAAGGTGACTCCTAATCAAGATACAACAATCAAAGACAGACCAATCGATGGGAACAAAATTGGTCAAAAGACATAATTTTAGAGGGAAAGCACTAACCAAAGGAAGACTTACTGGGGTACCACGTTCCTGGTTCAATTAGGAAAACTGGACGAGAATTTTGACCAAAGTAAAAGTGATCTCCGAATCAAAGGCGAACTTTACAAGAGAAAGAGACCGGCCGAGGGGTACTCTGACAAGGATTTCCAAAACATATTGGACTTTCAAGAGGTTATGAATATGCAAAAATTACTATATCCCTTAAACAAAAGGTGGGGTATTAATTCTTCGAGAGTGGCAATTATCTGTATTACCACACAACAAACATGGATACTTGAGTATTTGAGAAATAAGACAAGTTTATACACCGACTCAATCTTGTACTCTGGCGACTAAGCAAACTTGAGTAAAATGAACGAGCGCTTGCAAGGGAAAACCACGACTCACTAGGGCATGGAAAGCACCAGAAACCCGACTGGTGGTAGATCAAAACAAACTCCGCTGGGGAAATAAAATAGGATCTTCATAGGCTTGCTGTAGAGATAATTCATTTATGAGCGCGTAACAAACTGGTTACCAAAGGTGAACACAATTTTCTTATACTTATGCATATTTGAATTTTCATAGCATAAATCTCCATAAAATGGAAATGCTACGCGTTTTGGTAGATGTAATGAAATGATGCATGTTTTAGCAATGCATGAGGAACATCCGGTAACAAACAACTGTTGAGAAGTCAATGAACTCTTGAACGAAGATCTTTGCATATCTAGTCATCCTGAACTCTAGTGAGGAAAACTATGAAAATAAATTTCCACCCTGAAAGAATCTTGAACTCTGCTCAAACTCTCAACCCCCTGGAGAAAAAATCCAATCCCCTCCTGGTGAGAAAAACTTCGCTGGGGGTAGAGACTTTTACTAGGGATCACAGAAACTCTTTGAACAAAAAGAATTCTATTAAGATCACGTTGGGGATAACAACTAGAAGTGATAAACTTCACTTGGGGAAGAAGAGAAAACCTCTGTACCACAACATAAAATTTGCAACTCTACCATGGAATTCTCCAACAATACTCTCCTACTAATGATAAGAGACCCTTGAACAAAAACATCAATGCATATTACTTCAAAAAAGCCAAGGACTTGAATCGTTAGGGAGTAAACATCCTTGATGATCAATCATCTCTTCAAGGAACTTTATAGGGAAAATATCCCTAGGAAACACACTTCACGAGGAGTCAAACATCAACCTCATCAGGGATAACACCACCAGGATGGAAATCTTCACTTGAGAATAACAAACATCTTGGGATGAAAGCTTTACTGGGGACATCTCAACAAAATCTCCTACCATCGGGGATGTAAGAGTTTATAATTGGAACTCCTACATACACCATACTGGGAAGAGAAAGCTTGCTCCATTGCGGAATAAAGGCGAATTCATCCAGAATATCCCTGAAACTCGGCTTTGACTTGGGATACAAACTACCTCTACTACTGAGCATCAGAGAAGCTTTGGATGGTGGCGTCAATAACACCAACCATACTGGAGATAGCCATTTCTGCAAAACCTCTTTATCAAAGAATTGCACTGGGGAAAATAGTGCAAACTTCACTGAAGAGTAGCATGCGTATTTCACGAGAAAGACAAAAGCTTATATTTAACGGAGAAGCCGCAACATGTCGACTTCAAAGGGAGGATATCAATAATCCTTCAATAAAACCATAATGAACAAACTGCAATGAAGATAAAGAGCGTATTCAAACAAAGGTAAAACCTCGCTGGGGCCACATGATTATGTCTTGAGCAGAAGCGAGCATTCACTGGGGATATTGGATCTCATTCTGCACAAAGTGTATATCACATTGACATGCCCTAGTATGTGGTGGCTACCTTAGCCATCATATCAGACATCTGAAACTCTAAGCAATTTCGTTTACCTGTATCATGTACTATAAAGCTTTTAATGTTTTAAATGCAAAGTTTATAAGAAATGATGAATATCTTCTGCACTCAAAACATTAAAACAAAATAAAAAACAAATCTGCACAATTTGAAAAAAAACATTTTTATTGATTGACCAGCCTATAATAGTGTAGCAGTAGAAATGTTGAGACTAAGCCATTGGATTGATTTGACTCGCACAAATCAAATAAAAATCTCACTTAGCTAAAAGAGAGAGGAGGCGCCAAGTGGGATGACGCCTAGGGAAAGAAGGGGAGTGTAGGCGCCAAGTGGGATGGCTCCTCCCTTGGGGAGTTTTCTGAAACATGGTTATTTGCGATTTTTTTAATACATGGTTATTCCAAAAAAAATCTTTAAATTTTGCACTTTATTTTCTGCACCTTTTTATGTAACTGCCCCAAAGCCCTGTAATAGCTTAGGATTTACTTTCCGCACCTTTATTTTTCTGTATATTTTATACTATTAGTAACTAGGCGTGTATGGAAAGATCTAAAAAAACAATCGATAGATAACCCTAATATAAGATAAATAACTTAATTGAACACACTATTCACACTTTACGCCTCTAAGGTAACCTCTCTTTGTTGCCATCGGAAACATGGTCATGTCCCTCGAAAGTGGGGATACTTTAGCAAAGTCCCTTTGAATAAAGATCATAGTCCCTCGATGACCCTTCGATATTGCCTATGAAAAATGATCTAATCCCTCTGATACAATTGCTAGAGTATCTCTATGTGTTTCCTTCGATACCATACGATGACTCTTCGTTTGTCCCTTCACATCCAATAGATAGGGAAACTTACCAACTAATGGTACAGATATCACTATCTCTAAAGGAGAAGGAAAAGAATAAGAACGACCTTGAATGGGTAAGAACTGTTAATCGCTTGCTCACAATCTTTTATAAAAAAAACATTTTTACACATAACACTTTCAAAATATTTTCAAACACTTTATACGCGTTCTTGATGACTGATACAAGAATCATTACAAAGTTAGCTATACTTTAGGCTTTTCAAAATATTTTTCAGACAAATTACACAAACAAAGAATGTTTTTCAAAGTGAGCTAAGAAATTAAGAGCCCATAGATAACTACGGATGGAAAAGGTGCTAACACCTTCCCTTTTCATAACTTACCCCACAAGCTCAAAATCTATCAAGGTCTTTTCCATTCTTTTCACCCTTTCCTTATTATTAAAAGAAAAGTCGGTAGAGACTCTAGCTATCGGCACATTTGGATAAAACCAAAAAAGCCAGTTCTCCCACCATAATACAACAGTTGTGGTAGTTTCCCTAATGTGCCTCTTCTTGGTACAAAGGGGGAATTAATTACAATCCCGTTCTTGTGTGTCGTCATCTTGGATATCCAATGAGAGACAAGCCAAACCACATTCATCTGAGTGGTTTCTTTATCAGAGAAGGAAAAGATCATATGGAGGTTAAGAAGGAGATTGAGAAGGCTTGGCACCATATTCATAGAAAAGGTAGAATATATTTGGGACCAAGAGGATCTGTTTCCTTGGAGCCTCGTCATCATTGGGTACAAGCAAGAGCTATTCAATTAAAGATGTCATGTTCTCGTGAAGAACCTATACCTGATTTGTTTATGAGGACTACCCCTTATCTCTTAGATGATGTGGAAGAACTTCATCTTTCCCTGGTTAGGATGCATCAAGAGAAGGAAGCATGGAAGAACAAGTACCAGATTTTTGAGGTGTCCCACTCAACAAAGTTAAAAGAGAATGATGACTTGATCGATATTCTTGAGAGTCCTGCTATGTAGATGGTGAAGAAGCAAGAGGATTTGTTTTCATCTTGGACTCAACTAGGTCCCAGACACTTATTTTCTAACTCTGGTAATTGGAAAGAAGTCGTTGATAAGTACATAGAAGAGAATAAGCAGTTGAAGGCTCAGTTTGCAAGACTCAAGGGAAAGCATCAGTGTGTGGAGAGATCTTCATCAACTTTGGCTCCTTAGGATTTTTAGACTCTATCTTTGTTCTCTTATACTTGGGATTGTTAAAACTTGTAGTGAAAGTTGTAATCCATTTCGAAGTTATTATTAAAATGAAATTTTCAGTATTTCCAAATGTGTTAGTACTTTAATATTAGAAATTGTCTATAATTCTTTGAGTTCCTTGAATAAACACAATAAATCATATGCATTGCATATCATGCATCATTTTTGCACATATTTTTTGCATTCTTGTTCATTCCCATATGTCTTATATGTTTCTCTACTTCGTTCAGTCGACAAGTTATCTCATTGCTATGTTACCCGGGCTAATTCTAGGAATAAGATGGAAAGTCTTGAACAAGAGAATCGTGAGCTGCACAAAGAAGTTACTACTTTGAGGGCTGGTATGACTGCCTTGGTGGAGTCATTAGTGGTTTCTCAGAATCAGCCACGACCCCATCCTCTGTCTCCTCATGCTTCTCAGCCACAACAAACGACTGTTATTTCTGAAGTTTTGTCAGTTCCCAACTCTGTTAATCCATTATTGCTTCTCAATATTGTATGCCTCACGGTTATCCTTGGGGAATTCCTGAGAACTTCATGCCAGAAGGTTACAATCATGTTGCTCAAGTTGCTCTATTTACTCAAACTGCTTCTTTTTCCACACCTCCAATGGGACATGCTACTCTTGTTTCCAATCATGAGATTCACCATGTTGCGCCTCCTACAATGAATGATATTCCCGTTATTAATGATGGAGTTTATCATCATGTTCCTCCACCAAGTGAAAGTTTGGGCTTCTATGACCGATTGGATGACTTTCAGGATCAATTCAATGAAATGTAGAAAGAAGTGAAGGCTTTCCGAGGGAAAGGGTTATTCGGATAAAATGTCAGTGATCTCTATTTAGTTCCTAACGTGAAAGTGCCAGCAAAGTTTAAGGGGCCTGAAATTTGAAAAGTACGAGGGTAACTCCTGCCCCCGTGACCACCTAGTGATGTATGTCAGAAGGATGTCAACTCATATTGATGACCAACGTTTTCTTATTCATTTCTTCCAGGATAGTTTAACCGGTGCTGCTTTGAAATGGTATATGGGATTGGATAGTAGAAACATCCACACCTTCAATGACTTGGGTGAAGCTTTCATAAAGAAGTATAAGTATAACATGTTTATGGCACCTAATAGTGACCAGCTAAGAGAATTGGCTCAGAAAGATAAGGAGTCAATCAAAGAGTATGCACAATGTTGGTGTGAAGTTGCTGCCCAAGTGGTACCCCCGATGGGAGAACAAGAAATTACCAAGGTCTTCTTGAAAACCCTTGGATCATTTTATTATGAAAGGACGGTTGTGAGTGCACCAAGTGATTTCACTGAGATGTTAACTATGGGTGTTCGTCTAGAAGAAGTTGTCAGAGAATGACGCTTGACAAAAGACAAAGGATCTAGTGGAATAAGGAAATCATCATATGGGTTTTATAAAATGAAAGAAAGTTAAATAAATGTTGTTGTTGAGGAAAGAAAGGTTAGACCTCAGAGAAGATGTCATCAGCACCAACAACAATTTGATCATGTAACTCCAATCGTTAGTGTAGCTCTGACTACTGTTTCCTATTAGAGATCACCTCCTCAAGGTAATCAAGGGCTCGGTCAGAAGAGAAAAGCTTTTGATTCTATTCCAATGAGTTATGAAGAATTGCTTCTGGCTTTGATTCAAAAGAAATTGGTGCAGACTAGGCCTCCCCCTGCTATACCTTTGCCTTTACCATGGTATTATAAGGCGGATCATACTTGTGCTTTTCATAAAGGAGCCCCGGGATACAACATTGAAAATTGCTATCCATTGAAGTTTGAGTTACAAAAATGGTAAGACCTGGTCTCTTGCCTTTTAAAGATGTTGGTCCTAATGTAAAGGATAATCCACTACCCAAACATAGAGGTGGAAATACTGTAAATATGGTTGTTGGTTGTCCCGGGGACTTCAGGATTTTGATATCAACTAGTCAGAGGTGATTTAGTTAAGATGCATGTTGATCTTTGTGAATTCAGCTATTATACACATGACCATACTAGTTATAGTATTTGCAGTTCAGATATCCATGGATGCGATAAGGTGAGAGATAATCTTCAAGAAATGATGGATGAAGGTCTTATCCTCATAATCAGGCCAAGGTATGAATATGAAGAAGATGTGAATATGGTTTATAGATGTCCCGATGAATTTTGGATTTTTTAAGTGAATTACATGAATGATGATCCGGTACAGCTTCACGCCATATTTTCTCACATGGATGGCCAGGAGGTACATCATTATGGGTCCTGTCAGATTTGCTATAGGGGTTCTTGTGGTTGTTCTGTTGTAAGAATAGGTGTTCAATTGCTGTTAGATAATGGTACTATCAGAGTCACAAGAAACATAGATGATTATAATGGATTTAATTTGATTTAAGACTACTCAGTTGAGGCCATGCCAGATAATGAATATGTTTCTACTAATGAGTTCTTTTCTTCTAATGAATGTATGTTTTTTGATAATGATTCTGCGACCCCTGGGTATTCTGAAGAAGTGGGGGTGAATGTTATTGTATCATGTTTTGGTGATCCCGTTACTGTAGAGATTGAGTACCATAGCAAGCCTGATGTTTCTCCCATGGTTATTTGTCTTCCTGGTCCTATCCCATATGAATCAGACAAAGTTATGCCTTATAAGTACAATGCAACTATCCTGGAAGATGGTGTGGAAATTCCTATCCAATCTTTGTCCCATGTTGAGAATATTGTTGAAGTTAGTCGAGTAACAAACAATGGTCATGTCTTCTCCCCTACCTTTCGAGGAGATGCTAATCCTTGCAAAAATATTATTGAGACTTATTCTAAGTCTAAGAAAGTGGAAGGAGGACCTAGTGGCATCACCTTGGAAAAGGATGTTGATGATCTGTTAAAAATTATCAAGATGAGTGATTACAAGATTGTTGATCAGCTATTGCAGACTCCCTTTAAGATTTCCATTTTAGCCTTGTTGATGAACTCCTCTGCTCATCAGGAATCTCTGATGAGGATGTTGTATCAAGATTTTTTGAAAGTGATATGTCCCTGGATCAGTTCAACAGTGTTGTGGGAAATATTACATCTTGTAACAATCTGAGCTTTTGCGATGATGAGTTTCCTGATGAAGAAAGAAACCCTAACCTGGCTTTGCATATATCTATGAATTATAAGAATGACTCTTTGTCTAATGTGCTGTTTGATAATGGATCTGCTTTGAATGTCATATCAAGAAGTACTCTCATGAAGCTTAAGCACCAGGGAACTCATATGCGCCTTAGTGTCATTATAGTGAAAGCTTTTGATGGTTCGAGAAAGTCTTTCATCAGAGAAGTTGATTCACCTATTCACATATGTCCGCACCTATTCCAAATAACCTTTCAGGTTATGGATATTGTCCCCACCTATATTTTTTTATTGGGACGACCATGGATCCTTGAAGCATGAGTTGTTACTTCAACCTTGCATTAGAAGCTGAAATTTGTTCGTGAAGGAAAAGTAGTCACTGTGAATGGCAAGCAAGCTTTGTTGATATCTCATTTGTCTTCCTTTAACATTGTAGAAGCTGATGAAGCCACTGTTGAAACTCAGTTCCAAGCTTTGTATATTGATAATATAAGGAAGAATGAAGATTATATCACCTCATTTAAGGATGCGCAATAGGTAGTGCAGAAAGGCCCTATCAACGTGTGGGGCCAGGTTATTAATCCACATGTGAACAGGAATGGTACTAGTTTGGGTTTTTCTATGAAGAAAGAAGTTGTGAAGCCGAAGTTCACTTTGAGTAAATATCAAGACATCTTTCACAATGTAGGATATCTACATCTAACTACTCCAAAGATCAATGTTATTCTCGAAGATGAATCAAAGCAAGAGATGTCGAACTTCATGACACATGGAGTAAGAGTTCAGAATTTGATCATTTTTTATGTTTCTTCTTGCATTCATATTTCAAAGTAATTTTTTTTGTTGGTCTTTTCAAAAGTCTTTTACTCTGCCCAAGGTGGAAGTAATGATTTTATGGGCGTGTCTTTTGTTTTGAATTTTAAGATCATTAATAAAAGTTTCTAAATTATGCCTTTATTTTCTGCTTTTTCTTTGAAAATGGTAATAAAAAAAACCTTTCAAAATAAATAATAATTGTAATAAATCTGCATAATCACTTGTTACATATGTCAGTTTATAAAATCAATCATAAATCATATGTGCAGATTAATTAAAAAAACTCGTTGAGTGCAATGACCTTGTACCCTCTCCCAACTTTGAATGTCCTATGTATGTGGTTGAAGAAGAAGATAATGATGAAATACCAGAAGAGTTTTCACAGTTTCTTGAGTACGAGGAAAATACCATTTAGCCGTATAAAGAGCCGTTGGAGACTATTAACTTGGGTTCAGAGGAAGATTCAAAAGAAGTCAATATTGGGGCACTGCTTCATCCTGAGGTGAAAATCAGATTGATTGAGTTGCTGAAAGAGTATGTGGATATCTTTGCTTGGTCTTATTAAGACATGCCTGGTTTAGATACCGATATTGTGGAACATTATTTGCAGCTTAAGCCAGAATGTCCACTGATCAAGCAGAAGCTGCAAAGAACTCATCCTGACATGGCAATAAAGAATAAAGAAGAGGTTTTGAAACATATTGATGCTTGTTTTCTTATGACATCAGTGTCCCTCAGTGGATTGCCAATATTGTTTTAGTACCAAAGAAAGATGAAAAGGTCCGCATGTGCGTTGATTATAGATATTTAAATAAATCAAGTCGGAAAGATGTTCCAATTGCCATATATTGATATGTTAGTTGATAGCACAACAAAATTCAAAGTGTTCTCGTTCATGGACGGATTTTCCAAATACAATCAAATTAGAGTGGCTCTTGAGGACATAGGAAAAAATGTTTATCACACCCTGGGGAACATTCTGTTACAGAGTGATGCCTTTTGGGTTGAAGAACTCTGGTGCAACGTACTAGAGGGCTATGACATCCCTATTCCATGATCTGATGCATAAGTAAATTGAGGTATATTTTGATGATATGATTGTCAAATATCATACTTAGGAAGGGCATATAGAAGATTTGTTGATGTTGTTTCAGTGATTGAGGAAGTATCGTATCCATTTGAATCAAAATAAGTATACTTTTGTTGTTCGTTCAGGAAAGTTGCTAGGTTTCATTGTCAGCCAAAAAGGAATTGAAGTTGATCCTGATAAAGTTAAGGAAATTCAAGAAATGGCTACACAAAGAACTGAAAAACAAGTTAGAGGCTTTCTTGGAAATTTGAATTACATTTCCAGATTTATTTCCCATATGACTACAACATGTGAACCCATCTTCAAGTTGTTGAAGAAAGATCAAGGTTGTGTGTGAACGGATGATTGTCAAAGGGAATTTGAAAGCATTAAAGAGTATATGAGTGAGCCTCCTATCTTGCTCCCTCCTATTGAAGGAAGACCATTGATTATGTATTTGTCTGTGTTAGATAACTCCATGGGCTATATTTTGGGACAACAAGATGAAACAAGAAGGGAAGAATATGCCATTTACTATATGAGCAAGAAGTTCACTGACTGTGAGTCACGGTATTCTATGCGAGTAAAAACATGGTGTCCTTTAACCTGGGCGGAAAAGCAATTGCGGAAGTATATGTTGAATCATAATACTTGGTTGATTTCCAAAATGGATCCAATTAAGAATAATTTTGAAAATACTGCTCTTATTGGAAGAATCGCCCGCTGACAGATGTTATTATCTGAATATGATATTGAATACTGTACTCAGAAGGCTATTAAAGGAAGTGCGTTGGCAGAGTACCTTGCTCACCAACCGATGGATGATTATCAGTCTATTAAGTATGATTTCCCTGATGAGGATGTGATGTTTTTGAAAGTAATAGATTGTGATGAGCCTTTTTTTGAGGAAGGTCCTGATCCTGAATCCCGGTGGGGTATAATGTTTGATGGGGCTGTAAATTCTTATGGAAAAGGAATTGGTGTTGTGATTATCAATCCACGTGGGTCACACATCCCTTTTACTGCAAGGTTAGAATTTAATTGTACCAATAATATGGCGGAGTATGAAGCTTGTATCATGGGTCTTGAAGAGGCTATAGATATCAGAATCAAAGTTTTTGATGTATATGGTGATTCACGTTTGGTAATAAATCAGATCAAAGGATAATGGGAGACTCGTCACATTGGCTTGATTTCCTACAAAGATTATGCAAGAACACTATTACATTTCTTCAATAAAGTTGAATTCCATCATATTCCCAGAGATGAAAATCAGATGGCAGATGCTTTAGCCACCTTGGCTTCCATGTACCAAGTAAATGCTTGGAACGATGTACCTCAGATTACAGTTCAACATCTTGATAGACCAGCTCATGTGTTTGCTAGAGAGGGGACGTTAGATGAAAAACCTTGGCATTATGATATCAAGCACTTTTCCAGACTCAGGAATACCTGATTGGTGCATCGAGCAAAGATGAAAAGACATTGAGAAGTTGGCAGGTAGCTTTTTCCTCAATAAAGATGTGTTATACAAAAGAAATTATGATATGGTCTTACTCAGATGCGTGGATAGACACGAAGAAGACATGTTGATGCATGAAATCCATGAAGGCTCTTTTGGTACCCATGTTAATGGACACTCGATGGAAAAGAAGATGCTTAGGGCATATTACTATTGATTGACAATGGAATATGACTGTTACAAGTTTGCGAAGAAGTTCTATAAATGTCAGATTTATGCTGACAAGATTCATGTACCTCAAAAGCTTCTCAATGTTATTTCTTCCCCATGGCCTTTTTCTATATGGTATATTGATATGATTGAACCCAAGGCATCGAATGGACATCGTTTCATCTTGGTGGAAATTGACTACTTCACCAAGTGGGTGGAAGCAGCTTCTTATGCTAACATCACCAAGCAATTGGTAGTACATTTTATCAAGAACAATCTTATATGTCAGTATGGTGTGCCAAGTAGGATTATTGCTGACAAAAGCTTAAATCTAAATAAAAAAATGATGACAGAACTTTGTGAAGAATTTAAGATGGTTCATCATAATTCATCTCATTACAGGTCCAAGCTGAATGGGGCTGTTGAAGCTACTAATAAAAACATTAACAAGATCATTCAGAAGATGGTTGTTATCTATAAGGATCGACATCAGATGCTCCATTTTGCTTTGCATGGGTATCATACATTCGTCTGCACTTCAAAAGGGGCAACCCCATTATCTCTTGTGTATGGTATGGAAGAAGTGCTCCCCGTTGAGGTTGAGATTCCCTCTCTGCATGTAATAATGGAAATCGGGCTGTCAGATGTTGAATGGGTCCATAACAGGTTTGACCAGTTGAATGTGATTGAAGAAAAAAGAATGACGACTATGTGGCATGGTCAGTTATATTAGAAAATAATAAAGAAATATTTTGATAAGAAGGTCAAGCCTCGTGAATTTGGAGAAGGCGACCCCATGCTCAGAAAGATCATGTCTTTTGACGCTGATTCTAGGGGCAGGTGGACTCCCAATTATGGAGGCCCATATGTTGTCAAAAGAGCCTTCTCTGGAGGTGCATTGATTCTTGAAACTATGGATGGTGAGGATTTCTCACGTCCCATGAATGCTGACATAGTCAAGAAATACTTCTCCTAAATAAATAAAAGAACAACTCGCTAAGTTGAAAACCCTCAAGGGTGGCTTATGCAAAAAAGAACGTCTCGGTAGGCTGAAAACCCGAAAGGGCGGTCTAGGAAAAAGTTAGAGACACAAATAGAATAAATTTTCCCGGTAGGTTGAAAACCCGCAAGGGCAACCTAGGAAAAAGGTAAGGATTTATTGGCAAGTAATTGCGTCAGACAAGACTTGATCATTGAAGCAACAATCTTCTCGGATTCTTACCACACTTCAACTAAAGCCACTACTCAGGAGTTCAAAGTTGTTAGGGAGAATAGTGGTCGTTGTATTTCAATGTATCTTTTCCATATATTTACCATTTTCCAAACTTTGTAATCATCCATGGAGTTACACCATTAGAGGACTACCATTCTATAAATATAGTTTGAGCCTTTGTCCAGTTCTTTGTAGTTCTTCATTTATTCTGTTTACAAAAATTTCATTTATTATCGATAATAATTTTCAAAACAAAAAGACTTTATAATAAAAATGTTTTTTAAAAAGAATTTACAAATTACTTTTTACTTCAGATTTTGAGATTCAAGTGGAACAAAATTAATGATTCCAAGGATGGAGGAACTCCGTACTTTTAAAAAGATCCCTAAAGAGGTATCACGGGATTACTCTTGCTGATATGCGTATGATTCTATTGTGATTCACCCCTTGGATAGTTAGATTTCATACCAATTGATATATGGTGCAATGTTGGGCCTGTAATCCTATTTTCCCCAGTTAAGTCTTGGTTTAGATTTTTCTCCAGGTTGATTATTTGGTTTTGGGTTTACACGATTTAATGCCTCCATCCCAGATTCTCCAGTTAGGACTTGGCGCGTATTTTTTCCAGCTTAGTAGCCAGGAAAGGGCAATACCTTTTCTAAGAAGTGTTGAGACAACTGTCAAATTTTTGGGTTTTCTTGCCAAGTGCTGAGTTTAAATTTAAAATCCCCATAATTTTTACTTTCTATTGCGTTGTTAACTTCTTAGATCCCCAAATGAAGCAAATATGATGCTTCTCTCTAAAAGTTGTTATCCCCATGAAGTTTCATAATTTCTCCCCGGAGAAGTTTGCACAATCATTACCATTGATGTTGAAGAATGTATTTGGGCTCCCCTCGACGATGTGGCGTTGTCTTCCTTAGTGAAGTCAGTACGGAATTCCCAGTTAAAGTCTAGACGATGTGACATTATCTTCCCTAGCGAAGTTTATATATTATTCCCCAATGAAGCCTGGAGGAGAGTGTTATATCCCTGAAACTGTATTGGTTTATTGTTATCGGATTGTGTTTTGATTATTTTCAAACCATGTTTCTTCCCAGTGAATTTTAGCCGTGAATTAGGACCTGGTTTCCTCAGTTGGTGCTTACTCTCCTATGAAATCTTAATCTTGGATATGATTTAGCCGAGTGTTGTCCTTACCCAAGTTGGTTTTGTCTGGTTATTCCCAGTGCAGCATGTCTATTTTGTCAGCATATACATGATAACATTCATACATTCATGCATACATCATGCATAGATGAATTAAAATTCATTGCTCATTTGCATTCATTGATGTTTTTGTTGGCATATTATCCTCTTTGCAGAGTTATGTTATCCTCTCTCCAATAGAGCGTCAACCTTAAGCAAAAAGTGTATATCTTTTCAAATTCCCTACTGAGTTATCCCTTGTGGAAGAATTTTTCTTTACCCTTCCTTCCCATCTCTTTATCTCGATGTAATTTGATCCCCATTTAAGTTTACTCCTCATTGGGTAGTGTCTTAATTGACTGTTTCACTCCAGTTTGTCCTTGGTTTGAATTTTTGGTCCCCGAAAACAATATTATGTTAATCCCTATAGGCTATGATCCCTGGATTGATATTATGCATTTTTTTCACATGAGGAATTTACCACCTCAACAGGAATGTGTTCCACGAAATCAAGATTCATTTCCTAGCAGGGTTATTTCTATTCCTTCTCATAGCAGTAAGTGGTGGTCTCTTTATTTGAGCAACCTGTGCTTCCCTAGTATGTCTGTTAGTTCCTAGAGAAAGTTGTACTCTGATGGATGGTAGTCTCTTTGTTATGGGAGATAGTTTATTGTTGAGATGGTTTTACTCTGATGGATGTTAGTCTCTTTGTTACGGGAGATAGTTCGTTATTGAGATGGTTTTATTCTGATGGATGGTAGTCTCTTTGTTATGGGAGATAGTTTGTTGTTGAGATGATGTACTCTGATGGATGGTAGTATCTTTGTTACAGTAGAAAGTTCGTTGTTGTTGAGGTTTTACTTCGATGGATGGTAGTTTCTTTGTTATGGGAGATGGTTCGATGTTAATATGTTTTACTCTGATGGATGGTAGTATTTGTATTATGGGAGACAGTTCGTTGTTGAGATGTTTTACTCCGATGGATGGTAGTCTCTTCATTATGGGAGATAGTTAATCGTTGGGATTCACTTTACTCTAATAGAGTCCCTTTGTTCCTAGCCACGAATGCTTATGTCATCTTTTGTTTCCAGTCATGTCAATCATTCGCTTACCTACCTCAATGTTGATGTTTAGCGTCATCTCTGAGCCGATATTATCTTACCGTCTCTATTTGTGTCCTTGGGGTTGGTAATTTCTCATCACCTATGAGTCGACGTTACTCTCTTTTTGGCATCTCCTCTATGAGTGGGCAGTTCATAGTTATCTGTCGATCATTGTTAATCCTTCACTTTTTCCTCATTAATTGAGCGAATGATACTTTATATCCTCTTTGGGCTTTACCCTAGTAGAGTTAAGGTTTCTTTTCCCCAACGGAGTTGACTTTCCATCAATGGAGTTGAGTTTCTTTCCCTAGTTGAACCACTATCCCAAGAGTTATGTTGTTCCCCAGTGATTTATTTTCATGGTCGAACTCTCTTTTTGATTATTTGTTTTATTTTATGCTTCCTGTTGCACCCCAAAATTTGCCCTCCCATATTTCTCAAAAGCATTGCAAGAAAAATCTCCAAGTGGCTCAAGATTGCTCAAGAGTTGGACAGTTAAGCTATCTCCTAAGGCAGTCAACCTCAAATTAGGGTTTTGTGTTGCATCAAGATCCTTGAATCCAAATGACCTCAAGTGCTCCCCAATGTCCTAATATGTTCTCAAGATCATCCATGTCAAGTTTCAAGCCTTGGAGAGGAAGTTTGCTCAGTCAATTGCTCAAAGGGTCCAAAAATCGACTGTGCTAGGGCAAAAGTCAACTGTGACCCAAATACAGTCAAACTTCAAGTTTTTTGTCAACATTCTCATTTTGAAGGATATTTCATCATTTGATCAAGGGTTGATCATGATTCATCAAGTATTGCTCAAAATTCATCAAGACTCAAAAGTTGCTAAATTAGGGTTTTGTAGGAAACGTCAACTCAACTTTGACCAAGCATAACTTTCTCATAATTTATGAGAAATGACCCATCCAAAGCTAATTTTGAAGAGGATGCAATTTCCTACAATCCATCTTCATAACCCAAGATCAGAAAATGCACTCACAAGAAGTTACAAGTTGAGACATTATAGGTCATTTTTGAAAGTCAACAAAAACACCTTTCTTGCAAAAGCTTATAACATGAGCATGGAAATTCAAAACGCGATGAGACCAAAAGGGTTGGTTATAGGACATCTCAAGCTTTCTAAAAAGTCACAGAACACCTCCAAAAGTTCAAAATTGAAGAAGTTATGCATTGTTGAAGTTGGGCATTTTTGCAAAATTGCCAAAAGTCAACTATCCCCAAAACTTCAAATTTTGTCAAATGGGCCCATTCTTTTCCACTTGATTTGATCTTTTCACACCACACACGTGTCCTAGCTTCATCCTTGTGACCATTTATCAATTTTATTATTTAATTTGATTTTTTAATGAATTATTTCATTTTAAATCAATTTAAATCAAATAAAATCCAAACATTGATTATTTGATCTCTTTTTGGCTATTTCAGGACCTAATCATCATCATCAAGTGAATCAAATTCGTATCATACATTCCATGTGCAAAAAGATTGGATTTTGGACAAAATTGGAAGATTATCAATGGTGAATCAAATCAAATCTCAAAACATCAATGTGCAAAGATTCAAGAGCCAAAAGTTAACCTAATACATTGCAGCATACATATACACGTGAAAGGAACATGAATTGGAGGCTAGAAGCTGCAGAACCATCAAAAGCAAACTTGAAAAAATTGCAAAAAAGTGTGGAATCGAAATCGCTCTTAGAGGAACTTTCAGGACCTAACAAGCATCACAATTGCTTCCTGGCAGTTCTCAGAAGCAGAACCATTCAAGATAACGCATTCTCCAGCCCCCAAGTGCACTGTAAGCATCCCACAGATCCGCCATATTTTTGGATTACCAAATATTTATTCTTGCATCCATTCTCAAAAACGATTGCATATTCTGATTCCTCATATCATTTGTGAACTTTCTGCAATAACCAATTTTATTTTCATGCTTTGTATCGTGAAACGCCATTGAAGGGTTCTTTAGGTTTTTTTTAGGGCTTTCCATTACAGGAACAATTGGCTTGTGAGAAAGGTACCATCTTGTTCAGGGGAACAAGACGAGTTCATTCATGGTATCACCTTTCATTTATATGGCTTATGCAAGATTTTGGAGATGGCATGGCTTGTAGCTACGGACGGTTGTCCGTTGGTATAGGTTGAGATGTTTTTAGCCACGGTCCTAACGACAGGGACGATGGCGTGTCACGCCCCAATTCGCTTATTCAAATATTCGCGCTTTATTTTTATATTTTCTGATCCATTAACTTGTTTGTCTTATTATTATTAGTTTCCAATATAATAACAATTGAGACATAATGGTGCAGTGGCAAAGGCGTGCGTTCAAAATCCAATAGGACCTGGGTTCGAATCCCAGGTCCCCCATGCATTTGTTGTTATTTTTCAATACGTGATTCAGTGATGATGCTAGCGTGGGATCTATCATACAGCCTCACTCAGATGCTTGCCAGATGGCCCCAGACCAGATCTGGTGGTCTAGATGGAGCGTGCATCATATGCCCTAGTCAACGTGCCATAGGGAATCCAAAAAGTCCACCAGGCTTGCATGTTAATGAGCCTCAGAATTGCCATTTTCACCCCCCTAATCAGGCCCAAACCCTCACTTTTCTCTATTTTCTTTTTATTATTTATTTAAGTTAATTATTGTTATTATTTTATATTAACTAACCAATCAAACTTTTTTTCTTCAAATATTAAAAACCAAAAATATTTTATTTATCAAAATTAATTTCTGCATTTTTATTTTTTTAATAAAATTAATTTAATTAATTTTGTTTAATTAGGAAATAACTTTAATATCTTTTGCAATTATTGAAATTAACTTAGACAATTAGGCTTTATTAACTTCGATTAATTTATTATTATTTCTTTAAATATCAAAAACCCAAAAATATTTTTATCAATTAATTAATTTAATGCTTAGCCTAATTTAATTTCTTTCTTAATTCAAAAATAAACCAAAAAAATCTTTTTCTTTAATAAGCAAAAGGGTCAAAACCCTAGAATGCGTCAGATTTAATTTTCCCGCACGCGATCCATATTTATTAAATATTGTATTTGTTTCCTAGAATTTAATAGTTTAATTAGGACCTTAAATATTTTTATCGCTTTATTTATTTTCCGCATTTTAATTTCAAGGGTTGCTTTTGGCGATGTAAATACCTGACGCCTTGTAATAGTTAGTTTTAATTTCCGCAATTTAATTTCCGCAACTTATAAACTGTTAGATGTTTGATAATAGGGAATGCATGACAAGAACGAACGTTTAAAACCTAAAATCAACCTAGATCACCCATGACATGAACAAAGACAAATTAACTGAAAATGACACACTCGCACATGCGCACTCTTAGGGTACACCTCACTTGGTTGCCTTCGAACGCGGTCATTGAGTATAGGAAGTTTTAGAGGTCGCCCTCTTGTCCAAAGATCATAGTTGCCTCAAAACGGTTGCCTCGTAAAAATGATCTAAGACATTAGGGTTACCGCTAAGGCGTCCTAACATTGCTTTAGTGACCGCACGTCCCTTAATCGAATTGACCCTTAAAACTCCAACGACGATGCTACCTACTCATCAATAGTGGGATAGCATTGTCTAAAGGACATTAGTACAGATTGATTCCTTTTTCGAGTAGGTAGATGGTTCTTAAGTACTTGCTCTTTCAAAACAAAACAAAAACTTTTCGCACTTACACCTTTCAAACAAAAACTTCTTTCAAACCCACAAACACAAAGAAAAACAATTTTTGAAAACACTTTGAGCAAGTACCTAAGAGCCCGTGGATAACCATGGATAGAAAGGGTGCTAACACCTTCCTTTTCTATAATCTACCCCCGGACCCGAGAAACATCTCGAAAAAGGAATTTTTCTGTGCTTTTTTCCTTTCCTTGTTGGATAAAATAAAAGACGGTGGCGACTCTTGCTTACCGCGACATTTTGTGGAAAAAAAACACAAAACGCGAACCAGCATTCCAAAAACAGTTAGTTCTTCCCACCGTATCACAGAACTGGCGACTCTGCTGGAGAAATAATAAGTGAGGTGTACCTTAGGATTAGATCATTGTGTTTTCAATTATTTGTTTTGTATGCTTTATATTTGTGGGCTTGTATCGCAGTTACTATAGATCCTAACCCAGATCTGGGGATACCCTTTAGGTAAGTAGCAATAAACTGTGAGGGAAATGTACGGTGTAGACCGATACGATTGAAGCAGTAGCTACGTTGGTATGGCACTTTAGATTGTACTGATATCCCTTGTGTTGGAACGAGGAGAATATGGGTCATCTAAGGGGTCATTAAGCACCAACTGACCTTAGAACCTTTAAATTGACCAACTTGGCCATAGAACAGTAGCAGTATGCTACATTCATTGAGACTAAACTCTCGCGATGATTCCGGCCGCAAGAAAAGGTTGCTAAACTGGAATTATAACCGATCGAGGATAGTCAATGATATTGAGATCCTCTAGAACCCGATTACTATTTTTAGGACAGGTTTAAACCAACTGAACTAAAAGAGGGTAGTACCTAATCTCCTTGCCATCCTGAAACCTAAGGGCTCTCTGTGTGACTTGTGTGCCTTTACCATGTTTGCTATTTGTGGATACTTGTGGTGTGCCTTCTATCATGACATCATGACATCATAACATTGCATACATCTTGCATTGGACTAACCTATTTCAAAGACAGGAGGGATTCATCTTTGTTCTGTTTTGTAGGTCATGATGCCCATGCGTAAGAATACCATCCGGATCAACTTTGTCCAGGTTCCCACCCTGTTTAAAGAATTGATTGCAAAGATGCCCGATACTACCTCCTTCATCAGAAGACATGGGTATCTTCTCAGTTTGGTTACCTCCAAATTGGACGAGCAGATGATGAGTGTTTTAGTCAAATTCTATGATCCGTTTTACCATTGCTTTACTTTCCAGGACTACCAGTTGGTTCCCACCTTAAAAGAGTTATCTGATATGCTCGGTATCTCTATTCTGGAGCAGACTTCGTTTACTGGTTGGGAGAAGGTCCTTAGGCCGGAAGAGATTGCTGCAGCCCTTCATTTGACAAAGGATGAGGTAATGGCTAATTGGGAGACTAGAAGTGGAGCAAAGGGCTTTTTGACTAAGTTCTTGGTTGGTAAGGCTAATTATTTCGGGGATAGTCTAGACTTCAAGGCATTCGAAGATATTCTGGCTCTTCTGATATATGGCTTGGTATTGTTTCCGAATCCTGACTCTTTTGTTGATGTGAATGCGGTGAAAATCTTCATCTCTCGTAATCCTGTACCCACTCTCTTGGGTGACATTCTTCATCAGCTTTATGCCTGTACCGCCCGAAAGCGGGGAACCATGATGTGTTGTGCTCCATTATTGGCGAGGTGGTTTATTTCGCACCTCCCCAAATCAGTGCTGAAGAACAAAGAAGGCATGGGCTGGGCCTATAGGGTCATGTCTCTCTCTCATAATGACATTATCTGGACTATCAAAGGTATGGACGAGGTGGTCGTTATTGATCGATGTGGGGAGTACCCCAATGTTCCACTGATAGGAACCCAAGGAGGAATTTCTTACAATCTGTGCTTAGCCTTACATCAGTTTGGGAGAGCCAGAAGAGAAGGACCTCATGAGCTGTTAATGCCTAGTATCATCTTTGATTTTCAAGGGGATAGCGACGAGCAACGCTGCAGATTCATAAGGGCTTGGGATAGAGTTCACAAATCTGATCCACATGAGCTGGGTCCAAAGACTTCTCTTCCAATGGAGCCATATCTCAGATAGGTCCGTATCCGTGCCCAAAAGTTTGGTATGCCATATGAAGTCGTCCAACCCATCATTGTCGAAGTTGCTAATGAAGAGGGTGTTCTTCCTACCATCCTCCACCCGTACATGCCCACTGACATTGGGGCACTGAAAAGATCTTGGATACAGCTGAGAGAGGAACGGGATGCTTACCGAGAAAAATTCAACGAGCAAGAGCAGAAGATCCAGAAGTTGACTAGGCAGCTGGAGAACGAGCGGATTCTCAATGACTATGTCTGCACCGATAAGAAGCGACCATGGGAGCACTGATTGTCCTTTAATTATTTCCTTTCCAGTTTTTATTTACTTTTCAGTATTTCCTTCCTTGTAACGCCTTAAGGGAAATTTGTTGAACAATTTGGATTTTAAGTCTATCTAATAAAGTGTGTTTCATTTCTTGTTTACAAATTTGAATCTCCCGATTGTCTTTGAAATCATATCATACGCATTTCATCCCATGCACTTCATAACAGGTACCCTTTACAGGTCTCTTATCTTCTTCGCTATTTATTTCAGCACTCATCATGTCTGCTTAACCATCAACTGAGCAAGCCATCAAGGCCCTACAGGCTCAAAATGCCCAATTTCAAGAGTTGTTCATGAATATAGCTAAGGGTCAGCAAGATCTGAAGACCCTGATTCTGAAAGAGAAGAAGAAGAAGAAGAAGAAGAACAAGAAGAAGAAGAAGAAGAAGAGGACAGTCATGTTTAACACAGGCCACCGGTTTGGAAATATGCTACGGGATGAAGTTGATTTGACCACCTCATCTGGAGGGAAAGATAGTCAAGAGGAAAGGAGGGCTCCTAGCCCTGTGGTCTCCGACAACGAGACAGACTTTGATGAAGACTAGTATCCTCTGGCCGAGGATAGATACAAGAAACTAGAAGACCGGTTGAGTGCAATGGAAGTTCAGAAAATGCCTGGTCTGGACTTTGGTGATCTGGGTCTATCATCTGGGGTGGTAATTCCCCACAAGTTCAAGGCACCAGCCTTTACTAAGTATGACGGAGTTTCTTGTCCGAAGCTGCACCTCCGGTCATATGTAAGGAAGATTCAGCCGTACACCGCTTATAAGAACCTATGGATCCACTTCTTTCAAGACAGTCTCTCAGAGACTCAACTTGAATGGTTTTACCAGTTGGGCGGAGCCAGTATCCGTAGTTGAAGACTTGGCTACTGCTTTCTACAGGCAGTACCAGTACAATTCCGACCTCGCTCCCACGCGTACCCAACTCCAGGGTATGTCAATGGGAACGGGTGAATGATTCAAAGATTATGCTCAGAAGTGGAGAGACCTCGCCGGAAGAGTGAAACCACCCTTGGCTGATAGGGAACTAGTTGATATGTTTCTGGGGACCCTGTCTGGTCCATTTTTCAACCACCTGATTGGAAGCTCTTTGTCTTGGTTTACAGAGCTAATTATGACCGGTGAGAGGATTGAGCCTGGTATTAAGGCTGGTAAGATACAAAAGGGGGCTTCATCAAGCACCGAGAAGAAGCCTTTTAAGAAAGAGTCCAGTGTTGTCTACATTTTGAAAATCCAGAATAGACCTGAACGCCGCCAAGCTGTGAATGCAGTTGTTATTTCGAGACCTGTCGGTGCTCCTCAGCACAACAATCAACAAAAGGACGAGAGACCCCGAAGTCAATTCACCCGTCTCAGCATGACTTTGTCTCAGATTCTGCCACAGTTGTTGAAAACCAATCTAGTGATTCCAAGGGAAGCCCCAAAGAATCCAAATACAACATCACCGAAGTACAACCCTAATGCCTGTTGTACTTTTCACTCTGATAGCCCGGGGCATAATACAGATGATTGTTGGTCTTTGAAGAATAAGATACAGGACTTAATTGATGCTAAGGAGATTGAGTTTGAAGCACCCGAAAGACCTAATGTTGTGACTGCTCTTATGCCCAAGCATGGAGTCAATGCTATAAATGAAGACTTGTTTGTGGTTTCTGTGAACGAAATTGTTACCCCTTTGATGATTGTGAAGAAGAACCTTTTGCTAGCCGGTTTATTTCCAGGCTGTGATGAAGGTTGCCGTATGTGTTCTGTCCTGCCTACCGGTTGCCATCTTTTGAAGTCAGGTGTCCAACGCCTGATGGATAGTAAAGAAATTCGGTTTGAGAAGATTGTTCTTCCCTTAGTTCATACTGAAGAAGTTGCCATCGTTACCATTTTCGACAATTCTTCCAAGGCTTCCTCGAGAAAGCCTGTTAGAATTACATCTGTTCTAAGAATTGCACCTGTGATTATCACTATTTCTGGGCCTATCCCCTACACCTCTGATAAAGCTGTCCCTTGGCATTATAGGGCTGATGTTTATTTTCATGGAGTTAAACAAGACTTGGATGCTGATACTGACGTCAGCAATATTGTTGGACCTGCTAAAGTCACCCGCAACGGAAGACTTTTCTCACCTGATATCTCTCCACCAACTTCCCGAAAACCTGTTGTTATTACACCTTCTAGTGTACCTACTACTATTTCTGTTCAAGTTCCTATTCTTACCCCTGTCACCGAGTCATCTGACACTCGGGGCAAAGGGACCACCAGTGAGCCTGCCCAGACGGAGGCACCAAATACGATTACTGTTGAAGCTTCTAGACAAGAGATGGAAGAGATTCTGAAGATCATCAAAAAGAGTGACTACAATGTAGTCGAGCAGCTGGGGAAAACCCCGTCCAAAATCTCTATGTTGTCATTGTTGCTATGCTCAGAAGCCTATGCCAAGGCTCTGATTGCTTTCCTGAAGACTGCCCACGTACCGCAAGAAATGTCAGCGGATCAGTTTAAAGATTGCGTGGCCAGTCTGACTGCTGATAATGGGTTAGGTTTCTCTGATGCCGATTTGACTGCTAAGGGGAAGAATCACAACGATGCCCTGCATGTCTCTATTGAATGCAGGGGCACTACTCTTGCTCATGTATTAGTGGATACTGGTTCCTCATTGAACGTCTTGTCTAAGAAAGCTCTAGACCGTTTGGACTGTGAAGGGTTGGAGCTGAAGCCAAGCAACATCGTTGTTAGGGCCTTTGATGGGTCTAAGAGAATGGTGCATGGAGAAGTTGATATCCCGATTAAGGTTGGCTCTCAGGTTTTCAACTCTACGTTCTATGTGATGGACATTCGGCCATCTTGTTCTTGTCTGCTGGGTCGCCCATGGATCCACAAAGCTGGGGCCGTAACCTCAACGCTCCACCAAAAGCTGAAGTACCCGGTCAAAGGGAAGATTGTGACAGTACAAGGAGAGGAAGAGTACATGGTTAGCCATCTCAACTCTTTCCGATATGTAGAGATGGATGGGGAGTTCATTGAGACCCCATTTCAGCATTTTGAAGAAGTTCCCCAGACACTGGCGTCAGTTGAGGCTGTTGTTGAAGGTTCTCCTATGAATATGGCTTCCTTAATGGATGCCTTGGCTATTGTGGAAAAAGGTGGGTGTCCGAATTGGGGCCAACTCCCTGATTTTACACAGAAGACTAACAAGTTTGGTTTGGGTTTCACTGCAGAGGCTCAAAAGGCTGTTCGGGATGCACGGATCGGAAGACCTCCCGTGTTCATCAACAACTCGGGAGTGAATGCCATTGAAGACGGTATGGAGGAGTCTGAGTTCGACAGCTGGATCTATCCTACGACTGACGGTGGACCAAGCAAGTAGACCGCAAAGGACTTCATCCCTATTTCTTTTGTTACCCAGTAATGAAACTTTTTGTTTTGAATATGTAACAGACAATGTTTTAAACTTTATGGCCCGGTGTCTTACCCGGGGCACCGTGGCTTCATTTGCGAGGGCTTTATGTGGGTCATTTTCATATATCATTAATAAAAGCATGGGAAGTTTCTTGCATTTCAAATCTTACGCTCCTTGTCTTTCTTTTATTATATATTGCAAAACAGTTATTTTACACACACTCACGTATACAGGTCTACATCCACTCTAGATCTCACTGGTAACGACTCTGCTACTGCCAGTTATGACTTCGAAAATCCGATCAACTTAGTCGAAGACGAAGGTGAAGATGATTACGAAGTGCCTGGTGAACTTGCAAGACTGTTACTCCAGGAGGAGAGGGTTATTCAGCCGCACGAAGAACCGGTGGAATCAGTGAATCTGGGTACAGAGGTAGACAAGAAAGAGGTCAAGATCGGGGCAAATCTGGAGCTTAGTGTGAAGCAATGGTTAATTCAGATGCTGCATGACTATGTTGAGATTTTTGCCTGGTCTTATAAAGATATGCCTGGGTTGGATACCGATATTGTGGTTCACCGCCTGCCTACCAAGGAAGACTGTCCTCCAGTAAAATAGAAGTTTCGTCGAATGCGCCCAGAGATGTCTGAGAAAATTAAGGCTGAAGTTATGAAACAGTTTGACGCTGGTTTTCTAGCAGTTACTTCTTACCCACAGTAGGTGGCCAATGTGGTTCCTGTGCCGAAGAAGGATGGTAAGGTTCGAATGTGTGTTGACAATAGGGATCTGAACAGGGCGAGCCCCAAAGATGATTTCCCTTTGCATCATATCGATGTTCTGGTTGACAACACCACTCAGCATAAAGTCTTCTCCTTCATGGATGGTTTCTCCAGTTATAATCAGATTAAAATGGCTCCCGAAGATATGGAGAAGTCAATCTTTGTTACTCAATGGGGTACCTTTTTCTACAAGGTCATGCCTTTTGGATTGAAGAACGTTAGGGCAACATATCAGTGTGCCATGGTTGCTTTGTTTCATGACATGATCCATCATGAGATTGAGGTATACGTCGATGACATGATTGCAAGGTCCCAAACTGAGGAGGAACACCTTGACCATCTGTAGAAGCTGTTTGACAGGTCGAAGTTGTAAAAGCTGAGATTAAACCCGAACAAGTGCACTTTCGGGGTGAGATTTGGTAAGCTGTTGGGTTTCGTCGTAAGCGACAAAGGTATTCAAGTGGATCCTGCAAAGGTGAAGGCCATACAAGAAATGCCAGCTCCCAGAACAGAGAAAGAAGTCGGAGGCTTTCTGGGACGTCTGAATTACATTTCCCGATTCATCTTGCACCTGACTGCTACTTGTGAACCAATCTTCAAGCTACTGAAGAAAGATCAAGTAGTACGTTGGAATGATGAATGTCAAGCCGCTTTCAAAAGAATCAAAGAGTATCTCTAAGAGCCACCTATTCTGATGCCACCAGTTGAAGGGAGACCTCTGATCTTATACTTGACAGTACTCGACAACTCAATGGGGTGTGTGTTGGGTCAACATGACGAGTCTGGCCGAAAAGAGCATGCAATTTACTACCTTAGAAAAAAGTTTACCGAATGTGAGACCCGATACTCACTGCTCGAGAAAACTTGTTGCGCTTTGGCATGGGTTGCTCGCCGGCTGAGACAGTATATGCTGACTCACACTACTCTATTGATATCAAAGATGGATCCAATCAAGTATATCTTCGAGAAGCCTGCCTTGTCCGGAAGAATAGCAAGATGGAAGATGATCTTGACTGAGTATGACATCCAGTATACGACCCAAAAGGCAATTAAGGGAAGTGTGTTGGCAGACCATTTGGCACATCAGGCAGTGGATGATCACCAGTCTATGAAATTTGAATTTCCGGACGAGAATATCATGTTGGTAACTGATTGTGAGACACCTGGACCGGATGAAGGACCTGAGGAAGGATCCCGATGGTCTATGTACTTTGATGGAGCTTCAAACGCTTTGGGTAATGGCATTGGCGCCGTGATCATATCTCCTAAAGGCTCTCATACTCCGTTCACAGCCCGACTATGTTTCAACTACACCAACAACATGGCGGAGTATGAAGCGTGTATCATGGGTCTTCGAGCAACAATTGACCTAAGGATTAAGTTTCTAAGTGTCTTCGGAGATTCCGCTCTCGTGATCAGTCAGATCAAAGGTGAGTGGGATACGAAACACCCGAACCTTATTCCTTATAAGGAGTATGTATTGACGTTGCTTCCCCATTTTGAGGAGATAACCTTTGAACACTTACCTAGAGAGGAGAATCAGTTGGTGGATGCGCTAGCTACGATGTCTTCTATGTTCAAAGTCAATTGGGACAACGAAGCTCCCCAGATCATCATTGAAAAATTGGACGAACCCGCGCATTGCTGTGACATTGAGACTGAAGAGGTAGTAGATAAACCCTGGTATCATGAGGTGAAGAGGTACCTTGAGGCTCAGGAATACCCCGAGGGTGCATCTGTTAATGACAAGAAGTTTCTGAGGTGGTTCGCGGTGAAATTCTTCATCAGCAATGGCATTCTTTACAAGCGTAACCATGATTTGACCTTACTGTGTTGTGTGGATAAGAATGAAGCAGAAAGGATCATGGCGGAATTACATGAAGGTACTTTCGGAACCCATTCCAGTGGACACACGATGGCAAAGAAAATCCTACGGGCAGAATATTATTGGTCCACAATGGAAGCCGACTGTTATCAGCATTCTCAGACATGTCACAAGTGCCAAGTCTATGCTGATAAGGTGCACATACCTCCAGTACCTCTGAACGTCTTGACGGAACCTTGGCCTTTTGCAATGTGGGGCATTGATATGATCGGGGAGATCAGACCTACGACATCCAACGGGCATCATTTCATCTTGGTAGCAATTGATTACTTTACGAAGTGGGTTGAAGCAGCTTCCTTTGCTACCGTAACCAAGAACGTCGTGGTACGGTTCATTTAGCACAATCTGATCTGTCGATATGGTGTACCAGAGAGGATCATTACGGACAATGGTACCAATCTCAACAACAAGATGATCACTGAGCTCTGTGAGCAATTCAAGATACAGCATCACAACTCTTCTCCCTACCAGCCGAAGATGAATGGGGTTGTCGAAGCGGCTAATAAGAACATTAAGAAGATTGTGCAGAAGATGACGGTGACATACCAAGACTAGCACGAGATGTTACCATTTGCTCTTCATGGGTATCGTACCTCAGCACGAACGTCAACAGGGGCAACACCCTACTCCTTGGTATATGGCATGGAGGCAGTCTTACCCATTGAAGTTCAGATACCTTCTCTTTGGATCATGAAGGATGCAGGTTTGAGTGAAGATGACTGGATTCAGACCCAACTTGATCAGCTGAACCTAATCGACGAAAAGAGACTTACTGCTATTTGTCATGGTCAAACGTATCAAAAACGGATGATCAAGGCATTTAACAAGAAAGTTAGACGACAAGAGTATCAAGTTGGGGACCTGGTAATCAAGCGCATTATCTTACCTCAAGGTGATCCCAGGGGCAAATGGACCCCTACTTACGAAGGGCCATTTGCGGTTAAGAACATATTCTCAGGAGGAGCTATGATTCTAACCACCATGGATGGTGACGACCTTCCTCACCCCGTCAATGCAGACATAGTGAAAAGATACTACGCATAATCAAAGACCCGCTAGGTTGACTGGCCTAGGCAAAAATAAGGGCTTCCCGGCGAACCAAAAGGGTTCAGGAAAAATAAGGGATGAAAATGAAAAATCTGTACACCCGGTAAGTCGAAAACCTGAAAAGGCAGCTTGGGCAAAAAAGGGTATCCCGGTGGACTGAAAACCCGAAAGGGCGGTCCAGGCAAAAATTAGGGATTAAAGCGTAACACTAGGTCTCATTGGATCACCTTGCATCCAGACTTCGGTATCAACTATTAAGCTCGGACGACATTAATCAATCTGATCTACCTTCAACCAAGTAGCAAAGTGATGAGATGCTCGAGGACATTAGGGCAATAGTAGAGTTGGAACCTAGTGGGATTATTCACATAGCTGTTTTGTTTAGTTTTTCACAAATTGTGTAAATTCTATTATTCAGCGGCGTTCTCTTACTAGGACGCCAGCCTCTTGTACAAAAACGCATATTTACAGGCCAAACTTCAAAATCAATACAATTCATTTTCAAAGAAATTTCAAACTGTTTTTCCTTTATCTGTTTGGTTTTGTAAAGAACGTCCAATGTCCATTTTTGATATATGCATTTGACATTAATTGTTGCTCATGAATATTTACACGCGAAACAAAAGATGAATTACGGGTAACATCAGAAACAGGGGAAATAAGAATTGTCCTAACTGTGTAGTTGTTTTGTTCACCAGGTACAAGGTAAATTCATCTGAAGAATATGACCAAAGTACTTTCACTCCCCGCAGAGTATGACAGTAACGGTAGCTCCCCCAGCTGAGCCTTGCAACTACGAACAAATCAGTAATATCCTCCCCAAGCAGAGTTGATCTACCATCAGCATTAAAAAGGTTTGATACCCCCGGCAATCTTAATATTCCCTGGAAGAGTATAATAATGTTCCCCGACATAATACAACATACCCCCAGTGGAGTTAAATTTGCCCAACGCAGTCTGAAAAAGCTTCCCTAACGGAGTTGAAGCATCGTTCCCAGTAGACTCTGGAAGTTTATCCCCAGCGGAGTACAAAAATAAATCTCCCCAGCCGAGTATAAAGGATCATTCCCAGCAGAATTCAGAGGATTATCCCCATAAGAGTTGAAGCATTATCCCCAGCAAGTTACAACTGAAAGATCATCCCCAGCGGAGTCCTTTCCTTTCACAAGCAGGAATTCAATCCCTCAATAGGATTCAATATCACCAGCAACGATAATTCCTCCTGACGGAGTTTATCAATGTAATCCTCTGCAGAGCATCTCTTCCCCACAGAGTAATCTCCTCATCAGTTTATTCCCCAATGGAGTTATCTTCTCCTACAGGTTTATTTTCACGATTATCTTCGTTCATCAACCCCAGCGGAAACGAAGAATTCAACTCTACTCTCCAGTAGCTATCCGGGATTTATTTTCCCTGGCTAAAACATTACATTTCCATACATCATGATGCATGCATATACGCCTCATACCACATAATCTCATTTATTTTGAGAACATCATTGCTTGACCCATATCATGCATTGCATATGACTGACCTTTACCTTTCAGGAAAGATGCAGTTAAATTCTCAACTATGTGGACTACCTCCTCTGGTTCAGTCAGATAGACGCGAAGATCTCCCTGATTTGTATTCCAGTTGAAGTTATTCCAAGACTTTCGTCTGGTCCAGTTAAATCGATTCGAAGATTTTTCTGATGTCGATCCAGTCAAAGTTAATCCAAGACCTCCTCTGGTTCAGTCAGATCGCTGCGAAGATCTCCCTGGTTCGTATTCTAGTTGAAGTTATTCCAAGACTTTTGTCTGGTCCAGTTAAATCGATTCGAAGATTTTTCTGATGCCGATCCAGTCAAAGTTAATCCAAGACCTCCTCTGGTTCAGTCAGATCGTTGCGAAGATCTCCCTGATTCGTATTCCAATTGAAGTTATTCCAAGACTTTTGTCTGGTCCAGTTAAATCGATTCGAAGATTTTTCTAATGCCGATCCAGTCAAAGTTAATCCAAGACCTCCTCTGGTTCAGTTAGATCGCTGATAAGATCTCCCTGATTCATATTCCAGTTGAAGTTATTCCAAGACTCTTGTCTGGTCCAGTTAAATCGATTCGAAGATTTTTCTGATGCCGATCCAGTCAAAGTTAATCCAAGACCACCTCTAGTTCAGTTAGATCGCCAATAAGATCTCCCTGATTCGTATTCCAGTTGAAGTTATTCCAAGACTTTTGTCTGGTCCAGTTAAATCGATTCGAAGATTTTTCTGATGCTGATCCAGTCAAAGTTAATCCAAAACATCCTCTGGTTCAGTTAGATCGTCGATAAGATCTCCCTGATTCGTATTCCAGTTGAAGATATTCCAAGACTTTCGTTTGGTCCAGTTAAATTGATTCGAAGATTTTTCTTATGCCGATCCAGTCAAAGTTAATCCAAGACCTCCTCTGGTTTAGTGAGATCGCCGATAAGATCTCCCTGAATCGTATTCCAGTTAAAGTCCGGACCACCAATCAACAGTCTCCAAATGGCATCTGTAAGCCCATTCCCGACATCACAATGCTGATACCACTTCATGCGAGTGCAAATTTCTGGGCACTCTAGTGTTCAATCATCTTCCACCTTCAGATCACGAAAGGCCCGAAAGCCAATCTATATCCTCAGGTTTAAGAAAATTGAACAGGGGCAGCTGTTTCACCCCAAAATTTTCCCTCCCATATTTCTCAAAAGCATTGCAAGAAAAATCTCCAAGTGGCTCAAGATTGCTCAAGAGTTGGACAGTCAAGCTATCTCCTAAGGCAGTCAACCTCAAATTAGGGTTTTATGTTGCATCAAGATCGTTGAATCCAAATGACCTCAAGTGCTCCCCAATGTCCTAATGTGTTCTCAAGATCATCCATGTCAAGTTTCAAGCCTTGCAGAGGAAGTTTGCTCAATCAATTGCTCAAAGGGTCCAAAAATCGATTGTGTTAGGGCAAAAGTCAACTGTGACCCAAATACAGTCAAACTTCAAGTTTTTTTGTCAACATTCTCATTTTTAAGGATATTTCATCATTTTATCAAGGGTTGATCATGATTCATCAAGGATTGCTCAAAACTCATCAAGACTCAAAAGTTGCTAAATTAGGGTTTTGTAGGAAAAGTCAACTCAAATTTGACCAAGCATACCTTTCTCATACTTTATGAGAAATGACCCATACAAATCTCATTTTGAAGAGTATGCAATTTCCTACAATCCATCTTCATACCCCAAGATCAAAAAATGCACTCACAAGAAGTTACAAATTGAGACATTATAGGTCATTTTTGAAAGTCAACAAAAACACCTTTCTTTCCAAAGCTTATAACTTGCGAATGGAATATCAAAATGAGATGAGACCAAAAGGGTTGGTCAGAGGACATCTCAAGATTTCTAAAAAGTCCAAGAACACCTCCAAAAGTTCAAAATTGAAGAAGTTATGCATTGTTGAAGTTGGGCATTTTTGCAAATTTGCCAAAAGTCAACTATCCCCAAAACTTTAAATTTTGTCAAATGGGCCCATTATTTTCTACTTGATTTGATCTTTTCACACCACACATGTGTCCTAGATTTATCCTTGTGACCATTTATCAATTTTATTATTTAATTTGATTTTTTAATGAATTATTTCATTTTAAATCAATTTAAATCAAATAAAATCCAAACATTGATTATTTGATCTCTTTTTGGCTATTTCAGGACCTAATCATCATCATCAAGTGAATCAAATTCTTATTATACATTCCATGTGCAAAAAGATTGGATGTTGGACAAAATTGGATGGTTATCAATGGTGAATCAAACCAAATCTCAAAACATCAATGTGCAAGGATTCAAGAGCCAAAAGTTAACCTAATACATTGCAGCATACATATACAAGTGAAAGGCACACGAATTGGTGGCTAGAAGCTGCAGAACAATCAAAAGCAAACTTGAAAAAATTGCAAAAAAGTGTGGAACCAAAATCGTTCTTAGAGGCACTTTCAGGACCTAACAAGCATCACAATCGCTTCCTGGCAGTTCTCAGAAGCAGAACCAATCAAGATCATGCATTCTCCAACCTCCAAACGCACTGTAAGAATCCCACGGATCCACCATATTCTTGGATTCCCAAATCTTTATTCTTGAATCCATTCTCAAAAACGATTGCATATTCTGATTCCTCATATCATTTGTGAACTTTCTGCAATAACAAATTTTATTTTCATGCTTTGTATCGTGAAACGCCATTGAAGGGTTCTTTAGGTTTTTTTTAGGGCTTTCCATTACAGGAACAATTGGCTTGTGAAAAAGGTACCATCTTGTTCAGGGGAACAAGACGAGTTCATTCATGGTATCACCTTTCATTTATATGGCTTATGCAAGATTTTGGAGATGGCATGGCTTGTAGCTACGGACGGTTGTCCGTTGGTATAGGTTGATATGTTTTTAGCCACGGTCCCAACGACAGGGATGATGGCGTGTCATGCCCCAATTCGCTTATTCAAATATTCGCGCCTTATTTTTATATTTTCTGATCCATTAACTTGTTTGTCTTATTATTATTAGTTTCCAATATAATAACAATTGAGACATAGTGGTGCAGTGGCAAAGGCGTGCGTTCAAAATCCAATAGGACCTGGGTTCGAATCCTAGGTCCCCCATGCATTTGTTGTTATTTTTCAATAGGTGATCCAGTGATGATGCTAACGTGGGATCTATCATACAGCCTCACTCAGATGCTTGCCAGATGGCCCCAGACCAGATCTGGTGGTCTAGATGGAGCGTGCATCATATGCCCTAGTCAATGTGCCACAGGGAATCCAAAAAGTCCACCAGGCTTGTATGTTAATGGGCCTCAGAATTACCATTTTCACCCCCTAATCAGGCCCAAACCCTCACTTTTCTCTATTTTCTTTTTATTATTTCTTTAAGTTAATTATTGTTATTATTTTATATTAACTAACCAATCAAACTTTTTTTCTTCAAATATTAAAAACCAAAAATATTTTATTTATCAAAATTAATTTCAGCAATTATCTTTTGTAATAATTGAAATTAACTTAGACAATTAGGCTTTATTAACTTCGATTAATTTATTATTATTTCTTTAAATATCAAAAACCCAAAAATATTTTTATTAATTTATTAATTTATTAATTTAATGCTTAGCCTAATTTAATTTCTTTCTTAATTCAAAAATAAACCAAAAAAAATATTTTTCTTTAATAAACAAAAGGGTCAAAACCCTAGAATGCGCCCGATTTAATTTTCCCGCACGCGATCCATATTTATTCAATATTGTATCTGTTTCCCGGAATGTAATAGTTTAATTAGGACCTTATATATTTTTATCGCTTTATTTATTTTCCGCATTTTAATTTCAAGGGTTGCTTTTGGCGATGTAAATACTTGACGCCTTGTAGTAGTTAGTTTTAATTTCTGCAATTTAATTTCCGGAACTTATAAACTGTTAGATGTTTGATAATAGGGAATGCATGATAAGATCGAACGTTTAAAACCTAAAATCAACATAGATCACCCATGACATAAACAAAGATAAATTAACTGAAAATGACACACTCGCACATGCGCACTCTTAGGGTACACCTCACTTGGTTGCCTTCGAACGTGGTCATTAAGTATAGGAAGTTTTAGAGGTTGCCCTCTTGTCCAAAGATCATAGTTGCCTCGAAACGGTTGTCTCGGAAAAATGATCTAAGACATTAGGGTTACCGCTAAGGCGTCCTAACATTGCTTTAGTGACCGCACGTCCCTTAATCGAATTGATCCTTAAAACTCCAACGACGATGCTACCTACTCATCAATAGTGGGATAGCATTGTCTAAAGGACATTATTACAGATTGATTCCTTTTTCGAGTAGGTAGATGGTTCTTAAGTACTTGCTCTTTCAAAACAAAACAAAAACTTTTCGCACTTACACCTTTCAAACAAAAACTTCTTTCAAACCCACAAACACAAAGAAAAGTAATTTTTGAAAACACTTTGAGCAAGTACCTAAGAGCCCGTGGATAACCACGGATAGAAAGGATGCTAACACCTTCCCTTTCTATAATCTACCCCCCGGACCCGAGAAACATCTCGAAAAAGGAATTTTTCTGTACTTTTTTCCTTTCCTTGTTGGATAAAATAAAAGACGGTGGCGACTCTTGCTTACCGTGACATTTTGCGAAAACAGACGCAAAATGCGAACCAACATTCCAAAAACAGTCAGTTCTTCCCACCGTATCACACTTCCCCAGTGGTGTCCTGTGTCGCCTTTGGAGTTTGTCATTTTCCTTCATAATTAAAAGCATTGCATGGCATCATAGGGCCAAAAGTAGAGCTTCATTTATATTTAAGTATCTCTAATCATGTCGAGACGAAGATTTTAACCATCATATCTCCGGATAGAAGACACTTAAATAAGGGCAATTGTTATACCCTAATTTTTGCCCCTAAGATTTCTCATCATATAATTTTTACTAATACATCAAGATCACACATTAGGTCTGGTTCTACCTTTCTACTTCATCCTATCTTTAATTTTTCTCTTGAGATATCACCAAGCACCTTGATTTGTGTATTTGGTACATGTGTTCTTTTAACTAACATCAAAATATGTATATGTGTTTCTTTGAATGTTCATATTGTAGGTGATGACACAACTTCAATCATCTCACCATCTAACCTAGGGTTTGGAGGGATGGTCCTCAACCAAATGATTCTTTAATGGATTTCAAGAGATTAAGCTTCAAGGCTATGTCTATGATGTCAAATATTTGTGGCTCAAAGAGTTCCCTCACTTTATTTAGGTCAAGATCTCCTCAAAGTTGGTGGTGACATTGATCAAGAAGATTCATAGGTTCATGGGTTTATTTCCATGCCTTATTCAACAAGTTTCATTGATACTTAAACTCCGTCATTGAGTGTGCTCAAATAAAACATCATTTCAAGGCCTTTTATGGTTCACCATGATTTATTTTACCAAGAAATTTCAAAAAGATTCAAGGTTGATTCGACAAGTATGACCTAATTGAGAAAATGCTTGATTTAGTGATCACAAGTGTATAACACTCTCAATTTTCAACATTTTGAGTTGTTTCATTTTGATATGGATTCTTATCTTAATATACCACAACCTCTCTTCACATGACAAGATCCAATTGTGCAAGAAAAATCATCAAAAGTTGAAAGAGGTTTCAAGATATTTTGACACTCCCTGAGCTAGGGTTTGTTGACTTCTAAGGACCATATCTTGCTCATTTTTTGAGATTTTTGATTGGATAAAAAGCCATTATTCTCTTTAAAGGGTCCTTAACAAGCTCTCTTCAAGAATCTAAGGCTAATTTTAATTGGAAGATCACTAATGGTTGAGAAAGATTACAACTCTCCTTGAAAAGCCTTTGAATTTTAGGGTTTGACTTCAAATGATCATAACTTGGTTAATTTTTATCTCCATGAGCCTATCATTTACCCACAATAATCTTTGGGATGTCTACTACAACTTTATTTCAATGTGAAAGACTTGAAGATGCTTGGAAAGTGGTTGAAGATTTGAAACGACTATAGGTCTTTTGTGAATTTCCCCAAATTTGTTCATCATCTTCCAAAGACCATAACTCTTTCAATTTGTATGGTTTTTGAGTAATCTCAATTCCACAATTAAATTCAATAGGTCTATTTTATGTCATCTTAATATATCAAGATCAAATTTTGAGTGGAAGGTCATGCATTTTTGAAGAACATTATAAGTCATTTTGGAGTCCTATACTTAGAAATTTTTCTAAGTATAAAAATTTGTGTGTTTTTCATGATTTCATGAGGACATAACTTTTTTCTCCAGCATCCAAATTCTATCTTTCTTGCCACATTGTGAATTTTGTTGTGATATCTTTCAAATGCTTCAAGAACCATGTGATAAAGCCTCCTGAGTTGTGTGCATCATGGCTGCAAAGTCAGTACCTTGGAACTAAGGTTTTCCTCCAAAGTCATATTTTTATTTTTATAATGTGGCTTCTAAACACCACGTTTATGCGCACTTTCCACTTAATCATGTTTAAAAAAGTTGCTAAGGCTGGATTAAGTGTTGAAACACAAGAATTAGTTGAGTTTTGATGAGTTAGAAGTCACACTTTTGTCATGTTCAGGGTGCACATGATTTCACTTGATTACTTATCATTCACCCATCTCAGCATTGCATCACACTCTCCTATAAATAGAGACCCTCTCTACATTATTTGGACAAGCTTTAGAGATCCAAAAAACCTCTGTTGAACTTCCTTCATACATCTCAATTCCGTATCTTCGAATTTGGTTTTAAAGTATTTTTTTAATCCAATTTCTTTGTTGATTATTCATCCTTGAACTTCACTAAAGCTAACAGAAGAAGAACCAAGCCTTGAAGTGTCCTAAATCGTGCTATCTAATTCATGTTTCAGAGCTCTGAAGTTGAGCTTCAACAGGTAATTTCCTCCATCAATTCTCTCCAAACTTGTTGCTACAATGTAGCTATCATCACTCTGATACTCATAACATCGTTGGTTTTTAACTGGAAGAAAGTTTTTATCATGAATTTCAAATCCCTTTTCAATTATTTCCTTCTGGTTTTTGGCAGATCGATTAAGTTGTGGTTAATAGAGATTTTTCGCGAGGGTACCATTGAAATTGTTTTGAAGAGACAAAGCGAATGACACCGACCTGAGCTCTTGATTTTACAGTTTGTGAGACCTGTAATTCATGCGTGGTTGGAGGTTGAAGATGACCAGCGTGTCATCTCTTAACCAATGATATGGTGCCACGCATTTTTTACAAATCTATTTTTTTAAATACTGATCAGGTGGTTTATTCACTAATGTCCATATCATGCACAACGCGGCAGATCCCTTGAATTTGATTACTAACGCGTTTTGACATTAATCCAATGACCTACATCTTTTTGACTTTATTTTTATTTTCTGATTTTATATTTTAATTGTTTTAAATTTCAAAAATTCATAAAAAATTCGTTTCAACTTCTAAAAATGTGAAACAATTCTCAAAAATACTTTTGATTTTTCTCTTTCTGATTTTTGTTTTTTCACAATTTTATTTTGTGATTTGATATTTTTTATGATTTTTCACTTTATTTGAGTTGTTTTAATTGTTTAAAAATGCTTTTCTTGATTTTTTAATTCTGAAAAAATTATGACAGGATCCAATGACCTCATGACAAATATTGGTGACCTAATTTTATTTTTATTTCTGATTTTATTGTTTTTCACAAATTTTGGTTTATTTTGCTTATTTGTTTAAATTTTAAAAATAGTTTCTGGTTTTAAAAATTCTGAAATTTTTTGTCAATACTTATTGACTCATGTTTGACCTCTAATTTTTTTTAGGATTTTTATTTCGTGTTTTAATATATTTTGTGTATTTTACCAATTATTTCCCTTTTATTAATCCTTTAAATATTGTTTTATTAAATATATTTTATTATTTTAGTTTGGTCCTGATTTGAGTATTATTTTGGGACAAGTTCCTCAACCTCATTGGATCTTGGGTGTTGATAGGTTAAAAATCTAAATCCACCAAAATGGATGAATGATGTTGATGATATTTGAAACCATAATTTCATACATTTCCTCCCTCTTCATCTTATCTCATTCTTTGTTTTACTTGTGCTACATGTTTTTGGAGAATGATCTACATATCATTTCTCTAACATGTTGGGTACATAGATTATTATTGGCCGACCTTAAAATAGGTGTGGTTTCTACATAAGTCCATTTATGATTGTTTAACATAGCGCTAAATTTGTCCCGATTCAAAAAATTATCATTCGTGGCCCAAACCTATGTTTGCAAGCCCAATTATATTTAATTTGAAACCTTTAATTCAATAACTTTGAAGTTCATTTTAGGAGGATTTGATCTTATCAATCCTCTAATGAACTTCATGAATTTTGGTCTAAGTGAATTATTTGAACATCATTGATCATATGTTGTCGCTTTGAGCTCTTGAAATGAATGATATACTTGACAAAAAGTAAATGAAACTTGTTATTGAGAAGCTTTAATTTTATCAATCTTCTAATGAGTTCTCAAATGCAAGCTTCAAGATGATCATTCAACTAAACTCTAACTTCTAATTCACTAACAATTGACTTTACCTTATGCTTGTACTATTATGCTTGTTATTTCATGCCTTTACTTTTATGCCCCATTTATTTTAGCATTTACATTCCATGGAATTTCTCTTTTGCTCACTTGAGCATTTATCTTTTATGTCATTTTATCTTTGCTCATTTAAGCTTTTATTTTCTTTTTGAAGACAATTAATAACCAACTTGAACATTAAAAGCCTTAAGGTTACTTGGACTATTTGATTGCTATCCTTGGCATCATGGAGTTGTGGACCTTTTTGGACTTAGGATTAGAAGCCTTGATACTTTAGGACCTTGTTGCTCTGTTATTATTTTGTCTGAAGTTCTTGGGATTTACCCCAATACATTGGGTTGATTTTTCTTTGTGTGCAAGTTATTCTGATTATATGCTTTGACTGTGATTAAGAATTCCTCTTTATACAGCCGTTACTCTTCCCAGTTTTTATGAAGAATTAATTCATCTGAAGCTTAGTATTTCTTAGAGGTTTAGTATTTTTGCTTTCTTGGTTTCAATCCAAAGGATGGGAATTCTACATTGACTTCTTATGTCAAGTGTTGGGTTCTTTTTGGTTAGATCTTTCTTTTCCTTGACTTTTACCTTATGCTTTAGGATAGTCCCTTCATCTCCTCCTATCTTCTTTAATTTCAAAAATCTTCTCACTACTTTTCAAAACTCTTCTTGTTTTCTAACATGGACTGATTTCATAAATAAACTTGGACTTATGTCCATGCATTTTCAAAAATATTTTCTTAATCAAACAATAATAAATTTAATCATACTTTGAAATTTTTGAAAGACTAAAAATCATTAACCTCATTCAAACCATTTTTCCACTTTGGCTTTTTACTTTTAAACTTTTCTCAAAAGATTAGACTCTTGTCGATTCTTGTAGTGATGTGAGCTATTATACTTCTACAATATGTAGTAAAGTGAGATATTTTTCAATTGGGCGTTGAGTAAGACTTTGTTTATTTTAAAATCCATGTTATATCCTCCACTTTGAGATGATGCAAATTCTCCTTTCTCATAATTGTGGGTAGTAAGTATGTTTTCTACTCGGACATGACGATGGTATCTCTTCTCTTAAAATTAACTAACTGTTTACTGTGGTTTTTGGTAAACAACCACTGATCTCCAAAAAGGAAAGTTCTTTTTGGTTTACTTACGGGATCGATCAGATTAATCCCAGAACATATGCTAATTTTTATGTAAGACAGATAATCAGGAAGAACACACGTTCGACCCAGAGAAAAGATATTTGAGATTTTGGAAAAGTAGACAGAAATGTAGAAATGCAGGTAAAGAAGCAAGAAAGATAACTTGGCAAGATAATATTAAAGAAATGTAAAAGACTTTCATTAATAAAAAGGGGTGTTTCCAACGTATATTTCTCAGTTTTATCCTTTCTCATACAGCGGTTACTTGGACAATGTTTGAGTGACTAGTACAATAGGTTGAACACACCTTAAAAACTACACAGGTTTCCTAATTTATACTAAAAACTAAGTAGTCGTCGAGGGATGATTATGCGCTAAGATGAAGACAAGTGTCTTCTGCATGTCCCTCGACCTATGGCTTTCAGCCACGTTGCTTCTTCTTAGTCGCTAGCGAAACTGCCTTTCCCTCCAATAATTCAAATTCAAATGTCCCTCGTATCATGTGTCAAAGCGAGGGTATTTTCTCTCAGTCGAAGGACATAAGTCCTCTTCAGTCGAAAAGCCCTGAAAGTGAGCCCTGGTCGAAGGCTCAAATATAACTTAGATCTTTTTCCTAAGTTATTTCATACGTCGAAACATTCTTCTTGGCTTGGTTTATTCCAGTTTTTTTGGTCTAAAAGACCAAATATAGTAGGTGTCAAATTTGGGAGCCAACAAATTTCCCCCCAAGAATGTCTATTTCGACGCTCAAAGAAATAGCCATTCTTTGATCTTTCCATTAAACACCTGTCTTTCTAGTTGTCCACAAGGTCCTAGCGTGCGCTTTTCGTCTTCCAACAGTTGCTGCTCTTGGAAAAAACCATCATTAATCTTTCTCCAAGATGTCTTTTCTAACTGCCGTTACCACGCTGCCATGATGGCCATATTCCTAGAACCTAGGCAAGCATGTCAAAACGTTTCCCAACGTCTGCACGGTAACCACTTCATACTTCGCCACGTGCCCCACTATCTGCAAAATATTAAATGGCCTTGACGAGACATATCCCTTTCTGAAGGATATAAATACTTCTGAGCCTTTTCATTTGGAACTTTCACTACTTCAAGCATTTCTAAATCTCCTGCTTTCAAACACCTTGTACTGTCAACTTCGTTTTCTCCAAATTTGAAACAATGGCTTTTCTTTCCAATGCACCAAACAATCCTCAACCTAAAAACGCTGATGATATCCAAAACCCACCAGAGGTATTTTCTACTAACCTTTCTCCTTCCTCGATTGATGGGCTTCGGTATGTTGCTGAACCCATGACAAGGGAGTGGCGAGAAGCATATGATTCCCAGCTCCTCATTCCCATTAGGTATAATGGAGACATGTATGCTATGTCTGGTCCTTTGTCTTCGTGCGTCGAGAATCCCTTGAAGAATCGCGCCTTCTTCCCTACTCACCCAAGACTCAGACCCATAGGTTGCGCGAAGAAGCCTAGGGATGACCCTGAAGACGCTACTCCGGCCAATCAACAGCATGCTCAGACCATGGAGGATATTAACCTTCAATTCATGAACAAAGGGAACAGAATCTTTCGATCATGCCCTAACCTCTCCCCAGAGTATTCAGATTGGCTGAATAAGATGGAGAAGGCGCAAACCTCCGTCTGGAAGGAAATGGGAATTTATGATTTGGTGATGTTGTCGAAGACAGGATTGTCTTATTGTCCCCTCATGCTGGTATCTTCGTTGTATTTCTGGGATAGCGCACATTTTACTTTTCATCTTCCCTGTGGGAATTTATGATTTGGTGATGTTGTCTGAGGATGTTATTGGGTTTGCAGCTACAAAACCCACTTACACCACCTTTATCAACCACTTCCACGATAAAGCCTCCAGTACCGTGTCGGAGGTGGAGCATATAGCCTTTTTGGCTATGTGGTTATCACGTTTCGTTTTTTGCACTAAGTCACTTCAGGTGACTAAGAAGATGCCCACGCTTGCGACGCATCTTCACCACGGTTATCCCCTTTGTCTGGCCGAATTGATTTTGGCCAATCTATATGAGTCCATCAGTAATGGTGTGATCCAACTCAAGGTTATAGGGGATAGGGGGAGCCTGCTGCTTTCTGGTCCTTTTTGGCTTCTCCAACTTTGGCTCAATGCTATCTTTGAATCTTTTCTCCCTCAGAAGAATAAGATTAATGAAGAGGCCCTAGAAATCCTGAACAGGAGGGTCGAAGGTACCAGGCTTGCACTACTGACTCCTACTGATGAAGGCCAACAGTTTCAGAAGGCATTCACAAGCTTCGTGATGATGTTTGTGAAGCGCAAACGCTTTGTTTCGACCATGGCTCCTTTTGCTAGTCGAAAAGTTGGTCGAGAATGGTTCACCAGACCATTTCCTTCAACTGAGGAGGAAGAATAGAATGATGAATATGTGGGCATGTGGGAATTGTTTCTTCGCCCTAGAATCTTGCCATTGAGATTCAAGAGCTCAAAAAATAAATTAAGCTTGATCGCTTATCAACCCAACCTTGTCTCTCGACAATTTGGTATTGTTCAGTCACTTCCCTCACCCATTTATCCTCGAGAGAAGATGCTATTATTTTATAATGCAGACTACTCAGAAGATGCTGCTACCAAGCATATTGGTAGGTACACCGGTCGAACTATACTGACCCTATTCGACTTTAACCTCAATTTTTTAAGTTCTGTTAATTTTGAGGGGTGGTGGAAACAGTATTATGATGAAGAGTTATTCGATGAGAAGTACTTCGCTCACCACCTTCGTGAAGCGTTTAAGCTGGTTCTCGACAGGATCAAGAAAGGTATTACTTCTTTTCTTTCTCTTTGCTTCAGATTTATCATTCGACGCTCGATTAACTTTAGTTTTCTTGTTTTTTGTGTAGCTGTCAAGAGAACCCCTTCGAAGAAGGCTGCTGAGAGCATAAAAGGGGGAGATTCTACTGTCAACCCCTCTCCCAAGGTATTCACTTTCTTCCATACCCTTATTTTCTATGGCTATCTGACATGGGTACTGATTTCTTTGGCTTGTCTTTCTGGGTATTCAGAAAACTACCCCCAAAAACGAAAGGTCCAGGAGATCGAGATCTCTAGTGATGAAGAAGAGGAGTCTCCTCTTGTTCCTCTGTAGATATGAAGGTTAAAGAAACTAGTTCCCGCCGTTGAGTCTCGTCCCAAAATTAGGATTAAGACTACAGCTGCGAGGCCTCCTTCTGTAGTTATCAAAGAGCCTACTGAACAGGAAGTAAATACCAGGCTAAACAACCCTAGCGAGAGTGATAACTCCAGTCCTGGTGCTGAAATCCCAGTCCAAGTATTTGCTTTGACAGACCATCATTTACTTCTCGACTCCCCTTTATGAGAATTCTAAAAGAAACAAACTTTCTTTATTTTCCAGGACACTGCTGGCACTTCCAATCAAGTTTCTACTCCTGTCGAAGGCTCTGTCACCCTATTGAATAGTGAAGGAGAGCCTACTTATAGGCCTTCTTCAGCGAAAGGCTCTTTCATGATTTAGCTGATGAAGTGAATCAAGCTTCCGAACCTCAGCATGAAACTATAGAGGAAGCCAATGAAGAAGGCCCTGTAGGAAATCACGAAGAGACTAGGGCTCCATTGGTTGACGTGCAAGAAAATGAAGAGGAAAGGATCCCTGATGCTGAGACTGTGATAGTGAGGGAGAATGAAGGGATCCCAGAAGCTGATGGCGAAGAAGGTTCTGCTGAAGGAAACCAGAATCCTACAGGCACTGAGGCAATTCCAAAGCAGATGGCCAACGTGGTCGTTGCTGTCAACGAAAGTTTCCTTTTGACGGGATCTAGAACTAAGGAGGATTTGGCCTTGCTGAAACAACAAAATCCTTTAGGCTATTTGACTGCAATTCTAGAAGGTCGAGAAAGTTCCTCTGATCATAGTGCCTCAACTGGGTCTGGAAGATCTACTTCGACTTCTCCTCTCGATGAGGCCCTTCAAAAAGTTAAGGCACAAATCTTCAAAAGAGATTTAATGTTGACCTTGGAGGGGGAACCTGCGGCTCCTTCTTTCCTGAAGACTACTCTGAGGGCTGTCAATCTCCTTGTTGCTTCTCCGGACGTGGCCAGCGTCATCTTGGATTTAATCTCCATTATTGACCAAGTATCAGCGGATTATAACCGTCAAAGGACTCTTAATTGTGAGATTGAAGAAGCCAATGGTCAAGTGGCTGCTGCCTGGCATGCTGCTACCGAATCAGCTTCTAAGGTAAAGGATTTGTCGAAGGCCCAGGAGGCTAGACAAAAAGAGGTCGAAGAGATAGATCGAGACACTGCTCAATTGAGGGTGCAGATTGCAGAGTTGGAAGCTAAAATTGCTGCCAACGACATAAAGAAGGATGAACTCCTCGATGTTAACACTAAATCAGAGAGCCAAGAGGAACTGGATGAAGGGTTAAGACACGCTGATTGAGCCCAGTCTCTTGATACTAAGCTCGAGACTCTTCATCAATTGAAAGCTTTATGTGATTGACGCCTAGAATTACAAAGAATTAAGTATCTTCAGATTAAGGCTAATCTCCCTTTTTGAATTATGTTTCTTTCATTTATGTAATCACTTGTTGTAATGATTCCAAAGCCATTTTGGCTATTTTAATGAAAATTTTAGTTTCCATTTTAGCATTCTCTATTCAATAGTGACTATATATTACTTATTTTTACCTCTTGAAGCATAGGTCTATACGTTTTCAAGTATTTACCATTCACCTTCAAAAGTCTTTGATCTTCGCTTAACTCTTCAATCTCATAGGCTCCACCAGAGAAAGCCTGGATAATCCTGAAAGGTCCCTCCCACTTAGGAGACCATTTTCCCAAATTTCTATCTTTTCGATCCATCGAAAGAATTACTTTCCAAACTAGATCCTCTGGTTGAAATGTCTTATATTTCACTCTACGATTATAGGATTTCTCAACTTTCTTCTTCTACAGTCTCAAAAGATCCAGAGCTTTCAACCTTTCTTCGTCTAAGTCAACTAGTTCGTCTAACATCATATTCCAATAGACTTCGGAAGGGATATCATGATGTATCTGAATCCTTGTCGTCTGCGGGTGAATTTCCACTGGCAACACTCCATCTTGACCATAGGTTAGGCGAAATGGTGTTGTTCCCGTGGCTTCTTTCGGACAAGTTCGACATGCCCATAGAACTTGATCTAGCGTCTTGTGCTAGTTTCTGAGTTTCTTTCCCACGTGTTTCTTTATTAAACTGATCACTACTTTATTCGCTGATTCGACCTAGCCATTAGCTTACGCATAATAAGGTGTAGACGTTAACAATTTAAACCCCATTTCCGCAGCAAAGTCTTGCATCTTTCGACCAGTAAAGACTGACCCTTGGTCTGTAGTTATTGTTTCGGGAATTCCAAATCTATATATGATGTACTTTTGAATGAATTCAATGACATTCTCTTGGTCTACATTGACTAAAGGGATTGCTTCAATCCACTTAGTAAAATAATCAATGCCCACCAATATATACTTCTGGCTTTTAGAAGATGTTGGTCGAATTTCTCCAATAAGATCCAAAGCCCATCCTCTAAAAGGCCACGGCTTCACAATCGAGTAAAGTTCGCTTGTCGGTACATGCTGAATAATTGTATGTATTTGACATTCTTGGCATCCTTTTGTAAACTCAACACAATCTTTTAACATAGTGGGCCAATATAATCCTTGTCGAAACAATAACCATTTCATCTTTTGGCCTACTTGGTGTGTTCCACATGCCCCAGCGTGTGTGGTGGAAAGAGCTATATATGCTTCTATTTCACTTAGGCATTTTAGGAGCACACCTTCAGGTGTTTTCTTGAATAATTCATTTGCCATCAACATATAACTCAGTGCTCTATACTTTATTTTTCATTCTGTCGAATCCGTGGGATTTTGTAAATAATCCACTACAGGCTTTCTCCAATCTTGCTCTGTTAGATTGTCTATGAACGAAATTTCAAAATTTTCGTGATCAGTGCATCCCAATGTTGTGGTCCTTAAATCCAATGGAGATAACTTAGTGGAAGTTACTCTCCCTCTAACTTCGATTGCTTGTTGTAGCCTGTCTTTCGACACCTTATACCCGGAGGCAATATGTGCTAAGTCGTTAGCTACTTGATTTTCCAATCTGGGTATATGTCGAATGTTAACTACTTTGAAGTTCTTCAACAACCGTCTAGATATTACGAAATACATGATAAGATTTTCTTTAATTCATTTGTATTCTTTCGTAATTTTTTTAGGACTAACTTTGAGTCTCCCATTATTTTGACCTGAGTTACCCCCAATTCCAACAGGATTTCAAGGCCTGCGATTAACGCTTCGTATTCAGCCTCATTATTAGAGCAATCCCCATCTATCTTGTACTTAAATGTTGTTATAATTTTGTTTGGAGAAATAATGAGGACTCTGACTCCAGTTCCATCTTTATAACTAGAACCGTCAAAGTACAGTTTCCAAGGTTCGATCTCCAAATAATTCAGTGATCCCTCTTGTATAGAATGGTCGACTATAAAGTCTGCAACCACTTGACCTTTCATAGCATTGAGAGGAATAAAGGTTAATGAGTACTCAGTTAATGCAAGAGCCCATTTTCCAATTCTACTATGCAAAATGGGTTTCGACAACATATATTTGAAAACATCAAAATGAGACGAAACATAAACATCAATTGGCTTTATATATTGCTTAAGTTTTGTACATGAAAAATAAAGACATAAACATAGTTTTTCAACCTCGTTATATCTAGTTTCTGCATCATTTAAAACTCTATTGAGGTAGTATATGGGCCTTTCGACACCATGCTCATCCTCTTGAGCCAGCATGCTCCTTAAAGTTTTATCAGACGCAGCTATGTATAGTCTCATATTTCTACTTCGACAAGGAGGCACCAAAATAGGTGGTTTGGTGAGGTACTCTTTGATTTTGTCGAAGGCTTCTTGATGTTCTTGCCTCCATTCAAATCCTCCTTTGTTGAGTCGAAGTAGTGGCGAAAAGGCTTGCGTTTTCCCACTGAGGTTGGATATAAATCTCCTCAGGAAATTTATCTTCCCAAGCAAGGATTGCAATTCCTTTTTGTTAGTTGGCGCTTTGGCTTGCAAGATAGCTTTGGTATTGTTTTGGTTTATCTCAATGCCCTTTTTATGGACTACAAAACCTAAGAAATCTTCCGCTTTGACACCAAAAGCACATTTTAGAGGATTCATCTTTAGGTCGTAGCGTCTCATCCTCTCGAAGGATTATCGAAGATGATCCATGTGAGTCTCCCCTGAAACAGATTTGACAACAATATCATCAATATAAATCTGCATGAAAGTGTCAATAAAATCATGGAAGATCAAATTCATGGCTCTATGGTATGTTTCCCCTTCATTCTTTAGGCCAAAGGGCATCACTACCCATTCATAAGTGCTTAAGGCCCCAGGGCACCGGAATGTCGTTTTCGACACGTCTTCTTCAACAATAAAGATTTGATTATATCCAGAGTAGCCATCAAGCATACTCATGTACTCGAAACTAGCAGCAGAATCCACAAGCATTTCCGCCACTGGCATTGGATATTCATCTTTGGGTGTTGCAGCATTCAGATCTCTGAAATCGATGCACACCCTTAAGGTACCGTTTTTCTTTATAACAGGCACAATATTTGCAATCCATTCGACGTACCTGGTCGTTCGGATGAACTTGCATCTCAGCAGCCTTTCGACTTTCGTTTTGATTTTTGATAAAATCTCTGGTGCAAATCGTCTTGGAGTCTGCTTAACGGGCTTCTTTCCAGGCTTTATTGGCAACTACAGTTCTACCAAACTTCTGTTGAGGCCAGGCATCTCGTCATAACCCCACGCAAAACAATCCTTGAACTCTTTTAGTAATTGGATCATTTTGACCCTGAGTCCTAGATCTATTTTTGTGCTTATGTATGTTGGCTTTTTGACAGGACCTTCACCTAGATTTACCTCTTCTAGAGGATCTTGTGCCAACATTTTCGAAACCTAGAGGTTCATCGTCATAGATGGCATCTAACCTCTGATCTCGAAGGTCTTTCATCCCTAAGTCGGGAGGCTCTGGGTCGAAATCTTTCCTAGGGCCTGTCTTAGAAAGGACTTGCTCGTTGGCTTCGAAAGCCATATATTTAACTTCAGCCTCCAAGGCCGCTATCATTCTACTTTTGGCCACATACGCCAAAATTTTTTGCAGTGTTTGTGACTTAGTCATCATCACCAAACTCACTTCCCCAGCCTGTTGGCCGTATATCATCAACTCCTCCAAAGTCGATGTTGGATAAGTCTTCTCTATCCCATTGAAAGCCGTAGTTGGAGTGTAGGTATAGGGAGCAGAAGGCGTTAGGAGTTGGGGTTAAATCAAACTCAGGTGGATTACATGGCCCTATATGAGCCAAATTTCCGTCGAAACTATTCTTTCCGACATTGTTGATTTCACCTAAGTAATAACTCTGATCTGCCTCAATGTTTTCCACGATACCATCGGGGTGCCATATTGTGACCCTTTGGTGCATCGAGGATGGCACTGCTCCGATGCCATGTATCCACTCTCGACCTAAGAGCAGATTGTAGTTTGGTTTTGCCGAAATCACCATGAACATGGTGGGTCGAAGGATTGATCCCACTTTGAGGTCTAGTTGTATGACACCCATTGTGGTGCCAATGCCCCCTTCATAGTTGGACAAGACCATGTTATGAGGCTTGATGTCAGCATCTCCCTTTCCTAGCTTTTCCAGCATGAATTGTGGGATGATATTGATGGTTGCCCCACAATCAACCAGAATTTTATTTATAGTTATTTCCCCTATCTTTGCTCTAATGAACAGGGGTTTCAGATGATTCTTCATTGCCTCTGTTGGTGGCTCGAAAAATGCGTTATGTTCTTCTATGCAGCCATTGTTCATTACATAGTAACATACTGGCCTGTGTCTAGCCATTTCTTGTTCAACCATTAAGTCAGTTTCCTCAAATTCGACCTCACGGTTGTATTCTTTAGGTAACACTGATATGACATTCACCATTATGTCTAAACTGTCACCGGAATCAGAGTTATCTTCATCATTCGACCCACATTCCTCCGTCCATGGCATAGGATTCCTCTCTAGAGGCTTCCTTTGTCTCCTTTTCACATTGGTGCTAACCTCTGGATGAGGTCCAGCTGCCTCTTTTTCGGCCTTTCACCGTCTTTGGAATCTTCTTCATTGTGAACGGGACATAGGATTTTTTCCTTTGTAATTGCTCGATATATGGGTCATCTTATTCGACGTAGAAGCTTGGTACTCCTTTCTGTAATCTAAAGAGGAACCTCTTGGCACGTCGAACGCCTTCTATCTCTCTTTATTTGGCCTCTTTCTTCCCATGGTGTTAAGCCAAGTATTTGTAGGTATATTAGTTGGTGGCTGAAAAGTTGGTGGCCTCCTTACCTGACTCATGGGTCCTTGTTGATGCCCCCTTCTGGGGTCGAATCTGACTTCTGAACCCCATTTTTTGTTGGGCATTGGTGCCCTGTTTTGCTTTCATAATTCGCATAGCTTGTATGTGTTCTGCGGATTTCTTGTCGAAATTAGAGCTACATCTAGGGCATAGCATTACTTCCGATTTCTTCTTCTGGCACCTATGCAGAAAATCTTCCAGGTCTTCATTCTCCTTTGGAAATTCCGTTTTATTTACTTCTTCTTGACGAATGGCTTCCTCTGAGGCTTTGGCGCCAGAGACTTCGACCCTGTTGACTTGTATGTTGCTTTTGGCAACAAGATTCAATACCTGCATTTTGGCCTCTAGATTCTCTGTTGAACCTTTTACATCAGCCAAATAAGAACCTGTGGTGGTTCTTTTATTGGAGCTCTCAACAACTCCTTTGCTTTTGTGTGGGTCTTCAGTAACCCGTTTAATCAGTTTCAGGCTTTCAGCAGCCTTCTTCTTCGACCCTTGGGTAACTTCCTTTTTCAAATCTAGGCCTTCAGTGGCCTTTCTCACCCCTTCAATAGTTTTTCTGGAAATGTTTCCAGTAAAACTTCTAAAGATGGGTTTAGTGATGAAATCTTCAGAAACTTCCACCATGTGAATGCCAACTGATTCAGCATAATGTGCCTCCATCTGCAGTGGGTTTGCGTCGATTTTCATTGTTGGCTTATCAGCAAATTTCAGCCTTCCTTCCTTTAGCGCTTGTTGAACAAGATCCCTGAAAAGGAAACTTTGTGAGGTTTTATGTCCCAAATAATTATGGTATTTACAAAAACCTCTTTTCTTTCTCTGTTCTAAAGGAGGCAATTTTCCCCTGGGGGCACTATCATCTGGCCATCTTTAACTAATAGATCAAATATTTCATCACATTTGGATATGTCGAAACTATAAGTTTTCTTAGGAAATTTGTAGCTGTTTTTCTCTGTCTCTACAAGGCTTTTCCTGTTTGATGGCACTAGAAATTTAAAAGAATATGGTGGTCCTTGTTTCAATTCTGCTAAATCTATTTCGCCTTCTTCGACATCTATAGGATCACTAGATATCTCTGGATCGTTATCATCCAATTCGACATAGGCTACCCTTTCTCGTCGATGAGTTTTGGTAGCTTTAGCTTTCTCAGCTTTAAGGTGTTCTACTTGTCGAACTCTATCAGCCAGTTGGGCCATATCTCTTAGGTATTGTGTATCTAACTTTTTCCTAATCGAATAATCCAGGCCCCCTGCTGCTATTTCAACAAATTCATGCTCAGACACTTGGGTAAAGCATCTAGCTTTGAGTAATCGAAACCTATTTAAATATTCATCAATTGGCTCTGTAAACCTTCTCCTCACACTAGCCAATTCTTTTAGACTTATCTTGGTCTGGCCCATGTAGAATTGTTCATGGAACAATCTTTCCAATTGGTTCTAGTTGTGGATCGAATTGGCTGGGAGGCTGGTGAACCAAGTGAAAGCATTCTTTGTTAGGGAACTTGGGAAATATTTGATTCTAAGGTTTTCGTTGTTTGTTATTTCCCCGGCCTCTATCAAATATCTAGCCACATGTTCGATAGTGGACTCTGTCGTATGCCCTGAGAATTTAGTAAACTTTGGGACCTTTCCCCTAGGTGGTAAGTTTGTTTGCAGAATATATTCTGATAATGGGGATGTGAAGTTTGGTCTGAGAAAACCAACGTTCGTCCCGTTTTGAATCATAATCCTTTCGATCATGGCAGTTAGATTATTGTCCGTCCCATAGTTTTGGTGTCGAACTTGTTATATCAATTCGTCAGCGTTTTGGTTTCTATTAGCCATAATGACTCCTTGATCGATTTCTCTAGGGTTTCATGGTATTTCAACCCTTGGTTGTTCTATTTCTGCTCTGGGAATCTGAGGGTTTGGATTAACGGTCAAATCCTCTTCCATGATTACCCCTTGATTCGCTCTTATTGGTATCCTCTGGGGTTGTCGAACAACTTGGGGTACCCCAAAGAAATCAGCCATGCACGTCATTTACGTTGTCATCTGTTGATTCAACTGCGTAGCAGTCTGAATGAGGGGATTTAGCACTGTACTTAGAGTTTGTGCTAACATTTGTACCATATCATGATTACTTTCGTCCATCTGTTGCCTCAAAATTGCTGTAGAAACATTTGTGAGGCTTTGTATTATATGAGATGGCCCTCCCAAAAATTGGTTTCTACTGGCTCCAGACCCCTGTAATGGCGATGTTGCATTCACCAAAGGTTCTGAAAAAGTGGAAGCAACATTCATAAGGCTAGCCATTTCAGTAGTTGGCATGCCATATGGCTGCTCTCGACCCATCCAGGTTGTCGAAAATCCTGAGGGCACAAATGATCGAGATCCTAGACTTACCCTTGGTGGAGGCGTTCCTAATGGACCTCTTGGACCTACATACGAAAGTAAGGGTCCAGTTTGATTTGTGGTTAGCGTCGGTATTGATCCAACGGAAGTTGGGATATTCCCTTCGACAGCGGTAGTAACCACTGTTCCAGTAACTGGTGGAGGTATTTCTCCATGATTTGGCTCGTTAGCCATACTACTCTTGCTATTTTTCTTCCTAACAGTATACTCGTTGGTTACTCTGCCACTTCTTAATAACATGCAACATTATAACTGTACAGGAAAAACACAATAACATAAACAAGATTTTTAATAAAAATTAGCAACGTCCCACTGGGCATGCCAATTTGTTTACCGTGGTTTTTGGTAAACAACTGTTGATCTCCAAAAAGGAAAGTTCTTTTTGGTTTACTTACGGGATCGATCAGATTAATCCCAGAACATATGCTAATTTTTATGTAAGATCGATAATCAGGAAGAACGCATGTTCGGTCTAGAGAAAAGATATTTGAGATTTTGGAAAAGTAGACAGAAATGTAGAAATGCAGGTAAAGAAGCAAGAAAGATAACTTTTCAAGATAATATTAAAGCAATGTAAAATACTTTCATTAATAAAAAGGGGTGTTTCTGTTGTACCCCAAAATTTTCCCTCTCATTTATCAAGATTTTCCTCACAAGACTTCTTGGACTCAAGACAAGATTAGGGTTTTCTCAGCTCAAGACCTCACCTTGCACTGATAACCTAAAATTAGGGTTTGAGTTTTCACAAGGAATTTTGGACCATCAATGCTTCATGTGACTTTCATACACCATCTTAGACCCCTAAGATTGCCCATGTTAAGTTTCAAGCCTTGAATCACATTTTTGCCCAGTCAATTGGACAGTTGACCTAAAAATCAGCTGTATTAGGGAAAAAGTCAACCATGGCCAATTTACAGTCAAACTTCATAATTTTTGATCCACAACAACATTTTAGACTCATATGGACCATTTGATCAAGTTTGGATCACAACTCCTCAAGAAATTTGATCAAATCATCAAAAGGGCAAAATGGTCAAAATTAGGGTTTTTATTGAGAAAGGGCAATTTCTGATTTTTACCCTAGCCAATGGCCAATTGGGTTCAAACATGATTTCAAGGAATCGACAACATTATCTTGACCTAATCACATAGTTCAAAAGATCTCAAATGCATAGGATTCACAAATGAATTTTGCAGTCAAATGATCAAAAGTCAACTTTGCACTGAAAAGTCAAACTTTGACTTTTTGGTCAAAATCAAATGCCAACGATCATAATTCATCAAGATATGTCAAAATGTGAAACTTATTGGCCAAGAAACCTAAATTTGCAAATTAGGGTTTTAATTTGAAATTTTTCATAACTTAGAATTTTTCTAAGTATGAAAAATTTCTTATTTTTTCCCAACTTTCCACAACTTTTTCACCATGATGAAATTAGATTCAAAGAAAACTTCCAACATGAAAGTTGTAGTCCTCCATGAAATATACAACTTTGATTCACAAAGTTTTCCCAAAGGATGCTTGGATATCAAGTTATGAATTTGTGAATAGAGGTTCATAAACTTTTTAACTTAGTGAAAATTTTCCCTAATTTAGGCAGGCTTTTGACCTAACTTCATGGGCATTTTTCACCTAGTTCCAAGAGGTATCTCAAAATGCATTTCAAAAATGGATTGTAGATCATGTTGCAAGCTTTCCAAAATATCCAAGAACTCTCCAAGATCATTTATGGTTAGGGAGAATCGAAGAGGAGAAACTGGCAATTTGTCTCTTTTGATTAAGCCATGTTTACAATGCTTCAAGTTGCAAATCAGATCCTAGCATGCTTGTACCTTGCATTAAAGGTCCTAAATACTTTCTACACTCTATAATTAAATGCAAACTCATGGGATAATGGCTTTATTTTGACCTTTAGAGCATTGTACAAAGAATAATTCCATAAATGGCCAAAAGGGCACATTGCCATTTTCATAAAGCATGCTTTTTGCAACTTTGCAATTCTTGAGCCATGGACCTGTTTCTTTTGTGCAAGCATTGTACACAAATATCAAGCTTTGTTCACCAACTCTCTGCAGTCTACAAGCAAGCAAGTACCAGCCATTTGCATAGTCACTTCAACTTTTCTTCAAAAGCAAGAAAAGTTGCAAAAGTCAAGGGAACTTGCACATCTGATAAAGGGTGAGCTTGGCTTCATTCTAAAGGACTTCACAAACTTGTCTCAAGCAGAAACACGAAAGCAAAAGATCCTAAACACTCTCAAATTGAAAAAACACATTTTTCTTCCCAAGCATTGCAGTTTCTGCAAAACACTAGCCATCTCAATATTTGCTCGTGCGTTTTGCTTTGTAACACATCAAACATCTTCCATACATCCTACCTAAACTATCCAAGTCCTTGTACTGGTTCTGTAAGTCCAATTTCAGACATCAGCAATTTCATTTTGGAAGGTTGCAGGTTGACTCGTGCAGGAAGTTTCAGCCATCCACAAGGCCAGTTAAGCATTGGAATAGCTTGAGGGAACTTCAAGAAAGCTCACACGATCTTCAGGCCTCCCTCAAAGTCCCTACATTGCCATATCCAAACTTAGCTGAACAAGGTATTTTTCAAAACTCTATCTCTCTATTTACGAATCCTCAAGCTTTGATTTGTGAAGCAAAGATGTAGTCCTTAACATGGTGAAGTTGTACATATGCATAGTTGTCATTTATATTAACTGAGCTAAGAGAATTTGATTGTTAAACATGCTGAAAAAACTAGGTCAGAAATTAGGGGTGATTAAATTCTCTCTGATCTTTGAGAGTTAGTTTACAAACTTTATATCACTGGAATCGTGAGATCATAAGCTACATTTTTTGTGTTATGAGTTTTTGATTTTATGAAAGCTAGAGAAAGATACAAGTTTGAAGCAAAAAGCACGCGTTTGGGAGAAGCTGGAGGACAGGGGTGAAGTCCTGGGCCTGGCGCTCCTTGGGCCTGTTTGTTCTACTTTCCACACCCCCCATATTCCTATTTGCACCCCCTGACCTATTTTCTTATATTTTTGCATTTTTCTTGCATATTTTATATTTTTGACTTGCATTTATTTTTTCTGAACATTAAAAAATCACAAAAATATTATCTTAATTTTTTGTATTTTATTTTATTTTTTATCTTATTTTTTGCATAAAATATTGATTATTTAGAATAAATAGAATCTGTTTTCTTAAAATAAATAATAAACATATTTAAAAATATCATACATTTTTATTTTTATTATTCATACACATAAAATATTACTTCCACATGTATTTTAATTTTTAATATTTGTAAATAATTTTATTTATTATTTCTTGTACATAAATGGACAAAATAAAATAAATATAGAATATATATTTCTTTTAATCAAAAATTAGGGTTTCCCCTTTCAAAAAATCATATTATTTTTCTCTTATTTTCTAGGGTTTAAATAATTAATTCTCTCATACAAAAAATCAAATACAAAACATTTTTTGCATATTTACATTTTTATTGCATTTTTAGTATTTGTTTATTTATTTAATTTGCAAATAATTCAATTGGGTTGTGATAGTATTTTAGGGTTTTATTTTGTTCAAATATCCCCATTCAAAAACTTGTATCCCCCCTCCCATAATAATTGTTGTAATAGCTTAGATTTATTTTACGCAATTTATCGCATTATATACATGTTAGTAAAATTAGGGTTTGTATGATAAGACAAAAATCAAACAAATAGACATGACCTAATACAAGACAAACAAAAGCATGTAAAATGACAACACATTGCACACAAGCACCCCTAGGGTTTCACCCACTTTGTTGCCTAAAAATGGCCATGGTATGCATGCAAGGTATCTTGGCAAAGCAAAACAAAACAAAAGATCATAGTCCCTCGATGACGCTATCAAAAGGTTGCCTAAACAAAATGATATTGGTCCCTCAAAATGCTAAAGATACTTGGCAACATTGCTATCATGGTCATATGATGACCCACACCCATCCCGTTTAACATCCAAAGATAGGGTTGTTTACCAAAGCAATGGTAAATCAACAATGTCAAAGGAATAAAAATGTACAAGAAATACTTTTGAGTAGGTAGATAGCTTCTAGTTACTTGATCAATTTTCAAACAATCCTTGCTATTTTCAAACACACACACATTTTCAAAATATTTCCAAACAACTTTCAAAACATTGAAACATTTTTCAAAAGAAAAACATCTTTGTATACATTCTTACAAACAAGAATCATTACAAAGATTGCCTAAACAAAGGCCTCTTTTAAAAATACTTTCAAAACCATACAAAGCACCATTTCAAACAATTGCAAAAGCAAAGCAAGTGATCTAAACAAGTAACTAAGAGCCCATGGAAAACTATGGATAAAAAGGGTGATAGCACCTTCCCTTTTCATAATCTACCCCCTGAACTCAAGAAAACATATCAAAGGTCTTTCCTGTGCTTTTTTACCTTTCCTTTTGGATAAAATAAAAGTCGGTGGCGACTCTTGCTAACCGCGACATTTGCGAACACAAACGCAAAACCTCAAGTCAGTTCTCCCACCGCATCACAGAACTGGCGACTCTGCTGGGAAACCAATTCTAAAAGTGGGGTTACCTTAGGGTTTTAGATCACCTTTACATGCTTATCTTGCTTGACTTGCTTGCTTTACATTTTGGTTCTATTGTTTGGGTTTGAATCCTCTACCCGGATTTGGGAAACATTCATAAGTAAATAGCAATATGTTATGGAAACTGTGCGGGGTATACCGACATGATCTAAGCAATAGCTATGTTAGTGTGACATATTTGTGGGTACCGGTAGCCTTTGAGTCAATCAAAGAGAATATGGGGCCGCTGAGTGATGTCATGAAGCACTAACGAACTTCTAGAACCTTTACTTGACCAACTTGGCCTTTTAGGATGTAGTGAGATGACCGGCTTTGGTGCAGTCCGAAGTTGGTAGATACTCGATACTACACTCATTGAGGGTTGGTTCCTTGGAATATTTCGGTCTCCAGTAAAGAGGCTGAATTGAAACAATGAACAAGGAAACAATCCAGTGATATTGAGCTCCTTAGAACCCGGTTACTATTTCTAGGACAGGTTGAGCCAACTAAACTTCAAGAGGGTACTTACCTATGAAACCCCATGCAAGCCTAAACTAGGAACTTATGTGATTTTCTTGTACATATATACTTTTGCATAACATCATGGACATCATGAACATCATATGCATCCACTAACCATTTCAAGGATTTTGGAGATTCATCTTTGTTCTTGTTTTGTAGGTTATGGATTCACTTCGCAGGAAAACTATCCAAGTCAACCTGGTAAGAATTCCTCCACAACTCAAGGAGCTAGCTTCAAGGATTCATGAGAATTCTCCATTCACCAAGATACATGGTCGTCTACTCAACTTGGTCACCACCAACACAGAGGAGGATATGCTAAAAGTTCTCTTCCAATTCTTTGACCCTTTGCATCATTACTTCACATTTCCTGACTACCAACTTGTGCCTACTTTGGAGGAATTTTCTCAACTCTTGAGGATTCCTATTCTCAATCAACTACCCTTCAACGGTACAGAAATAGATCCAAATCCAGAAGAGATTGCTCAAGCCATGCACTTGCACTCATCTGATGTCACAACATGTTGGGAAACTAGAAGTGGTGTCAAAGGCTTCTTGTCAAAGTTTCTGTTTGAGAAGGCCCAAAGTTGCTGGAATTCTTTGGACTTACAAGCTTTTGAGGAGATTGTAGCTATTCTCATCTATGGGATGGTCTTGTTCCCTAACCCTGACCAACTCATAGATGTGAGTGCTGTCAAAATCTTCATGACTCGCAACCCGGTGCCTACATTGCTTGGGGATATCCTTCACTCTTTTCACACTCGAACAATGAGGAAAAGAGGTGTTCTCATGTGTTGCACTCCTCTCCTGGCAAGATGGTTTATTTCTCATCTTCCCCAGTCAGTCTTGAAGAATGAGCAAGGTTTGAGGTGGTCACAACGGTTAATGACACTTAACCATTCAGACATTCATTGGTGTTCTCGATCCAGAGAGAATGTCATCATTGTTGACCGTTGTGGGGAAATCCCTAATGTCCCTCTACTTGGAATTAGGGGAGGCATCACCTACAACACTTTCTTTGGCCTGAGATAGTTTGGTTATGCCCGAAGGGATGGCCCACATGATTTGCTGATTCAAGGATTGGTTTACGACTACGACAACAACGACCAAGGATTCCGTCAAAGATTTATCCGAGCTTGGAGAATGCCCAACAAGGTGGATAGCAAGACTCTGGGACACAAGAATTCCATCCCTCATGAGCCTTACCTCAAGTGGGTATGAACCCGCGCCCAAAGTATTATGATGCCTTACCCCTCCATTCTCCCTGTGATTATAGAGTCTGTTAAGGAAGGATAGGTTCCATACACTATCCTACATCCTGACATGCCAACATCACTCGAAGATCTACAAAGGAGTTGGATACAGCTCAAGGGAGAGTGCGATACTTTCGAAGCCCAATTCTATGCAAGCGAGAAGAAGGTTTTGGAACTCACTCGGCTACTTCACGAAGAGCAGACTCTCAACACCTACATTGCACCAAAGAGGATGCGCAACGTCTTTTTACCTTAGAGTTTTGTATTATTTTTCCCAAGGGGCATTGAATTACTAACAATTTTATCTTATTAATATGACGTGTGTTTCTTTTTTGTTTAAAACAAATTTGAATTTCTGAATCCTTGAAAACATTACATGAATACATATCATTCATCATATGCATACATAGGTCTTCACACCAAGTTTCCTCATCTCTCTGTTGTTTATTTCTGCAAGATGGATATTGAACAAATGGTCAAAGATTTGCAAGCTCGGAATTCACAATTTCAACAGTTACTCCTGACCTTAGCCAAGGGGCAAGAGGAGCTGAAGACTCTACTAGAGAAAGATAAAGAAAAAGAGAAAAAGAAGAAGAAGCCAACTGGTGTGATTCTCATGGGTAGAAGATTTCATGGACAAGCCAGAAGGACCCTAGAATTCCCAACAACATCTGAAGAAGGGGGAAGAAAAGGAAAAGAAACGGCAGTACCATCTGATTCTGAAGAAGAAGAAGAAGAGGAAGAGGAAGAAGAGGACTACTCTGAACAACAGTACCCTCCGGCCGATGACAAATATAAAAACTTAGAAGAATGTCTAGCTGCTATGGAGATACAAAGAGTACCGGGGATGGATTTTGAGGAGTTAGGGCTGGTCTCTAGGATAGTAATCCCTCCAAAGTTTAAAGTGCCACTGTTTACCAAGTATGATGGGGTGTATTGCCCTAAAATGCATCTCAGATCCTATGTCAGGAAAATTCAACCACATTCTTCTGACAAAGACCTGTGGGTCCACTTTTTCCAGGACAGTTTATCAGGAACACATCTTGATTGGTTCTACCAGTTGGAGAGAGCAGATGTTCACAATTGGGAAGATTTTGCAGCAGCCTTCTATAAACAATATCAATATAACACCGACTTGGCGCCAACCCGTACTCAGCTAAAGAGTATGGCTATGGCTACCAATGAGGGCTTCAAAGACTACGCCCAAAAGTGGAGGGATCTAGCCGGAAGGGTGCAACCACCTTTATCTGAAAGAGAGTTAGTGGACATGTTCTTGGGGACTCTTTCAGGCCCTTTCTTCAATCATTTGATTGGGAGTTCTTCTGCAGGGTTTACCGAATTGATTCTAACTGGCGAAAGGATGGAAGCCGGTATAAGAAATGGGAAAATTCAGAAGGACGCGTCTGCCTCAACAGCTGCAAAAAAGCCCTTCATAGTAAGGAAGGAAGTGTTTATTGTCTATGCATAGAGAAATCAGGGAAGAACCGAAAGACGACCAACAGTGGGGGCCGTTATGATTCAAAAGTCTGCATCAGACCAGCTAAGAAACAACCAACCGAGAAATGATCAGTCGAGAAATAACCAGCAAAGGGTGGAAAGGCCTGTAAGGCAATTCACCAAGATAAACATGACTCCTGCCCAAGTCCTACCACATCTCTTGAAGTTGAACCTGGCCACTTTAAAAGAGGCCCCTAAAAATCCTAACACTGCTTCTCCATATTACCATCCCAACGCCAGGTGCACGTACCATTCTGAAAGTCTAGGGCACGACACCAACAACTGCTGGGCTCTGGAGAATAAGATTCAAGATCTGATTGATGCAAAGGAAGTTGAATTTGAAGCTCCTGAGAAACCGAATGTTATCTCCGCTTCGATGCCGAGGCATGGGCACAATGCTAATGTTGTGGAAGAAGATCTGTTTGTTGCTACTATGGATGAACTATTAACTCCTCTCCTAACCATCAAGTTGAATTTATTAAAAGCTGGGGTGTTCCCAGGTTATGACCAAGATTGCCATGCTTTCCTGTCCTCACCATTTGACTGCCCTCTGTTGAAGAAAAGAATCCAACAATTGATTGATAACCAGGAAATTTTATTTGAGAAAGCTCCCATTTCACCCATTTCAGTTCCAGAAGTTTCTATAATAACCATATACGCCAGTCCTTCCAGGGTTCCTAAAAAACCCATTAGGATTACATCTGCTCCAATGACTACTCCATTGAAGATAACAATGCTCGGACCAGCCCCTTACAAATCAGATAAAATGGTACCATGGAACTATGGTGGAGAAATCTACTACCATGGTGACAAACAGATTGAACAGACTGTAGAAGAAGAAAGCTCCGAAGAGGATAATCCAGACATTGGTAACATTTCCGGAACAAGCAAGGTTACCCGTAGTGGAAGAATCTTTTCTCCAGATATTGCTCCTCCAACAGCAGTCTTTGGACCCGTGGCCATTCCGAAGACTACAGCTGTACCAGTGATTGTACCTGCAAGTGTACCTGCCAACAAAGACAATACAATTCCTATCCCTACTTCCGCTGCTGAGAATAAAGGAAAGAATGTTCAAGAGGAGCCTGTCCAGACGAAGGCTCAGTCACTAGCTATTCCTGAAACATCCAAGAAGGAGATGGAAGAAATCCTGAGGATCATTAAGAAGAGTGATTATGATGTTGTTGAATAATTGGGGCAGACCCCTTCCAAGATCTCTATGTTAGCATTGTTGTTTTGCTCTGAGGCACATGCTAAAGCTTTGGACAAATTTCTGAAGACAGCGCACGTTCTGCAAGAGACGTCTGCGGATCAATTCCAAGAGTGTGTGGCCAGTTTAATAGCTGACAATGGCCTGGGTTTCTCTGATGCTGACTTGACACCCCGAGGGAGAAAACACAACGATGCACTACATGTCTCAGTGGAGTGCAGAGGAACAACCCTAGCTCATGTTTTGGTCGATACTGGGTCATCTTTAAATGTCTTGCCGAAGAAAGCCCTTGATAGGTTGGATTGTGAAGGGCTGACTCTAAAACCCAACAATATAGTGGTTAGAGCTTTTGATGGATCTAAGAGGATGGTCCATGGAGAGGTGGACATCCCGATCAAGGTGGGTACCCAGACGTTCAACTCAACATTCTACGTGATGGACATTCGTCCTTCTTACTCATGCCTGTTGGGATGCCCCTGGATTCACAATGCAGAAGTTGTCACCTCCACCTTGCATCAAATGCTCAAGTACCCCGTCCAAGGGAAGATCATAACTGTCCATGGGGAGGAGGAGTATATGATTAGTTATATGAATTCCTTCTGTTATGTGGAGTTAGATGGTGAATTCATAGAGACCCCTTTCCAACATTTTGAAGAAGTCTCTCCTGAAATAGCGGCGACCAAGGTGGTATCCTCAACTCCTGTGATCACAAGACCACCACCTCGAATGTCATCTCTCAAGGATGCTAGGGCAGTAGTGGAAGAAGGTGGATCCACCATCTGGGGGCAGCTTCCAGAATTTCCTTTCAAATCAAACAAATTCGGTTTGGGATTTACTTTGACTGATTAGAAGGCTGTGCGTCGTACCCGTGCTGGGGGGCCACCTGTGAAGATCAGCCACCGAGGGGTTAATGCACTAGAGGACAGTGAAGAAGAGGGCAGCTTGGAAGACTGGATTTTTCCTACTATTGACGGAGGACTATGCAACTGGGAAGCAAAAGACTTTGTTCCGATTACTTTCATACCGCAATAATTTATCTTTTCCATTTCTGTTGGATCTGTAATAATTCACAAAATAATTCGTACTTTTTCAACCTTGTGCCTTACCCGAGGTACAGAGGTCCATTTGTAAGGGTTCTTATTTCATTTTCATATGTCATTTAATGAATCATGGACGCTTTTCATATTTAAACCTTTTGTGCTCATTGTCTATTCTTTTACATTTTGTTTGTTTTAAGATGGCTTTGCCCTTACACACACCCACACTCACAAATGCAGGTACCCTTCCATTCCGGATCCCATGGGTAACGATACTTCTATAGCCTTTAGTGACTCTGAAGATCTGATCTACCAAGCCGAATACGAAGGTGAGGAAGATTGTGAGGTGTCAGGGGAATTAGCCAGATTACTACAGCAAGAGGAAAGAACAATTCAACCTCATGAGGAGCAGTTGGATACAATCAACTTGGGTACTGAGGAGGATAAAAAGGAAATCAAGATAGGTGCCAATCTAGAGCCGAGTGTCAAGGAGCACCTAATTCAGCTACTGCATGATTATGTTGAGATCTTTGCCTGGTCATACGAAGACATGTCGGGACTAGACACAAACATTGTGGTACATCGTCTACCCACAAGAGAAGACTATCCACCAGTGAAACAAAAGGTCTGCCGCATGAGACCTGACATGTCAGAGAAGATCAAAGCAGAAGTTATGAAGCAGTTCAATGCTGGATTTATGGTTGTTACTTCCTATCCATAATGGGTTGCTAACATTGTGCTTGTGCCTAAAAAGGACGGCAAAGTCAGAATGTGCGTGGATTATAGAGATTTAAATAGGACCAGCCCTAAAGATGACTTTCCACTTCCGCACATCGACATCCTGGTCGACAACACAGCTTAGCACAAAGTATTTTCTTTCATGGACGGATTCTCAGGCTATAACCAGATCAAAATGGCACCTGAGGACATGGAGAAAACTACTTTTGTCACACAATGGGGAACGTTCTGCTATAAAGTGATGCCATTCCGACTGAAGAATGTCGGGGCAACCTATCAATGCGCCATGGTAGCTTTGTTTCATGATATGATACATCATGAGATAGAGGTCTACGTAGATGACATGATAGCCCGATCACAAACTGAAGAAGAACACCTTGATCACTTGCAAAAGCTGTTTGTCAAGTTGAAGGAGTACAAGCTCAGACTGAATCCAAACAAGTGTACATTCGGAGTCCAGTCCGGTAAACTCTTAGGTTTCATTGTCAGCAACAAAGGCATTGAGGTTGATCCTACCAAAGTCAAAGCTATACAAGAAATGCATGCTCCTCGCACTGAGAAGGAGGTCAGAGGTTTCTTGGGACGCCTAAACTACATTGCTAGGTTCACTTCTCACCTAACATCTACTTGTGAACCAATTTTCAAGTTGTTGAAGAAAGATCAGGTAGATTGATGGAATGATGACTGTCAGATTGCTTTCAATAAAATCAAGGAGTATTTGCTAGAACCTCATATCTTGATGCCACCCGTCGAGGGAAGACCTCTAATCATGTATCTGACCGTCCTAGAGAATTCAATGGGGTGCGTACTGGGGCAGCATGACGAGTCTGGCCGAAAGGAGCATGCCATTTATTACCTTAGCAAAAAGTTTACCAACTGTGAAACCAGATATTCACTACTCGAGAAAACTTGTTGCGCTTTGGTATGGGTTGCTCGCCGGCTAAGGCAGTATATGTTGACTCATACCACTTTGCTGATATCTAAGATGGATCCGATAAAATACATCTTTGAGAAGCCTTCTTTGTTTAGAAGAATAGCTAGATGGAAGATGATCTTAACAGAATACGACATACAGTACACGACCCCAAAAGCTATAAAGGGGAGTGTGCTAGCTGACCATTTAGCTCATCAAGCTGTTGAAGATTACCAAACCATGAAGTTCGACTTCCCTGACGAAGACATCATGACATTGGACAATATTGAAGATATCAGACCATATGACGGACCTGAACAAGTATCCCGATGGACCCTGTACTTTGATGGGGCTTCCAATGCACTTGGTAACAGTATCGGTGTTGTGCTTATATCTCCAGAAGGTTGCCACATTCCTTTCACCGCCATACTTTGCTTCAACTGTACGAACAACATGGAAGAGTACGAGGCATGCATCTTTGGACTCAAGGCTGCCATAGACTTGGGAATCAAATCCTTAGATGTGTTTGGGGACTCAGCTTTGGTCATCAGTCAGATCAAAGGAGAGTGGGACACTAAGCATCCAAATCTCATCCCTTACAAAGAACATGTTTTGACATTGTTACCACATTTCAAGCAGATTACCTTTGAGCATTTCCCGCGAGAAGAAAATCAGCTAGCAGATGCTCTAGCTAAAATGTCATCTATGTTTAACCTTAACTGGGACAATGAGGCTCCCCAAATCACCATTGAACGGATGGATGAACCAGCACATTGTCACGAGATTAATACCGAAGAAGTAGTGGACCAGTCGTGGTTTCATGAAGTCAAAAGGTATCTTGAGGCTCAAGAATACCCTGAAGGAGCTTCAGTCAATGACAAAATTTTCTTAAGGAGATTCTCAGCTAAGTTCTCCCTAAGCTATGGCATCCTGTACAAGCATAATCATGATTCTATTTTGCTCCATTGTGTGGACAAGATTGAAGCTGAAAAGATCATGGCTGAATTGCATGAAGGTACCTTTGGCACTCACTCTAGCGGGCATACGATGGCAAAGAAGATTCTACGGGCAGGCTATTACTGGTCTACCATAAAATCTGACTGCTATCAACACTCCCGGACATGTCATAAATGTAAAATCTATGCCGACAAGGTCCACGTGCCTCCGGTTCCTCTAAATGTCCTAACAACTCCTTGGCCCTTCACTATGTGGGGAATCGACATGATTGGAGAGATCAAGCCTAAAACATCCAATGGACACCGCTTCATTCTGGTGGCTATTGACTACTTCATCCAGTGGGTCGAAGCAGCGTCCTTCGCATCCGTTACTAAGAATGTTGTTGCCCGCTTCATCAAGCAGAACCTTATTTGCCGGTACGGTATCCCCGAAAGGATCATCACTAATAACGGTACACATCTTAACAATACTATGATCACCGCCCTATGTGAGCAGTTCAAAATTCAACATCACAATTCATCTCCCTACCGGCTAAAGATGAATGGTGCAGTTGAAGCTGCGAACAAAAATATCAAGAAGATCATACAAAAGATGACAGTCACCTACAAGGATTGGCATGAAATGTTACCGTTTGCTCTCCACGGGTACCGTACCACGGCACGCACATCAACTGGGGAGACACCCTATTCTTTGGTATATGGCATGGAAGTTGTTTTACCTATCGAGGTTCAGATTCCCTCCTTGAGAATCATGAAGGATGCTGGTTTGAGTGAAGACGATTGGATTCAAACCCGGCTTGATCAATTAAACTTAATTGACGAAAAGAGACTTACTGCTGTCTGCCACGATCAGACGTACCAAAAACGCATGATCAAGGCTTTCAACAAGAAAGTCAAATGCCAGGTATATCAAGTTGGAGATCTAGTGATCAAGTGCATTATCTTGCCACAAAGTGATCCCAGGGGAAAATGGACTCCTACCTACGAAGGACCATTTGTAATCAAGAACATCTTTTCTGGTGGGGCAATGATCTTAACCACCATGGACGGCGACGACCTGCCGCACCCTGCGAATGCAGACATAGTCAAAAGATAATACGCATAAATGACCCGCTAGGTTGACACACCTAGGCAAAAAAGGGTTTCTCGGTGAATTGAAAACCCGAAAGGGAGGTTCAGGCAAAAATTAGGGATAAATGAAAAAAATTTGTACACTCGGCAAGTTGAAAACCTGAAAGGGCGACTTGGGCAAAAAAGGGTTTCCCGGTGGACTGAAAACCCGAAAGGGTGGTCCAGGAAAAAGTTAGGGAATTAAAGCGTATGACTATGTCTCGTCGGATCACTTTAAGGACAATCTCTTCACAAACAAACTCTGAGCTTCTGATCAATTCAATCATCTTCGGACGAAGAAACGAATGGACAAGATATTCAGAGATACGAAGGCTATAGCGGAATGGGAACCCCATGGAATCTTTTCACACATAGCTATTCTTTGTATAAATTATTCTTACTTTTATGACACCATCCTCTTACTAGGATGTTTGTCTCCTTTGTACAAAACACTTATTCAAAGTAAATACAACGATGTCTCTTTCAAAGTGCAAAAACTATTTGCCTTTTTCTTTTACACTTGTGTTTTATTTTCAAAAACGTCCAATGATTCATTAATGAACATATGCATTTGAACATAATTACTGTTTACAAATAAACAGGATGGAAAAGAACAATTACTGACAGATTGAAAGGATAGGAAAATGTCTTTAGGCTATTCCAGGAGCAATCCCTATAGTACATCATCTAGATCCCTAGCGGAGCTAAAATTTCAAACCTTAATTCCCATCAGAGTTAAGTCTTCAAACTCCCAATCCCTAGCGGAGCCAAAACTTCTAACTATCAATCCCCAGCGGAAACCTTTCAGTCAATCCAATTTCCCCAGCAAGTTATCTTGAAGCCTGGAAATCAACCAGATAACCGTTAACTTTTGTCTCTCCCCACCTAGGATAACTCCCCAGTAGAATGGCGGACAACCGAAAACTCCTGAACTTACTCCTCAGCACTAAGCATTCTTCCCCACAGAGTTTTCACTGCTCCTCATTAGAATGAAGTTTCTCATTCTTAATTCCCCAGTGAAGTCGCCAAAGTTTTCATTACTCCTCAACAGAATGAAGATTCTCATCCTTAATTCCCCGCAGAAGTCATCAGAGTCTTCCTTATTCTTCAGCAGATCAGGGATTTCCTTTGTATAATCCCCAGTAGAAGCCATCAAAGTTCTCTGGATTTCCCAAGCAGATTACTCAGGCAGTATATGGCATTGCTCACAACAGAATTCTTGTCAATACTCAAACTTCAAGACATGAAGGATCCTCACATCCCCACAGAAGTTGCCAAGGATTTTTAATCTCCCACAGTCGCCCAAGATTTCTTATCCCCAGCTGTCAAGGATTTATTTTCCTCAACAATACAACAGATCAGCTTACATGCGCATACATTACATCCATATATCATAAACATTGATAAAATACATATATTGCATCATACATATCATGCAACATAATTGTGTGCTTCAGCTAACATTTTACCCTTTTCAGGATAAGATTAACATCTATCATTAACAATGTTTAAAGATTTCAGATATAGTTCAGATACACTCCAGACACGGAAGTCATTTTGTCACTTATTCAGATTCTAGTTCAGATACGCTCTAGACACGAATGCCATTCTGGCCCTTATTCAGTTTTCCAATTCAGATAAAGTACGGATACACTCCAGACCTGGAAGTCATTATGTTGCTCATTCAGATTCAAATCTCAGATACAGTTTAGAGACGCTCCAGACACGGATGATATTCTATTGCTCATTCAGATTCAAACTTCAGATACAATCCAGATACGCTCCAGACACGGTTTCCATTCTGTCACTCAGTCCAATTTTCCCCAACTCAGAGACGCTCCAGACACGGATGCTATTCTATTGCTCATCTAGATTCAAACTTCAGATACAGTCCAAATACGCTCTAGACACGGTTGCCATTCTGTCACTCAGTCCGATTTTCCCCAGCTCAGAGACGCTCCAGACACGGATGCTATTCTATTGCTCATTCAGATTCCAACTACAAGATACAGTTCAGAGACGCTCCAGACACGGATGCTATTCTATTTCTCATTACAAGTCTCCAGATACAGTTCAGATATGTTCCAGACGCATATACCATTCTGATACTTATTCTTCTAACTTACAACTTACAATTCAACAAACATTCTTGGATGGCATCTTTAAGCCCATCTCCAACAAGGTTCTATCACATCTCCAAATGGCGTCTTTAATCCCATTTCCTCAACTACACTTTGACGAGTGCAAATTTACGGGCACTCTAGTGTCCAATCATCTTTTACCTTCGAGTCACGAACGGAAAACTCGCCAATCTAACTCTTCAGGTTCAAGAAGATTGAACAGGGGCAGCTGTTGTACCCCAAAATTTTCCCTCTCATTTATCAAGATTTTCCTCACAAGACTTCTTGGACTCAAGACAAGATTAGGGTTTGCTCAGCTTAAGACCTCACCTTGCACTGATAACCTAAAATTAGGGTTTGAATTTGAACAAGGAATTTTGGACCATCAATGCTTCATGTGAATTTCATACACCATCTTGGATCCCTAAGATTACCCATGTTAAGTTTCAAGCCTTGAATCATATTTTTGCTCAGTTAATTGGACAGTTGACCTAAAAATCAGCTGTATTGGGGAAAAAGTCAACCATGGCCAATTTACAGTCAAACTTCATAATTTTTGATCCACAACAACATTTTAGACTCATATGAACCATTTGATCAAGTTTGGATCACAACTCCTCAAGAAATTTGATCAAATCATCAAAAGGGCAAAATGGTCAAAATTAGGGTTTTTATTGAGAAAGGGCAATTTCTGATTTTTACCCTAGCCAATGGCCAATTGGGTTCAAACATGATTTCAAGGACTCAAAAGCATTATCTTGACCTAATCACATAGTTCAAAAGATCTCAAATGCATAGGATTCACAAATGAATTTTGCAGTCAAATGATTAAAAGTCAACTTTGCACTGAAAAGTCAAACTTTGACTTTTTGGTCAAAATCAAATGCCAACGGTCATAATTCATCAAGATATGTCAAAATGTGAAACTTATTGGCCAAGAAACCTAAATTTGCAAATTAGGGTTTTAATTTGAAATTTTTCATAACTTAGAATTTTTCTAAGTATGAAAAATTTCTTATTTTTTCCCAACTTTCCACAACTTTTTCACCATGATTCAATTAGATTCAAAGAAAACTTCCAACATGAAAGTTGTAGTCCTCCATGAAATCTACAACTTTGATTCACAAATTTTTCCCAAAGGATGCTTGGATCTCATTTTATGAATTTGTGAATAGGGGTCCATAAACTTTTTAACTTAGTGAAAATTTTCCCTAATTTAGGCAGGTTTTTGACCTAACTTCATGGGCATTTTTCACCTAGTTCCAAGAGGTATCTCAAACTTCATTTCAAAAATAGATTGTATATCATGTTGCAAGCTTTCCAAATATCCAAGAACTCTCCAAGATCATTTATGGTTAGGGAGAATCGAAGAGGAGAAACTGGCAATTTGTCACTTTTGTTCAAGCCATGTTTACAATGCTTCAAGTTGCAAATCAGATCCTAGCATGCTTGTACCTTGCATTACAGGTCCTAAATCCTTTCTACACTCCATAATTAAATGAAAACTCATGGGATAATGGCTTTATTTTAACCTTTAGAGAATTGTACAAAGAATAATTCCATAAATGGCCAAAAGGGCACATTGCCATTTTCATAAAGCATGCTTTTTGCAACTTTGCAATTCTTGAGCCATGGACCTGTTTCTTTTGTGCAAGCATTATCCACAGATATCAAGCTTTGTTCACCAACTCTCTGCAGTCTACAAGCAAGCAAGTACCATCCATTTTCATAGTCACTTCAACTTTTCTTCAAAAGCAAGAAAAGTTGCAAAAGTCAAGGGAACTTGCACATCTGATAAAGGGTGAGCTTGGCTTCATTCTAAAGGACTTCACAAACTTGTCTCAAGCAGAAACACGAAAGCAAAAGATCCTAAACACTCTAAAACTGAAAAACACATTTTTCTGCCCAAGCATTGCAGTTTCTGCAAAACACTAGCCATCTCAATATTTGCTCGTGCGTTTTGCTTTGTAACACATCAAACATCTTCCATACATCCTACCTAAACTATCCAAGTCCTTGTCCTGGTTCTATAAGCCCTATTTCAGACATCACCATTTTCATTTTGGAAGGTTGCAGGTTGACTCGTGCAGGAAGTTTCAGCCATCTACAAGGCCAGCTAAGCATTGGAATAGCTTGAGGGAACTTCAAGGAAGCTCACACGATCTTCAGGCCTCCCTCAAAGTCCCTACATTGCCATATCCAAACTCAGCTGAAAAAGGTATTTTTCAAAACTCTATCTCTCTATTTAGGAATCCTCAAGCTTTGACTTGTGAAGCAAAGATGTAGTCCTTAACATGGTAAAGTTGTACATATGCATAGTTGTCATTTATATTAACTGAGCTAAGAGAATTTGATTGTTAAACATGCTGAAAAAACTAGGTCAGAAATTAGGGGTGATTAAATTCTCTCTGATCTTTGAGAGTTAGTTTACAAACTTTATATCACTGAAATCGTGAGATCATAAGCTACATTTTTTGTGTTATGAGTTTTTGATTTTATGCAAGCTAGAGAAAGATACTGGTTTGAAGCAAAAAGCGCGCGTTTGGGAGAAGCTGGAGGACAGGGATGAAGTCATGGGCCTGGCGCGCCTTGGGCCTGTTTGTTCTACTTTCCACACCCCGCATATTCCTATTTGCACCCCCTGACCTATTTTCTTATATTTTTGCATTTTTCTTGCATATTTTATATTTTTGACTTGCATTTATTTTTTCTGAACATTAAAAAATCACAAAAATATTCTCTTAATTTTTTGCATTTTATTTTATTTTTTATCTTTTTTTTTGCATAAAATATTGATTATTTAGAATAAATAGAATCTATTTTCTTAAAATAAATAATAAACATATTTAAAAATATCATACATTTTTATTTTTATTATTCATACACAAAAAATATTATTTCCACATATATTTTAATTTTTAATATTTGTTATAATTTTATTTATTATTTCTTGTACATAAATGGACAAAATAAAATAAATATAGAATATAATTTCTTTTAATCAAAAATTAGGGTTTCCCCTTTCAAAAAATATTATTATTTTTCTCTTATTTTCTAGGGTTTAAATAATTAATTCTCTCATACAAAAAATCAAATACAAAACATTTTTTGCATATTTACATTTTTATTGCATTTTTAGTATTTGTTTATTTATTTAATTTGCAAATAATTCAATTGGGTTGTAATAGTATTTTAGGGTTTTATTTTGTGCAAATATCCCCATTCAAAAACTTGTATCCCCCCTCCCATAATAATTGTTGTAATAGCTTAGATTTATTTTACGCAATTTATCGCATTATATACATGTTTAGTAAAATTAGGGTTTGTATGATAAGACAAAAATCAAACAAATAGACATGACATAATCCAAGACAAACAAAAGCATGTAAAATGACAACACATTGCACACAAGCACCCCTAGGGTTTCACCCACTTTGTTGCCTAAAAATTTCCATGATATGCATGCAAGGTATCTTGGCAAAGCAAAACAAAACAAAAGATCATAGTCCCTCGATGACGCTATCAAAAGGTTGCCTAAACAAAATGATCTTGGTCCCTTAAAATGCTAAAGATACTTTGCAACATTGCTATCATGGTCATATGATGACCCACACCCGTCCCGTTTAACATCCAAAGATAGGGTTGTTTACCAAAGCAATGGTAAATCAACAATGTCAAAGGAATAAAAATGTACAAGAAAGACTTTTGAGTAGGTAGATAGCTTCTAGTTACTTGATCAATTTGCAAACAATCCTTGCTATTTTATAACACACACACATTTTCAAAATATTTCCAAACAACTTTCAAAACATTGAAACATTTTTCAAAAGACAAACATCTTTGTATACATTCTTATAAACAAGAATCATTACAAAGATTGCCTAAACAAAGGCCTCTTTTCAAAATACTTTCAAAACCACACAAAGCACCATTTCAAACAATTGCAAAAGCAAAGCAAGTGATCTAAACAAGTAACTAAGAGCCCATGGAAAACCATGGATGAAAAGGGTGCTAGCACCTTCCCTTTTCATAATCTACCCCCCGAACTCAAGAAAACATCTCAAAGGTCTTTCCTGTGCTTTTTTACCTTTCCTTTTGGATAAAAGAAAAGTCGGTGGCGACTCTTGCTAACCGCGACATTTGCAAACACAAACGCAAAACCTCAAGTCAGTTCTCCCACCGCATCACAGTTTCTAACGTACATTTCTCAGTTTTATCCTTTCTCACACAGCGGTTACTTGGACAATGTTTGAGTGACTAGTACAATAGGTTTAACACACCTTAAAAACTACACAGGTTTCCTAATTTATACTAAAAATTAAGTAACCGTCGAGGGATGTGTTCGTAGTGATTTCTGGTGAACAACCGCTAGTCTTCCAAACTATCGAATAAACTTAATGACTGTTATTCAATTCTCTGGTAACTTGCAGGATCGACTAGATTGATCCTATGGAACATGGTTGTTTGGTTAAGTCTAATTGTAAAACTGGTATTCATATTCAGGACTTCAAATTAGAATTGTTTCTAAGATATCCAATCCACTTCGATTACTATATTGAATGGTTCGAAGGATAACTTCTATATGGTATTAGGAATGTTCATGAAAAAGTTTAATGACTTAAAATTGGGTAAATGGCTGGATTAAATGAGTGGATGTAAAAGTTACTAAATGTTTAGAAGGTTCGAACATAAGAAAAGTATTTAAATGCAGAAAGGAATAAATGACTTAGAATGTAAAGGATTTAATGTAAAGGCAAGAAACGTAAAATGTTTGAAGCATAAATGAAACGGAAATGAAAGACAAAACTGGAAAATGTAAAGAGTTTTCATTGAATTGTAAATGCTGGTGTTATCATACGTACATCTTTCGAGCATTTGTTTCCCTATCCATGCGGTATTTTGAATGTGTATTGGATTTGTACAATAGATATGACACACGAAATCCTAATACTAAGACCTCTATTTATACTACTCCGACCATAACGGTCTTGCTATCAGAATCTGCCACGTTTGAAGCATGCAGAGTATTACTTCCCTCTGGCCTCCACGCGTCCTCGAACGTTCCAATGCTTATGTATTTTGAATTTCCAATATCCCGCTCACGTTTAAATTTCAAACGCCTTGGTACCTTCATTTCGAATTCGTTTCGAAAACAAACCCTCACAAATATAGTTTCGTCAGTATTTCGAACAATGCTTTAGACTTATACTCCACAACTACCATTCGAAACCTTGAACTTTAATATTTCCATTCGAAACCAACGTTCTCTTCCATTCTAAATCATCAAACTTGCTTTATTCAAACAAAGCCCAATCATTTTATTTCGAATCATAATATCAAAATCTTCAGCCAACAAAATGCCCCTTTAAAATATGTATTTCGAACCCTTTGAGAAATATTTATTTTAAATAGATTCACAAGATTTTGATAGGTATTTTTGAAGAATCATGACATTTACTGTGCATTACTTTACCCATGTCAATCAAGACGCCTTTTTGAGCACTTAACTGTCTTGGACCAGTTACCACAGCATGGTGCCGTTTAAAATAATGATTACTATTAATCACACTTATTACTAACACTATATCTTACGCCACCTCCCTCTGAATCCAATCAACGACTTCCACGTACTCCTAGTCCCTTTAGTGGGTGTTCACACTCACTCTATAAAACTTATCAGTTTAGTCTTTTCTTCTTTTTCTCCAAAATTATGAAATCCCCCTCCTTTTCACTAAACCCTAAAACTTCCAGCAATCTTAACAATGTCTTCATCAACATCATCACAATTGAAGAAATTATCAAAGAAGAAGAACAAGAAAATCAACACGGAAACCATCATGGAGAGCAAAGTGAGTATTTATCAGAATCAATCTGTACTCAATCCTCAAGTGATCTCCAAAGAGAAAGAAATGTTGTACGCTTCTCAGGTATTAATCCCTACCACTGTTGCTGCAAAAAGGTTTGCCCTAATGGGTCCTTTAACTGTTTTTGAAATTCTGAAAGATACTAGGAAACTTTTCCCTGTTTGCTATAAATTCAAACCCTTATTCAACAAGATGGATGCCCCTAAGGTAGGAACTGAAGACCTCAGCGAATCATCTGATTCAAAAACCACTGAAACTCCAACCTTACCTCCAAAAGACCCTTTTATTTTAGATTACATTAAAAGTAATTTCAAACCATTTCGATCATGCCCCACTTCAGATGTAGCATATCAAAACTGGTTCACTAAGGTGGAATCCAAAAAATCTCAACAATGGGAAGAATTAGTAATTTATAACTTAATCAAACTGTCGAAATAAGGCTTCACCTACAGTCACCCATTGCTATTTGCTTCATTGTACTTCTGGGACAGCACTTATAACACTTTCCATCTTCTGGGCAGAATGATAACACCCACCTTCTTTGATATAGCTGCCATCACTGGTCTTTCACCAGTGGGGGAAACTTACATCCCTGACAACGAAGAACATTCCAGCATTATTGACTTCGATGTCAAACTAGCCAGCTTCTCAAAATTCATCAGCCATTATCATACTGAAGGGGATGATGTCTCAGATGTAGAACATATCGCTTTCCTCACCTTGTGGCTGTCACGATATGTTTTTTGCAGCAGATCCCTGCAAGTGGCGAGTAGGTTCATTCCCCTAGCCAGGGATTTCCATGAAAATAGGAAAGTATGTCTGAGTGAACTGTTACTTGTCGATCTTTATGAGAGTTTAAGGTCAACAGTTTCGAGTTTAAAATCCCATGCTCCAAAGAACATTCTTCTGGCTGGACCCTTTTGGTTGCTTCAATTATGGCTTAATGCCATGTTCGAATCTTCTTTATTAACCGTTGATACCATCATCGAACAAGACCCAGAAATAGCTGACAGGAGCATCGAAGGCACGAGGCTTCGAAAACTCACTCCAAATGATGACAAGGATGATTTTAAAGTCCAATTTTCTAAATACATCATGATCTTCTCCAAAAGACACAAGTTCGAAGAGTCCATGGCACCTTTTGCTCAAAGGACTTGTGGACCATCATGGTTCACAATGCCTCTCTCAGAAGCCGTCAAGAGCAAAGAGATGCAAGACATTTGGAAAGCGTTTCTTCTTCCTAGGCTAATCTCCTCAAGAATTACCCCAACAAAGAATCAGATTTTCCTTCTGGCTTATCAACCCAATTTCGTTTCTCGACAATTTGGCCTGTGTCAATTAATTCATGAACCTTTTTCCAAACACAAAGTGCCATAACCTCAGGCAAAAAGTTCAAAGCAAGAGTAAATTGCAACAGGAGCAATACCAAGACTTTGCTCAGTTTGAGCTTTTACCTTTCGAGCCAACACACTTTACAGCAAAAGGATTTCTTGAATGGTGGACTAAGTTCTACCAGACATATATGTTTGACACACTCACCATTCAACAAAAGCTAACTGGCGCGTTCAATGTGCAGGTACACTCCAAGAAAGGTATGTTCACTCACGTCAAAGAAATTAGGGCTTTTCAAAATTATTTCGAAACCACTTATGATCCCACACACTTGGGAACCACTGTACATCAAGCGGCCGAGACCTTGAAGGAAAAATTTAAAGAAAAAATTTCTAAGCTCAAACTTCCTTCAGGGTTGTCACCTGAGGATAGGTATAGGTTGGCACTCGAAATGCACCCACCTAAATTTCCTAGGTTGCCTACCTCAGAACTGGCTCTGGCTTGGTTTCCTCCATACCCTTGGTGGTTCACTTGCAAAGAAATGTTCAAATACCAGTCTCAAAAGAAATTAAAGCCATCTGAGACTGTGACATGGGCTCGCTACTGGCTTCATAATTTCCCAGGACATCTTCGCTATGACCTTCCTGCCATTTCGATTACATCTAATCAAGGCACAGGTGCGAATGCTTGGGAAAATTCCAATTGTATCCTAATTCCCTTATCCTTAACACTTTACCTTAATTGTCTCACTTTTCAGCCATTAGGATAAAGAATGTTACTTCAAAATCCAAGGAAGGGAACACTTCTCAACAAGCTATTGAAGTTAGTGATGATGCAACTCCAACAATACCAAAAACAACAATAACTACTACAACAACAACACCAGCAGCAGCAGACATTTCCATTCCAAAGGTAATCAACTAACCATATTGTTTCGAGTAAACTGAAGTTTATGATTTAGATCTAACTTTTGTCTAACCCCTTTCAGACTAGCAAACTTCCACCAATAACTCCCAAGAAAAGGAAACAAGGCCCCACTGAAAAGGACCCCAAAACTGGTGAAAATTCTCCAACAGCTTCTAAGAAGAAGAAGAAGAAAGAAAGCTCCAAAGGCCATGAGCCTACTAACGTTCTTGGTCTTGATCCCAAAGACGTTGCTCCCTCAACAACATCCAAAATTCCACCTTCGACCTCCAATGTAATATTGGAACATATTGACAGCAACATTCCTTCCGATAATCCACAGGTAATTAAATTCGAATTCATAACAAAGATAGTTATTCATACCTTAGTGCATACTCTTAATTTTTTTCTTTGTTTATGCAGGATACTTCGAATGCAAATCCCACTGCTTCAAATCCTCCAACCGGGATTCATGCTCCAATCACTTCCTCTATTCATGGGGACTCCAGCAACTATGTGCAAAACAAAGGATCCTCCAACATGGCGGTCCTGACTGGAACTTCGGAGGCACACGATGATCAAGGCACCTCACCCCCTTTGAAGGAAGCAAATGAAGGATCACCCCATAAGTCCAAAGAAAATCCACCAGAAACTTCCCTTCTGAAATCTCCTCTTGGAACTCTTCAAGAGAATCCAACAATCACTCATGCTGAAAAGGACAAGACTGATTCTTCTCAAGAGAGTGAAGAAACTGCAGAAGAAAGTTCTGGTGAAGACGAAACCCAAAGTGGTTCAGCTGGTGGAACGAAATCTGATGTTATTAGCAGCGAGACCAATACCATCGATGTGGTGGATCCGTGCGACGAAGGAGAAAGCGATGAGCAAGGCAAGGATGAAGATGATGGGGGTAAGACTAAAGAAACTATGGAGGTCGAAATGGACGCGACTCCTTTGAATAAGGAACTTTCCCCAACTTCCCAACCTCGACTGACTGAAGAGGAACTAGCTCTCCTAAAACAAAATGACCCAATTGGGTATATGAAAATTAAATTGTCCCAAAAGGACATCCCTTTCACTAGGGTTGGCACTGGTTCAACTAGCAACACATTGTCCCCAGATGCTAGAGTTGTACTCCTTAACAAAGTCAGGAAAATAATCCTTGATGTAGACCTATTCGAAGTTCTTAAAAAGGATAGCACTGCTTGATATACCATGAAGGAACTTCTTACTCAAGTTAACTCCACAACTTGCTCCTTGCCAGTCAGCACTATATTGTTTGATCTCCAAGTTCTATTGGACGATGTAACTGGATGTCTCCTACAAGATGAATTGGCTGCTGCTAAAGTTCAGGAGAAATGAAACGCCATGGATGCTGCTTATGAGCGCGCTTCGAAACTTTCTACAGAGGATGAAGACCAAGCAACGCGTTTAAAACAAGCGAAGGGTAACTATGACGTTCGAGCACGGTCTATTCTCTTTTGGGAAGGACAAATTCAAGAGCTCCAGAAAAAGGTCAAAGAAGCTCAACAACAGCAATTGACTTACGAAACTGACAGCGTTAGTAACCAATTCGAAGAACTTCTTAACAGGGGCCTTTCCGAAACAGAGGCAGCAGAGCGTATCAAAGGGGAAGTAACTACTCTGGAAGGAGCGAGACGTTATACCCAACAAAGGCTTGAGTCTTTCAGAAGCACCTTCGCAAGATTGAGAAACAATGTTTATTTTTAAACACTTGCTTATTTGAATTAATTGACACTTGGTTTTGTAATATTTGAACAACGCCATTTTGGCAACATATGGCACCATTTTAGCGTTTCCTTAATAATATTTCGACTATGTTGCTATTATTCGAATCTCCTGCAGGCGAGGTCTATATTTTTTCAAATATTTTCCGTTGCCTTTAAGATCCGTTTGTCATCAGTTAACTCTTCGATTTCATACGCATTGTTTAAGAATCTTTTTAGTATTCGAAAAGGTCCTTCCCAATGAGGTGACCATTTACCTAATGCTTTATTCTTCTTGTCCATAGGCAATATGACTTTCCAGACTAAGTCATTAACAGTGAATATTTTACCTTTCACCCTTTTGTTGTATGCCCTGGCTACCCTTTCCTTTTGCCTCATCAGGATTTCCAATGCATGCAATATAACTTCGTCTAACTCAACTAACTCATTCATCATCATCTCCCAATATAATGCATATGGGATCTCATTTTTCCTTTGAATTCAAACTGACTGCAGATGAATTTCCACTGGTAAAACAGCATCATGGCCAAATGTTAGTTGGAAAGGCGTGGTGTTAGTAGCTTCTTTAGGAGATGTTCTACAAGCCCAGAGTATTTGGTCCAAAGTCTTATGCCAATTTTTTGGCTTCTTACCAACATGTTTTTAATTAACCCTATTATCACTTTTTTTGCTGCTTCGACCTGACCATTTGCTTGAGCGTAATATGGCGTTGAAGTTAATAACTTAAAACCCATCTCCTGAGCAAATTCCTGCATCTTTCTACCAGTGAACACAGAACCTTGGTCTGTGGTTATGCTCTCTGGTAATCCGAACCTATAAATTATCTGTTTCTGTATGAACCCAATAATAGCCTCTTGATCAGCAACTATTAATGGTATTGCTTCGATCCATTTGGTGAAATAATCAATTCCCACTAAGATATATTTATGTCCTTTAGACGAAGCAGGATTGATCTCTCCTATTAAATCTAATGCCCATCCTCTAAAGGGCCATGGTTTAATGATCGAATGTAACTCACTTGCAGGAGCATGTTGAATTCCTGCATGTTTCTGGTATTCTTCACACCCTTTAGCAAAATCTATACAATCTTTGAGCATGCTGGGCTAATACATGCCATATCGGAATAACAACCATTTCATTTTATGGCCTGCTTGATGTGCCCCACATGCCCCATTGTGGACCTCTGATAATGCTAAGTATGCCTCACCTTCTCCTAGGCACTTTAGTAATACGCCTTCCTGGGTCTTCTTGAACAATTCATTTCCCATGAGGGCGTATGATAACGCTCTATATTTTATCTTCCTTTCAGCATTCAGTGTTGGGTTTTTTAAATAACCCACTATTGGACTTCGCCAATCTGCATCTGTCAAAGTGTCTATGGCAAATACTCCGAATTCCTGTTTGTCAGCACAACCTAACTTCATATTTTCTAAGTCTGATGGTATGAGTCTAGTAGCCACAACCCTTCCTCTTAATTCAACCAAATCTTCAAATGCTTTGGTGGAGACTTTATACCCAGAAGCCAACTGTGCTAGGTCGTTTGCCTCTTGATTTTCTATTCTTGGTATATGTTTAATATCCATGTATTCGAATTTTTTGAGTAGCCTATTAGCTATGACGAAATATGTAATCAAATTTTCCTTTATGCATTTGTATTCTTTTGTTATTTGCTTGACCACTAGCTCCGAATCTCCTCTAATTTCGACTCTAGTTTCCCCCAATTCCAACAAAGCTTCAAGTTCGACGATAAGCGCTTCGTATTCAGCTTCGTTGTTCGAGCAACGAGGACCATCTAACTTGTACTTGAATTTTGTTGGAATTCCTTCGGGAGAAATTATAAGAACTCCAACACCACTACCATCTTTATGGGTCGAACCATCAAAGTATAATTTCCAAGGTTGCATTTCAACGTAACCCATGACAGTATCTTCGATCAGTGAATGATCAACAATGAAATCAGAAATTACTTGACCTTTCATAGCTCTTAAAGGTATTAAAGTCAAAGAATACTCTGTCAAGGCCAAAGCCTATTTACCAATTCTGCTATGCATTATTAGTTTTGAAAGCATGTGTTTGATAACATCGAAATGAGATGAAACATAAACATCAACAGGATTTATATAGTATTTAAGTTTCATACAAGAGAAATACAAACAGAGACATAGCTTTTCTATGTTACTATATCTGGTTTCTGCATCATTCAACACCCTACTTAAATAGTACACGGCTCTTTCGATGCCATTGCTATCTTCTTGTGCTAACATACTACCTATAGTAAATTCAGAGGCAGATATGTACAATCTCATGGGTTTTCCCCACGAGGGTGGAGACAAGACAGGAGGCTGAGTGAGATATCTTTTTATATTATCAAACGCCTCCTGATGTGCTTCGTTCCATTCGAAAGCTTGTCCTTGCTTCAAACGAAGTAACAGAGAGAAAGCCTGGGTTCTTCCACTTAAATTCGAAATGAACCTTCTTAAAAAGTTTATTTTGCCTAGAAAAGACTGCAACTCCTTTTTTGATGTAGGTGCTTTCGTTTCAATAATGGCTTTGGTCTTGTTTTGGTTGATTTCAATACCTTTCTTATGAACCACAAAACCAAGGAAATCTCCAGCCTGCACGAAAAACACACACTTAAGGGGATTCATTTTTAAGCCATGTTTTCTCATTCTTTCGAATGATTGGCTCAAATGATGCAAATGAGTTTCTGCAGATACTGATTTGATGACTATATCATCAATGTAAACCTGCATAGAAATCTCAATGAAATCATGAAAAATCGAGTTCATTGCCCTCTGATAAGTTGCTCCAGCATTTTTAAACCAAAAGGCATTACTACCCATTCGTAGGTGCCTAAGGCTCCTGGACAACGAAATGCTGTCTTAGCAACATCTTCTTCAGCAATAAAGATCTGGTTATACCCAGAGTATCCATCTAACATACTTAAATATTCAAATCCTGCAGCCGAATCTATTAACATTTCTGCCACAGGCATGGAATACTCATCTTTGGGGGTAGCAGTATTTAAATCTCTAAAATCTATGCAAATTCTCAGAGAACCATTCTTCTTAATAACAGGTACTATATTTGCTAACCATTCGACATACCTCGTGGTCCTGATGAATTTGCAGCGCAACAACCTTTCAATTTCAGCTTTGATCTTCGTGAGAACTGCAGGTGCGAACCTTCTAGGGGTCTGCTTAATGAGCTTCTTGCCATCCTTGATTGGAAGTCTGTGTTCCACTAACTCCCTCTTTAAACCAGGCATTTCATCATAATCCCACGCGAAACAATCTTTGTTCTTCCCAAGGACTTCGATCACTTTCTGTTTGAGGCTCGAATTGAGTTTTACGCTCACGTAAGTTATTCTTTTTGTGTTTTCATCTCCCAAGTTTACCTCTTCTAGTGGGTCTTGTGCTAACATTTTGGCACCAGAGTCTGTGGGATCCCTCTCGAAGCCTAAAGGTTCTTTATCATAAATGGCGTCTAGCCTTTGATTTATATCAACTATTTCTTCTTCAAAGGGTGAGCCTTTTGAGCCATCCCCATCTGTTTTGTTTACTTCTGCAGCCATACTATCCATTTCAACTTCTAAGGCCGCCTTCCATTCGTTCTCAGCCATGTAGGCCGAAATCTTTTCGAAGAAAGAGGACTCAGTCATGGGCAGGATTATCAAATTCCCAGCCTGCTAGCCGTCTTTGTGCAGTGCCTTCGACTTCTCCATCCCCCTTGATTATCCTTCGACCCCAATACATTCCATCATGGCGAAGAGTCATGTAATAATGCGCATTCCTGGTCTCATTGATCTCGTCGTTAGGGGTACAAGGAGCAATTTTGGCCAAGTGTTTGTCATAGTTTCTCTTATCAACTAAGTTGACTGCTGTCATGAAGTAGCTTTGGTCAGCTTCGATATTTTCAACAATGCCATCCTCTCTCCATAATACTAACCTCTGATGCATTGATGAGGGGACTGCTCCAACGCCATGGATCCATTCTTTGCCCAACAGCAAATTGTAGTTGGCTTTAGCTTCGATTACCATGAACATAGTGGGTCTGCAGCTTGACCCTACTGTCAAATCCACTTGAATCACCCCCAATGTGTGGCCTACTTTACCTTCATAGTTTGACAGTACCATATTGTGTGGTTTTATGTCAACATCTTGTATCCCTAACTTCTTCAACATGAAATGAGGCATCAAGTTTACTGCAGCACCTACATGTTAGAACAATGTTTGAATCTACTACCCTATATTTAAGTTTTGATGATAACAAAGTGAAAAGATATAGTATTTACAAGTTTCATGTATGAACTATCTACTGCCTAAAATTATTATGTTCTGACTTGCAGATACTCTGATTGATATAAGCAAGATCACATCTATTCAGCATCAGAACTTGATTTCAGACACCAGCATCAGAAGTTGCTATATCAGAATGTCAAAATCAGATGATCAACTCACGTACATGCTGAAGCCTGATGAACAAGACTGCGCTTAACACTCTGATAAAGAATCACAACAGTTCATCAGCAGCGAAGCAGAGTCAGAATGAGCCAAGCCAGAACTTGCATTAAGTAAGCAACGGTACTGTGCATTGAAAGCAAATTAATTCCAACGGCCTCATTCCAGACAAGATCTGCTCAATAAGGAAAGCTTGTTATTAGCATTGAATCAAGAATATTGCATCCAACGTTCATCATCTCAGTGCTATATAAACAAGGCTTTGAAGATTGAAATGGCTAATGCTCTCAAAATCTCTACACGCACAAAAGCTAAACCATAATCTTCATTCTCTCAGTTTTGCTAAACCACACACTCTGATATTCCATTATTGTTTAGCAATCTAGTTTCTAAGCTTCAATTTGTGTATACATCACAGTTGTGATAAAGTTTTGTAGAAAACATCCACACACTTAATTTTATCTCTTTGTAAGAAAGTGTTACCTTGACAAACCGGGTTGTGGTTTGGATCAAGAAGGCTTTAGCAGTTGTTAAAGCAGTCTGTAATATTCAGTTGAATATAGTGAATTAAGACCTCGTTGGAGAGAGGCGAAATCACCTTGACGGATGGACTGGAGTAGTTTGAGATCAAACGAACCAGGATAAAAATATCTTGTTCATTGCATTAGATTTCAGTTTTACAATTCAACCCCCCTTCTTGTGTTTTTCACCACTTCAATTGGCATCAGAGCGCCTGGTTCTGAGCTAAAACACTTAATCGTGTCAGTACAAGATCCAGCGTTAGAAAAACACAATGGCAGGAAACAACTCTCACATCAGCAATGACAACAATGAGGACAGAGACAGATTCAGTGGCAAACCTCCAGTCTTTGATGGAGAAAACTTTGATTACTGGAAAGACAGAATTGAAAGCTTCTTTCTGGCACATGATGCTGATCTGTGGGATATGGTGACAGATGGATACACGCACCCTGTGAATGCAAGTGGTCAGAAGATTGATAGAAAAACAATGTCTGATCAACAAAAGCGTGACTTCAAGAATCACCACAAGGCCAGAACCATCCTCCTTAGTGCCATCTCCTATACTGAGTATGAAAAGATCTCCAACAGAGACACAACAAAGAATATTTTTGACTCTCTCAGAATGACGCATGAGGGCAACGTTCAGGTCAAAGAAACAAAAGCTCTGGCGCTCATTCAGAAGTATGAGGCGTTTAAAATGGAAGAATCTGAATCCATTGAAACCATGTTCTCTAGATTCCAGATTCTGGTAGCTGGTCTCAAAGTTCTGGACAAAGGATACTCTACTGCTGACCATGTCAAGAAAATCATCAGAAGTTTACCCAAGCAGTGGAGGCCTATGGTTACAGCTCTGAAGCTAGCTAAAGATCTCAACAAAATCACTCTGGAGGAACTTATCAGCTCCCTCAGAAGTCATGAGATAGAGCTAGAAGCTGATGAGCCTCAGAAGCAAGGTAAGCCTTTAGCATTAAAATCTAACAGAAAATTTGAGTCTAAAGTTTTGCAGGCAGTTGAAGAAACATCTGATGGATCCTCATCAGAAGAATACGAACTCTCCCTTCTCTCCAGAAGAGTAAATCAACTGTGGAAGCAAAGACAAAGGAAGTTCAGGAATCCCAGAAGATCTGATCAGAACGAGTCTTCTTCCAGATACAGAAGGACGGATTCTTCCTCTGGATACAGAAGATTTGAAGGCTCCTCCAGTAGCAAAAAGCCAAACACCAAAGACATCATCTGCTATGAGTGCAACGAGCAAGGACACTATAAGAGTGACTGCCCAAAGCTTCAGAGGGAAAAGCCCAAAAAGAAGTTTGGAAGAGAGAAGAAGAAAAGTCTCATGGCTACATGGGATGACTCTGACTCGTCTGAAGCTGACTCAGAATCAGATGATGAAAGGGCAAACATAGCTCTCATGGCTAACATTTCAGAAGATAGTGAAGCTTCTGAATCAGACTCAGAATCAGACACTGAAGAGGTATTTCCTAACTTTGCTGTTAACTTTACAAAGGCTGAACTTGCTGAAAGCCTTAATGAGATTCTGGAACGTTATCAGCAAATTAGAGCTAAATTCAGAGACCTGAAAAGGAATCTTGAATCTGACTCTAATAAGACTGAGAGTCTCAAATTGGAAAATTCTGAGCTGAGAAATAAGATTTCAAAATTAGAAAACACTTTACAAAACTCTCAGAAGGAACCAATTTCTGAAACTCCCAGCAACGCTGATGAGATCATCAAGGAGTATGATCACAGTTTCCAGAAGTTCCTAGCTAAAAGCATAGATAGAAGCAGAATGGCTTCAATGATCTATGGAGTTAGCAGAAACGGCAGGAAAGGAATAGGATACCAAGGTAAGGTTCCTACACCAAAGAATGTCATGGACTTAACCATTAAACACACTCCTCTGAATTCGCATTTTGTATATGGTCACACACATGATATCAAATATACTAGCAGTAAGCACTCTATGAAACCAAAATTCAACCAGAGTTTTGGTAAAACTAACAAATCAGGACCCAAGAAAATCTGGGTACCTAAGGATAAAATAATACATGTTGCAGATATCTTTAGCAGCAAGTCAGAAACACCAGTCATGGTACCTGGACTCTGGATGCTCACGACACATGACGGGAAGAAGGCATATGTTCCAAAGCCTGGAACTTAAGCCTGGAGGCCACGTTGGTTTTGGAGGCAATTAGAGGGGAAAGATAATTGGCTCTGGAACTGTAGGTAATGGAAATCTTCCCTCTATCAATAATGTTCTGCTAGTAGATGGATTGATGCATAATCTGTTATCCATAAGTCAATAAAGTGATAACGGTTATGATATAATCTTTAATCAAAAATCATGTAAAGCTGTTAGTCAGAAAGATGGGACTATCCTGTTTAATGGTAAGAGGAAAAAAAACATTTACAAAATCAAACTTTCTGAACTAAAGAGTCAGAATGTAAAATGTCTTCTGTCTGTTAACAACGAGCAGTGGATCTGGCACAGAAGATTGGGACATGTTAGTATGAGAAGAATATCTCAGATTAACAAACTCAATCTGGTCAGAGGACTTCCTAATTTGAAGTTCAATTCAGATGCTCTGTGTGAAGCATGTCAGAAAGGCAAATTTGCTAAACCTTCTTTTAAATCCAAAAATGTTGTTTCTACCTCTAAGCCATTAGAACTTCTGCACATTGACTTATTTGGACCAGTTAAAACTGCCTCAGTCAGTGGTAAGAAGTATGGGTTAGTAATCGTAGATGACTATAGCAGATGGACATGGGTAAAGTTCTTAAGACACAAGGACGAGTCACACTCTGTGTTTGTTACCTTCTGTAACCAAGTTCAGAATGAAAAGGATCTTAGAATCGTTAAAGTCAGAAGTGATCATGGTGGAGAATTTGAAAATAAAGATTTTGAGTCATTCTTTAATGACAGAGGCATTCTGCATGATTTCTCTTGTCCTAGAACTCCCCAACAAAATGGAGTTGTAGAACGAAAGAACAGAACATTGCAAGAAATGGCCAGAACCATGATCAATGAGACAAACGTTGCTAAGACCTTCTGGGCAGAGGCAATAAACACAGCGTGCTACATTCAGAATAGAATCTCAATAAGACCTATTCTGGAAAAGACTCCATATGAATTGTGGAAGAACAGAAAGCCCAACATTTCATATTTTCATCCATTTGGATGTACTTGCTTTATATTAAATACAAAGAATTATTTGAACAAGTTTGACTCTAAAGCACAGAAGTGTATTATGTTAGGATACTCTGAACGCTCAAGAGGGTACAAAGTATACAATACAGAAACACAGATTGTGGAAGAATCAATCAGTGTTCGTTTTGATGATAAGCTTGACTCTGAAAAGTCAAAGCAGAATGAAGTTTTTGCAGGTATAGAAATTGAATTTGCAGGTTCTGAAGACAAGTCATCAGAAGCTCTCAACACAGACAGTCCTTCAACGTCTGAAAGGAGCACTGCTAGCAATCCTACAACAGCTGCTGATCAACCTCAGAAGAGATTACTCAGAAGCAGCTTGGATCACCCAGAAGAGACTATCCTAGGAAGAAAGGAAGATCCAATCAGAACAAGAGCAAGCTTCAGAAACTCTGAAGAAACACTCATGGGACTTGTGTCTCTGATTGAACCTTCTTCTATTGATGAAGCACTTCTGGATAATGACTGGATTCTGGCAATGCAAGAAGAGCTGAATCAATTCACCAAAAATGACGTATGGGATCTCGTTCCCAGACCAAAAGGATTCAACGTCATTGGAACAAGATGGGTGTTCAGAAACAAGCTAAATGAACAAGGTGAAGTCATCAGAAACAAGGCACGACTGGTTGCACAAGGTTATAGTCAGCAAGAGGGGATAGACTATACAGAAACCTTTGCCCCAGTCGCCAGGTTAGAATCTATCAGACTTTTAATTTCATTTGCTGTTAATAGAGGCATCACTCTGTATCAGATGGATGTCAAAAGTGCATTCTTAAATGGTTATATAGAAGAAGAAGTTTATGTACACCAACCCCCAGGTTTTGAAAATACAAAACATCCAGAACATGTTTTCAAACTAAAGAAGTCACTGTATGGTCTGAAACAAGCTCCCAGAGCTTGGTATGAAAGGCTAAGTAACTTTCTGCTAGAAAATGAATTCACCAGAGGGAAAGTGGACACTACTCTATTCTGTAAATCAGTTAAGAGTGACATCTTAGTCTGTCAAATTTATGTTGATGATATTATTTTTGGTTCTACTAATCCTTCTCTTGGAAGAAAATTTGCTAAGTGTATGCAGGCAGAATTTGAGATGAGCCTCATGGGAGAACTGAAATTCTTTTTAGGAATTCAGATCAATCAAACTCCAGAAGGAACTTACATTCATCAGAGCAAATACATCAGAGATCTTCTGAAGAAATTTGACCTCTCAGAATGTAAGCCATCAAAGATTCCAATGCATCCCACGTGCATTCTGGAAAGAGAAGAGGTAAGCAAAAATGTAGAACAGAAAGTCTACAGAGGTATGATTGGTTCTCTCCTCTATCTGACTGCTTCAAGACCTGACATATTATTCAGTGTTTGTATCTATGCTAGATTCCAATCAGATCCTAGAGAATCTCACTTAACATCTGTTAAGCGAATTTTCAAGTATCTGAAAGGTACTACTAATCTGGGTTTGTTTTATAGAAAATCTAGTGATTACAGCTTAGTAGGCTACTGTGATGCTGATTTTGCTGGAGACAGAGTGGAACGTAAAAGTACTTCTGGAAGCTGCCAGTTTCTGGGAGAAAATCTGATCTCTTGGTCCAGCAAAAGGCAATCAACAATTGCTCTGTCAACAGCAGAAGCTGAGTACATAGCAGCAGCAGGTTGTAGCACACAAATGCTCTGGATGAAAAGTCAGCTTGAAGACTTCCAGATTTTTGAGAGTAACATTCCTATACTTTGTGATAATACTTCTGCTATTTGCTTAAGTAAGAATCCCATTTTACTTTCTAGAGCTAAGCATATAGAAATAAAACAGCACTTCATTAGGGACTATATTCAGAAAGGTATTTTGAACTTAAAATTTATAGATACAGACCATCAATGGGCTGATATCTTTACTAAACCCCTTTCAGAAGATAGGTTTAATTTCATTCTGAAACATCTCAGCATGAAAGTGTGTCCAGAGTGAAAATGTTTTAATTCCATATATATTTACCTTCAGAATGTAATTATTTTACTGTGAACTTCTGATCAATCTCCTTTCAGAAAGATAGAACATGCAGATTGTATCAGATGCAAGTCTAAAGATCTGAGAGTGTAAGCTCAAAGACAGACGTGCTGATCACTACATCAAACAAGTGTCATCCAATCATCAGCATATCTCTGAAGCAGAACGCGTGCACGCTTCTGAGAAGGCAAAGTGCTGATTGGGTGCATTGAGACACATGTCTGGTAACCGTTTTTAAGTATCTTTCTCAAATCCCCCAAAATTAGCAAGCATTTAATGAAAAGTAATCATGCTTTTAAAATGCAATCATGATTTTTCTCTCTCTTAAAAAACGTTTATCTTTTCAAAACAGTTTTAAAAAACTCTATTTAAGCACATTAATCTCTCATTCTCATTCTTTACGCTTTCTCTCTAATACTCAAGCTTTTTCTGCATATTTCTGTGTTCATCTCTTGCAACCTATTTTTCCTCAGTTTATTCTCAAAACCCTTTTAGTGTGAACATGGAAACCTCCAGCAGCGCTTCTGCAGGTCCTCAGAAGAAAGCATCATCTGAGCAATATCAAGTGCCACTCAGAACTCTCCTCACTCCTGTGAAGAATCTTGAAGTGCTTTCTGAATTAATCATTGATTTTGAAAGCTTGAAGGAGAACGGTTTTGACCTAACTGAAGAAGTTAGGGCTCAGAAGTGGGAAAGGTATTTCGATAGGTTGGTTGGACCAACATTCCTAATGCTTGTCAAGGAATTCTGGATTCACGCCAAGGCATCAACACATCTAGTCACCTCCTTTGTCTTGGGGAAGAAGATTGTGATCACTGAGGATCACATTGCAAGGCTAATAGGTCACAGCGGCGGTGGCGTCCGTTGTGTGGACATGGCTGAAAGATGTGCTGATGTAGGAGTGATAGCTGCACGGATTTTCACTCTTGGGGTGCCCAGCAGCAAGATTAAAGATTTGAAGGATCATTACAGAGTGTGGGCTAAGATAATTCTGGGGTGCTTCAACCACAGGAAACCAACCAGTTCTCCTGATTACATAAATGTGGATCAGCAGTTTCTGATCTACTTTATTGATCAGAAGGTAAAGATCAATCTGGCTCACTTCCTGTTCAACCACCTCAGAACAAGTGTGAAAGAAACAAGGGAAGAAGAAAGAACCAAGAGGGATTGGATACCTTTTGGAAGGTTGATATCAGATATTCTGACAGAGAATAGGCTGATTGAGCATCTGATAGAAGCTCAAGAGCTAAGCACTATTGAACCAACAATTGGGAAACCTCTGAACGCAAAGAACTTGAAAAAGATGAAGCTGATAGAGAATATTCAGAAGGAACCCAGAGCTACTTCCATTGCTGATATCTCCAGCAGAAGAGTGCCTCTGAGTGACTTTCTGTTATTTTCTGAAATTGAATCCAAACCAGAAGTGATTCTCAGGTACTTGGATGCGTGCAAGGCAGATGGTACAGATCCAAATCTGAATATCAGAGATCTGCATCAACCTCAACCAGAAGTGACTCTGAAGAAGATGAAGAAGAGGAAGGCACCATCAGAAGGATCATCCCAGCAGACACCCAGGAAAAGAGGTAATTCATCTGCTGCCCCTGTTTTAAATTCTTCTACTATTCCAGCATCTATCCCTCCTCAAACCTCTCATAGAATCTCAATCCCCATCCCTACCATAGACGAAACTGTACAAGAAGAAGACCCTTCTGAGGCATTAAAACTCAGAAGACCCAGAACCAAACATCCCAAACAACCAACAATCTCAACAATATCAGCAATTGGCCAAGTGTTGTCTGATATTGATCAACACACCTCTGATCAACCAAACTCTGAACCACAAATTGTTCCTCCTCCACAACCAGAACCACAGCAATCTGCTGAAGAACCACAACAACAACAACCACTCTCATCAATTCCAGAAGAACCCCTGATCCCTGAACAATCAGAAATCCCAACTCCCTCTCCCCAACCAGAAATTAATCCACCATCACCACAAACAGAGTTTCATCACTCTGAAACTCCTTCCCCTCATCAATCTGAACCTCATTCACCTCAACCATCACCGCTGGCAATCCAGCTGCCATGTGGCACAACAGTTATCATGCCCCAGTTACCATCCTCACCAGAATCTACACCACCAAATACTCCCAAAACACCACCCAGTCCAATCGTAATCTCTGATTCTGATACTCCATCTCCAAAACAAACAGCTGCTCAGAAAACCTCCGAAAACCCCAGCAGGACTTTCATAGACTTAACCAGTCTTGACCGTCTTGCTGATCTGAAACACAAAATTGCCATCCCAAAACCAAAGCAACCAGATGTTGGCTCTGGTATTATGAATTTTGAAACAGGTGTGCTGCAATGGATTGCGTCTTTGAAGCAAGTCTGTCCTGGAATGATTGACCCAGCTGCTTCTGATCAGCTCTGGTCACAATTCAGACTTTGGGTACGTGCTGAAGCCCTCAAGTTGCAGGATATCAACTATGAGCAGGCACAACAGAACTTCAGCAAGCTGCTGAAGGAAGTTGAAAGTCAGCTGCCTCAGGAAGCTGTGCTCCCTCTGGACAGTGAACCTTGGTCTGAGAAACAGCAAGCTGCAAAGGTGCAATCAGAAGAAGACAAGACCATTCAAGCTGAAGAAATTCAAGCAGAGGATGTTGCTGAAAGCTCTCAGAAGCCTCCTACCTCTGATGCTTCTTAAGCTGCCTTGGACAGGCAGACTCTGGAAGAACTAAGGCTGAATGACATGCGTCTGCAGCAGCAGATGGATGAAAGCGATCAGAAGATGAAAGAGAGAATGGATGTGCAGGATAGCAAGATTGACACTGTTGTCAGCATGGTGCACAAGCAGAATGAGACTGCTGAAAAGATCCAAGCCATGCTGGAGAACCTGTTCACACGCTTGCCTCCTCAACCTTAATCTTTTTTCATTCATGACCTTTTTCATGTTTTCTTTGATTTTCTGATGTACTGTTTGAATATGTTTTGTAATATTTTCTTGTTTTCGTTGATTCTGAACTATCTTAATATGATTAGTTTTTCTGATCTTAACTGTTTTAGCACATCACCTACACTTTTTGATTGCTGACAAAAAGGGGGAGAACAAGAATGATATTTTAATCAATAACGGCTAACTAGACAGAAATTCTCAAACATTCTAACTCTATTACTTGAAAATGTTTTTCTGTTTTGCTTAAAGTCTACAGGTACAAGGAAGCTCCTGGACACTCTGAAAACTAGAAGCTCTGAAGCTCTGATCACTATGAAGTTCTGATCCGCTCTGATATTCTGATCCAAAGCAAAGCTCTGACAAGAAAAACTCTGAAGCTCTGCTCTGACATAAAGCTTCTGATAAGTCAAAGGCTCTGATACTCTGATGTTCAAAGAAAGGCAAAAAGATCTGATCCTGAAGAACACGTGAAATCAAAGGGAAGTAATAAACTCAGGGGGAGTATCTCTCAACTCTGATATCTCTTTACTCCTTATCCTTTTACTTCTTATTCTGATACATATTCCAGATACCTTTTCACGTTATTTTCATTTAAAATATCTAGTTTTTGTAATCATCAAAAAGGGGGAGATTGTTAGAACAATGTTTGAATCTACTACCCTATATTTAAGTTTTGATGATAACAAAGTGAAAAGATATAGTATTTACAAGTTTCATGTATGAACTATCTGCTGCCTAAAATTATTATGTTCTGACTTGCAGATACTCTGATTGATATAAGCAAGATCACATCTATTCAGCATCAGAACTTGATTTCAGACACCAGCATCAGAAGTTGCTATATCAGAATGTCAAAATCAGATGATCAACTCACGTACATGCTGAAGCCTGATGAACAAGACTGCGCTCAACACTCTGATAAAGAATCACAACAGTTCATCAGCAGCGAAGCAGAGTCAGAATGAGCCAAGCCAGAACTTGCATTAAGTAAGCAACGGTACTGTGCATTGAAAGCAAATTAATTCCAACGGCCTCATTCCAGACAAGATCTGCTCAATAAGGAAAGCTTGTTACTAGCATTGAATCAAGAATATTGCATCCAACGTTCATCATCTCAGTGCTATATAAACAAGGCTTTGAAGATTGAAATGGCTAATGCTCTCAAAATCTCTACACGCACAAAAGCTAAACCATAATCTTCATTCTCTCAGTTTTGCTAAACCACACACTCTGATATTCCATTATTGTTTAGCAATCTAGTTTCTAAGCTTCAATTTGTGTATACATCACAGTTGTGATAAAGTTTTGTAGAAAACATCCACACACTTAATTTTATCTCTTTGTAAGAAAGTGTTACCTTGACAAACCGGGTTGTGGTTTGGATCAAGAAGGCTTTAGCAGTTGTTAAAGCAGTCTGTAATATTCAGTTGAATATAGTGAATTAAGACCTCGTTGGAGAGAGGCGAAATCACCTTGACGGGTGGACTGGAGTAGTTTGAGATCAAACGAACCAGGATAAAAATATCTTGTTCATTGCATTAGATTTCAGTTTTACAATTCAACCCCCCTTCTTGTGTTTTTCACCACTTCACTCCATCCACCAGGACTTTGTTTACGCCATGTGTACCAACTTTTGCTCGAATAAACAATGGCTTTAGGTGATTTTGCATGGCTGGTTCTGGGTATTCGAAGAAGGCATTCTGCTCTTCGACAGCCCCATTATCCATCACATAATAGCATACTGGCTTGTGTTTCGTCAAGTCTATTGCATCATCCTCTTCGTGCTCTTCGACTTCAGTCTCTTGCCCAAATTCGCAAGGTAACACAGATACCACATTGCAGTTGATGTTGAGTGAAGATTCCCCTTCTGATTCGAAATTGTCAGTCAGCATATCCTCATTCTCCTCTGGGCTTGGCGTATATTCCTTTGATTCATTTTTCTTTGTTTCAAAGAAAAGTCTCCTGCTAACCGGAGGTTGGTCCCCAGGTTGATTGTTTGGTGCAGGTTTGTTGGTGCTTGATTCCTCTTTGTCTTTGCTCGAAGCCACTCCTTTGTTTAGCGTAGCTTCTCTCTCAGCTTTTCGAACTCTTTGTTGCCTTCGCCATTGTGACCTGGACATAGGGTTCTTTCCCTTGTAGTTTTCCAACCTTACTTCTTCTCTTCTCGCCATATTGAACTGCCTTCTGTACGTCATGGCATGGCGTGTATTCCGTTCATTATTCCTCCACTTGTCTCTCCCATTGTCAGCTCTAACTTGTAGCCACTTGTCCGTTAGTGCATCAGCAGGAACTTTAAATGTTACCCTTCGAGCGCCTCTAGGATAAGGGTTGTCAGGCCTCCGTTGGGTGTAGTTGTTCTCGAAACGTTGGCCTATTTGACCAGTTTCTCTGTGGTTCCAACATGGGGCGAAAGGGATTGTTTCGAAGGTTTCAGCCACTTTCTGATCATATACTGCGGAACATCTTGGACACACTAAACATTTGGTTTCCCCCTTGTGACAACGAACTAAGAACCCCATAAGACTTTCTCCAGCCTTAGGGTAGCATCTGAACAGCTGGTTATCCTGGCGCCAGTTGACGCCTGTTCGTGCCCTTTGTCTCTTTTCAAAGTCTGCAACAATTATCTGATTACAAATGATGCTACATCTGGGACACAACATCATTGCAGCATTCTCTTTGTGGCACAGCATAAGGTAATCTTTGAGACTGGCATCCCTAGCATACCTGTCTTCCATCTTGTATTTTTATTTCTCTAAGTACCTTTCCATTTCTTCCATTTCAGAACAAGGTTGCTCCATATTTACCATGTTAACATCCACATCTTCTCCTTTGATATCAGTATCTCCCCAACCTGTAGGTTTGATGTCTTCAATTCGGGTCTTTGAGCTTTCTGGGGCGGAATACTTCACCATGTAATCGAACTTTACGCTGGGCTCCCCCAAGGTATCCCATATTTCCTTCTGAGGAAGAACTGGCAGTGTGATCTGTACTTTCTCCAACTTTTGCCTCAAGCCTTCAGTAGCCTGTGTCAAATTTTGTTTCTGGTTTTCTTGGCCTTCAGTAGCTTGGATTTCTTTCGAAGCAACTAAAGGAACTGCTTCGATCAAAGCTTCTTGTTCCTTATGGAAGTCCTCAGTAACTTCCTTTTCGATTTCAACTAACACGTAGTTTTCATCTTCAGTGCTTTCCTCTTCTGATGGAGTGTCACCTTCATTTGCTCCAACCATATTTATCTCTCGAATGTATGCAGGTTCAGAGTAATTGGTGTCGGCAACATCTAAAGGGTCATCATCCACCTTCATCTTTGGCTTGTCAGCGAACCTTAATCTACCATCCTTGATTGCATTTTGAATCAGATCCCTGAAAAGAAAACATTGTGAGGTTTTGTGGCCTAAGAAACTGTGATACTTACAAAATCCTCTTTTCTTTCTTTGATCTAAAGGTGGTAATTTGACATTCGATGGCACTATTAGTTGGCCATCTTTGACAAGCAAATCAAAAATTTCATCACATTTTGTTACGTCGAAGGTATAGACCTTCTTTGGGAACTTGTCACTCTTCTCATTTTCAATAATTTCTTTCCCTTTTGTGGGAACTAGTAATTTACAGGAATAAGGTGGAGCCTGTTTCAATTCAGTGAGATCATTTTCGACCTCTTCGAATTCAGGATAATCTTCTGCTTCCTCAGTTCCGACATAGGAAACCCTTTCTTTCTTTCTATTTTTAAAAACCCTAGCCTTCTCGGCCTTTAGTCTTTCGACTTGTCGAACCCTGTCCGCTAATTGGGCCATATCCCTCAAGTGTTGTGTATCTAGTTTCTTTCGAATGGAATAGTCTAGGCCACCAGCAGCCATTTCGACTAACTCATGTTCAAGAACTACTGTGAAACATCTAGACTTCAAGAGTCTGAACCTATTCAAATAATCATTTATGGGTTCAGTAAACTTCCTCTTGACACTGGCTAGCTCTTTCTGACTTATTTTAGATTGTCCCATGTAGAATTGTTCATGAAATAACCTCTCCAAAAGAGTCCAAGTATCTATGGATCCAGGAGGCAATGTGGTGAACCATGTGAAAGCGTTCTTAGTTAGGGAACTTGGGAAATATTTAATCCTAAGGTTCTCATTATTTTCTATATCTCCCGCTTCGGTCAGATACCTGGCTATGTGTTCGACTGTTGACTCATTGGTGTCTCCAGCGAACTTCGTAAATTTAGGGACTTTATATCCCCTTGGTAAATCACTGTGCATCACATAATCTACTATGGGAGAGGAATAGTTTGGCCTTCTAATTCCTGTATTGAGACCGTTTTGAGCCATAATCCTTTCTATCATGGTGGTTAAATTATTTTCTGCCAAGATATTGTCATTTTGAATCCTATGAACGACCTCATCAGCATCTTGGTGCCGACCCACCATGACAACTCCTATAGGTTATTCTTCTCGAAACTCTGGGACCTCTAACCTTTCGACCCTTGCCCCTGGTTCTATAACTCCCCTTTGTGGTTCCTCTCGAATCACTGGGACTTCTAACCTTTGTGCCCTTGCCCCCAAGTTAACCCCCTCTCCAGCTGGTCTATAGGGTGGGTCATCAGCAATTTGTTCTATGATGGGTATGTTCGCTCGAACCCCCGCCTGATTCTGCCTACGCCTTTCTGGCGGAGCGAAAAAATCTGCTATTCGACTCATGTTGTCCGCGTTTTCTCTGTTGGTTACAGTTACGTTTTGTACTATTGGGGAAAAGATTTCTTGCATAGTCTGCGCTAACACCCCTATCATATTATGGTTACTATCATCCATTAATTGTCTAAAGGCCATCTGATTTTCTGTGGTTAAGATAGGCAATGTATTGTGACCCACTGGACCTTGGGTATTTGTCATAAATTGGTTGGCCCCAGATTCGGATCCAAATTGTGGTGACGAATTTGATGTGGAATTGTGCAAACCCACCATAAAAGATGTTGGCATCCCATAGGAGGGATTTCTGAGTCTAGTGCCATCGAAACCGGGTGGTCTAGTTGGTGGTGGGGTGGAGAAATGGGTTTGTGTCCCTGGTGGTGGGACAAATCCTGCAAGATAACCAGTGGTCCCTGTATTTCCTAGGGTCGAACTGTTGGTTGTTGTGCCACTTGCTCCATTTGTGGCCACACTACTGGTAGAAGATGCAATAGATTGTGTGTTCGTAGGGATCGCGTTAGACGTCCCCATCGAAACAGACGTATTGGTGCCTGTTCCGTGTGGGATATTTTGTTCCCCTTGTTGATTGCCTGGATTAGACATCCTACTACTATGTTTTCTTCTGGGTAAGGGTTGGTTACTATTAGTTGTCTTACCACTTCTGAGGTTCATATAACAGCAAAATCGATATTCAGAAAAGAACTTACACAACAAGATTATATCCTAAAAATCTTTACTTTCAACTTTCTTAACAACGAGTCCCACTGGGCGTGCCAATTTGTTCGCATTGATTTCTGGTGAACAACCGCTAGTCTTCCAAACTATCGAATAAACTTAATGACTGTTATTCAATTTCTCTGGTAACTTGCAGGATCAACTAGATTGATCCTATGGAACATGGTTGTTTTGTTAAGTCTAATTGTAAAACTGGTATTCATATTCAGGACTTCAAATTAGAATTGTTTCTAAGATATCCAATCCACTTCGATTACTATACTGAATGGTTCAAAGGATAACTTCTATATGGTATTAGGAATTGTGATCGGTGGATCTGGAACTGACTGTTTAAAGCTGGTTCGCGAAATGTCGCGGTAAGCAAGAGTCGCCACCGTCTTTTATTTTCTCCAAATGGAAAGGACAAAAGCACAGAAAAATTCCTTATAGAGATTGCTCTCGGTTCGGGAGGTAGGTTATAGAAAGGGAAGGTGTTAGCACCCTTTCTATCCATGGTTATCCATGGGCTCTTAGATACTTGCTCATTGTGTTTTCAAAAATGGTTTGTTTGCTTTTCAACTGTGGGTTTTAAAAAAGTTTCTTTGAAAATTCCAGTTCGACTCTTGTATCGGTCCTCAAGAGTGTTTGAAAAATTGCTTTCGAAAGCTTTTGAAAAGGTCGGTGTGAAAAGTATTTTTGATTTGTTTTGTTTTGAATTAGAGCAAGTATCCACGAGTCGTCTACCTACCCTAAGGAATTCGTCTGTGTAAATGTCCTTTAAAGTAGTGCCATCCCACCATTGAGAGGTAGGTAGCACCACCATTGGAGGTGTTTGGGTCAATTCGAGGTTCGGGACATGGTGATCACCAGAGCAATGGGAAGACACCTTAGAAGCTACCCTCGTGCCAGGTTCCCGGATCATGAGGACTTACTAAGACATCCTCTACTCGACGATCACCTTTCGAGGCAAGGCAACAGTGAGGCGTACCCTAGGGGTGGTGTGTGATTTGTGTGTCGTTTTCATTTGTATTTATCTTGTCATGTTATTGGTGTTCTACGCTTGTTTTTATTTTTGTCCATTCATTCTTTCATGCCTTGATTAACAGTTAAAAATTGCGAGAAATAAGAATTCTAAGCTATTACAAAAGGCGCGGATCCACATCGCCAAAATTTCTTGAACCCGATTTGACAGAAAAATAAAGAAAGTAAAGAAAAGTAAAGTGCGAGAAATTAATTTACAAGGCCTTGGGAGAGATACATAAATATTAAACGAAAAAGAAATAAGCATGCGAATTAAATAAGAATTAAACGAGGGCGTTGGACCCTTTTTGCAGAATTAAATTAAATGATGGAATTAATTAATTAAAAAAAAAGGAATGAAATTGTTTTTGGTATTTTTTGGTTTTAATGAAAAAAGAATTAATTAACATAACATGCTAACCCTAATTCTACAATTTTTATTTTATTATGAAAATATGTTAAAGTTTTAACCTAAAATTAACCCTAATTAATTTACATGCAATTTAATTATAAAAATAAATATTTAATATTTAATTATTATGAAGGAAAATAAAAAGGGATAAAAAATTAATTGAAACCCTAATTCTATATTTTTTAGATTTTTATTAAAAAAAGTATTACAATTAAACCCTAAATTAAAACTAAATGAATTAATGCAATTTATTTATAAAAATACTAAAATAAAAATATTTATTATTTTTTTTCTTTTCTGATTTTTTTATGTGTTTTTTTTTATATTTTATGAAAATATTAAATTAATCAAACAAAACAATAATTAAAAGAAAATAGAAATAATAAAGAAAAATAAAGAATAATAAAAACTTGCAAACCTAGGGGGTCTGCCCCAAATTGGAGGGTTTTCTTTTAGCAATCCGGGCCCATCAACCTTGGCCTGTTGGACTTTCGTGGCTAGCCTGTAGCTTTGTTGACTAGTGTGCACTGAGCTCATCAGATCATGGCCTTCGATTCGATGCCCTGGTACGCGTGGCATGTTTGACTTTGTGGGTGCATGGTGGACACCACTACTGAAATTGCATGTGAATATTAATTGAAAAAATATATGGAAAGAGTGAGGACCTGGGGCTCGAACCCAGGTCATTAACGTTACCAACCAAGCGCTTCACCACTGCTCCACTCAACGCGCGTTTATCATATAATAACTAACAAAAAATATAAAAGAAACAAGCGTTAGTGGGGCGCTTTTCGCGCGAAATTTGAACTGGCCAATCAACTGGTGCCACAGGATCATCTTCCTCGTTGTTTTATTTTTCCTGAAACATAAAAACATAGGCCACGGTTTTCACACCGTTCTAAAAGGCATCATTAGAGAAAATAGCGAATAGCCATTGGATGCTCATAAATTGAGCGCGAGGGTGGCTTTGTGATCGTCTGAGTATGCTGAATTGAGTGGCCTAAGTCTTATGCTCCAATTTTTCCTTAATTAAAAAAACCCAATTTGAAGCTTCATGAACCCTAATCTGCATCCATGGTGAATTCGCATACAGTGCATAAAAATCCAATCAAAGTACATGGTTAGCTTTAGAACACATTACTTAGCATGAATCTATAAATAAAATGCCATGAATATGCGTAAATTGTAAAGCACGATTATAAGAAAAAGTAGAAAAATCTTGGCTTCTGTACAGTGATTCAAAGGGTTAGGGACTGTGTTCTTGATCCAAGCACGTTGCTTGATGTCCCAGGAATGCAATGGGATGAGTCTTGTGGCTTGAAACGACCTCTAACTCTGTTTTCAGTTTTGAGTTCTTTCACCAAAAATTCAAGTTTTCTTTTCTATCTCTGGCGCAGCTTCTTGGTTTTTTGAGGCATTAGGTCTTGATTGTGTATGTATAGGAGAGTGATTAGGGTTGAAAAACTTGATCAAAATCCATGAATTAATGAATATGATATTTGATTTTTTAACCATGATTTTCAAATCTTTTTCACATGCTTTTGCTACCAAATCATGACCAATCCAATTGATTCTTTCCATATATGGTTAGGCACGAAATCTTGAGTATATATTATGCACAAAAAGATTGAAAAACTTAGGTTAAGTATTTTTCATGTATTTAATTGATTTAAATGAATTATTATTAATAAAAATTCAAATAAATAAATAAAAAATGAAGAAAAACTTCCCTTTGGGCCAAGTGGTCGTGCACATGTCTTGGATGATGAATTATGGAAGAAAAATAGGCCCATTAGCAATTTTAGGTCATTTGAAGCAAAGTTGACTTTTCAAAATATCCAAAAATTTCCCAACTTCCACAAGGCATAACTTGCTCAATTTTTAAGCTTTGCTCATGTTCTTGGACATTTTGGAAAGGTATTTGAGTCCTCTAACTAATGTCTTTGGTCCCATGTCATTTTGATTTACCAATCTCAAGTTATGGCCTTTGACTTAAAGTCCCTTTTTGTTGACTTTTGAAAATGACCTATAATGTTGAAATTGATAACTTTTTGTGAAAGCATTTCTTGGACTTGAATTATGAAGATGAGTTGTAGGAAATGTCTTTCTATTCAAAATGGGCTTTGGATGGAATTTTTCTGATAATCCATGTGAAAGTTATGCCCTGGTCAATTTACAGTTGACTTTTTCAACTATCCAAATAAGGAAACTTTTGCATCTTGATGATTTTTGAGCCAAGCTTTGAGAATCATGATCAAGCATTGATCAAATGATGTTTGTGGCTTCAAAATGAGATGTTGACCAAAAATTTGAACTTTTGACTGTCAAATGACCATTTTGCCCCTGCAGTTGACTTGTAGTGCAATTAGGGTTTTGACTGTGCAATTTTGTGCTGAAAGTCTTGAAACTTTGTATGAGTATGCTTGACCATGTTTATTGGCATGTGAGACTTGATTGGACCCTTGGAAACTTCATTTTCTTGATCAGGACCAAAACCCTAATTTTGACTGCTTAGGAGGTCCTTGAACTGTGCAACCCTTGGGGAATTTTGAAGCTTGACCTTGGCAATTCTTGAAGAATATGGGAGGGAAAATTTTGGGGTACAACAGGAATGTTCATGAAAAAGTTTAAAGACTTAAAATTGGGTAAATGGCAGGATTAAATGAGTGGATGTAAAAGTTACTAAATGTTTAGAAGGTTCGAACATAAGAAAAGTATTTAAATGCAGAAAGGAATAAATGACTTTGAATGTAAAGGCTTTAATGTAAAGGCAAGAAACGTAAAATGTTTGAAGCACAAATGAAACGGAAATGAAAGACAAAACTGGAAAATGTAAAGAGTTTTCATTGGATTGTAAATGCTGGTGTTATCATACGTACATCTTTCGAGCATTCGTTTCCCTATCCATGCGGTATTTTGAATGTGGATTGGATTTGTACAACAGATATGACACACGAAATCCTAATACTAAGACCTCTATTTATACTACTTCGACCATAACGGTCTTGCTATCAGAATCTGCCACGTTTGAAGCATGCAGAGTATTACTTCCCTCTGGCCTCCACGCGTCCTCGAACGTTCCAATGCTTATGTATTTTGAATTTCCAATATCCCGCTCATGTTTAAATTTCAAACGCCTTGGTACCTTCATTTCGAATTCGTTTCGAAAACAAACCCTCACAAATATAGTTTCGTCAGTATTTCGAACAATGCTTTAGACTTATACTCCACAACTACCATTCGAAACCTTGAACTTTAATATTTCCATTCGAAACCAACGTTCTCTTCCATTCTAAATCATCAAACTTGCTTTATTCAAACAAAGCCCAATCATTTTATTTCGAATCATAATATCAAAATATTCAGCCAACAGGATGATTCTGCGCTAAGATGAAGACAGGTGTCTTCTGCATGTCCCTCGACCTATGGCTTTCAGCCACGTTGCTTCTTCTTAGTCGCTAGCGAATCTGCCTTTCCCTCCAATAATTCAAATTCAAATGTCCCTCGTATCATGTGTCAAAACAAGGGTATTTTCTCTCAGTCGAAAGACATAAGTCCTCTTCAGACGAAAAGCCCTGAAAGTGAGCCCTGGTCGAAGGCTCAAATATAACTTTGATCTTTTTTCTAAGTTATTTCATACGTCGAAACATTCTTCTTGGCTTGGTTTATTCTAGTTTTTTTGGTCTAAAAGACCAAATATAGTAGGTGTCGAATTTGGGAGCCAACACTAACACACTTGTGTTTTAAAATTTTTAAGGTGAACCACGAGTACCTTGATCCCCTATTTCAAGGAAGGTGGTACATAGGCACTAAAGGTTTGCAATCGCGGCAGATGCAAAAAATGTAAAAAATACTTCTTTTCTCATCTCCACCATCTATCTTTTGTATACACCGTTTACACTCAAAATACACAAATTTTAAAAGAGGTTCTTGCGGAGTACCGTATATGTTTAGGATGCTAATACCTTCCTTTTTCATAACCAACCCCCGTACCTAGATTCTGTCCCCTCTCTTTTTGGGTTTAATCTCTCTTTTCGCATTTCTTTTGGAAACAATAAAGTGCGGTGGCGATTTTTATTTGATCTGTGTGAGTTAAGTCAATCCAATGGCTTAGTCTCAACATTTCTATCGCTACACCCAGTGGCAAGAATATGCATGCTAAGGCTTTGGTCTCTAAGGGCGAGGGTTCGAACTAGTGTGAACCCACCTTTTGCCATTTTCTCCCTTTTTTCTGTTTTGTAGTTTTTTTGGCTTTGGTTTCAAATACTTTTAACTGAGCGCGTCCTTTATACCAGGCCTGGTGCGTGGTCTAGTGGTTAAGCTTTTAACCAATGGCTATGAGGGCGTGGGTTTAACCCTTGGCATCCATTTTCCCTAATTTTTTTCACTCTTTTTCTTTTTATATTTTTTACAAACTTTCAAATTAATTTTAACCAATCAAAACTACTCATTTTTTGTACACTCCTTATTTATTTACCCTATTTTATAAATATGTGAAAAAATCCAAAAAATATTAATTATTTCATCTCTTTTTATTTAATTTAAAACAAGTCCTTTTTACTTATTTTAAAACCTTTCCTTTGACTTTCTGTTGTTAACTTTCTTGAATAAATCCATGTTAAATGACCATGCCATGTCTCTAATGAATCTTGATTGATAATAAGGCCCTTGTGTATATTTTTACCATGAAAAACTGATTTTTGATTAGGTTAAGGACTTGACTTTTTGATGATAAACCATAACTTGTTCAAAAACCATAATTCATAACCCATGACCTAAAAAACTTCACATGCTTTGATCCCCTTGATTGTTTATCCATGTGCCTTGAGATTACTTCCCCTTTAAGAATGTATTTCCTTCATGAACTCCTTAAAACTAAAGTGATACCATGCTTGTTTGTTTACTTGTTGTTTATTCTATCTTTTTTCACAACTTTTACTTGATAAACATGTTAATTTTTCCCTTTGTACTCAACACTTGTGATGTGCGTGTAAGTAACTTATAATTAATGCTTGTGCCCCCAAAAATTTAAGGAAAATGATAGTATTGTTGATTTTATAGTCATAAGCATGTGCATCCCCTCCTTGTATAAAATCTTTGTGAATAATCAACCTACGTATCTTATACTCTAAGAAACTTTTAAACCTAAAAAATCATTCAAACTTTCACCACTTTCATATAAAAACTTTGACTTTATGTCATTGTATTTTCAAACTTCCATTTTTAGTCAAATACTTTAATATACTTAAGCTTATAAAAAACTATTTCAAAAGACTAAAAGTGACTTAACCTCACCCAAATCATTTTTCCACTTGACTTTTCAATTTAAATTTTTTCTCATAGAGATTACATATAAATCCTCTTTATAGTTGATAAATGATTCTCCTACCCCCATAGTAATTGTTGAAGTAAATGTGATTCTTTCCACATGAAGACGTTAGTTGACAACTTGTTGATCTTTATATTAAAGTTAGTAGTCTTTCCTTCATGATGATACAAGATCCATTTTCTCATACTTGTGGTGGTATTAGTTGAGCTTTCTCTCTAAAATATGATAAACTATCTCTTCTCCTAAAATCAACCACAACAAACTCTTTTGTTATTTTTACCACGAACTACGAGGTTTTGATCCTTAATTTGTACGTAGGTATAAGACTATGTCTTTCCAAACAAAAATATCTTAAAATATACTTCTTTTCTCATCTCCACACTTATTTAAAACAAACAAACAATTTTAAATCAAAAAACAAATTTTATAATTGGTTCCTATAGAGTACTATAGATACATAGGATGCTACTACCCTTCCTTTGTATAACAAACTCTCGTACCTTGGATCTCTTCCTTATGTTTTACTTTTAGTCATTACTTCTTGCATTGCATATTAAACAATAGGGTTTCGATCTTTTCCCTTTTCCTTGTAAACAATAAGGTTCGGTGGTAACTTCTTAAGTCTTTGTGAGTCAAGTTTCTTAATAGCTTGATCTTCTTGTTTTTTCACCGCGATACACACTTTGAAGCTTTAAATCTTGACATTATCTTTGACTTTATCATCACACAAGAACCTTGATTCTTCTTGATGAGGTTTGAGATATTTTCATATTAGTTACCATCATTTTAGATCACTAGTTATCAAGTCTTTAAACATAAATCTTTAGCTTGATTTAGAGGGATAACTTGATCAATCACATTGTGCATATTTAACCGGTTAGCTAATTTGAGTAGTTGTTTGACTTCAATTGTTTGTTAGCATCAAAATCATTTTAAATATTGTCATCATCAAAACTATGTCATCATTAAAGATAAGTAGTTGCTTCTTGAGTCTTGTTATCCATAAGCTTTAATATCTTAGATAACTTCTTGATTATGTCTACAAGCACATAGATCTACACTTCTTTGATCATACACCATCATTAAAGTTTGTTGGATAGTTGTAACTAACATATTGATCTCACAGAGAACATCTAGCAGTTGTAACCTTCATAGAAAATAAAGACATCACAAAATATCATTTGACATAAGGTGTTGTCATCATCAAAACCAACAAAATCATCTAGCAGTTGTAATTATACTTACAAACTCATAGATTCACATTTCTTTCTATAAAATTCAGAGAAGTGCAATTAAAATTATGTAAAATATTGAATAACTGAAACTTTTTCATCCTTCTTAATAAATAATAATTGTGATGAGGTTTTAGGGTTGAGAGAATAGCCCAATTTTACCATTAAACATTGTAACAACGTTATATTTCCACTTGATATTTCTGTCCTTTTACAATTTGAATTAAACTTTGACTTCTTCATAAAAATTGTAGACTTTGACTTTGACTCTCTATACAAGTAATGATTGTGCAAGAATCCAAACTAGTGTGTGATAGTTGTTCAATTTAAATTTGTGTAAGACAAATCGTATTGATTAATCAATGAGACTTACACATTAAAAGCTTAATGAAACTAAAGAAATGATTATCTTTTTGGAAGTTTTTATATAATCCACGATAATCGTTGAAATTAGTGAATCAAATGTTTCAATCAATTACAAGATGTTTTCTAAACACAAAATATCACATTTCCTTTCAGTTGTTATTCTTAATTCTTGTTATTAATATTCAAAATTCTTTGAAAATTTATTAATATTAACATATTTGTTACGATGTTTTTTTTTTTAATTTTTCTTAGGAGAATAATCATATGCCATGATTAACTATATTAAAATATATCGTTGGAAGATCATCTAATTTAAAATGAAACTAGTTAATTGTGTCTTATTTACATCCAAAATGAAAAGAGAGACCAAAATTTTTTTATTTTGAAATAGGAGATTAGTTTCGTAAATTAGGTAAATCAAAATAAGAATATCAAAACTGTAATTAATTTTTTCTATTTTTTATATTATTTATAAATATATTTTCATTAAAACAATTTTAAAAGTAGAATAACAATTTTATTATTTATTTATAAAATCTATTATTGACAGATAGATCTAAGATACAATTTGCTATCCATCCCTTCTCAACAATGGATTGCCATGCCAGCTATTGCTTTCGATATCTTAATCAATGGAATACCACTCATAATATGGCCCATTGCCAACATTATCCATGATTTTATTGTAACCTATGATATGAAGAAAAAATTCTAACCCACTTGTCTTCTATTTCAAAGTCTTGCTATCTCGAATAAGAATTAAAAAAAACATCGTAACAATTATGTTAATGGATTGATTTTAACTAATGGATTGATTTTTTATTTTGAGTATGACATACTAGTCCTTGTTTAACACATTGTCAAGCTTTTTGTATTGATTTGCAAATTATATTTGTTATAAGTAATTTATTAAATAAATTTGATATTTAAAATTAAAACATTAAAGTAAATCTATTTATAAATATTAGAGATCAAATAACATATATTTTGCCGCAGAACCATAAATAATAGACGAATGGGAACAAGGTCTGTTATGATGACAACAAGTGCTTTCGGTACGTTGTAGGAGAATAGACATGGAAGGTTAACACTCCAACGCTAACGTTAGTGAAAAATTGAGGAGAAGTGATAATGCAAGTAAAAGTGAGATCGTACATGTGAATAATGGGAGTGAAATTTATATAATGAAGACATTTAGAATCGTCTTATATTCTCTAGCGTGAGATGCGAGAAATCGTCTGATCAAATCTGATTGTGGGTAATTGTTCTAAACTGACCAAAGGCTCAGATAACTGCGACCCAGTTCATCACAAATATATTTCACCAGACTCAAGGTATACAATATTTTTACACTGAAAATAATGTACATTGTCTCATCTCCATTTTTTATTTCACCAGACTCAAGGTATACAATCAATTCACACTGAAAATAAGGTATATTATTTGATCTTCACTTTTCATTACACTTATTTTGAATCTTGAACTGACTTGGACGTTTGCAGAGCTGACCCCGTGTCTGTGTGTCAGCTGATGTTTTCGACGCCATGTTATTTTATCAAAGAGGAAAAAAATATCTTTGGAGATATTTGAGCTTTCGAAGAAGAAGGCATAGTTTGTTAAAGACTGGTCGAAGTCATTCCTTTGCAAGAGGGAAATGTTGGATGAGACTTAGAAATATTTTCTAAGTTGTTCTTATAAGTTCGACAAGTGAGACATGACCTTCGATGGGAGTTTTTGAATTTGAATAAGGAATAATTAATTTTTGTCCTTATCCAATTTCAATAGAAGATGCGTGGAGCTTCAAGAGGAAAGAAAGACATGTCGAGTGAAACGTGTCATGTTATGAACGAAAGGTCGTTGGAAATAGTTGTTTCGATTTAGTATATATATGAGTCTTAGTGTTAGGATTGAGGGTGTTCATTCATTTGTACAAAATATCATATAAACTCAAAGTATCTGCGTATTGAGAAAAAAGTCCTCCGAGAAATGTACGTGTAAACACCATCTTTTATTCAACTCTAATTTATTATTCCAGAATTTACTTCTAGCAATTTACTTTAAATTGCCTTTATTTCATTTTCTTTACAAGTTTCGTAAGTTTACTTTAGAAACTCACTTAGATCAAAACAAACATTATTAAAAGACTATGAATACTGTCGAAGTGTTCTTCGTTCCAAAGAACAAAGTTTAAATAAGAACACATGTCCTAGGATCAATCTAGTCGATCCTGTGAGTAACCAAGAATTTTTCGTTGTTTTTGAAAGACTAGCGTTTGTTTATCAATTTTCACGGTAAATAAATTGGCACACCCGATGGGACCTGTGTTCAATTAAAATTTTTTATTCTTGTGAATTTTGTTTTGAAAATCTTCATCATTTTCTTGTATTAGACTTTGTTGCATGAGACTTACAAGTGGTAAATTAATCACAAATAACAAGGAAATACCTAAAAGAAAATATGTTATAAAAATGGAAAATCAGAGTCAGCCAAGTAATCAAAATCTTCCTAACAACTATGAAGTACCACCCCTAGTCTCTTCGACAGGGGAACTACGGTTTCAGCGCCGTTTTCAGATGTTATACCGTCTTTAACAAGTTCGACACCAGTGTAGTCGAATGCTTATATTGACCCTATTTTGACTTATATAGGACCACATGATCCACCAGGGACCCCTCCACCAAGGGGAAATGTTTTCCATGGGCCTCAAGGGCCTCCTAGTTATCTATGCCTCTAAATGTTCGCGAACAGCCTTATGGAATGCCATCATCATTTATGGTAGATTTACATAATTCCACTTCAACTTATTTAGAACCTATAATGAACGTCACTTTGTCGTTACAAGGTTCTAGGTCTGTTGTGAATAATGTGGGTCGAAATACTCAACCCTTAGGGGCAAGATTTTTTTTCCAAATGTAAAATTTAACAAATCACTCCGTAGTAGTAATTAGGCAACAAATGGATGAAAGTAACTATGAAATGGTCAAAATGCTTGCACAAATAATGGGTACAATTTTTAACACTTTTGATTCAAAACACCACTCAAACAAACCAACAAATGGCAACACAATTGATGCGCATCGCTAAATTTTTTGGTGTGCCTCAACCCCCACCACATCCTCAAAGGGAATGGGTAAAAGAAAATCAAGGGGAAACAACCGGCCGAACCGTCATCTAATATAAAATCAATGAAGTCACCACTGAACGTCTTTTATCCCACCGAAAGAGAAAGGTAAACATCGAGAAAACCTGAAGGGATGAAATCATGGTATTGCGACCGTAGAGATCAGATAAGGGAGTCATTTACGTGAGGGGAAGCTATTAGCACCCCACACGCTCGTAGTACTCTACAGTATCCACTCTTGTTGTTCTATTCTAATGGGTGTATGAATTCTATGTCTAAGCTTAAGAGCTAAAAGAAAATGCAAAGAGGGAATACATCCAAATAAAAGAGAGAATAATATAGGGAAAAAAAAAGTTGTGCTCGCTTGGTCCCTATCCCAATGCCTACGTATCCCTTTTAAGGAATCAGAGCAGTCGTAGTTTGGCTCGTATATTTTGGTTGGTTTATGTTTTTTAGTTAAGAAGACAAAAGCAACAGTCAAGATGGCAAAACATCAGATAAAATGACAAAATATATCAACAATGATGATAAAACAACAATAAAAAGGATGACAAGATATCACATGGCACCACAAACTCAGATAAGATGATAACACGTCAGCATGATAACACAATACCAGACAAGACAATGAAACATTATACCTAACAATGATATCGAAAATCAAAATAGGATGACAAACATACGTGATGGCGAAACGTCGACAACAAACATATACGATGGAGAAACATCGACGAAAAACATATGCGATGGTGAAACATCGGCTACAAACATATGTGATGGCGAAACATCGGCAAAAAGATATGTGATAGTGAAACATCGGCTACAAACATATGCGATGGCGAAACATCGACAAAAACATAGTAAAATAGCATGGCAAAGATGACAAGACACCAACAATCCAGATGATAAAACATCACACCTAACAATTATATCGAAAATTAAAGTGGGATAACAAACATGTGCGATGGTGAAACATCGGCGAAAAGACATACGCGACGGTGAAACATCGGCTAAAAGATAGCAAGGTAACATGTTAAAGATGGCGAAACATCAACAATTCGGATGATAAAATATCACACCTAACAATGATATTGAGAATCAAAGTAGGATAACAAACATGTGTGATGGTGAAATATCAGCAACAAAAAAATGCGATGGCGAAACATCGCTAAAAGATGGAAAGATAACATGGCAAAGATGGCGAGACATCACAATTCAGATGGTAAAAATGAAGATGTGAAAAACACAAGAAGGGGGGTTGAATTGTAAAACTTAAAACAAATGCTTAGACAACACAATATTTTTATCCTGGTTCATTTGATCTCAAACTACTCCAGTCCACCCGTCAAGGTGATTTCGCCTTTCTCCAACGAGGTCTTAATCCACTATATTCAAAGGATTACAACAGCTACTTTAACAACTGTTAAAGCCTTCTTGAGTATAACCATAAACCGATTTATCTCAAGGAAATATTTTACAAATAATTTGAACAATGATGTGTTAACGTTTTCTAATAAAACAATATATCACAACTGTGATAATTACACAATTTAAGCTTGGAATAAACTGAATTTGCTAAAGCGTTTGAGTAAGCGTGGTTTTGAAGGCTTGGCAAATTATGTGAGTGCATGCATGCGTCTTTTCTAAAGCAGACTTGTTTAAATAGGCAAGGCAGAGATACGTTGTCGATAAAGCCGTTTTAATGATAATAACGCACTTTCCTTTTTGAGAAGATCTTGTCTGAGGATAGCCATTAGCATTTAATTCTGTCTTGAATACTTAATAACGCTTCAGAGTCTTATTTGCTTTAACTTATGATAACACTTCAGAGTTCTGATGACTTGGAAAAGATCTTTGATCAGAGTCAGAGTGTATTTGTTTATGCGCAGATTCTGGTCATCAAGCTTCAGCGTATGATCTGGTAGCTTCAGTGTGTAGCACATGTTACTGATCTTCTGATGCTGATTCCATCAGATCTTCTGTATATACAAAACATAATTTTAAGAAGCATATTTGTCTTATATATAAATCTTACAATTTATTTATTCTTTGTATTTTGTTATCATCAAAACTCTAATTAAGGGTTGTAGAATCAAACTATGTTCTAACAATCTCCCCCTTTTTGATGATGACAAAAACCAGATTTTTCAATTAAAAATAAAGAATAAAAAGTATAGAATTAAGAAGAGAAAAACTCCCCCTGAGTTGATTACTTCCCTTTAATTCCATGAGTCTTTAAGCATCAGAACTTTACTGTATCTTTCATCAGAGTTTTGTACATGTAAGCTTTTCAGAAGAGAGAAATTTAAATGGATCAGAATGTCTGAGACTTATGTCTCAGTAATCCGTTATTGAAAAATATCATTCTTTCTCCCCCTTTTTGTCACTTATCAAAAAGAACAAATAATCAGAGTCAAAATGCGTTTATATTGAGACCAGAAGCAATGATAAGTTCAGAACAATGTAAGAATATTACAGATAAACATGTTATTAAAACGAGGAAATTCTAAGAGGGAGGAGAAAGACGTGTGAACAAAGCTTCCAACATGCTTTTGATCTGGGTGTTGGTTTCCTGTTGCTGGGTTAACATGCTCGTGATTGCATCAATTTTGTCGTCCTGTTTATCCATTCTTTCATTCATCAACATATCAGATCGTTTCAGGTCTTCTAGAGTATGCCTGTCATAGGAGGAAGCTTGGGGATCTTCAGAAACTGGATGCTTCTCAGAGCATTCTGCAATATCCTCCTTGTGACCCAGTGCTTCAGCAGGAATCATCTGCTCTGGAGTATCAGTCAGATTGAGATCTTCTGACTCTAGTTGAACTTTGGATGCTATGTTCAGACCAGGGAGCAATGTCCAGAGGGAGAACTTCTTCCTTAAGCAGCTTGCTTAGAACTGGATCTTCAATTTCTTTCCGTATATTACTGAAGTTCTATTGAAATTGTCTGTATCTTTGTTCTTGCATTTTATGAGTTTCAGAAGATACCCATCTTCTGAACCTTGTCCAAAGGTAGTCTGATGCAGCAGGATCAACCAGCTCAATACTAGCTTGTTTCAGAGAAGTGATCCACTTCTGTACTTCTGTTTCAAATATCAATATGCTGGTACCAACATCTGGAGAGGGTTCAGATGGTTTTGGTTTTGGGATAGCTGTTTTGTGGGTTATGGCAGCAAGACGTTCAAAAACCGTTAAATCAATGACAGTCTTGATGTGGTCATCTGGATTGTTCTTTGGTGAGGGAGTGGGAGAGTCAGGAATTATTATTGGATTGGTTGGGGAGTTTGGTGGAGTTGATTCTAGTGAGGAGGGAATTTGGGGAATATCCAGGATGGTTAGGGGCATACGAATAGCCAGAGGTTCAGTGATTCCAGGAATGGGAATGGTATCAGAATCAACAGTTTGGTTTGATTGATCGTTATGAGGTTCTGGTTCATAGGATTCAGAAGGTTAAGCCTCAGAAGTTTGAACTTTTGGGTGAGATAGTTCAGGTTGTGGAGAAGGTGGACGAATTTCTGGTTGAGGAGATGGAGGTAGTGGTATTTCTGGTAGTGGAGATAGGGGAATTTCTGGTTGTGGTGCTTCTGTGGTGGTTTCAGAGTTTGGATTTTCTGGTATGGGAGAAGAAGTATGTTGGTCAAAGGTTTCTATATCAGATAGAACTTTTGCAAGTTCTTGTTGGGTTGCATCAATATTTTGATTTAGAGGTTTTGAGCGAGATCTTCTAAGAGTTAAGGATTCAGAGGGGTCAAATTCAATGTCAAAGTCATCAAATGTTTGTGGTGTGGGGTTTTCTGATTGAGTGGGAATTGGAATAGATGTTGATACAGAAATTGAATTTAAAACAGTTACAGAGGAAGGATTACCTCTCTTTTTAGGAGTCCGCTGGGATGATCCTTCTGCTACAGCTTTCCTTATCTTGGCTTTCTTCAGCACAACTTCTAGAGCCTTCTGTTGCAGATCCTGAATGTTCAAATTTGGTGTTGTACCATCTGCCTTGCATGCATCCAGATATCTGACTATTATATCAGGTTTAGAATCAATCTCTGAGAACATAGGAAAGTTATCCAGAGGGACTCTTCTGCTGGAGATTGTTGCAAAAGAAGTGACACTGGGTTCCTTCTTGATGTTCTCAATCAACTTCATCTTCTTCAGATTCTTTGCATTCAGCAGTTTGCCAACAGTAGCTTCCAAAGAGCTGATTTCCTGAGCCTCTGTTAGATGATCAATCAGCTTATTCTCTGTTAGAATATCTGATATAAGTCTTCCTAGGGGTATCCAATCCTATTTTGTGCGCTCCTCTTCTCTGGTTTCCTTAACACTAGTCCTTAGATGGTTAAACAGCAGATGAGCCAGATTCACCTTGATCTTCTGGGAGATGAAGTAGATCAGAAATTGCTTATCGATATTGATGTAGTCAGGAGAGCTGGTAGGCTTCCTGTGGTTTATGCATCCCAGAATAATCTTGGCCCATATTCTGTGATGGTCTTTTAAATCCCTTATTTTGCTGGAGGGAAGACCCAGAGTGAATATTTCTCTAGTAATTAGGGCAACATCAGCACATCTTTCAGCCATGTCAATGCAACGTACACCACCACCACTGTAGCCTATTAATCGTGCAATGAGGTCCTCAGTTATAACAATCTTCTTCCCCATTATGTATGAAGTAACTTGATGGTTGGAAGATGAAGCATGAATCCAAAATTCCTTTACAAGAATTGGGAATGTTGGACCCACCAGTCGGTCAAAATATCTTTCCCAGCCTTGAGCCTTAACCTCTTCAGAGATATTAAACCCGTTCTCTTGAAGGCTGTTGAAATCCACAATCAATTCTGAAAGAACTTCTAGATTTTTGATGGGTGTGAGAAGAGTTCTGTAGGGTTCTTCGTATTGTTCGGAGGAATCTGTTTTCTGAGAACTAGAAGTGGGGATGCTTGAGGAAGCCATGTTCACACGAAGGTTTTGAGAAGAAAATGAAAGGGTTTTGAGAAAGGATGCAAACTGAAAACAATAAGTTTGTAGAGAAAATGAAAGTGAAAGTAAAAGATTGTAAATGGTGAGAAATGTGTTTAAATAGATTTCTAAAAAATTTTGAAAACATAAACGGCAAGAGAGAGAAATAAATTATAATGATTATGAGCATTTAATGATAGCTGATTTTGGGGGATTCAGAAAGATATTGAAACGGTTACCCATGACATGTGTATCAATGCAACCAATCAGCGCTTTTGACCTTTCAGAAACGTGAACGCGTGTTCAGCCTCAGAAAGTAGCTGATGACTGGATGACACTTGTTTGCTTGAGTGAACTGCACATTTCTATCCTTGATTGTGATAGATTCTGATACAATCTGTACTTCTAAAGATCTGAAGAAAGATTGATCAGTAGTTCACGAAAAAATAGACAAAGTTCTGAAGGTTAAGATATGGAATCAAAACAGTTTTATTCTGGGCAGAGCTTCATGCTGAGATGTTTCAGAATGAAGTTAAACCTATCTTCAGAAAGAGGTTTTGTAAAGATATCATCCCATTGATGGTCTGTGTTAATAAATTTTAAATTTAGAATCCCTTTCTGAATATAGTCCCTAATAAAATGATGTTTTATTTCTATATGCTTAGCCCTAGAATGCAAAATAGGATTTTTACTAAGGCAAATAGCAGAAGTATTGTCACAGAGGATAGGGATGTTACTCTCAAATATTTTGAAGTCCTCAAGTTGACTTTTCATCCAGAGCATTTGTATGCTGCATCTAGCTGCTGCTATGTATTCAGCTTTTGTTGTTGATAGAGCTATTGTGGATTGTCTTTTGCTGGACCATGAGATCAGATTTTCTCCCAGAAACTGGCAGCTTCCACAAGTGCTTTTACGTTCTACTCTCTCTCCAGCGAAATCAGCATCACAGTATCCTATTAAGTTGTAATCACTTGATTTTCTATAAAACAAACCCAGATTAGTAGTACCTTTCAGATACTTGAAAATTCGCTTAACTGCTGTTAAGTGAGATTCTCTAGGATCTGATTGGAATCTAGCACAAATGCAAACACTTAATTGAATGTCAGGACTTGAGGCCGTCAGATAGAGAAGAGAACCAATCATACCTCTGTAGACCTTCTGTTATACCTTTTTACTTACCTCTTCTCTTTCCAGAATGCACGTGGGATGCATTGGAATCTTTGATGGCTTACATTCTGAGAGATCAAATTTCTTTAGAAGTTCTCTGATATATTTGCTCTGATGAATGTAAGTTCCTTCTGGGGTTTGATTAATCTGAATGCCCAGAAAGAATTTTAGTTCCCCCCATTAGGCTCATCTCAAATTCTACCTGCATACATTTAGCAAACTTTCTTCCCAGAGAGGGTTTAGTGGATCCAAATATGATGTCATCAACATAAATCTGACATACTAAAATGTCATTCTTAACTGTCTTACAGAACAAGGTTGTGTCCACTTTCCCTCTGGTGAATTCCTTTTCTAGCAGGAAGTTACTTAGTCTATCATACCAAGCTCTGGGAGCTTGTTTTAGACCATATAGTGACTTCTTTAGTTTGAAAACATATTATGGATTTTTGGAACTTTCAAAACTAGGGGGTTGGTGCACATATACCTCTTCTTCTATATAGCCATTTAAGAATGCACTCTTAACATCCATCTGATACAGAGTGATGCCTTTATTAACAACAAATGAGATTAAGAGTCTGATAGATTCTAACCTGGCGACTGGAGCAAAGGTTTCTGTATAGTCTATTCACTCTTGCTGACTATAACCTTGTGCTACCAGTCGTGCTTTGTTTCTGATGACTTCACCTTGTTCGTTCAGTTTGTTTCTGAACACCCATTTTGTACCAATGACGTTGAATCCTTTTGGTTTAGGAACTAGATCCCATACGTCATTTCTTGTGAATTGATTTATCTCCTCTTACATTGCTAGAATCCAGTCATTGTCCAGAAGTGCTTCATCAATTGTTGTTGGTTCAATTAGAGAAACTAATCCCATGAGGGATTCTTCAGAGTTTCTGAAGCTAGATCTTGTTCTGATTGGATCTTCCTTCCTTCCTAAGATTGTTTCTTCTGGGTGATCCATGCTGCTTCTGGATAGTCTTTTCTGAAGTTGATCAACAGAAGGTGTTGGATTGCTTGCAGTGCCTCTTTCTGATGTTGAGGGAGTGTCTCTGTTGAGAGCTTCTGATGATTTGTCTTCAGTACCTGTGAGTTCAACTTCCATACCTGCAAGGAATTCATTCTGCTTTGACTTTTGAGAGTCAAGCTTATCATCAAAACAAACACTGATTGACTCTTCCACAATCCGTGTTTCTGTATTGTATACTCTGTACCCTCTTGAGCGTTCAGAATATCCTAACATAATACACTTTTGTGCTTTAGAGTCAAACTTGTTCAAATAATTTTTTGTATTCAGAATAAAACATGTACATCCAAATGGGTGAAAGTAGGAAATGTTGGGCTTTCTGTTCTTCCACAATTCATATGGAGTCTTTTCCAGAATAGGTCTTATGGAGATTCTATTCTGAATGTAACACGCTGTGTTTATTGCCTCTGCCCAAAAGATCTTAGTAACGTTAGTCTCGTTGATCATGGTTCTGGCCATTTCTTACAATGTTCTGTTCTTTCATTCTACAAATCCATTTTGCTGGGGAGTTCTAGGACAAGAGAAATCATGCAGAATGCCTTTGTCATTAAATAATAACTCAAAATATTTGTTTTCAAATTCTCCACCATGATCACTTCTGACTTTGACGATTCTAAGATCCTTTTCATTCTGAACTTGGTTGCAGAAGGTAACAAACACAGAGTGTGACTCGTCCTTGTTCCTTAAGAACTTTACCCATGTCCATCTGCTATATTCATCTACGATTACTAACCTATACTTCTTGCCACTGACTGAAGCAGTTTTAACTGGTCCAAATAAGTCAATGTGCAGAAGTTCTAATGGCTTGGAGGTGGAAACAACGTTTTTGGATTTGAAAGCTGGTTTTGCAAACTTGCCTTTCTGACATGCTTCACATAGAGCATCTGAATTGAACTTCAGGTTAGGAAGTCCTCTGACCAGATTGAGTTTGTTAATATGAGATATTCTTCTCATACTAACATGTCCCAATCTTCTGTGCCAGATCCATTGCTCGTTGTTAACAGACAGTAGACATTTTACATTCTGACTTTTTAGTTCAGAAATTTTTATTTTATAGATGTTGTTTTTCCTCTTTCCATTAAATAGGATAGTCCCATCTTTCTGACTAACAGCTTTGCATGAATTTTGATTGAAGATTATATCATAACCGTTATCACTTAATTGACTTATGGATAACAGATTATGCATTAATCCATCAATTAGTAAAACATTAATTATAGAGGGAAGATTTCCATTACCTACGTTTCCAGAGCCAATGATCTTTCCTCTCTGATTGCCTCCAAAACCTACGTGGCCTCCAGGCTTAAGTTCCAGGCTTTGGAACATATGCCTTCTTCTCGTCATGTGTCGTGAGAAGCCAGAGTCCAGGTACCATGATTGGTGTTTTTGCTTTGCTGCTAAAGATATCTGCCACATGTATTATTTTATCCTTAGGTACCCACATTTTCTTGGGTCCTGATTTGTTAGTTTTACCAAAACTCTGGTTGAATTTTGGTTTGACAGAGTAATCACTACTTGTATATTTTATGTCATGTGTGTGCCCATATATAAAGTGTGAATCAAATGGAGTATGTTTTATAACTAAATCCATGGCATTTTTTGGTGTAGGTACCTTACCTTGATATCCTATCCCTTTTCTTCCATTTCTGCTAACTCCATAGATCATTGAAGCCATTTTGCTTCTGTCTATGTTTTTAGCTAGAAACTTCTGAAAGCTGTGATCATACTCCTTGATGATCTCATCAGCATTGCTGGGAGTTTCAGGGATTGTTTTCTTCTGAGAGTTTTGCAATTGGTTTTCTAATTTTGAAATTTTATCTTTTAACTCAGAATTCTCCAATTTGAGACTCTCAGTCTTATCAGAGTCAGAAGCAAGATTCCTTTTCAGGTTTCTGAATTTGACTTTGATCTGCTGATATCTTTCCAGAATTTCATTAAGGCTTTCAGCTAGTTCAGCCTTAGTAAAGTTTATAGTAAAGTCAGGGAATACCTCTTCTGTATCTGATTCAGATTCTGACTCAGAAGCTTCACTGTCTTCTGTTATGTTTGCCATGAGAGCTATGTTTGCTCTTTCATCATCTGATTCTAAGTCAGCTTCAGATGTGTCAGAATCATCCCATGTAGCCATGAGACTTTTCTTCTTTTCCTTGCCAAACTTCTTTTTGGGATTTTCCTTCTGAAGCTTTGGGAAATCACTTTTGTAGTGCCCTTGCTCGTTACATTCATAGCAAATGATGTCTTTGTTGTTTGGCTTTCTGTTTCCTGAAGAACCTTCAGATCTTCTGTGTCTAGAGGAGGATTCTGACCTTCTGTATCTGGAGAAGGATTCATTCTGATTTTTTGATCTTCTGGGATTCCTGAACTTCCTTTGCCTCTGCTTCCACAATTGGTTTACCCTTCTGGAGAGGAGAGATAGTTCATCTTCTTCTGATGAGGACCCATCAGAGGTTTCTTCCACAGCCTGCAAAACTTTTGAGTCAGATTTTCTGTTAGATTTTAAAGCTAATGGCTTACCTTGCTTTTGAGGTTCATCTGCTTCTAGCTCTATCTCGTGACTTCTGAGGGAGCTGACAAGTTCCTCCAGAGAGATTTTGTTGAGATCCTTGGCTAGCTTAAGCGCTGTGACCATTGGCCTCCATTGTTTTGGCAAGCTTCTGATGATCTTCTTAACGTGATCAGCAGTAGAATACCCTTTGTCAAGAACTTTTAGACCAGCAACAAGAATTTGAAATCTTGAAAACATAGTTTCTATTGATTCACTCTTTTCCATCTTGAATGCCTCATACTTTTGAATGAGTGCAAGGGATTTGGTTTCTTTGACTTGAATGTTGCCTTCATGCGTCATTCTCAGAGAGTCAAACATATTCTTTGCAGTGTTTCTGTTTGATATCTTCTCATATTCTGAATAAGAGATGGTGCTGAGAAGAATTGTTCTGGCCTTGTGGTGATTTCTGAACTCATGCTTTTGCTTATCAGACATCGTTTTCCTGTCAATCTTCTGACCACTTCCATCCACTGGGTGCATGTATCCATCAGTCACTATGTCCCACAGATCAGCATCATGGGCCAGAAAGAAACTCTCAATTCTGTCTTTCTAGTAGTCAAAGTTCTCTCCATCAAAGACTGGAGGTTTGCCACTGAATATGTCTCTTTCTTCATTGTTGTCATTGCTAATGTTTTGATTTGGTCCTGTCATTGTGTTTTTCTAACGCTGGATCTTGTACTGACACGGTTAAGTGTTATAAGCTTAGAACCAGGCGCTCTAATGACAATTGAATATGTGAAAAACACAAGAAGGGGGTTGAATTGTAAAACTTAAAACAAATGCTTAGACAACACATTATTTTTATCCTGGTTCGTTTGATCTCAAACTACTCCAGTCCACCCGTCAAGGTGATTTCGTCTCTCTCCAACGAGGTCTTAATCCACTATATTCAAAGGATTACAACAGCTACTTTAACAACTGTTAATTCCTTCTTGAGTATAACCATAAACCGGTTTATCTCAAGGAAATCTTTTACAAATAATTTGAACAATGATGTGTTAACGTTTTCTAATAAAACAATATATCACAACTGTGGTAATTACACAATTTAAGCTTGGAATAAACTGAATTTGCTAAAGCGTTTGAGTAAGCGTGGTTTTGAAGGCTTGGAAAATTATGTGAGTGCATGCGTGCGTCTTTTCTAAAGCAAACTTGTTTAAATAGGCAAGGCAGAGATACGTTGTCCATAAAGCCATTTTAATGATAATAACGCACTTTCCTTTTTGAGAAGATCTTGTATGAGGATAGCCATTAGCATTTAATTTTTTCTTGAATACTTAATAACGCTTCAGAGTCTTCTTTGCTTTAACTTATGATAACGCTTCAGAGTGCTGATGACTTGGAAAAGATCTTTGATCAGAGTCAGAGTGTATTTGTTTATGCACAAATTCTGGTCATCAAGCTTCAGCGTATGATCTGGTAGCTTCAGCGTGTAATACATGTTACTGATCTTCTGATACTGATTCCATCAGATCTTCTGTATATACAAAACATAATTTTAAGAAGCATATTTGTCTTATATATAAATATTACAATTTATTTATTCTTTGTATTTTGTTATCATCAAAACTCTAATTAAGGGTTGTAGAATCAAACTACGTTCTAACAAAAACATCACACCTAACAATGATATTGAGAATCAAAACAGGATAACAAACATGTGCGATGGCAAAACATCGGCGAAAAGATAACAAAATATCATGGCAAGGATGACAAAACATCAATTGACAAAGTTTAAAACAAATCCAAAAGGCGCACAAACAATTAAGATTGGTTTGTATTTTTTACCTTGAAGAAGGATTTAAGTTCATTAGAGACGTTTTATGATTTTCTTCAGCATCACCCCACATTTGCTCATGCACACGCAAGCCCAGTTTATTTTTATTTATTTTCTGACTTTTGAAACAAAAAAAAAAACTGTTGGGCCTTTTGCTAACATTCACACCCTTTCCACTTTCTAAACCCCCCTTACTTTAATTTTATATTTTTATTTTGTTTTATTTTGTTTTATTTTTCTTTATCATTTTTATTATTATTATTATTATTATTAATATTATTTTTATTGTTATTAATAAAAATCCAAAAATATTTTATTTATTATTTTTTACACTTATTTAGTTTATTTGTTTTATAAAACTAAAAGAACAAAAACATTTTATTAAAAATTTAATTCCTTTCTTAATAATTAATGTTTAGGTTTAGGTTTAACTATTATATTGTTTTCTTGCAATTAAATTTAATTTAGAACTTAGGTTTCTTTTAATTAATTAATATTCATATTATTTTTATTAATTTAAAACCTTTTCATAAATAAAACCCTAAAAAAAATCTTTTTTAGCTAATTTCTTTTCTTAATTAGTTTAAGTTAATTTTATTTAATTTTCCTTAATCATTTCCTTTAATTAGGTCAAGACTAAGCGTTTTCATGAAAACCAAATAAAAATCATTTCTTTTTCCATTTTTGCATTCTTGCATTTTTATCTTCATTTTTGTACAATATTAAATATGGTTGTAATAATTATTTAAAATTAATTTTCTTGCAATTTCCCTATTTGTAAATTTGTACACCCCCTTCCCTAATGATGTAATAGCTTAGTTTTTTTATTTTCGGCAATTTAAATGCTTTATATATAATTGCTAGTAAATTAAGGTTTGTATGGAAAGATTAAAACCAACAAATAGCAAACCCTAATCAAGACAAATCAAGCATGAAAAAGACACACTTGCACATTTACACCCTTAGGGTAAATCCACTTTATTGCCTTATGAAAATGGTCATAATATGCATGTAAGATGTCTTAGCAAAAACAAACAAAAATACAAGATCATAGTCCCTCGATGACGCTACAAATGTTTCCTTACGAATGATCTTAGTCCCTCAAAGAAAATGCTAAGATATCTTACAACATTGCTATTCATGACTATACGATGACCCTTGCCCGTCCCTTTTACATCCAAAGATAGGGTTTCTTACCAAATCAATGGTAAGATAACAATGTCAAAGGAAAGAGGAAATAAATATGAAAGACTTTTTGAGTAGGTAGAACGTTCCTAGTTGCTTGCTCATTTTCAAACCAAAACATCCTTGCTATTTTCAAAACAAACACCAACACTTTCAAAAAATATCTTTCAAACTTGAAACATTTTCAAAAGATCAACACTTTGTATATATTCTTACGAACGAGAATCATTACAAAGTTTGCCTAAACGATGGCGCCTTTTCAAAATACTTTCAAAAACCACACAAAGCACATTTTCAAACAAAATCAAGTGATCTAGCAAGCAACTAAGAGCCAGTAGATAACTACGGATGAAAAGGGTGCTAATACATTCCCTTTTTATAATCTACCCCCTGAACTCAAGAAAACATCTCAAAGGTCTTTCCTATTCTTTTCAACCTTTCCTTTTGGATAAAATAAAAGTCGGTGGCGACTCTTGCTAACCGCAACATTTGTGATCAAACGCAAAACAACCAAGTCAGTTCTCCCACCGGGTTACAGAACTGGCGACTCTGTTGGGGAAATTTTAAAAGTGGGGTTACCTTAGGGCTAGATCATATTTACTTGCTTTCTTTGTTTGACTTGCATGCTTTACATTATGGTTGCTTGTTTGGGATTGCTTTGATCCTCCACCCGGATCTGGGACACCTTGTTAGGTAAGTAACAATAGATTGTGGAAACTGTACAACATAAACCGATATGGTTGAAACAATGGCTACGTTAGTGTGAGACATTTGTGGGTACCGGTATCCCTTGTGTTGAATCGAGAAGAATACGGGGCCGTTGAGTGGCGTCTTAAAGCACTAACTGAGTTTAGAACCTTAATGGAACAAACTTGGCCAATTAGGACGTAGTGAGGTAACCGGTTTCGGTGGAAAGCTGGAAATTGGTTGATACTCGATACTACACTCATTGAGACTACACTTTTGGGATATTCCAGCCGCAAGAAAAGATTGATTATGCTGGGACAATGCCTAAAAGAAAGGTCAGTGATATTGAGATCCCTTAGAACCCGATTACTATTAACTAGGACAGGTTTGAGCCAACTAAACTTCAAGAGGGTACTTACCTACAAACTCCATGCAAGCCTAAGCCTAAGGACTTGTTTTTTCCTTGTGTGTATATGCTTACTTGTACATAACATCATGAACATCATAACATCATACGCAATCTCACTAACCATTTCAAGGATTTAGGGATTTATCTTTGTTTTTGTTTTGTAGGCCATGAACTCCGTCCGAAGAAATACCATCCGAATCAGCTTCGTGAAAGAATACCCTCAGCTCCAAGAGTTAGCATCAAGGGTTCCCGTAGATTCTCCTTTTACCAAGAAATATGGACGACTCCTCAGTTTGGCTACCTTCAATTTCCAAGAGGAGATGATGTGTGTGCTTTTCCAATTCTTTGATCCCATACATCATTGCTTCACCTTTCCCGACTATAAGTTAGTACCTACACTAGAAGAGTTCTCTCTGCTATTAGGGGTGCCTGTGCTTGATCAGATACCGTTCACCGATCTAGAAGGGATCCCGAAACCTGAGGTCATGGCCGAAGCTCTGCATCTGAAGAGAGCTGACATCATAGAAAATTGGGAGAGTAGAAGCGGAGTCAAAGGGTTCCTAGCCAAATTTATATTAGAGAAAGCTCGTTCATTCTGGGAAGATATGGATTTTCAATCCTTTGAAGACGTCCTGGCTCTTCTCATCTATGGTTTGGTTCTTTTCCCCAACTCTGACCAATTCATAGATGTAAATCCATCAAGGTCTTTCTCTCCCGTAATCCTATACCTACCTTGTTGGGAGACATCTTACATTGCATCCATACCCGCACCATGAAGAAAATAGGTACCCTTTTGTGTTGTATGCCCCTACTCGCCAAGTGGTTCATTTCACACCTACCTTGATCAACATTGAATAACGAGCAAAGATTTACATGGTCTCAAAGGATGATGTCCCTCACCCACTCTGATATTCATTGGTGTTCAAGATCCTCGGGTGATAATTCTATCATTGACCGTTGTGGGGAATTCCCTAACGTCTCTCTACTTTGCGTTAGGGGAGGTATCACTTACAACCCTTGCTTAGCTTTACGACAGTTTGGGTATGCCCGAAGTGATGGTGCTCATGAGATAATCATCTAAGGTTTGGTGTTTGACTATGAAAGCGGCGAGCAAGGCTGCCGTCAGAGGTTTATGCAAGCTTGGAGGATGGTAAACAAGGTGGATAGCAAGACACTGGGGCACAAGAATTCCATCCCTCTTGAGCCTTATCTCAAATGGGTACGAGCCCGTGCTCAAAGTCTTAAGATGCCTTACCCCTCCATTCTCCCAGTTATCATAGAGCCTGTTGTGGAAGGAGATGTCCCATACACTATCCTTCATCCTAACATGCCCACATCTCTCGAAGACTTGCAGAGGGATTGGATACAGCTTAAGGAAGAGCGAGACACTTTCGAAGCCCAATTCTATGCCAGCGAGAAGAAATTTATGGAACTCACCAAGCAGCTTCATGAGGAGCGGAGTCTGAATGCCTACATCGCACCAAAGAGGTTGGTTCAATTTTTTTGCCTTAAAGTTTTGTATTTTCATTTTTCTTTGTAAGCGCAAAAAGGCATGATTTACTCAAACTTTGATTTATTAATATGACGTGTGTTCCTTTTTGTCTAAAGCAAATTTAAATATCTAATTTCATTGAAATCATTTGCATATGCATCTTCATTCATCATAACACAAACATGTTTCTTACAACAGGTCTCCTTATCTTTCTACTATTTATTTCAGTGAGATGGATATAGAACAGACAGTAAAAGATCTTCAGGCGCAGAACGCTCAGTTTCAACAAATGTTCTTAACTCTGGCAAAAGGACAGGAGGATTTGAAAACTTTTCTGATCAAAGAAAAGAAGAAGAAGGCGAAGAAATCAACCGGTGTTTTGAATCTGGGAAGAAGGTTCCAAGGGCCAGCCAGACGGACCCTAGACTTCGCAACATCATCAGGTGAAAAGGATAATTAAGAAGGGAAAAACAAGGAAGTGACTAACCATCCAGAATCTGAAGAGGAAGAAGAGGTTGATTACTCTGAAGAGCAGTATCATCCAGCTGATGACAAATACAAACAGTTGGAAGATCGCTTAAGTGCAATGGAGATTCAGAAAGTGCCCCGGCTGGACTTTGAAGAGATAGGTTTGGTGTCTGGGATTGTTATTCCACCAAAGTTCAAGGAACCAGTGTTTCCTAAGTACGACGGGGTTTCGTGTCCCAAGATGCACCTCCGATCTTATGTGAGGAAGATACAGCCTCATACTACTGATAGAGATTTGTGGGTCCACTTCTTTCAGGATAGTCTATCTGGGACTCAGCTAGATTGGTTCTATCAACTGGAGAGGGCCAATATCCATAACTGGGAAGACCTGGCCACTTCTTTTTATAAGTAGTATTAGTACAACGCAGACCTTGCTCCCACCCGTACTCAACTCCAGAGCCTGGCTATGGGTTCGAGCGAGGGTTTCAAAGACTACGCTCAAAAGTGGATGGACTTAGCAGGAAGAGTCCAGCCTCCCCTGTCTGACAGGGAGCTAGTGGACATGTTTCTGGGTACCCTGTCCGGTCCTTTCTTTAATCATCTAATTGGAAGCTCCTCAGCCGGCTTCACTGAATTAATCTTGACTGGGGAGAGAGTGGAAGCTGGGATTAAGAGTGGGAAGATCCAAAAGGACGCGTCCTCGAGTTCCGTGAGAAAACCATTCACTGGGAAGAAAGAGGTTGGTGCTGTATACCATCAAAGGAATCAGGATAGAACTGAATGTCGTCCAACGGTAGGGGCCGTCATGATCCCTATGCCTGCACCTACTCAACAAAGGAACAACCAGCCTAGAACAGAAAGACCGGTAAGACAATTTACTCGAATAAATATGACGCTGTCTCAAGTCTTGCCACATTTGTTGAGATCTAATCTGGTAACCTTGCGGGAAGCTCCGAAGAATCCCAACACTGCCTTTCCCCGTTACAACCCAAACGCCCATTATGCTTACCATTCAGAAAGTCTAGGTCATGATACAAACGACTGCTGGGTTTTGAAAAACAAGGTGCAAGACCTTCTTGAGGCAAAAGAAATTGAGTTTGATGCTCCTGAGATCCCAAATGTTATCACCGCTCCTATGCCCAAGCACGGCCATGATGTTAACGCTGTTGAAGATCATGTGTTTGTTACTGTTGTTGATGAGCTTGTTAATCCTCTCCTGACCGTCAAGAGGAACCTGTTGAAGGCCAGTTTATTTCTGGGTTGTGGCGAAGGCTGCCATCTCTGTTTATCCCTACCAACTGGTTACCATTTATTGAAAGCAGGTGTCTAGCGCCTGATGGATGGCAAAGATATTTTGTTTGAAAAGACTCCCGTTCCAACCATTTCTTACAAGGATGTTTCAATAATAAACATTTCTGCCAATCCTTCCAGTGTCTCCACCAAAAGACCCGTTATGATTACATCTATTCCGAAGGTGACTCCACTGATAATTACTATGCCAGGGCCAATCCCTTACTCCTTAGATAAAACTGTCCCCTGGAACTATAGGGGTGACGTCTACTACCACGGCGTCAAGCAAGATTGGCTGGATGTGAAGACTCGGTTTTTGAGAAGGTTGACCCCGACATCGGCAACATTGTGGGAACCAGCAAAATAACCAGAAGTGGAAGAGTGTTCTCCCCTGAGATTGCTCCTCCAAAAACTGTTACCGGTCCTGTGATCATCCCTACTTTTGTTCCTGTTGACATTACTACTACAGTTCCTGTGGTTACCCCTATTGACACCCCTATCACCGAGTTGACTGAGACTCGGGGCAAAGGCATTTTTGTTGAACCTGTCCGGATGAAGGCGCAATCAGTATCTACCCAAGAGGCCTCCAAGAAGGAGATGGAAGAAATTTTTAAAATTATAAAGAGAAGCGACTACAATGTAGTCGAACATCTAGGACAGATCCCTTCAAATATTTCTATGCTAGCTTTACTGTTATGCTCTGAGGCTCATGCGAAGGCCTTGGTGAAATTTCTTAAAACTGCCCATGTACCACAAGAAACCTCTTCTGACCAATTCCAAGACTATGTGGCCAGTTTAACACCTGATAACATTTTGGGATTTTCTGATGCTGACCTGACACCTAGAGGGAGGAAACACAATGAGGCGTTGCATGTCCCCGTCGAATGCAGGGGCACTACTTTGGCCCATGTCCTGGTTGATACTGGTTCATATTTGAATGTGCTGCCTAAGAAGGCTCTGGATAGACTAGACTGTGACGGTTTAACCTTAAAACCCAGCAACATAGTGGTAAGGGCCTTCGACGGTTCAAAGAGAATGGTGCACAGGGAGGTGGACATCCCCATTAAAGTTGGAACTCAGACCTTTGATTCAACTTTCTATGTAATGGATATTCTCCTTTCCTATTCCTGTTTATTGGGCCGACCTTGGATTCATAACGCTGGTGCCGTCACCTCTACATTACTTCAGATGTTGAAATACCCAACCAAGGGAAAAATCATCACTGTCCATGGAGAGGAGGAATATATGGTCAGTCACCTGAACTCCTTCAGATATGTAGAAATGGATGGTGAATTCATTGAAACTCCGTGTCATCATTTCGAGGAAGTCCCACAAAAAGTTGCGACAACCAAGACTATTTCCAAAGTTCCAAAGATTACCAAACCTCCGTTGAAGATGGCTTCTCTGAAAGATACCAAGGCAGTGGTCGAAGAAGGTGGGTGTACTATTTGGGGCCAACTCTCATACATTCCCTACAAGTTTGAAAATTTTGGTTTGGGTTTTACTTCAGGAGCCCAAAAAGCTGTTCATCATGCTCGTGCCGGGGGACCACCTTTGCGGATCAACAACCATGGAGTCAACGCAGTGGAAGATAGTGATGATGGTTGTGACCTCGAAGAATGGATTTTCCCAACTATTAGCAGAGGACTCAAATAATGGGAAGCCAAAGAATTTGTCCCTATTACTTTTATCCAACAGTAATTGTCTTTAAATTTTTGTCGAACTTGTAATAATTAAACTATTGAGACTTTTAAAACCTTGTGTCTTACCCGAGGCACAACGGTCCATTTGTAAGGGTTGTTACTTCATTTTCATATGTCATCAATGAATCATGGACGTTTTTGCATAAAAATTTTATGCTCTTTGTTCTTCTTTTTTCTACATTTTTATTTTTTCAAAGATAGCTATGCTCTTACACACACTCACATATCAAAATGCAGATCCACATCCACTCAGGATCCCATGGGTAACGATTCTGCTATGGCCTATTGTGACTTTGAAAATCTGATCTACCAAGCCGACAACGAAGGTGAGGAAGATTGTAAAGTTCCAGGGGAACTAGCCAGGTTACTACAACAGGAAGAAAGGACCATACAGCCCCACAAAGAACTGGTTGACGCAGTTAACTTAGGTACCGAAGAGGACAAGAAAGAAGTCAAGCTAGGTGCCAATCTGGAACCCAGTGTCAAGAAGCGCTTAATTCAGTTACTACATGACAATGTTGAGGTATTTGCTTGGTCATACGAAGACATGCCAGGGCTTGACGCTGATATCATGGTCCATCGTCTACCGACAAAAGAAGACTGCCCTCCGGTAAAACAGAAAGTCTGTCGCATACGGCTAGAAATGTCAGAAAAGATCAAGACTGAAGTCATGAAACAATTCAATGCTGGATTCTTAGCCGTCACCTCCTATCCAAAATGGGTCGCCAATGTTGTTCCAATGCCTAAAAAGGACGGTAAAGTACACATGTGTGTGGATTACAAAGATTTGAATAGGGCAAGCCCTAAAGATGATTTCCCGCTTCCCCATATCGATATTCTGGTTGACAATACGTCACAACATAAAGTGTTCTCATTTATGGATGGTTTCCCAGGCTATAATCAAATCAAAATGGCACTTGAGGACATGGAGAAAACGACCTTCGTCATACAGTGGGGCACGTTCTGTTACAAGGTTATGCCATTCGGGTTGAAGAGCACTAGGGCAACTTATCAGCGCGTCATGGTAGCTCTATTTCACGACATGATCCATCACGAAATAGAGGTCTACATGGATGACATGATATCCAGATCTCAAACTGAAGAAGAACATCTTAACCATTTGCAGAAACTATTTGAAAGGCTAAATAAATACAAGCTAAGGTTGAACCCGAATAAATGCACATTTGGAGTGAGGTTCGGTAAACTCCTAGGCTTCATCGTCAGCGGTAAAGGTATCGAAGTGGACCCTACAAAGGTAAAAGCAATACAAGAAATGCCTGATCCTCGCACTGAGAAGGAAGTCAGAGGATTCTTAGGATAGCTAAACTACATCGCCAGATTCATTTCTCACCTAACCGCTACTTGTGAACCAATCTTCAAATTACTGAAGAAAGATCAAGTACTTAGATGGAATGATGAATGCCAAGCTGCCTTCGACAAGATCAAAGAGTACCTTCAAGAATCTCCTGTTTTGATGCCGCCAGTCGAGGGAAGACCTTTGATCATGTATCTAACTGTCTTGGAAAATTCAATGGGGTGTGTGCTGGGGTAGAATGACGAGTCTGGCCGAAAAGAGCATGCAATATACTACCTGAGCAAAAAGTTTACCGACTATGAAACCAGATATTCACTGCTTGAGAAAACTTGTTGTGCTCTGGCATGGGCTGCTCGCCGGCTAAGACAATATATGTTGACCCATACTACCTTATTGATATCCAAGATGGATCCAATTAAATACATATTCGAGAAGCCTTCCCTCTCTAGGAGAATAGTAAGATGGCTAATGATCCTGACTGAATACGACATTCAGTACACTACCCAAAAAGTAATAAAGGGCAGTGTGCTAGCCGATCACCTTGCTCATCAGGCTTTGGATGAATAACAGTCCATGAAATTCGAGTTCCTAGATGAAGACATCATGTTGGTAAACAATTTTGAAGAACTCAGACCGTATGACGGACCTGAACAAGGATCACGATAGACCTTGGTTTTTGACGGAGCTTCCAACGCACTCGACAATGGCATAGGTGCTATAATCATATCCCTTGAAGGATGTCATACTCCCTTCACTGCAAGACTTTGTTTCAACTGTACCAATAATATGGAAGAATACGAAGTGTGTATTTTGGGTCTCAAAGCTGCCATAGATTTGGGAATCAAGTCCTTAAGTGTATTCGCAGATTCATCCTTAGTCATCAGTCAGATCAAAGGAAAATGGGACACGAAGCACCCTAATCTCATCCCCTACAAAGAACATGTGTCGACGTTAATCCCACATTTTGAGGAAATTACCTTTGAGCATTTTCCACGAGAGGAAAATCAACTAGCGGATGCGCTAGCCACTATGTCATCCATGTTTAAACTCAAGTGGGGTAACGAGGCTCCCCAGATCACCATTGAGAAGATGGATGAACCAGCTTACTGTCACGAGATCGATACTGAAGAAGTAGTGGACAAGCCTTGGTTCCATGATGTTAAGAGGTATCTCGAGGCCCAGGAGTATCCGGAGGGAGCTTCAGTCAATGATAATAAGTTCTTGAGAATATTCTCTGCTAAGTTCTTCCCTAGTAATGGCATTCTTTACAAGCGCAACCACAACTCTACTTTGCTTCGTTGCGTAGATAAGGTTGAGGCAGACAAGGTCATGGCTGATCTACATGAAGGCACTTTTGGCACCCATTCTAGTGGGCACACGATGGCTAAAAAGATCCTATGGGCGGGGTACTACTGGTCTACCATGGAAGCAGATTACCATCAACATTCACGAACCTGTCACAAGTGTCAGATCTACAGCTTCTAATGGACACCGCTTCATCTTGGTGGCCATTGACTACTTCATGAAGTGGGTTAAGGCATCTTCTTTCGCTTCTGTTACCAAGAATGTTATGGACCGATTCATAAAACAAAATTTCATCTGTCGGTACGGTATTCCAGAGAGAATCATCATAAACAATGGTATGAATCTCAACAATACTATGATCACTGCACTATGCGTGCAATTCAAGATCCATCATCATAACTCCTCCCCTTACCAACCGAAGATGAATGGCGTTGTCGAAGCCGCAAATAAAAACATCAAGAAGATCATACAAAAAATGGCAGTGACCTACAAGGACTGGCATGAGATGTTACCATTTGCTCTCCATGGTTACCATACCACGGCGCGCACGTCAACAGGGGAAATTCCTTTCTCCTTGGTATACGGTATGGAAGCCGTCCTACCAATTAAAGTCCAAATAGCTTCTCTGTGAATCATAAAGGATGCAGGGATGAATAAAGATGAATGGATTCAAACTCGACTTGACCAGTTGAACTTGATTGATGAGAAGAGGCTTACGGCTGTTAGTCATGGTCAGATGTACCAAAAACGTATGATTAAAGCTTTTAAAAAGAAGGTCAGACGTCAGGTATATCAGGTTGGTGATTTGGTAATCAAGCGTATCATATTGCCACAAGGTGATCCCAGAGGCAAATGGACTCCTACATACGAGGGACCATTTGTGATCAAAAGCATATTCTCTGGTGGAGCAATGATCTTAACCACTATGGATGGCGACGACCTTCCGCACCCTGTGAACGCAAACATAGTCAAAAGATACTACGCATGAATAAAGACCCACTAGGTCGACTGGCCTAGGAAAAAATTAGGGAATCCCGACGAACCAAAAAGGTTCAGGAAAAAATTAGGGATAAAACAAAAAAATTTGTACACCCTACAAGATAAAAAATCGAAAGGGCGGCATGGGCAAAAAAGGGTATCCCGGTGGACTGAAAACCCGAAAGGGAGGTCCAGGAAAAAGTTAGGGAATTAAAGAGTATGACTATGTCCCGTTGGATCACCTTACGGACAAACTTTAGCATCGACTGACAAACTCGAACGGTTCTAATCAATCCAATCAGCTTCGGACAAAGCAGCAAGTGGACGAGACGCTCAGAGACACGAAGGCTATAGCAGAATGGAAACCCCATGGGATTATTTCACATAGCTATCTTTTATTTGTATCAATTTTCATTTTATACAACAACATTCTCTTACTAGAATGTTCGTCTCGTTGTACAAAAAATACTTATTCAAGTTAACACAAAGATATTCCTTTGAAAATGCAAAACTATTTGTTTTTATTCTATTTCTGTGTTTTGTTTGCAAAAACGTCCAATGATTATTTTTGAACATATGCATTTGAATGTGATTACTGTTTACAAATGAGAAAAAAAAGGGGGGAACAGAAAATAGAAAGACAATCACTATTGGATTAAAGAAATAAGATAATATCTTTAGACTATTCCATAAAATCTCCCATAGGTACTTTTTCCAGCAAGAGCGGAAACCGGGATATCCCACTATAGGATCACTAACGTATCTCCAGTATGAAGCCTAAGGGTATCAAGTGCTCTCACATCCCTGACGGAACAAAACTTCCAGTCACCACTCCAAAGATTCCCCAGTGAAAGTCGCCCAATTTCTTAGAATTCCCCAGCAGGATTTCACGAGGTCCACAAGCAATGCACGGTATTTCCCTTTCACAACAGAATTTATTTCTATAGAAAATGGAAACTCATCAACACTTCAACTTCAAAATATGAAGACTTACACTCCTCATTCCCAGCAGTACTCAGGGATTTATTTTCCCCGACTCCAGCAACACTTCGGCATAACAATTAACGTGTCCATACATTACATCCATACATCATAGCATTGACAACACAAATGCATACAGCACGATCTCATTTATTTTGAGAAAACAACATTATACCATGTATCTCATACATCATGGCATTGCATGCAACTAACCCTTCATCTTTTCAGGAAAGATCAATCAACAAAAAATTATCGTCAATTTTCCAACAAGTCAATTATAGATCAATTCCCGAGAAAGGACTGGTCAACCATCTACATAACATATATTTCCTTCAGACCCTTGCTGGTTCAGTTTAAATCTCTCAACGTTTATTCTGATTCTTTCCCGCAAACATTTTCTCTGGTTCAGATAAACCTCTCAGTGATTTATTCTGATTCTTCTCCAGATCCCTGCCGGTTCAATTTAAATCTCTCAACGGTTTATTCTGATTCTTTCCCGCTGATGTTATCTCTGGTTCAGATAAATCTCTCAGTGATTTATTCTAATTCTTCTCCAGATCCCTGCCAGTTCAGTTTAAATCTCTCAACGTTTTATTCTGATTTTTTCCCGTAGACGTTTTCTCTGGTTTAGATAAATCTCTCAATGATTTATCCTAATTCTTCTCCAGACCCCTTCCGGTTCAATTTAGATCTCTCAACGGTTTATTCTGATTCTTTCCTACAGACGATTTCTCTGGTTCAAATAAATCGCTCAAAGATCTACTCTGATTTCTCTCCAGTTAAAGAATATTCAAGACCTCATTTGGTTCAGTTTAAATCTCTCAACGGTTTATTCTGATGCTTTCCAAATGAACATCTCTGGTTCAGATAAATCTCTCAATGGTATTTTCTAATTCTTCTCCAAATCCTTGCGGGTTTAGATAAATCTCTCAACGATTTATTCTGATTCTTTCCTAGTAGGCACTTTCTCTAGTTCAGATAAATCACTCAAAGATCTACTTCAATTCTCTCCAGTTAAAGATTATTCAAGACCTCTTTTGGTTCAATTTAAACCTCTCAACGGTTTATCCTGATACTTTCCAAATGAACACTTATGGTTCAGATAAATCCCTCCAAGATTTATTTTGATTCTTCCCAGTCAAACAATGTACAAGACCTCTGCTAGTTTCAGATAAATCGCTCCAAAGATTTGTTCTGATTCTTTTCTAGTTGAAGTAAAGTTCAGACTTAGTCCAGTCTCTGTCAACAGTCACCTATGAATGGCATCTACAAGCCCATCTCCAGAAAATCCCCATCATTCCTCCAAGTGGCATTTATAAGCCCATTCACAATTCATCTTCGAGTGCAAATTTCTGGGCACTCTAGTGTCCAATCATCTTCCACCTTCAAGTCATGAATGGCGGATCCGCCAACCTAACTCTTCAGGTTTAATAAGATTGAACAGGAGCAGTTGTTGCGCCCCAAAATTTTCCATCTCATTTATCAAGTATTTTCTCACAAGATCTCATTTGGTTCAAGACTGCTCAAGGGTTGATCAGCTTGAGACACCTCCTTAAACACTGATGACTGAAATTAGGGTTTGAGATTGCACAAGGATAATTGAAATTTTAATGCCTCATATGAATTTCATGGATCATTATGGAACCTCAATATTTCTCATGTCATGTTTCAAGTCTTGGATCATATTTTTGCTCAGTCAATTGATCGGTTGACCTAAAAATCAGTTGTATTGGGGAAAAAGTCAATTGTGGTCAATTTACAGTCATACTTCATAATTTTTGATCCATATCAACATTGTGAACTCCTATATGTCATTTGATCAAGTTGGGACCACAGTTCCTCAAGAAATTTGATCAGATCATCAAAAGGGCAAAATGGTCAAAATTAGGTTTTTGATTGAGAAAGGGCAATTTCTGATTTTTGACCTAGCAAATGGTTATTTGGTTTGAGACATGATATCAAGGTTTCAAATGCACCATTTTAACCTAATGGTATGACTCAAAACTCCCCTCAAGATCAATTGATTGATAGTTGATTTTCAATCAACTGATCAAAAGTCAACTGTACACTGAAAAGTCAAACTTTGACTTTTTGGTCAAAATCAAGTGTCAAAGATCACGATTCATCAAAACATGTCAAAATATGAAACTTGTTCATCAAGAAATCAAAAAGTCAAGATTTCATTTTGAAAAGTCAAAGTTTCCAAACTTAGAAATTTTTCTAAGTGTTGAAAACTTCATATTTTTTCACAACTTTGAGCCATTTTTTCACCATGATGCAAGATGATTCAAAGGAAACTTTCAACATGAAAGTTGTAGATCTCAATGAGATCTAAAACATTTCTTTACACAACTCCTCCTAAAAATGCTTGGATCTCAAGTTATTAATCCATGAAATCATGGTCATGAAATTAAAACACTTAGTGAAATTTTGAGCATTTTAGTCAGGATTTTGACCTAACTTCTAAGCCAAGTTTCACATAGTTCCATTTGGATTTTGCAAAAGTGATTTAAAGAGGGGTTATAGAGAACATTACAATATTTCTAAAAAGTCCAAGAACTCCTTGAGATCATTTGTGATCAAGGAGAATCGAAGGTCAGAAGTTAGGGTTTCAAGTTGTTTTACAAGGCATAATTTTGTCATGAACAAGAATTCAAATCCATGCTAGGCTGCACAATCTTTGCTTTGCAGGCCTCAAACTTGCTTGGAACTCCATAATTAAATGTTTGGAAAACTGTTAGAGGCTTTAATCTAAGCATTCAATGCATTGCCCATGCTTAATGCCATTTTGGGAAGAAAGTGCACATTGCCATTTTGGAAAAGTAGCTTTTATGCACAAAATCAGTTCTTGAGCTTTGCAATTGTTTTCTTCTGATCACACACAACCTATGACCCAAAAGAAACTTGTCTAAAGTCACTAAACAACTCATCCCATGCTTGTACTTTATCTTGAAACTACATTTTCACTTTTCTTCAAAAACAAGCAAAATCCAAAAACTTGTACTTCTGTGATTCTGACCCTTTCAAGTGCTAGAACCTTTTCCTTACTTATGCACAAGTTGTTTGCATCAAAACACACGAATACACAAGCTCTAAAACTTCCCAAAACTCAGAACTGCATCACAAACCACCATTGTTGCATATTCTGACCAAGAACTTCAAACTTCCATTTTACTCATGCGTTTCTTGGCCTTTTGCTTCCAAAAGCTTCCAAACATCATACATAAGCCATCCCTGTCCATGTTACACGACTGTAACACCATCTTCACCCATTTACAAGTTCAAAAATAGAGTATCACAATTGGACTTCTCTAAACCATTCCAGACACCATCAGCTCAAGCTAGCCATTGCATTAGCTTCCTAGAGATCCAAGGAAGCTAACAAGATCATTACAACACCTTAAAAGCTGCTCAAATTCAAAACACAAATTCCATTTTCAAGGTGGGTTTTCTGACGTTTAAACTCTTCATATATGCATCATTTGGTTTCCATTTGTGAAGATAAAATGTAGACATCATAGCCCTGAAACTAACCATGTCCTTAGAATTCATTTATGTTGCCTGAGTAGTGAGAATTTTAGAGTTGAATTTTCTGAAAAAATTAGGTCAGATTTGGTACCATTCAAAATTCCTGCTCATCTTTGATTTATAGCTTTAGTAATGTATATGACTGAACTAGTGATGAAATTTGGAGCAAGTTTCATGTTTATACTTTTGCAAATGGTTGAGACATGAAGAAGTTACAGGATTTGAATTCATGACTGGTTATGGAGCGAGGAAGAAGATGAAGTCATCTTCAGGAACATGTTTAAAATATATATTTATGGTTTTGTTTATAACACCGGATGTATAGCCACCCCAGTGGTAGAGAGCGCGCGCGTAAGGTCTTATTTCTAAGGGTCCTGGGTTCGAGCCCCAGAGACGCCTTTTGTTATTTTTTTTCTCTAACATTTTTACTTGTTTCAGGCGCGATGGGCCTCATACCCTTGGGCCTTTCCATTTTTTCTTTAGCATCACCCCACATTTGCTCATACACACGCAGACCCAGTTTATTTTTATTTATTTTCTGACTTTTGAAACAAAAAAATCTGTTGGGCGTTTTGCTAACATTCACACCCTTTCCACTTTCTAAACCCCCTGATTTTAATTTTCTATTTTTATTTTGTTTTATTTTATTTTATTTTTCTTTATCATTTTTATTATTATTATTATTATTATTTTTTTTATTGTTATTAATAAAAATCCAAAAATATTTTATTTTATATTTTTTATACTTATTTAGTTTATTTGTTTTATAAAACTAAAAGAACAAAAACATTTTATTAATAATTTAATTTCTTTCTTAATAATTAATGTTTAGGTTTAGGTTTAACTATTATATTATTTTCTTGCAATTAAACTTAATTTAGAACTTAGGTTTCTTTTAATTAATTAATATTCATATTATTTTTTATTAATTTAAAACCTTTTCATAAATAAAACCCTAAAAAAAATCTTTTTTAGCTAATTTCTTTTCTTAATTAGTTTAAGTTAATTTTATTTAATTTTCCTTAATCATTTCCTTTAATTAGGTCAAGACTAAACCTTTTCATGAAAACCAAACAAAAATTATTTCTTTTTCCATTTTTGCATTCTTGCATTTTTGTCTTCATTTTTGTACAATATTCAATATGGTTGTAATAATTATTTAGATTTAATTTTCTTGCAATTTCCCCATTTGTAAATTTGTACACCCCCTCCCCTAATGATGTAATAACTTAGTATTTTTATTTTCCGCAATTTAAATACTTTATATATAATTGCTAGTAAATTAGGGTTTGTATGGAAATATTAAAACCAACAAATAGCAAACCCTAATCAAGACAAATCAAGCATGAAAAAGACACACTTGCACACTTACACCCTTAGGGTAAATCCACTTTGTTGCCTTATGAAAATGGTCATAATATGCATGTAAGATGTCTTAGCAAAAACAAACAAAAATACAAGATCATAGTCCCTCGATGACGCTACAAATGTTGCCTTACGAATGATTTTAGTCCCTCAAAGAAAATGCTAAGATATCTTACAACATTGCTATTCATGATTATACGATGACCCTTGCCCATCCCTTTTACATACAAAGGTAGGGTTTCTTACCAAATCAATGGTAAGATAACAATGTCAAAGGAAAGAGGAAATAAACATGAAAGACTTTTTGAGCAGGTAGAATGTTCCTAGTTGCTTACTCATTTTCAAACCAAAATATCCTTGCTATTTTCAAAACAAACACCAACACTTTCAAAAAACATCTTTCAAACTTGAAACATTTTCAAAATATCAACACTTTGTATATATTCTTACGAACGAGAATCATTACAAAGTTTGCCTAAACGATGGCGCCTTTTCAAAATACTTTCAAAAACCACACAAAGCACATTTTCAAACAAAAGCAAGTGATCTAGCAAGCAACTAAGAGCCCGTAGATAACTACGGATGAAAAGGGTGTTAATACCTTCCCTTTTTATAATCTACCCCCCGAACTCAAGAAAACATCTCAAAGGTCTTTCCTGTTCTTTTCAACCTTTCCTTTTGGATAAAAGAAAAGTCGGTGGCGACTCTTGCTAACCGCAACATTTGCGATCAAACGCAAAATAACCAAGTCAGTTCTCCCACCGCGTTACAGTCTCCAGCAGAACTCAAGTCAACAACATAACCAAAGTCACCGTCTGAACCTGTAAGAATCAATCATCCCTCCTCACTCACGGGCGAAACTAGGTCAGGATAAGGCACGGGTAACTTAGAAACATGGGTACACCTGAAGCCACTATCGTCGAAACACCTATGTGAAATGGTAGCACCCCATTTGTAATCTCATCTGAGCATGGACGACATGACCGCACTAGCAAACCAAAGTCGACTATCCATTCATGTTCCACTCTATTCCTAAGGTTCCTATGGTTGTCACTTGGCCTAGGTATTGGGCCTTTTACCTCTTGTAATACCCACCCAACATGATAGCAGAGCCAGCACAACAGATAACCAAATATATGGAAAGCGGTAAAATGCATGCACAAACATATGCAAACAGTATATACAAAACTGGAAATAAATAAACACCCAAAGAAAAAACAAACAAGAGCTAAGATAGATTCCAGGATGGACCAGCAATAGGTCAATCATTGTCCCCAGTGAAGTCGCTAGCTGAAACAACCGGCTAAACCGTCATCTGATATAAAATCAACGAAGTAGCCACCGAACATCTTTTATCCCACCGAAAGGGAAAGGTAAACATCGAGAAAACCTGAAGGGATGAAATCACGGTCTTGGGACCGTAGAGATCGGGTAAGGGAGTCTGTTATGCGAGGGGAAGGTATTAGCACCCCATACGCCCGTAGTACTCTACGGTATCCAGTCTTGTTGTTCTATTCTAATGGGTGTATAAATTCTATGTCTAAGCTTAAGAGCTAAAAGAAAATGCAAAGAGGGAATTCATGCAAAAGAAAAGAGAGAATAATGTAGGGAAAATAAAAGTTGTGCTCGTTTGAGCCATATCCCAATGCCTACGTATCCCTTTTAAGGAATCAGAGCAGTCGTAGTTCGGCTCATATATTTTGCTTGGTTTGTGTTTTTTAGTTAAGAAGACAAAAACAACAGTCAAGATGGCAAAAAATCAGATTTAATGACAAAATATATCAACAATGATGATAAAACAACAACAAAAAGGATGACAAGATATCACATGGCAACACAAACTCAAATAAGATGATAACACATCAGCATGATAGCACAATACCAGACAAGACGATGAAACATTACATCTAACAATGATATCAAAAATCAAAATAAGATAACAAACATACGCGATGGTGAAACGTCGGCAACAAATATATGTGATGGCAAAACATCGGCGAAAAACATATGTGATGGTGAAACATCAGCTACAAACATATGCGATAGAGAAACACCGACAAAAAGATATGCGATGGTAAAACATCGGCTACAAACATATGCAAGGGCAAAACATCGACAAAAAGATAGTAAAATATCATGGCAAATATGACAAGACACCAACAATCCAGATAATAAAACATCACACCTAACAATGATATCGAAAATCAAAGTAGGATAACAAACATGTGCGATGGTGAAACATCGGCGAAAAGACATACGCGATGGCGAAACATCGGCTAAAAGATATCAAGGTAACATGGTAAAGATGGCGAAACATCAACAATTCGAATGATAAAACATCACACCTAACAATGATATTGAGAATCAAAGTAGGATAACAAACATGTGCGATGGCGAAACATTGGCAACTAACAAATGCGATGGCGAAACATCAGCTAAAAGATGGAAAGATAACATGGCAAAGATGGAGAGACATCACAATTCATATGATAAAACATCATACCTAACAATGATATGGATAATCAAAGTAGGATAACAAACATGTACGATGGAGAAACATCGGTGAAAAGATAACAAAATATCATGGCAAGGATGGCAAAACATCAATTGACAAAGTTTAAAAAAAAGGTAAAAGGCGCACAAACAATTTAGATTGGTTTGTATTTTTTTACCTTGAAGAAGGATTTAAGTTCATTAGAGACGTTTTATGATTTGCCAAGAAGAAGTTTTAGTTTTAAGATGCAATATGAAAAGAAAGGAAAAATAACTAAGGGAGACTAGCCTAGCACTACCCCTAATGTTATCATACAATGGTTGACCCTAAGGTTGAGGATGAAAAGGGAAGTCTACCCTATGTTAGCATGCATGGATTCCTATCCTAAGGCCTAGCTCGAAAGTTACTCTAATCGAGTAATCCTAAGGGTGCATGGTAAAAATGTCACAGATCCTGTAACAAAAAAAACAAGAAAAAAGATGGAAAAACATCTGGACAAACAAAAGCTCGAGCATCACTCGAATATCAAACACCCACAAGGCGCATGCCTAGTAGTAGAAAGGGAGGTCCCGCCATAGACAAGCAACCAAGCATCAGACCAAGGGTCAAGCCATAGCTAAGGGGTGCGTATCACCCGAGTCAACGAGCTATAGAATTTTAGGAATACAAAAGGGTCCTTAACCGTGATATCAATTATCAGGGTAAGAAATATCTGGGGAAAAAGACATAGTGCATGCGTACACTAAGCATTAGTGTTGGTCAACACGAGCTAAATAAAGTGTAGGGATCTGATTGCGGGAACCCTTTTCATTTTCATTTAAAGGACTTAAATTCATTTATATCTTGGGCACATGTTCGGAGCATCTACTTGTAGAAAGTGAGCATAGGAGCGACATGGACTAGAATATGCAGGGGTCGATTACGAACCCTTTCCGCTCGCCTTCTTTTGAGGACTTTTCACCTGTAATAATGCGGGTACAAATATAAACATACATGCATAATACCTAATCCGAAGGTAGGATTTTAAACAAACACATATAACATACAGAAAGAGGTGCCTACTACAGGACTTTAAACAGTGACTTCGAGCGCACACTCTTTATTTCCTGCTTCCTACTTCACATGATTTATAGAAAGAAATAAATGTCCCTACTATATATGATCTCTAGAAAGCGGTAACTACTGAAATGAGATAAACAAGGGAAAATACCAAACGAACAAAAGTTCTTAGCATAACAGAGAAACCCGAAAAACTTTGAGTAAGCTTCACCAAGCAATAGAAAAGAGTCAGAAATCAAATGTTCAGAATAAGCGTCGAAGCATCGCCGATGTGAAAATAAATCACAATCGGAATCTCGAGCATATCTGCATATCACATGATAAACCAAATGGATAAGGGTATGTTTCCTCTTCAATGCGCGCAAAATAGCTCAAGAAATATGTGTGAAGCTTCATAAGTGATCCACTAAATGAATCCCTAAGCGCTATTGGAGAAGGTCTGTTACCTCTTCAAAGCCACTCTACGGATAGTTTCCTTAATGAAGATTGTGCTCTTAGTTTGCTAAAAAAAACCTCTTGAAACTCTTCAACCAAGTCTCGTTTATTCAAGAATATCACAAAATTGGTACTAAAATCCTCCAAAAGATCATGGAAAAAGTAGCAACCAAAATTAAAGATGAAATGAATACTAGAAAACTCTAATTAAATTCTAAAGAAAAATTCTAAAATCAATTAGCATATTTCTGCTATTTTTAATGCTTTCATCGTGTATTTTATCACCAAAAATATGAAAAAGAAAATTAGAAGAAATAAATTATTAAACTCTAAAACATAGATGGTGCAAACTGGATTCAGGTGTTTGGTATAGAAAATGAAGCTCAACACAATTCAAAGGATCCAGAAACAGTTTCTGTTTACAATGTTAATGTTGTACCCCAAAATTTTCCCTCCCATATTCTTCAAAGTTTTGACAAGCATCACCTCAAATGGTTCAAAGTCTACTCAAAGGCTACACAGTTAAGCACCCTCCTAAGCCAGTCAAATTAGGGTTTTGGTTCTTGCAAGGAAGTTGAGGTTTTCAAGGGCTCAATCAAGTCCCATATGCTCATATACATTGTCAAGCACCTACATGTCAAGTTTCAAGGCTCACAAGGTCAAGTTGCACAGTCAAAAACCCTAATTGCTCCATAGTCAACTGCAGGGGCAAAATGGTCATTTGGCAGTCAAAAGTCAAAAATTTTGGTCAACATATTATTTTGAAGCCACAATCATCATTTGGTCAAATCTTGACCATGATTTCACAAGAATGGCTCAAAAATCATCAAGATGCAAAAGTTTCTATTTTTGGACAGCTGGAAAGTCAACTGTAACTTGACCAAGGCATAACTTTTTCATGGTTCATCAGAAAAATCCCATCCAATGCTCATTTTGAGGGTGATGAAATTTCCTACAACTCATCTTCACATTCCAAGTCCAAGAAATGCTCTCACAAAAAGTTATCAATTTCAACATTATAGGTCATTTTCAAAAGTCAACAAAAAGGCATTTTAAGTCAAAGACCATAACTTGAGATTGGTAAATCAAAATGACATGGGACCAAAGACATTGGTTATAGGACTTCAAGACCTTTCCAAAATGTCCAAGAACATGTTCATATGATTAAAATTGAGCAAGATATGCATTGGAGAAGTTGGGAAATTTTTGTGAAATGGCAAAAGTCAACTATCCTTTAAACTTCAATTTTTGACAAAAGGGCCCACTTTTTTTCACTTGGGTCAGCCTTGTCATGCCACCCACGTGTCCCATGATTAAATTCAAGATTAAACATTTATTTTTTCTATTTTTATTTAATTTTATTGATTTAATTCATTTTAAATCCCTAAAATTCAAATAAAAATCAAAAAAATTAATTGAGAGATATCTTGTGGCTTGAATGACTTTGATGCATCATAAGGAACATACCAAATTCGTGCCAAGCCTATTATGAGCATGAAAATTCAAATTTTTAACAAAAATGGCAAGTTTCTTTAATGGTGGTTATGGAAATCTCAAAACATAATTGCATTGGTTAAGAGCTCATAATAGTGACTGATTCTCATTCAAGGATACATATGCAAGCCTTCCCACCCTCATGGACGAAAAAAGGCATCCCTAAAACAGCAGAGCAAAAACTCAGAATTTGTCAAAAAAGTGTGAGATCTAAAGCAAGGTTGCAGGCAGTTTCAGACAAAACAAAGCACGTGAGATCCTTCATTGCCATACCCTGAAACTAAAGAGACATTTACCACGCCTTGAGACTCCATATCAAGCACTGTAAGTCATCACAAACTCACCCCTGTACACGAAATCGTGTTTCTCTATTCTTGCATTTTTTCTGGAAAATAATGGCATAATCATACTCCTTGTTTGATTTCTAACATAACCATATTGTTCAATTTCATTTTGGGGCTTTGTATGATGATACTCGCATCTAGGGTTTGCATTGTTTGTTTTTAGGCATTCTTTCTCCAGGCACAATCAAGACAAATCATAAGCATGAAGGGATTCAGGAGGTGGAAACGAGATCAGCTATGGTCTTGAAATGGATTTTCATGGCCTGAGGAGCATTTTCAGAGCAAGCTTGCGAAACCACCTGCGGATAAAAATCCGCAGGTAAAAAAACCAGTATCAAAGGAAGAAGACGCTGACGCGTCCCCTCCTCATTCATTGTTTCAAAAAGCGCGCGTTTTTATATTTTTTTCAGGCATATGCTTTTGTTTTCTAATTTAATAATTACGTGTTATTTTGATAATGAATGGAACATGCAGCTCAGTTGGTCAAAGCCTTGGAACGTGAACAATGGGACCTGGGTTCGATTCCCAGGTCCCCCAATTTCCTTGTTTCATTTTTTCCCAGGTAATCACGTGTAGGCCCTCCAACGGCAACACACCATAGACTCACACATCCAACGTGCCATGTGTCATCAGTGCAGATCCAAAGGACAAAAAGTGAGGAATACCATGTTACAAGTCAAACGCGCTCTGGACAATCAAGGAAAGTCAAACGTGGCTTCTTAATGGGCCAGAATTCAACAATACACCTCATATTTGGCCCAACCCCCCCCCCCCCCCCCCCTGGGTTTGCAATTTTTCTTTTCATATTTTATTTGCCTTTATTTTATTTTTCCCTTTTATTAACAATTAACCAATTAATGTTTTCATAAAAAATAAAAAAAAAAAAGAAGAACTAACATTATTAATTTCATTTTTATTCTTATTCTTGTAAAATAAATATTAACAAATAAGATAATTTAATTAGGCAACTTTAACTTTTTTTTATATAATTAAAATAAGTTTAGAATTAGGTTTTTAATTAACTTAGAATTTTAATTCTTTTATTTTATTTCATAAAAAACATAAAAACACAAAAAATATTTTCTTTTAATAAATTAATTAATTAGTTTAATTATTAGTTATTAATTTCATTTAATCACAAAAAAGACAAAAAATTCAATTTCTTTTCTAAAAAGGGTCAAAACCCTTAGAATGTTCCCGATTATTTTTTTCGCACGCATTTGCTTTATTTTGGTTATTATGTAATTGCTTTCGAGAATGTAATAGTAATTAGGTTTATCGCTTTATTTAATTTCTCGTACTTATTTACCAAAACGGGTCTTTGTATTTTTGGCGATGTATAGACTCGCGCCTTGTAATAGCGTAGAATTTATATTTCCGCAATTTACTTTCCGCACCCCCTAACTGTTGAATGCATGAAAGAATGTATGTAAATAAAATTAACCCGTAGCTCACAAATAATATGTACAAGATAAAATTAACTGAAAAACAACACACAAAGCACATGCCACTCCTAGGGTACGCTTCACTCGTTGCCACGAAACGTGGTCATCAAGTATAGGACGTCTTAGAGGTCACCCTTTGTCTAAAGATCCAGTTGCCTCGAAACGGTTGCCTCGGATAAAAGGATCTAGGACATTAGGGTTACTTCTAAGGTGTCCTACCTTTGCTTCGGTGACCACACTGTCCTGATAATCGAATTGACCCGAACACCTCCAACGATGGTGCTACCTACCTCTCAATGGTGGGATAACACTATCTAAAGGACTCTTACACAGCTTAATTCCTTAGGGTAGGTAGATGACCCATGGGTACTTGCTCTTTTCAAAACAAACAAAATACTTTTCACACCTTACACTTTCTAAAAGTTTTCAAACAAAACACTTCATACACTCTTGAGGACTGATACAAGAGTTACTTAGAAGTTTTTCAAACGAACTTTTTTTCAAAACCCACACACACTTAAAAAGCAAACATTTTTTTGAAAACATAAGAGCAAGTACCTAAGAGCCCGTGGATAACCACGGATAAAAAGGGTGCTAACACCTTCCCTTTCTATAAATCTACCTCCCGAACCGAGAAACATTCTCAAATAAGGAATTTTGATGTGCTTTTGTCCTTTCCATGTTGGAGAACATAAGAGACGGTGGCGACTCTTGCTTACCGCGACATTTCGCGAAACCAGCTAAAAAACAGTCAGTTCTATTTCCACCGATCACAGAACTGGCGACTCTGCTGGGGAGATATTGAAAGTGAGGTGTACCTTAGGAATAGTTCATACTTATGTTTTTAATTGAATGTTTTGTTTGCTTTATATTTGTGGGCATTGCATCGGAGTTTCATAGATCCTAACCCGGATCTGGGAATACCCTTTTAGGTAGCATAAGCTGTGAGGGACCTGTCCGGCGTAGACCGGCACGGGTGAAGCAGTGGCTACATTGGTGCGGCACCTTAGTCTGTACCGATATCCCTTGTGTTGCAACGAGGAGAATATGGGTCTTCTGAGGAGTCATTAAGCACCAACCGACCTTAGAACCCTAATGTGACCCAACTTGGCCATAGAACAGTAGCAGTATGCTACACCCATTGAGGCTAAACTCTCGCGATGGTTATGGCCGCAAGAAAAGATTGTGACGCTGGAGTTATGACCGATTGAGGGTAGTCAGTGGTATTGGGATCCTCTAGAACCCGGTTACTTTTGATAGGACAGGTCTTAACCAACGAAACTAAAAGAGGGTAGTACCTGAACTTCATGCTGGCCTAAACTCTAAGGGTTGTCTTATGTGACTAATGTGCCTTCAAACTTGACTACTTGCATGCTTGTTATCTGACACTTGAGTTTCTTGCAGGTTCTGTTTACGGTCCTTAATCTGGACTCATAACAGGGTTTACCTACATTACTCCATGCATAGCATAACATCATACCATTGCATGCATCCTGCATAAGGACTAATCCATTTCAAGGACCTCAAGGGTTTTATGATGCAGGTCATGATGAATCAAATGTCCAGCAAGGGGTAAAGGGGATTTATTTTCCTCTAGCCAAGGTTAATGACTTGAGTCAGGGGCTATGACCCACTCGATATGGTGAGCTTTGACTCTTGAAGAAGGACTCTCAGCAACATGAAGTTCCTTCAATCAAGCTACGAAATTCAAATCCTAACAACTTTTCTTGTTTACCCCACGAGATCCTTGAAAACATTGCATGCATACATACATATCATTACATTACAGGTACACTTGTTGCAGGTCACTTACTTTCTTCGCTGTTTATTTCAGCAGTCATCATGAATCCTGAATCATCCAATGGACAAGCTATCAAGGCCCTCCAGGCCCAGAACGCCCAGTTCCAGGAGCTGGTCATGAGCTTAGCCCAAGGACAACAGGAATTGAAGACTCTACTTTTGAAGAAGAAGAAGAAGAGGACTATTTTGTTCAACCCTAGACGCAGATCTGGGAATACACTGCAGAATGAAGCTGAGCGGATTACTCCATCTGTTGGGGAAGGCAGTCACCAAGAGGGAATGGTTCCTAGTCCCGTAGTCTCTGACACCGAGACAGATTTCAATGATGAACAGTACCCTCCTGCTGAGGACAGGTACAAACAGCTGAAGGACCAGTTGAATGCTATGGAGATTCAACGTGTGCCTGGGTTGGACTTTGGGGACCTAGGTTTATCTTCTGGGGTGGTGATCCCTCACAAGTTCAAGGCACCTGCCTTTGTAAAATACGACGGGGCTTCCTGTCCTAAGCTGCACCTCCGTTCATACGCAAGGAAGATCCAGCCCTACACGGCAGACAAGAATCTATGGATCCATTTCTTCCAGGAGAGTCTTTCAGGGACTCAGCTCGATTGGTTCTATCAGTTGGATGGAACCAGTGTTCGTAACTGGGAGGACTTGGCAACTGCTTTTTATAAGCAGTATCAGTATAATACCGACCTCGCTCCTACGCGTACCCAACTCCAGGGTATGTCACTTGGGACGGGTGAAGGTTTTAAGGAGTATGCGCAAAGATGGAGAGATCTGGCTGGAAGGGTGCAGCCGCCTTTGACTGACCGTGAGCTCGTTGACATGTTCTTGGGGACCCTGTCTGGTCCCTTCTTCAACCATCTGATCGGGAATTCTTCTGCTAGGTTTACATATTTGATCTTGACCGGGGAGAGGATAGAAGCTGGTATCAAGTCTGGAAAGATACAAACCGGTGACTCCTCGAACACTGAGAAGAGACCATCCAAGAAGGAATCTAGTGCTGTCAACGCGGTGGTTATTTCAAAACCGGCTGGTGCTCCTCAACATCGCAACCAACAAAGGGAAGAGAGACCTAAAAGGAAATTCACTCCCCTCGGCATGACTTTGTCCCAGATATTGCCACAGCTGCTGGAGACCAAGTTGGTAACTCTAAGGGACCCTCCTAAGAATCCCAACAGGACACCTTCAAGGTATAACCCCAACGTTCATTGCGCCTATCATTCTGACATCCCGGGGTATGCTACAGATGATTGTTGGACTAAATGACCAACTTGGCCAAAAGAACAATAGCAGTATGCTACGCCCATTGAGGCTAAACTCTCGTGATGGTTCTGGCCGCAAGAAAAGATTGTGATGCTGGAGTTATGACCGATTGAGGGTAGTCAGTGATATTGGGATCCTCTAGAACCCGGTTACTTCTGATAGGACAGGTCTTAACCAACAAACTGAAAGAGGGTAATACCTAGACCCCATGCTGGCCTAAACTCTAAGGGCTTCTCTTGTGTGACTTGTGTGCCTTCCAACTTGACTATTTGCATGCTTGCTATCTGACACTCGAGTTTCTTGCAGGTTTTGTTTATAGTCCTTAATCTGGACTCGTAACAGGGTTTACATATATCACTCCATGCATAGCATAACATCATACCATTGCATACATCCTACATAAGGACTAACCCATTTCAAGGATCTCAAGGGTCTATGATGCAGGTCATGATGAACCAACTGTCTAGCAAGGGGCAAAAGAGGATTTATTTTCCTCTAGCCAAGGTTGTCAGGGGCTATGACCCACTCGATATGGTGAGCCTTGACACTTGAAGAAGGACTCTCAACAACATGAAGTTCCTTCAATCAAGCTACAAAATTCAAACTCTAACGGTTTCTTGTTTACCCCGCGAGATCCTTGAAAACATTGCATGCATACATACACATCGTTGCATTACAGGTACCCTTTTGACAGGTCACTTACCTTCTTCGCTGTTTATTTCAGCCGATCGTCATGAATCCTGAATCATCTACTGAGCAATCCATCAAGGCTCTCCAGGCTCAGAACGCCCAGTTCCAAGAGTTGATCATGAGTTTGGCCTAGGGGCAACAAGATCTGAAGACTCTGCTCTCGAAGAAGAAGAAGAAGAGTACGGTGTTGTTCAACCCGAGACGCAAATCTGGGAATGGGTCACAAAATGAAGTTGAGCTGACTACCCCGTCTGTTGGGAAAGACAGTCCCCAAGAAAGGGAGGTTCCTAGTCCAGTGGTCTCCGACAACGAGACCGATTACAATGGTGAGCAGTACCCCCCAGCTGGAAGACCAGTTAAGTGCTATGGAAATACAGAAAGTGCCCGGCCTGGACTTCGAATATCTAGGTCTGTCTTCTGGGGTAGTAATCCCACACAAGTTCAAGGCACCTGCTTTTGCAAAATATGACGGGGCTTCATGTCCTAAGCTGCATCTCAGATCTTACACAAGGAGGATCCAGCCCTACACGGCTGACAAGAATTTGTGGATTCACTTAAGGTAACCCCACTATTAAGAAAATCCCCAGCAGAGTCGCCAGTTCTGTGATGCGGTGGGAGAACTGACTTGAGGTTTTGCGTTTGTGTTTGCAAATGTTGCGGTTAGCAAGAGTCGCCACGGACTTTTCTTTTATCCAAAAGGAAAGGTAAAAAAAAGCACAGGAAAGACCTTTGAGATGTTTTCTTGAGTTCGGGGGGTAGATTATGAAAAGGGAAGGTGTTAGCACCCTTTTCATCCATGGTTTTCCATGGGCTCTTAGTTACTTGTTTAGATCACTTGCTTTGTTTTGTTTGAAATGGTGTTTGGTGTGGTTTTGAAAGTATTTTGTAAAAGAGGCCATTTTTTAGGCAATCTTTGTAATGATTCTCGTTCGTAAGAATGTATACAAAGATGTTTGTCTTTTGAAAATGTTTTCAATGTTTTGTAAGATGTTTTGAAATGTGTGTGTGCTTGTTTTTTTTTAAAATAGCAAGGATTGTTTTGAAATGGAGCAAGTAACTTAGAAGCTGTCTACCTACTCAAATGTCTTTCTTATGCATTTTTATTCCCTTGACATTGTTGACTTACCATTGATTTAGTAAGCAACCCTATCTTTGGATGTAAACGGGACGGGCGTGGGTCATCGTATAGCCATGATAGCAATGTTGCCAAGTATCTTAGCATTTTTTAGGGGACCAAGATCATTTTGTTTAGGCAACCTTTGAATAGCGTCATCGAGGGACTATGATCTTATATTTGTTTTGTTTTGCCAAGATAATTCGCATGCGTAACATGGCCATTTTATTTTAGGCAACCAAGTGGGAGAAACCCTAAGGGTGCTTGTGTGCGAAGTGTATCATTTTCATGCTTTTGTCTTGCACTTAGATTTTTTCTATTTGTTTTGTTTTTTGTTCTTGTCATGCAAACCCTAATTACTAAGCATAGTATATAAAGCGATAAATTCATAAAATAAACTAAGCTATTACAACAATTATTATGGGAGGAGGGATACAAGTTTTGAATGTGGATTTTGCACAAATATAAACCTAAATATATTATTACAACCAAATCGAATATTGTGCGAATTAAATAAATAAGGCAAATATTTAAAATGCAATGCAATATTTATGTTAAAAAATGTTTTGGTGTTTTATTTTTTGTATGAAATATATTTAATTTAAACCCTAAAAAATATAAGGAAAAGAAATATATTAATTCTTTTTTAAAAGGGGTGAAACCCTAATTTTTATTTAAAGAAGATAATGTTCTATATTTATTATTTTGTACATTTTTGTATAAGAACATAATAAATAATATTATATATAAATATTAAAAATTAAATATGTACAAAAATAAGTTTTTATGAGTATAAAATATATAATAAAAATATTAAGTATTTTTAAATATATTTACAAGTAATTTAAAAAATAAAATCTATTTATCAAAATAAATTATTTTTCATGTGAGAAAATAATTAAATAAAATAAAATAAAAGTGTGAAAATAAATAAGTCATTTTTTTAGGATTTTTATTATTTAGAAAAAATAAATGAAAGTATTAAATATGAATATATGAAGAAAATATAAAATATAAAAAGTTTAGCCGGGGGTGCAAATAATAAGTCAGGGGGTGCAGATATCAAAAACAAAAAGCCCAAGGCACCAAAAAGCCTAGAACATCATCCCTGTCGTCTGGCCAGCTTCCCTGCGCGCGCTTCATGTTCAAATCTGTATCTCTCTTATGCTTGCACGAAAACAAAAACTCATAACATGAAACATGTGGCATTTGAGCTCACGATTCCAACCATATAAATTATGTAACCTAACTCTTAAAGATCAGGGAGAATTTTTGAATCCCTAATTCGTGACCTAACTTTTTCAGAATTTCCAATCTTCAAATTCTCTCAGCACAAGTAATATAAATGAAAAGTATGGATATGTACAGCTTTGTCATGATAAGGGCTACATTTTTTCTTCACAAATCGTGGCTTGAAGTTGCCTATTCAGAGAGATAGAGTTTAAGAAATTACCTCCTTCAGCTGGATTTGTGTAGGACAATATAGAGACTTTAATGGAGGCCTAGTGATTGTTTAAGCTTCCTTGAACTTCCCTGAACCTATTCCAATGCTTAGCTTGCTCTGAGGATGGCTTAAACTCTCTGACCAAGTCCAACTGCAAGCTTCCAAAGTGAAAATGGTGGATGCTGAAACAGGGGTTACAGAACCAGGGTGATGGCTTGGATTGCTTTGGTATGATGTTTATGAGATGCTTGAAGTGTTTAAACACAAAACGCACGAGCCAAATGAGAGTTGGCTGTGCTTTTGCAGAATCTGAGTGTTTTGGCAGAATTTTGGTGTTTCTGAGTTTGAGAGTGTTTCAGGTTCAATCCAAGCGTGCTAAGCCTTGTAACAAGTTTGTATATTTGTATAGAAATGATACAAAGTCAACCCTTACTAGCTGTATAAGCTTTAGACCTTTTTGCAACTTTTCTTGCATTTGAAGTAAAGTGAAGTGACTAATCTCACATGCTTGTCCTTGCTTGCTTGAGGCCTGAAATGAACTTGTACCAATTTCTTGAGAGCTGTGTAAGTTGCTTGTATCAAAGAGACAGGTTCAATGCTCAAGATTGACAAAGTTTCAAAAGCTTCTCTTTATGAAAATGGCATTGTGAACTTTTTGCCCAAAATGGAAATATCTTTTGTACAAAGCTTCAAAAGAAAAGATAAAGCCTTTGCCAACTGATTTTGCATTTAATTATGGAGTGTATAGCAAGCTTAGGACCTGTAAAGCAAGATACAACTAGCATAGATGTGATTTGCAACTTGATGCTATGTGAAAAATGGCTTGAACAAAAGTGAGAAAATGCTAACTTCCCTTCTTCGATTCTCCCTACTCAAAAATGATCTTAGAGATTTCTTGAACATTTTGGAAAGCTTACAATGTTCTATATAATCCATATTTGAAATGCAATTTAAGATACCCTTTGGAACTAGGTGAAAAATGTCCATGAAGTTGGGTCCAAAATCTGCCTAAATTAGGGCAAAATTTCACTAAGTTATTTAGTTCATGGCTCTATGTTCATAAATTCATAACTTGAGATCCAAGCATATTTTGGGAAAAGTTTGTGAAGATAAGTTGTGGATTTCGTGGAGGACTACAACTTTCATTTTGGAAGTTTTCTTTGAATCAAAATGCATCATGTTGAAAAAGTGGTGAAAAGTTGGGAAAAAATAAGAAAATGTTTACACTTAGAAAAATTCTAAGTTATGAAAATTTTCAAATTAAAACCCTAATTTTCAATTTTGAGTTTCTTGGTAAACAAGTTTCATATTTTGACATATCTTGATGAATTATGACCCTTGGCACTTGATTTTGACCAAAAAGTCAAAGTTTGACTTTTCAGTGTACAGTTGACTTTTAATCAGTTGACTGCAAAATTCATCTGTCAATCCAATGAACTTGAGATCTTTTGAACTATGTAATTAGGTCAAGATGATGCCATTGGACCCTTGAAATCATGTTTGAACTCAAATGGTCATTGGCTAGGTTAAAAATCAGAAATTGCCCTTTCTCAGTCAAAACCCTAATTTTGACCATTTTGACCTTTTGATGATTTGATCAAATTTCTTGAGGAGTTGTGATCCAAACTTGATCAAATGGTACATATGAGTCTAAAATGTTGATGTGGATCAAAAATCATGAATTTTGACTGTAAATTGACCATAGTTGACTTTTTCCCCAATACAGCTGATTTTTAGGTCAACTGTCCAATTGACTGATCAAAAATGTGGTTCAAGGCTTGAAACTTAACATAAGCAATCTTAGGGGTCCAAGATGATGTATGAAAGTCACATAAAGCATTGGTGGTCCAAAAATCCTTGTGCAAACTCAAACCCTAATTTTGGGTTATCAGTGCAAGATGAGATGTCTTGAGCTGACCAAACCCTAATCTTGTCTTGAGTCCAAGAAGTCTTGTGAGAAAAGTCTTGATAAATGAGAGGGAAAATTTTAGGGTAAAACAATTGGCCATTCCGGCCTTCAAATCAGAAACCTCATCGCGCAGCTCGCGATTCTCTTATTCTAAGTTGTCCATCTTCCTTTTGAAATTAGCTCGAGTATTGTAATGGTGAGACAACTTGCTGAACGAAGTAAAGATGCTTGGTAAGACACCTGGATATGCAAAGAAATGCAAGAAATATGTGCAATATGATGCATGATATGCAATACACATGATTTATTTTATTATTAATATTTCAAGGGACTTAAAGATTTTGAGACGCATTGCAAATATCAAAGTAATAACACATTTGAAATACTAAAAAAATTTATTATAATAATTTCAAAATGAATTATAAGTTTCAATAATCCCAAGTACAAGATGAAAATAAAGTCTAAAACCCTAAGAAGCAAAGCTAATGGAGATCACTCTATACGATGGCGCTTCCCTGTAAGCCTAGCAATCTTAGCTTTTAACCTCTGGTTTTCTTCCGCATATTTGGTGGCAACCTCTTTCCAATAAACTGAATCATAAAATGAGCAACTATCAACTGAAATAGGCTTAGGAGAAAATAAATCTCCTTGCTTCTCCATCATTTCTACAGCCGGACTCTCAAGAATCTCAATCAAGTCGTATTTCTCCTTCAAGTTTGCTCTATAGGAAATCTCTAAAGTTTGACACTTATTCTTCCAAGCATCCTTTACCTGCTACATCCTGACCAAAGCAAGTTGTAGCTCTTCCACGTCATCCAATAAGGGAGGAGATGTCTTCACAAACAAATCAGGCATAGGTGCTTCTCGGGAATACGGCATCTTCAACTGAATAGCTCTCGTTTGGACCGTTTAAAGATAAGGCTCCAAAGAAACAGCCCCCCTAGGTCCCAAGTCTTTCTTACTCTTCCTACGAATGTGACGCCGGGCCTTCGCAATCTGCTCCCTAGCTTCATTATGGTCTTCTCCCTCCTTCATGAAGAAACTACTCAAATGAATACTATTTGGTTTATCCCTCATCGGATAACCAAGTTGTCATCGTGCAAGAACAGGGTTGTAGTTAATTCCTCCCTTTGTACCAAGAGGAGGTACATTGGGGAAACTACCACAACTTTCAATAATCTCTACATCATGGTAAGCCCAACGATACCAATCAATATCTGAGTGAGTAAGTTCCATGATCTTAGGAGCCCAACAGGGTTCCTGCCTGACATCCCAAAAAGCATCAGATTGAGGCATATGAGAAATAAACCAATGGTACAACAGAGGCGTGCAACAGACAATCATCCCCCCATGATAAGAATTCTGAAGATGAATACAGTAATAAACATCACCCAACAATGTAGGAATTGGGTTTCCAATCATGAAAATCCTGAAAGCATTAACGTCAACAAACTTATCCACATTAGGAAATAAAAACAACCCGTAAGCGAGTAGAGAAAAGATGGCCTCAAAAGCGACTGTACTCTTCATCCTTGCAAAGTAACAAGCTTTCTCCAATAAGAACTGAACTGGTAATCCTCTAATCCCTCCTTTAGTAGTCATATGGGATACAAACTCAAACTTCCCCAGATGAATCAAAGCAGCAATCTCATGTGATTTTGGCTCACCCTCCAAACCAGTAAAAGGAACACGATTGGTAATAGGTAAATCCAACAGATAAGAATACTCCTCTGGTGTAGGCGTCAACTGATAGTTAGGGAAAGTAAAGCAATAATACATCGGATCATAGAACTGGACCAAGGTCGAGAGAATACCCTCCTTCATCCTAATCTTCATGAGAGGAATGATTGACCCATACTTCTTCCGAAAATTTGCAGGACACTCAATCTCGGGAATTAGGCTGATCAAACTCATCTATCTTGGGATCTTTGAAACTGTATTTTCCGGTCTTTCTTTTTCCAGAATCCATGGTCAAAAGGTACCTGAGATATTCACAAATGGTCAACTTTTTAAGTCCCTTGAAATGAAATTCCTTTAAAAGATGCTTATGGGTGCATGGATGCATGATGCAACAATCACAACAAGATCACAAATATAGGGTTCATAGGTTAAACGTCACGAGCATGAGGTCGAAGGTACTACCCATAAGGTATGGTCTAAAAGTTATCACCTTGCGAACAAGGTTCTAGAGGTTCCCAGAGTCTACATCCTTCCTTCGGATATTACCAACTTCCCGATTAACTCATTAATTAGTAATATTCTCAAGAAAAACTCGTCCGAGCGTAGTATTGCGTGACAAATATTTATGGATTACTCCATCATAGCTTCTGCACTACACCTAAAAGGCCAAGATGGGTTAGGTATTCTATGGTCCTTAGCTTCAGCAGGCTCCTAGGTCGAAAGCAGCATGTCTTTCTGATTACTCGGTAAATGACACTACAGTCAAAGGGGCCTCCACTGAGTGGTGGATCTCATGCCTCATTTTTTAGGATTACTCCCCCAAAGTTAACATGACTATACCGCCCGTCCTATCTTAAAGTTTGCCCATGTCCGGGTATAGGACTTATAAGTAATCACCAAGCACCCTGAAAACCAGGAAAATCCAGACAAACATATATACAACATATAACACATAAACAACAATAGCACATATACAAATATAAACAAAGATAGGCTTAACCCACTTAGGGATAGACTAGCAAGAGGTCAATCATTCCCCAGTGAAGTCGCCATTTTTCTGTAGCGGTAGAAATTTTTAAGACTAAGCCATTGGATTAACTTGACTTGTACATATCAAAATAAAAAATTGCCCTCGCGCTTTATTGTTTCCAAAGGAATGGGAAAAGAGCGAATATCCCAAGAGAGGGGGGAATGATTCAAGGTAAGGGAGTTGGTTATACAAAGGGAAGGTATTAGCACCCTAAACATCTACGGTACTCCGCAAGAACCTCATTGTAAAAATATGTATATTTTGGCTATAAAATGTTGTACGAAAAATAAATGGTGGAGGTGAGAAAAGAAGTATATATATTTTTTATGATTTTTGCACCCGCCGCGGTTGTGAACCTTTAGTGCCTACGTACCATCTTTCATGCAATAGGGGATCAGGGTACACGTAGTTCACCTCTTTTTTTATAAAAAATTGAAACACACATGTGTTGGTTAATTTTATGAGATAAGACATCATCGTCATTGTTCGTGTGGAAAACATACTTACTACCCACAATCATGAGAAAGGAGAATTTGCATCATCTCACAGTGGAGGATATGGCTTGGATTTTAAAATCAGCAATGCATCACTCAACACCCAAGTGGAAAATATTTCTCTTCACTACATATTGTAGAAGTATAGTTGTTTGTATCACTACAAGGATTGACAAGAGTCTAATCTTTTTTTTTTAGAAAGGTTTTAAAATAAGAGAAACCAAAGTTGCAAAATGGTTTAAAATGAGATTGATTGACTTTTAGTCTTCTCACAAAAAATGTCAAGGTATCATTAAGTTGATTGAAGTTTATTTATGAAAATGTTTTGAAAAATGCTTGGGCATAAGTCCAAGTTTGTTATGAAAATGGTTCAAGTTTCAAAACAAGAAGAGTTTTCAAAAAGAGGAAGAAGGTTTTTGAAATTAAAGAAGATGGGAGGAGAAGAAGAGACTATCCTAAAGCATAAGGTAAAACTAGGGATAAGAACCATCTAACTAACAAGAAGCAAATACTTGACATTATGAGTCAAGATAGAATTCCAATTCCTTGGATTGAAACCAAACAAGCAAAGATACTAGATCTCTTGAGAGAACCAGACTTAAACTGTATTAAGTCTTCACAAAAAATTGGGCAGAGTAACGGTTGTATACGGGTGAATTCCAGATTATAAACAAAGAATGTAATCACAATAACCTGCACACAAAACAAACAAACAACCCAGTGTCTTGAGGTAAACCTCAAGAACTCCATACAAAATATCAATTAAGGTCACAAGGTCTCCATCATAGGCCAAGGTTTCTAATCCTAAGTCCAAGAAGTCCAATACTCCAAAATGCCAAGGATAGTAACCAAATAGTCCAAGTATCATTAAAGCATTTTATGGTTCATGTTGATTATTAGGTGTCTTAAAAGAGAAAATAAAAGCTCAAGTGAGCAAAATGAAAATAACAAGAATATAAATGCTCAAGTGAGCAAAATACAAATAACATGAGATGTAATGCTTAAATTAAATGGTACATAAAGCATAAAAAAATAAAAGCATAAAGTAAAATCAATTGTATAATTAGTTGTTAGTTTGATGACCATCTTGAAACTTGAATTTGGAACTCATTAGAGGATTGGTAGAACCAAAGCCTCCACACAACAAGTTGCATTTGCTTTTTGTCAAGTATATCATCCATTTGGAATCCTCAAAATTACCATTTAATGATTAACGATGTTTAAGTAATCCGCGTTGACCAAAAGTGTTTTAGATCCATTAGAGGATTCGTAGAACCAAAGCCTCCACACAATGAATCTCAAGGTTATTGGATCAAAGAGATTAAATTAACATACATGGGCTTGCAAACATAGGTTTGGGCCACGAATGATCATTTATTCGAATCAGGACAAAATTTAGCGTTATGTTAAGCAATCGTAAGTGGACTTATGTAGAAGTCGCACCTATTTTGAGGCCGGTCAATAGCAATCTATGCACTATTTATTTTGAGACATGATATAGAGATCATGCTCCAATAACACTTAGTGCAATAAGAAATGGATAAGATGAAGAGGGGTGAGAAATAATATACAAACCACATTTGAATCAAATTTTAATCAAACTATTATTAAAATCATTCATCCATTTTTGTGGAGTTAGACTCAACACTATGGATCCAATGATGTTAATAAAGTTCATGATCAAAAATTTAATCCAAGATCAGTCAGAAAATAATCACAAAATAATATTGTATTTAATATATATATATATATATATATATATATATATATATATATATATATATATATATATATATATATATATATATATATATATATATATATATATATATATATATATATATATATATATATATATATATATATATATATATATATATATATATATATATATATATATATATATATATATATATATATATATATATATATATATATATATATATATATATATATATATATATATATATATATATTAAAAAAGGGTTTCAAAAAATGTTTTAAAATAGAAAGAAAAGATAAAAATATCAACTATGTTCAAATTAATCAAGAAATGAAAAGTAAGTACATAGAAAAATCAGAAAAGGACTCAAATATTTTTATAAAATTTTTGGTAATTTTTTAAAGTCAGAAACTATTTTTTAAAATTAAAAGAAATGAGTAAAATAAACCAAAAAAGATAAAAAATAACAAAATCAAAAATAAAAAAATAAATGAGGTCACCAATATTTGTCACCATATCATTGGATCATTTCAAAAAAATTTCAGAATTTAAAAAGGCATAAAATTATTTTTAAACATTTAAAACAATTCAAATAAAGTTAAAATTTATAAAAAAATATCAAAACACAATAAATTTTTGAAAAAATAATAATCAGAAAGAGAAAAATCAAAAATAGTTTTCATTATTTTTTCAGATTTTTTGGGCTAAAAATGAATTTTCTATGATTTTTTGAAATTTAAAACAATTACAATAAACATCAGAAAACAAAATATCAAACCAAAAAAATATGGGTCATCTGATCAATGTCAAAACGCGTTAGTAAACAGATCAAGTGGACCTGGCGCGATGTGCATGTTATGGACTTTAGTAAATAAAGCACTAAATCATTAATTAAATCAGATTTCAAAAAAAAAACAAGTGACGTGCCCTCATTGGTTAGAAGATGACACGTTGGTCATCTTCAACCTCCAGCCAATGTGAATTGCAGGTCTCTCAAACTGTAAAATCAGAAGCTCAGACCTATGCCATTCGCTTTGTCTCTTCAAGACGAAGACAACCACACCTTCGCGACAAATTCATATAAATTGTAGCTCAAGCAATTTGGAAAGAAAGTTTTGTAAAGGGATTTGAAATTTCATAGTCAAAATATGTTTCCAGATAAAAGTAAGTGTTACAACTAGAACCTGGGCAATGACAGCTTCACAATGATATCAAAGTTTTGAAGAATTGATGGAGAAATCTACCTATTGAAGTTGAGTTGCAGAGCATTGAAACTGGACTTCTATGGAGCAATATAGGGCACGATTCTTGAAGTTAATTGTATGGTTAGCTTCAGGGAAGATCAAGGAAGGTGAATTGATAGAAAAATTGGATTGAAAAAGGCTTGAGCACTAATTTTGAAGTTACAGAAAATTGAGTTATGGAGCAAGTTTGACAGGCTGATTCTGGCTATCCAAGCTTGAGAAAATGAATAGGATAGATCATATATTTATAGAGGAAGCAAATGGGATCAAAAGGAAGAGTGAATGATGCATTTTGGAGGAAATTCGTGTGAACCTGATGCACGAGTGAAGTGTGATCTCATTTTCACCAAAACTCATCCAATCTTTGCGTTTTGAGGTGCTAAACACTTCTGGCAAGTTTGTTTATCAATTTTAAATCAAAAATATGCATAAATCTTGTGATTAGAGGCCACATTATGGATTTCAAAATTCTGACTTGGTGAGAAATTCAGTTCCAAGTTACCAATTTCAAAACAATGACATTTTCAACTCAAGAGGTCTTTGGGCATGATTCTTGATGCTTTAGAAAGATGAGGTTAAAAGCTTTGCAATGGGAAAAGAATGGAATCAAATGGATGCTTGAGCTGAAAGTTTCATTGAGTCAAAGTTTGGGAAAAAAGGTTGACTTTCCATACTTAGAAATATTTCAAATTTTTCTTCAAAAGTGACCTATAATGTTTTGCATCCAAACATGGCCTTCCACTTGGAATTTGCTCTTGACCAAAAAAGATGACATGAAATAGACCTCTTTATTGACATTTTTAAACTTTAGCCATTCAAAATATCCAAAAAATGAGAGAGTTATGAATTGTTGAAGTTGGCAAAAAATCATGAAATGACCTATAATCTTTTGCATCCTTAGGGCATCTTCCATTCACTAAGGTCGGTTGGTGCTTAATGACTCCTCAGAAGACCCATATTCTCCTCGTTGCAACACAAGGGATATCGGTACAGACCAAGGTGCCACACCAACTTAGCCACTGCTTCACCCATGTCGGTCTACGCCGGACAGGTCCCTCACAGCTTATGCTACCTAACAGGGTATCCCCAGATCCGGGTTAGGATCTATGTAACTCCAATGCAGTGCCCACAAATATAAAGCAAACAAGCACAACAATTGAAAACACAAGTGATCTTAGTCCTAAGGTACACCTCACTTTAATAAGTGTCCCCAGCAGAGTCGCCAGTTCTGTGATCGGTGGATCTGGAACTGACTGTTTAACGCTGGTTCGCGAAATGTCGCGGAAGCAAGAGTCGCCACCGTCTTTTATTTTCTCCAAATGGAAAGGACAAAAGCACAGAAAAATTCCTTATTGAGATTGCTCTCGGTTCGGGAGGTAGATTTATAGAAAGGGAAGGTGTTAGCACCCTTTCTATCCATGGTTATCCATGGGCTCTTAGATACTTGCTCATTTGTGTTTTCAAAAGTGCTTGCTTTTCAAGGTGAGTGGGTTTGAAAAAGTTTCATTTAAATTTTCAGTTCGACTCTTGTATCAGTCCTCAAGAGTGTTTGAAAAGTTGTTTTTGAAAGCTTTTTGCAAAGTGTCGGTGTGAAAAGAAGTTTTTGATTTGTTTTGAATGAGAGCAAGTATCTACGAGTCATCTACCTACCCTAAGGAATTAGTCTGTGTAAATGTCCTTAAGGTAGTGCCATCCCACCATTGAGAGGTAGGTAGCACCACCGTTGGAGGTGTTCGGGTCAATTCGAGGGTTCGGGACAGTGTGGTCACCAGAGCAATAGGAAGACACCTTAGAAGCTACCCCCATGCCATGTTCATGGACATGAGGATTTACTAAAACATCCTCTACTCGACGACCACGTTTCGAGGGGCAAGGCAACAGTGAGGCGTACCCTAGGGGTGGTGTGTGAATTGTGTGTCATTTTCAGTTATATTTGTCTTGTTCATGCATTGGTGATCTACGCTTTGTTTTTATTTTTTAGCATTCATTCTTTCATGTGGTTATTAACAATTAAAAGGTGCGGGAAGATAAAAGTCCTATGCTATTACAAAGGCGCGGGTCTACATCGCCAAATTAACAAAGACCCGTTTTGAATAAAAATGCGGAAAGTAAATAAATTCCTAGTTACTATTACAAGACTTGAGCAATTACATAATATTCACAAGAAAAATAAGAATAAATACGCGAAAAGAATAGAAAATAGAACGTTCGAGGGCGTTGGACCCTTTTGGAATTAAATTGAATAAAAAGTTAATTAATTATTAAATTAAAGAAAAGAAATGTTTTTTTTGATGGTTTTTGTATTTATGAAATAAAGAAAATTGAAATTAAAAGAAACCCTAATTCTAAGTTATTTTTAATTACTAATGAAAAACGTCAAAGTTTAACTTAATTTACTAGAGAATTTATGTACATGTTTATTTACAAAATAAATTAGTAATTACTAATAATGATAATAGGAAAAAAAATTATTTATTAGGAAAAGGATGAAAATGCTAAAAAAAAACCTAATTTCTACATATTTTAATTTATTAAGAAAAAGATTAAAGTTTTAACCTAACTTAACTAAATTAATTATTTAACATTCATTTACAAAAATAATAATAGTGAAATTAATATTAATAACAATAAACATTTTTGATTTTTTCTGTATTTATTATTGTGAAAATTATTTTATGGTAAAGAGAAATAATTAAAACATTAAAAAAGAATTAGAAAAGAAAATCAAATAAAAATTAAAAATATGCAAACCATGGGGGGTATTCAGACCCAAAGGGAGGTTTTTTGAAGGATTCTGGCCCATTAGACAAAGGCCTTGTTTGACTTTCTGGCATCACGTGCGTGTTCATTGACTCCTGAGTACCGTGGTCTGCATTCTTTAGCCATTGGATTGAGTTTTATGGCCATTTGTGTTCTGCCTGTTGGCCATTTGTGTTCTGGCCTCAACGTTCCTTAATCTTCTCAGGATGTCTGTCTCGTCATGCATAAGTTGTTCTTTTGGCCATTTGGCTTTTGGCTTTTGGTTTTTGGCTTTTGGCCATTTGGCTTTTGGCTTTTGGCCTCAATGTTCCTTAATGAACCTGCATGGGATCCTGTCTAAATCTGCAGTGTTGAATCTCACGAACACATTAAATAAAATCATAAAATGCAAATAAAGCCAATATATGAAGAAATTTAATGTTTAGGTACAATATGACATGTATGAATGATTATACCTTTTTGATCATGGAGATCAAATCAATCTTACCCTTACTGGAAAATTAGTGACCTGAATGCTTTTATGCCTTTTGGATCATGGAGATCAAGCCAGCCTTATCCTTACTGAAGAAGTAATGAGGTGTTGGTTTGTAACTGTGATGGCTTGTTTGTAGTGAGAGAGGGATTTGTAATAAGGATTTCAAGGTTTTAGGGTTCTTGAAAGAATTTGATATTCTAACAGTGTTGTGGCAAATTTTTTTCTCTCTTTTCCTCCTCTCTGGTTTGTGTGAAAACAAGGTGATTATATAATGGAAATTAGGGTAAAGAAAATGGGCTTTGAATGTGCAATTGGGCCTCCAATGTTCACTTGAGTTCGTCACTTTCCAGGCTAAATCGCAGGGACTTAAGTGCAATTTTTGAAGTTGAAATGTGAAAACAAAATGTAGCCGACATCGATAACTAACTTCTGTCCGAAAATCGGCTCAATCGGATAAACGGTGGATTAGTTATGAATTTTTGAAGTTTCAGCTCAGACAAACTTATTTTAGGCTTCAGTGTCGACTCTGACACGTTCTTCAATAAAAAACTGGTAATTATCGGAGCATAATCCGGTCTCGACTTTTGAAGCAAAGTTGTAGATCTATGATTCAGTGACCTTGTGTAAAAATATGAGCCCAATCCGATAAAAATTGACCGAGTTATGAATTTTCGAAGTTTCGGCCCAGATGAAATAATATTCAGCATTCAGGATTTTCGGCGTGTCACACACTCTAAGCAAAAAACGAAGGCCTTTTGTACACCGTTCGAACTCGATACCTTCTGTGAAAATGTAGCCAACTCAATTTGTGAAATTTTGGCGCCGGAACCAGCTCGATACGATGAAAATCGACCAAGTTATGATTTTCTGAACATGACGCAAATAAACTTCTGTCACAAATTTTCTGTATGAAAATACTTGATAAATCCACATTTTTGAAGACCTTCTGATCGAAATTGGCTTCCAGTCGTGAGATATGAAAACGTAGATAATGTCAAGACGAAATTTTGGCCACCGGAACGGGTTCAAAACGAGCCACGATCTTCAAGTTATGAATTTTTTAGCGCGTAAAAACTGCACTTTCAGCACACTTTTTCCCCATATTTCTTCAAGAAAACTCGCACATTCGGATACCTTCTTTAAAGAATTGACTCTTGAGTCGAACCTGAATTTGAGAATACATTATCAGAGATATCTTGGCGAAAGAATACCTGAATATGACGCGCCGGGTTGGACTTGTGAATTTTTCTTGAAATATTTTGAGAAATATGGGAGGACAAATTTTGGGGTACAACAAATGGCTATTTTATTTTTCAGATCAGCAAGACGGTCAAGGATTGTTAAATCTATGAAGGTCCTGCTGGGGTTTTCTGTGGTTTGTTTGGGAGTTGTTTGTTTGGGAGATGGAGTGGGAGAATCAGAGATAATGATTGGACTGTTTGGGGTTTTGGGAGTGTTTGGTGGTGTAGATTCTGGCGAGGATGGCAGCTGGGCCATGGTTACTGTTGTTCCACATGGCAGCTGGATTGCCAGAGGTTGTGGCTCAGATGATTGAAGAGAATGAGGTTCAGTAGATGGAGGAGATGGAGTTTCAGAATGATGAAACTCAGGTTGAGGTGATGGTTGAGGTGATGGTGGATGAATTTCTGGTTGAGGAGAGGGAGAAGGAATTGCTGGTTGTGGAGAAGGAGGAGGAATTTCTGGTTGTTCAGGAATATGTGGTTCTTCTGGAATGGGTGAGAGAGGTTGTTCTGGTTGAGGAGAGTGGACAATTTGTGGTTCAGAGTTTGGATTATTGGAGGGGTGATCAGAGGCATGTTGATCAATGTCAGACAGCACTTTGTCAATTGCTGATGTTGTTGAAATTGTTGGTTTGGGATGTTTGGTGCGGGGTCTTCTGAGTTGTAGTGCCTCAGAAGGGTCATCTTCTGGTTTAGTTTCATCTATAGTTGGGATGGGGATTGGGATTTCTTGAGAAGCTGGAGTTGGGATAGATGTTGGCCTAGCAGAAGAATTTAAAACGGAAGCAGCAGATAAATTACCTCTTTTCTTGGGTGTCTGCTGGAATGTTCCTTCTGAAGGGGCCTTCCTTTTCTTCGTCTTCTTCAGTGTAACTTCAGGTTGAGGTTGGTGCAGATCTTTGATGTTGAGCTTGGGATCTGTACCATCAGCCTTGCACGCGTCTAGGTATCTGAGAACCACCACTGGTTTAGATTCTATCTCAGAAAATAAAGGAAAGTCACTTAGTGGGACTCTTCTGCTGGTGATGTCAGCAGTGGGAGTGATGCTGGGTTCCTTTCTGATATTCTCTATTAACTTCATTTTCTTCAGATTCTTCGCGTTCAGAGGCTTGCCAACAGTTGGTTCAATGGTGCTTAACTCTTGAGCTTCTATCAGGTGCTCTATCAGCCTATTCTCAGTCAGAATATCTGATATTAGCCTTCCAAAGGGTATCCAATCCCTCTTTGTTCTTTCTTCTTCCCTGGTTTCCTTCACGCTTGTTCTGAGGTGATTAAACAGAAGATGAGCCAAGTTGATTTTTACCTTCTGATTGATAAAATAGATCAGAAACTGCTGATCTATATTTATGTAATCAGGGGAACTAGTTGGCTTCCTATGATTAAAACACCCCAGAATTATCTTCGCCCAAACTCTGTGGTGATCCTTGAGGTCTCTGATTTTGCTACTGGGCACCCCAAGGGTGAAAATCTGTTCTGCTATGACACCAATGTCAGAGCATCTCTCAGCCATATCAATACAGCAGACGCCACCGCCACTGTAACCAATCAACTTTTCTATGTGATCCTCAGTGATCACAATCTTCTTCCCCATTATGTAGGAGGTGGCTTGATGCGTTGAAGCAGTTGCATGAATCCAGAACTCCTTGACTAACATTGGGAATGTTGGTCCAACCAACCTGTCAAAATACCTTTCCCATTTCTGTGCCCTAACTTCTTCTGTTAAATCAAAATCATTCTCTTTCAGACTGCCAAAATCAATAATCAGTTCAGACAACACTTCAAGATTCTTCACTGGTGTAAGAAGTGTTCTGAATGGAACTTGGTACTGTTCAGAGGAAGCTTTCTTCTGAGAACCTGCAGAAGCACTGCTGGAGGTTGCCATGTTCACACTTAGGGTTTTTCTTTTCTGAGAAACTGAGAAAAAGGGTTTAAACTTGAAAGAGATGAACACAGAGAGAATGCAGAAAATATTTGAGAGATAATGAGAAACTGTAAGAGATTAATGTGAGAAATTAACGTTCTTAAATAGATTTCAGAATATTTTGAAAGAGTAAACGTTTTCAAGAAAGAGAAATAAAAACATGATTACGTTTTAAAAACATGATTACTTTCATTTAATGCTTGCTGATTTTGGGGGATTTGAGAAAGATACTTAAAACGGTTACCAGACATGTGTCTCAATGCACCCAATCAGTGTTTTTCCTTCTCAGAAGCGTGCACGCGTTCTGCTTCAGAGATTTGCTGATGATTGGATGACACTTGTTTGATTTAGTAATCAGCACGTCTATCCTTGAGCTGAAACGCTCAGATCTTTAAGACTAGCATCTGATACAATCTGCATGTTCTATCTTTCTGAAAAGAGATTGATCAGAAGTTCACAGTAAAACAAATACATTCTGAAGATAAATATATGGAATTAAAACATTTTCACTCTGGGCAGATTTTCATGCTGAGATATTTCAGAATGAAATTGAACCTATCTTCAGAAAGGGGTTTAGTGAAGATATCAGCCCATTGATGGTCTGTATCTATAAATTTTAAGTTCAAAATTCCCTTCTGAATGTAGTCCCTAATGAAATGATGTTTTATTTCTATATGCTTAGCTCTAGAATGTAAAATAGGATTCTTACTTAAGCAAATAGCAGAAGTATTGTCACAGAGTATAGGGATGTTACTCTCAAAAATTTGGAAGTCTTCAAGCTGACTTTTCATCCAGAGCATTTGTGTGTTACATCCTGCTGCTGCTATGTACTCAGCTTCTGTTGTTGATAGCGCAATTGTGGATTGCCTTTTGCTAGACCAAGAGATCAGATTTTCTCCCAGAAACTGGCAGCTTCCAGAAGTACTTTTACGCTCCACTCTGTCTCCAGCAAAGTCAGCATCGCATTAGCCTACTAAACTGTAATCACTAGATTTTCTATAAAACAAACCCAGATTAGTAGTACCTTTCAGATACTTGAAAATTCTCTTAACAGCTGTTAAGTGAGATTCTCTAGGATCTGATTGGAATCTAGCACAAATACATACGCTGAATAATATATCAGGTCTTGAAGCTGTCAGATAAAGGAGAGAACCAATCATACCTCTGTAGACTTTCTGTTCTACCTTTTTGCTTACCTCTTCTCTTTCCAGAATGCATATGGGATGCATTGGAATCTTTGATGGCTTACATTCTGAGAGGTCAAATTTCTTCAGAAGATCTCTGATGTATTTGCTCTGATGAATGTAAGTTCCCTCTGGAGTTTGATTAATCTGAATTCCTAGAAAGAATTTCAGTTCCCCCATGAGGCTCATCTCAAATTCTGCCTGCATACACTTAGAAAATTTTCTTCCAAGAGAAGGATTAGTAGAACCAAAAATAATATCAACAACATAAATTTGACATACTAAGATGTCATTCTTAACTGACTTACAGAATAAGGTAGTGTCCACCTTCCCTCTGGTAAATTCATTTTCTAACAGAAAGTTACTTAGTCTTTCATACCAAGCTCTGGGAGCTTGTTTCAGACCATATAGTGACTTCTTTAGTTTGAAAACATGTTCTGGATGTTTTGTATTTTCAAAACCAGGGGGTTGGTGCACATAAACCTCTTCTTCTATATAACCATTTAAGAATGCACTCTTGACATCCATCTGATACAGAGTGATGCCTCTATTAACAGCAAATGAAATTAAAAGTCTGATAGATTCTAACCTGGCGACTGGGGCAAAGGTTTCTGTATAGTCTATCCCCTCTTGCTGACTATAACCTTGTGCAACCAGTCGTGTTTTGTTTCTGATGACTTCACCTTGTTCATTTAGCTTGTTTCTGAACACCCATCTTGTTCCAATGACGTTGAATCCTTTTGGTCTGGGAACAAGATCCCATACGTCATTTCTGGTGAATTGATTCAGCTCTTCTTGCATTGCCAGAATCCATTCATTATCCAGAAGTGCTTCATCAATAGAAGAAGGTTCAATCAGAGACACAAGTCCCATGAGGGTTTCTTCAGAGTTTCTGAATCTTGCTCTTGTTCTGATTGGATCTTCCTTTCTTCCTAAGATAGTTTCTTCTGGGTGATCCAAGCTGCTTCTGGGTAATCTCTTCTGAGGTTGATCAGCAGCTGTTGTAGGATTGCTAGCAGTACTCCTTTTAGATGTTGAAGGAGTGTCTGTGTTGAGAGCTTCTGATGACTTGTCTTCAGAACCTGTAAATTCAATTTCCATACCTGCAAAAACTTCATTCTGCTTTGACTTTTCAGAGTCAAGCTTATCATCAAAACGAACACTGATTGATTCTTCTACAATCTGTGTTTCTGTATTGTATACTCTGTACCCTCTTGAGCGTTCAGAGTATCCTAACATAATACACTTCTGTGCTTTAGAGTCAAACTTGTTCAAATAATTCTTTGTATTTAACATAAAACAGGTACATCCAAATGGATGAAAATATGAAATGTTGGGCTTTCTGTTCTTCCACAATTCATATGGAGTCTTTTCCAGAATAGGTCTTATTGAGATTCTATTTTGAATGTAGCACGCTGTGTTTATTGCCTCTGCCCAGAAGATCTTAGCAACGTTTGCCTCATTGATCATGGTTCTGGCCATTTCTTGCAATGTTCTGTTCTTTCGTTCTACAAATCCATTTTGTTGGGGAGTTCTAGGACAAGAGAAATCATGCAGAATGCCTCTGTCATTAAAGAATGACTCAAAATCTTTGTTTTCAAACTCTCCACCATGATCACTTCTGACTTTAACGATTCTAAGATCCTTTTCATTCTGAACTTGGTTACAGAAGGTAACAAACACAGAGTGTGACTCGTCCTTGTGTCTTAAGAACTTTACCCATGTCCACCTGCTATAGTCATCTACGATTACTAACCCATACTTCTTGCCACTGACTGAAGCAGTTTTAACTGGTCCAAATAAGTCAATGTGCAGAAGTTCTAATGGCTTAGAGGTAGAAACAACATTTTTAGATTTAAAAGAAGGTTTTGCAAACTTGCCTTTCTGACATGCTTCACACAGAGCATCTGAATTGAACTTCAAATTAGGAAGTCCTCTGACCAGATTGAGTTTGTTAATCTGAGATATTCTTCTCATACTAACATGCCCCAATCTTTTGTGCCAGATCCACTGCTCGTTGTTAATAGACAGAAGGCACTTTACATTCTGACTTTTTAGTTCAGAAAGTTTGATTTTGTAAATGTTGTTTTTCCTCTTTCCATTAAATAGGATAGTCCCATCTTTCTGACTAACAGCTTTACATGATTTTTGATTAAAGATTATATCATAACCGTTATCACTTAATTGACTTATGGATAACAGATTATGCATTAATCCATCTACTAGCAGAGCATTATTAATAGAGGGAAGATTTCCATTACCTACAGTTCCAGAGCCAATTATCTTTCCCCTCTGATTGCCTCCAAAGCCAACGTGGCCTCCAGGCTTAAGTTCCAGGCTTTGGAACATATGCCTTCTTCCTGTCATGTGTCGCGAGCAGCCAGAGTCCAGGTACCATGACTGGTGTTTCTGATTTGCTGCTAAAGATATCTGCAACATGTATTATTTTATCCTTAGGTACCCAGATTTTCTTGGGTCCTGATTTGTTAGATTTACCAAAACTCTGGTTGAATTTTGGTTTCACAGAGTACTTACTGCTAGTGTATTTAATATCATGTGTGTGACCATACACAAAATGTGAATTCAGAGGAGTGTGTTTAATGGTTAAATCCATGACATTCTTTGGTGTAGGAACCTTACCTTGGTATCCTATTCCCTTCCTTCCGTTTCTGCTAACTCCATAGATCATTGAAGCCATTTTGCTTCTACCTATGCTTTTAGCAAGGAACTTCTGGAAACTGTGATCATACTCCTTGATGATCTCATCAGCGTTGCTGGGAGTTTCATAAATTGGTTCCTTCTGAGAGTTTTGTAAAGTATTTTCTAATTTTGAAATTTTAATTCTCAGCTCAGAATTCTCCAATTTAAGACTCTCAGTCTTATTAGAGTCAGATTCAAGATTCCTTTTCAGGTCTCTGAATTTAACTCTAATCTGCTGATACCTTTCCAGAATCTCATTAAGGCTTTCAGCAAGTTCAGCCTTGGTAAAATTAACAGCAAAGTTAGGAAATACCTCTTCAGTATCTGATTCTGAGTCTGATTCAGAAGCTTCACTATCTTCTGAAATGTTGGCCATGAGAGCTATGTTTGCTCTCTCATCATCTGATTCTGAGTCAGCTTCAGACGAGTCAGAGTCATCCCATGTAGCCATGAGACTTTTCTTCTTTTATCTTCCAAACTTCTTTTTGGGCTTTTCCCTCTGAAGCTTTGGGCAGTCACTCTTGTAGTGTCCTTGCTCATTGCACTCATAGCAGATGATGTCCTTGGTGTTTGGCTTTCTGCTTCCTGAGGAGCCTTCAGATCTTCTGTATCCAGAGGAAGAATTTGTCCTTCTGTATCTGGAAGAAGACTCGTTCTGATCAGATCTTCTGGTATTCCTGAACTTCCTTTGCCTCTGCTTCCACAGTTGATTCACTCTTCTGGAGAGGAGGGAGAGTTCGTCTTCTTCTGATGAGGATCCATCAGATGTTTCTTCAACTGCCTGCAAAACTTTAGACTCAGATTTTTTGTTAGATTTCAATGCTAAAGGCTTACCTTGCTTCTGGGGTTCATCAGCTTCTAGCTCTATCTCATGACTTCTGAGGGAGCTGATAAGTTCCTCCAGAGAAATTTTGTTGAGATCTTTTGCAAGCTTCAGAGTTGTAACCATTGGCCTCCACTGCTTGGGTAGGCTTCTGATGATTTTCTTGACGTGATCAGAAGTAGAGTAACCTTTGTCCAGAACCTTGAGACCAGCTACCAGAATCTGGAATCTTGAGAACATTGTTTCAATGGATTCACTTTCTTCCATTTTGAACGCCTCATACTTCTGAATGAGCGCCAGAGCTTTAGTTTCTTTGACCTGAACGTTGCCCTCATGCGTCATTCTGAGTGAGTCAAACATGTTCTTTGATGTGTCTCTGTTGGAGATCTTTTCATACTCAGCATACGAGATGGCGCTGAGAAGGATGGTTCTGGCCTTGTGGTGATTCTTGAAGTCACGCTTTTGTTGGTCAGACATTGTTTTCCTATCAATCTTCTGACCGCTTGCATTCACAGGGTGCGTGTATCCATCTGTCACCATATCCCAAAGATCAGCATCATGTGCCAGAAAGAAGCTTTCAATTCTGTCTTTCCAGTCATCAAAGTTTTCTCCATCAAAGACTGGAGGTTTGCCGCTGAATCTGTCTTTGTCCTCATGGTTGTCATTGCTGGTGTGAGAATAATTTCCTGCCATTGTGTTTTTCTGACGATGGATCTTGTACTGACACGGTTAAGTGTTTTAGCTCAGAACCAGGCGCTCTGATGCCAATTGAAGAAGTGAAAAACACAAGAAGGGGGGGTTGAATTGTAAAACTGAAAATATATGCAATGAACAAGATATTTTTATCCTGGTTCGTTTGATCTCAAACTACTCCAGTCCACCCGTCAAGGTGATTTCGCCTCTCTCCAACGAGGTCTTAATCCACTATATTCAACTGAATATTACAATCTGCTTTAACAACTGCTAAAGCCTTCTTGATGCAAACCACAACCCGGTTTGTCAAGGAAACACATTCTTACAAAGAAGAGAAATCTAGGTGTGTGAATGTTTTCTACAAAACTGTTTATCACAACTGTGATATTACACAATTTAAGCTTATTGAAACTAGATTGCTAAAATACTGAGTAAGGAAATATGAAGCATTTAGCAAACTGAGAGAAGGAAGATGATGATTAGCTTTTAGGCGTGTAATATGATGTAGATCATTAGTCAATTCAATCTTCATTGTCTTGTTTATATAGCACTGAATTTGTTGAACGTTGGAGCAATAATCTTGATTCAATGCCAATAAAAAACTTTCCTTATTGAGCAGATCTTGTCTGGAATGATGCCGTTGGTAATAATTCGCTTTGAATGCACAGTACCGTTGCTACTTAAAGCGTGTTCTGGCTTGGCCTCATTCTGACTCTGCTTAAGTGCTGATGAACTGTTGTTGTCTTTATCAGAGTGTTGAGCGCAGTTCTGTTCATCAAGCTTCAGCATTCGCGTGAATTATTCTTCTGATTCTGGTATTCTGATATAGCATCTTCTGATGCTGATGTTGATAACTAGTATTCTGATGCTGATTAGGTGTGCTCTTGCTGATACCTATCAGAGTTTCTGCAAAACAGAACGTAATAATTTAGGTAGCAAATAGTTCTTACATGAATCACATAATTAATATATTTTTTCATTTTGTTATCATCAAAACTTAAACTTAGGGTAGTAGATTCAAACTTTGTTCTAACAGATCTCTTGTTGATCTTTGGGTTTGATTCATTGAGCATTATTTTGTGATTCCAATGGTGTTATTTTCTCGTAATTTGATGGAATTTTCGTGCTCAATTGGATCCATGATCATAAGGTATTTGATGGAAAGTTTGAACAAGAATTTGGCCTTTTAAAATGATGTTTTTGCTACTGTAACTGTGTGCAATCGATTTGCACTGTAGTGCAATCGATTGCACAGAAGCAATTTCACACAGATTTTAGAAAATTGTACTGTGTAAATCGATTTACACAATAGTGCAATCGATTTACACCAGGACATAATGCACTTTTTTGCCTTGTTTTGGGGCAGCTTTAATCCAAAATGATTTTTCTACTCACTCCTTTTTGATTGTTGGTTTGGATTGCAATTTTAAATGTCCAATTTGTCTTTAAACTCAATGGACTTTGTGATGTAGATGAAGTTGGATAAATGTTCATCAATTCAAATCTACCTAAGAGTGAATTATTTAATTCATTTTTGGTGCTTTGGATTAATGATATGTTTAGTACTTTAATCCATCTAGAGGAGTGGTTGAATTTAAAGATGAAAGAATTTTTAAAATGGTGATCCAAATTAGCTTATCATTCCCCTCCCTCTTCATCTTATCCCTTTCTTTTTTAATTGTGCTATATGTTAAGGGATGGTGATCTCTATATCAATTATCCAAACATGAAGTACATAGATTGTTATTGACCGGCCTCAAAATAGGTGCGACTTCTACATAAGTCCACTTACGATTGCTTAACATAGCGCTAAATTTTGTCCCGATTCGAATAAATGATCATTCGTGGCTGTGATACGGCGGGAGAACTGACTTGAGTTTTGCGTTTGTTTTCGCAAATGTTTCGGTTGAGCAAGAGTCGCCACCGACTTTTTATTTTATCCTAAAGGAAAGGTTAAAAAGCACAGCAAAAACCTTTGAGATGTTTTCTTGGGTTCGGGGAGTAGATTATAGAAAGGGAAGGTATTAGCACCCTTTCTATCCATGGTTATCCATGAGCTCTTAGTTACTTGCTTAGATCAACTTGCCTTGATTTTCAATTGTTTGAAATGGTGCTTTGTGTGTTTGTTTTGAAAATGTTTTGAAAAGAGGCCAATATGGTGGCAACCATTGTAATGATCCATGTTGGGATGTATACAAAGGTGTATGTCTTTTGAAAAAAGTTTTCAATTGTTTTTGAAAGTTGCTTTTTGAAAGTGTGTTGTGATGTATGGTTTTGAAAAATAGGCAAGTGTTTTTGTTTTACAAGTTGGCAAGTAACCAAGAGCTATCTACCCTAAATTTCTCAAAGATATTTGCTATGTTTTAACCCTTTTAACAATTTTGTTCCACCATTGTATTTGGTGGACAATCTTGTGTTAGGATGTTAATGGGACGGACGCGGGTCATCGTTTATACCATGATTGCAATGGTGCCAAGTGTCTTTGGGCAATTTTTCCTTTAAGGGACTTGATCATTTTTAGGCAACTTTCGAAAGCGTCATCGAGGGACTATGATCATTTGATTGTTTTGTTTTTGCCAAAGATACCAAACATGCAATATGGCCCATTATTGAAGGCAACAAGTGGAATACCCTAGGGGTGCAAGTGTGATTAGTGTTGTCCATTTTCATGCTTGTTCATCTTGAATTTAGGTCAAACTATTTGTTGTTTTTGATTTGCATACAAAACCCTAATTCTAACATGGCATAATTAGAAAGCTTTTAAATGCGAAAAATTAAAGTCCTAAATTATTATAACATAATTATGGGATGGGGGGTACAAATGTTCAAATGGGGATATTTAGCAAGAAAAATTAAATCTAAACTATTACATCCAAATTGAATTATACAAATTATTTAATATATAATAATTAAATAAAAATGCAATAAATATGCAAGATGCAAAAGATGATTTTTTTATGTATGTGAAATGTATTTTTATGTGTCAAATAAACAAAAATAAAATGAATTAATTTTTTGGTTTTTTTTATGTATTTAGGGAAAAACCCTAATTTTATAAATAAAAGGTATTTATTATATAATATATGCAATATTTATTAATTATGTACAAAAAATAGATAAAAAGGAAGTATATTGTAAAAAAGTGACTTTTTAAGTTAAATATTAATAAAAATAAAAATGTATATTTTTTGTATTTTTATTCTAAATATCCTAATAAATATATGCATATTTATATTAAATGCTAAATATATTAAATATGTACAAAATAATATATTTCATATTTACAAAAAAAAGTATATTTTTTATAAAAATGTTTTCAAGAGATAACATAAAATAAAAATCAGAAATAAAATGTGTTTGTATTATTTTTAGTTTTTTAAATAAAAGTATTTTTATGTTTATTTATGTACAAAACTAAATGAAACCAAATAAATATCAAATAAAAATGCAAAAAATGTGAGAAAAATAATTTTAATATTTTTTCATGCTTAAATAAAAATATAGAACCAAAATCAAAAGGAAAAAATTAAAAATGATAAATAAAACTCAAAATGGGCCAGGGGGTGCATGTGAAATGCAGTGGTGTGAAAAGGAAAAGCAATCTCAGGCCCAGCCCAAGAAAGGTTGTCTTCAACCTTCAGACAAACGTTTGAAAAACGCGCGCCTTTCTTGCTTCAAACACAACTCCTGATTCCTGGACTTTTAGCACAAACTTATAACATGAAAAGTGTCAAGCATCAAGCCACGATTCCATACATACCAAGAACTTGATCTAACTCTCAGAAATGAGAGAGAATTTCTCCATCCCTAATTCTTAACCTAAGTTTTTATCAATGTTCAGGTCTTAAATTCTCTCAGCATAAGCAATATAAATGGAAAGTGAGGATATGTATAGCTTCAGGGCCATGAGTAGAACATCTTTCATTCATAAACTTAAAGCTAACTCTTCCTAGATTGAGAGATAGAAGTCTATGAACTTACCTGTTCAGCTTGGATCGTGTCTAGCAATGGAGGCACTTTCAAGGCAAAGTGAGGATTGGTACAGCTTGCTTGAAGTCCAGGGATGCTATTCTAACCTTTAGCTTGCTTTGAAACCAAGTGAATCAAGCTATGGCAATCAACCTGCAAAACAGAAAAAGTGAAAATGGTGAAGTTGGTTAGAGGTGTTACAGGTCGTGTCCAATGCTTGGGATAGCTTGTATATGTGGTATGGAGTGTGTATGAACTGGTTTTAGCAAACATGCACGAGTGGATTGAGTTATGGAAGTCCAACTGCAAATGTGACTCTGTTTTTTGCAGTAGGAGGGTGTTTTGATGAATGGTGAGGTTTGGAAGGTGTTTTGGTCGTGCCTTAGCTCAGTTATGTTGTTTGGGATGTGTCTAACAAATTTGTCTAAGCTAGTTCTTGCAGCAATGAGAGTTTGATATCAATATGCCAAGTTTCTTCTATCTTAAGCAAGAAATGGCAAGTTGGTTTTCAAGCTTCTCTAGGCCCCTCAAGTATGCTGCATCTTTTTGTCTTGATCAGTGTGTTATGTCCCTGAACTTGTGCCAAAAGGATTTGCCCTGTACTTCAAAGATTGCAATCTTGACATAAAGTTCAACTTTTCAAAAATGGATATATTGCTTTTTCCATTTATGGCTCAATCTTGTATGCAATGTTTAAACACACAAGATAAGGCTTAAACACAAAGGATTGGCATTAAATTTATGAGTGTAAATGAGATTAGAGGCCTGTAATGTAGCTTGCTCATGCTGATTTGAAAAATTGCACAAGATATGAACATGGAAATGGCTCATGAACAAAGTGAGTTTTGCCCATATTGTCAAATTCGATTCTCCCTAACCACAAGGTTGTTTGATGAGTTCTTGGACATTTTGGAAAGCTTGGAATGTATACTACAATCCATAATTTTAATGCAAATTTAAATTCCAAGTGGAAGCATGTGAAAAGTGGCCATGAAGTTAGGCAAAAATCCTGCCTAAAATAGGTCAAAATTTCTCTAAGTTAAGAATGTTTTGCACCCTTGTTCCAAAAATCATAACTTGAGCTACAAGCTTCTTTTGAGAAAACTTTGTGAATCAAAGTTGTAGATTTTTCAATGGACTACAACTTTCATGTTTTGACGTTTCCTTGAATCCAAATGTATCTTGATGGAAAAGTGGGACAAAGTTAGGAAAAAATTAGGAATTTTCATAACTTAGAAAATTTCTGTTATGAAATTTCTTCATTTCAAACCCTAATTTTTGATTTTTGATTTCTTGATGAACAAGTTTCATGATTTAGCATGTTTTGATGAAAAATGAATCTTGACACTTGATTTTGACCAAAAAGTCAAAGTTTGACTTTTCAGTATACAGTCAAAAATTAATCAATTGACTGGAAAATTCATCTGTCAATCTTGTGCATCTGGGATCTTTTGAACTTGTTGAACATGTCAAGACAATTCCAAGGGGTCTTTGAGTCCATATGTGAGCTTGGTTTGCCATTGGCTAGGTCAAACAGTCAAAAAATTGCCTTTGTGCAGTCAAAACCCTAAAAATGACCATTTTGCCCTTTTGGTGATCTGATCAAATTTCTTGTGGAATTGTGATCCAAACTTGACCAAATGGTTCATATAAGTTTACAATGTTGATGTAGATCAAATTTCATGAGGTTTGACTGTCAATTGACCACAGTTGACTTTTTCCCCAATAAAGCTGATTTCTAGGTCAACTATCCAATTGACTGGGCAAAGATTGGAATCAAGGCTTGAAACTTGGTATGGGTAAACTTGAGAGTCCAATATGAAGTATGAAAGTTATTTTGGGCACTTTAGGTCAAAACATCTTTGTGCAAACTCAAACCCTAATTTGGGTCAACAGTGCAAGGAAGAGTCTTGAGCAGAGCAAACCCTAACTTGATCTTGAGCTCCAAGGGTATTGTAGTGAGAAAATATTGAAGAAATGAGAGGGGAAATTTTGGGGTACAACAGTTGCCCCTGTTCAATCTTCTTGCACCTGAAGAGTTAGATTGGCAGGTTTGCCTTTCGCGTCTCGAAGGTAAAAGGAGATTGGACACTAGAGTGCCCTTAAATTTGCACTCATCAGAACAATGGATACGGGACTGGGCTTAGAGATGCCATTTGGAGATGGGCTTAAAGATGCCATCTGAAGGGTGACAGAATCTTGTCGGAGATGGGCTTAAAGATGCCATCTGGAAGGTTTGTTGAACTGCAGCGTGATGGGTCAGAAGAATGAGGATCAAAATGGTATCCGTGTCTGGAATGTATTTGAACTGCATCTAAGGACTGAGTTTGTATGAGCAGGAGAGTGGCCTCCGTGTCTGGGGCGTATCTGAGCTGTAACTGTGTTTGAATATAGAAGGAATATCAGAATGACTACCGTGTCTGGAGTGCATCTGTATTGTATCTGGGTAACAGAGAAACATCTGTATGGAGCAACTGCGTGCTGGGGACAAATTTATGAATGAGTGACAGAATGGCAACCATGTTTGGAGCGTATCTGGACTGTATCTGAAGTTGAAAGTTGTATGAGTAGCAGAATGACTTCCGTGTCTGGAGTGTATCTGAAACTGTAACTCGGATTGAGATCCGTATGAGTAATAGAATGACTTCTGTGTTTGAGGTGTATCTGAAACTGTAGACAGAATGACTTCTGTGGCGAATGCACTGGGGAGAATCAAACTGCTGCTGCAAGGGTCAGAATGGTATCCGTGTTTGAAATGCATTGAACCTTGAGGTGGATAAATGAATCTGAATGAGAGATAGAATGGCTGCCGTGTCTAGAGCGTATCTTGTCTGTATCTGATTGTTGTAGTCCGAATGAGTAGTAGAATGACCGCCGTGACTGGGGTGTATCCATATTGTATCTGACTTGACATTCTGAATGAGTAATAGAATGACCGCCGTGTCTGGGGTGTATCCATACTGTATCTGAATAATTGTTAATGATAGCCTTTTAACCTTATCCTGAAAAGGGTGAACTGTTAGCTAAAACACAAAGTTATGTTGCATGATATGTATGATGCAAAATATGTTATATCAATGTTTATGATATGAATGTAAATGAGTGCATATGTAAGCTGAAGAGCTGTCTTTGCTGAGGATAGATGAATCCTGGAAACAAAGAATCTTGACTGCCGCCGGGAAAGTGAATCTTTGACTGTTGCAGGGGAAGACAAGAATTTTGATTGCTGAGGATGAAACATCCTTGTGGACTACTACTGGAGAATTAGGGGCTTTGGGTTGTATACCAATCTTCTGGGGATTCTTGTCTTGAGGAGATCTTCACCGGAGAACCTCTGATCATCCCGTGAGGAACTGAGAATGAGAGTCCTCATTCTGCTTGGGGAGATGCAAAACCTTCAATTGTTGAGGGACCTTAGGGCCACTGCTGGAGAACTGGCATTCCTTGGTGACTTGCGGGGAATGAGAATTCCTGAAGATCTCTACTGGGGAAGTTCAGAATCTGATAGACTCATGCTGGAGAGGTATGACTGAGAATCTTCAGTTTGGGTGGCAAGTATATTTGTGGGGAGAAGGTTCGCTAGCCTGGTTCAGTTGGGGGTTGATGGCTGGAAATCTTAGCTCCGCTGGGGATTGGATTTTCAGATTCTTAAGGCTCCACTTGGGATTCTGAAACTTAACTCTGAGGGGAATCGAGTTCTGGAAGGCTCCCTGACTGGGGAAATCAGTGTTGGGAAAACTTTCTCTGTTGAGGATCCTAAAGTCTAATTCTGTTTAAGGAATTAAGTTCTGACCGAGGAATTTGGATTTCAAATCTGCTGGTGATTTCTCCTGAAAGGGCATCAAGACATCTATCCATACCTTTAACCTATCAGTAATCAACTTTCTCGGTTCATAAGGAAATGATTATGTTCAAATGCATATGCCTATTTAACAAAACATTGGACGTTTCTCAAAATAAAACATAAATGTAGAAAAGAAAGAGAAGACAAAGCAAATTCCTGTATTTGGAAAAGTATTTGTATTAACTTTCTATGAATATATTTGTACAAAGGAGACAGTCATCCTAGTAAGAGGATACCGTCGTAAAAATTGAAAATTTTATACAAAAGAAAGATGGCTATGTGAAACAATTCCATGGGATTCCATTCTGCTATAGCCTTCACAACTCTGAATATCTGTACATTCAATGCTTCGTCTTCCGATGACTGGATTGATTAGAAGCTTGGAGCTGGTTGATGAAGAGATTGTCCTTAAGGTGATCCGACGAGACATAGTCATACGCTTTAATTCCCTAACTTTTGCCTGAATCGCCCTTTCAGGTTTTTGATCCACCGGGAAACCCCTTTTTTCCCAAGTCGCCCTTTCGGGTTTTCAACTTGCCGGATGTACAGATTTTTTTTTGTTTTATCCCTAATTTTTGCCTGGACCGTCCTTTCGGGTTTTCGGTCCACCGGGATGCCCATTTTTGCCCAAGCCGCCCTTTCGGGTTTTCGACTTGTCGGGTTATTTTATGCGTAGTATCTTTTGACTATGTCTGCGTTCGCAGGGTGCGGCAAATCGTCACCGTCCATGGTGGTCAGAATCATTGCACCACCAGAAAATATGCTCTTTATCACAAATGGTCCTTCATATATAGGAGTCCATTTGCCCCTGGGATCACTTTGCGGCAGGATAATCCGCTTGATTACGAGATCTCCGACTTGATATACTTGACGTCTGACTTTCTTGTTGAAGGCTTTGATCATCCGTTTCTGATACGTCTGACCATGGCACACAGCAGCGAGTCGCTTCTCGTCGATCAAATTGAGTTGGTCAAGTCGGGTCTGAATCCAATCATCTTCACTCAAACCAGAGTCCTTCATAATCCTTAAAGAGGGAATCCGAACTTCCATGGGCAAGACATCTTCCATGCCATATACCAAAGAAAATGGGGTTGCCCCGGTTGAAGTACGTGCCGTCGTACGGTATCCATGCAGAGCAAACGGTAACATCTCATGCCAGTCCTTGTAAGTAACTGTCATTTTCTGAATGATCTTCTTAATGTTTTTGTTCGCAGCTTCAACAGCACCGTTCATCTTCGACCGATAAGGAGATGAATTGTGATGATAAATCTTGAACTGTTCGCACAATGCGGTGATCATAGTATTATTTAGATTTGTACCGTTGTCTGTGATAATCCTGTCTGGAATACCATACCGGCATATAAGGTTTTGCTTGATGAAGCGGGCAACCACATTTTTAGTGACAGAGGCGAAAGAAGCTGCTTCGACCCATTTGGTGAAGTAGTCAATGGCCACCAGGATGAAGCGATGTCCGTTGGAAGCCGTGGGCTTGATCTCTCCAATCATGTCAATGCCCCACATTGCGAATGGCCAAGGAGCTGTCAGCACGTTGAGAGGAGCCGGAGGAATATGAATCTTGTCAGCGTAGACTTGACACTTGTGGCAAGTACGGGAGTGCTGATGGCAATCTGCTTCCATGGTAGACCAGTAATAGCCTGCCCTTAGGATCTTTTTAGCCATAGTATGCCCGCTCAAATGGGTGCCAAATGTACCGCTGTGCATCTCTGTCATAATTAACTCCGCTTCAGCTTTGTCAACACGTCGGAGTAAAACACAATCATGGTTGCGCTTATAGAGGATGCCATTGCTCAGGAAGAACTTGGCAGCAAATTTCCTTAGGAACTTCTTGTCATTTACGGAAGCTCCTTCGGAATATTCTCTAGTCTGGAGATACCTTTTGATTTCGTGAAACCAGGGTTGTTCCACTACTTCTTCGGTATTAATCTCATGACAATGTGCAGGTTCATCCATTCGCTCGATGGTGATCAGGGGAGCCTCGTTATCCCAGTTTAGTTTTAACATAGAAGACATTGTAGCCAGAGCATCTGCTATCTGATTCTCTTCTCGCGGGAAATGCTCGAAGGTAATTTGCTCGAAATGAGGCAACAATGTCAGGACATGTTCTTTGTATGGGATAAGATTAGGATGTTTGGTATCCCACTCTCCTTTGATTTGACTGATAACCAAAGCCGAGTCCCCAAATACAATCAAAGATTTGATCCCCAAGTCTATAGCGGCCTTGAGACCAAAGATGCAAGCTTCATATTCAGCCATGTTATTTGTGCAGCTGAAGCAGAGTTGAGCCGTGAAAGGAGTGTGACAACCTTCCGGGGAAATGAGTACCGCACCAATACTGTTTCCAAGTGCATTTGAAGCACCATCAAAGTACAGGGTCCATCGGGATCCCTTTTCGGGTCCGTCATACGGTCTGTTACCTTCAATGTTGTCCAAATTCATGATGTCCTCGTCTGGGAAGGCAAATCTCATGGTTTGATAATCTTCGATAGCTTGATGAGCTAGATGGTCAGCTAGTACACTCCCTTTTATAGCTTTTTGGGTGGTGTACTGGATGTCATACTCAGTTAGGATCATTTGCCATCTAGCTATTCTTCCAGATAAAGCAGGCTTCTCGAAGATATACTTGATAGGATCCATTTTGGAAATCAACAAGGTGGTATGAGTCAGCATATACTGCCTTAGTCGGCGAGCAGCCCATACCAAAGCGCAGCAAGTTTTCTCGAGCAGTGAGTAGCGAGTCTCACAGTCGGTAAACTTTTTGCTAAGGTAATAAATAGCATGCTCTTTTCGACCAGACTCGTCATGCTGGCCCAAAACACACCCCATTGAGTTATCCAAGACGGTCAGATACATGATAAATGGTCTTCCTTCGACGGAAGGCATCAGAATAGGAGGTTCTAGCAAATACTCCTTGATCTTATCAAAAGCAGCTTGGCAATCGTCGTTCCATTCGACTACCTGATCTTTCTTTAATAATTTGAAAATTGGCTCACAGGTAGAAGTCAGATGAGAGATGAATCTGGCAATATAGTTCAAGCGCCCCAAGAACCCTCTAACCTCCTTTTCAGTACGGGGAGCAGGCATCTCTTGTATTGCTTTTACTTTTTCCGGATCGACCTCAATGCCTTTGTTGCTGACAATAAACCCTAGAAGCTTACCAGACCTAACTCCAAAAGTACACTTACTTGGATTCAGCCTGAGTTTGTACTCTTTCAACCTGGCAAACAGCTTTTCCAGGTGTTCAAGGTGTTCCTCCTCTGTTTGTGACCGAGCTATCATATCGTCTACGTAAACTTTGATCTCATGATGTATCATATCATGAAACAAAGCTACCATGGTGCGTTGATAAGTTGCCCCTGCGTTCTTCAGTCCGAACGGCATCACCTTGTAACAGAAAGTACCCCACTGTGTAACAAAGGTTGTTTTCTCCATGTCCTCGGGGGCCATTTTAATCTGGTTGTAGCCCGAGAATCCATCCATGAAGGAAAACACTTTTTGCTGAGCTGTGTTGTCGATCAAAATGTCAATATGCGGTAGCGGAAAATCATCTTTGGGGCTGGCCCTATTCAAATCCCGGTAGTCTACACACATCCTGACCTTGCCATCTTTTTTAGGAACTGGCACGATGTTAGCAACCCATTGTGGATAGGATGTAACAGCCAGAAAGCCAGCGTTGAATTGTTTCATCACTTCTGCTTTAATCTTCTCAGACATGTCGGGCCTCATTCGGCGGACTTTTTGCTTGATCGGTGGACAATCCTCTCTTGTAGGGAGACGGTGAACCACGATGTCTGTGTCTAAACCCGGCATGTCTTTGTAAGACCAGGCGAAGATTTCAACATACTCATTTAACAGCTGTATCAGGTGTTCCTTGACACTTGGTTCCAGATTGGCACCCACTTGCACTTCCTTCCTGTCTTCCTCTGTTCCTAAATTGACAGTTTCCAACAACTCTTCGTGAGGCAAGATGGCCCTTTCCTCTTGCTGTAGAAGTCTGGCTAATTCCCCTGGTACTTCACAACCTTCGTCATCTTCATACTCAGCCTGATTGACCAGATCTTCAGAGTTATTGAAGGACATAGCAGAATAGTCGCCCATAGAATCCAGAGTGGATGGGTACCTGCATTTGTGAGCGTGGGTGTGTGTAAGGGATAGCCATCTTTAAACAAAAAATGCAAAAAGGAAAGAAAATGAACACAGTAGTTTATCGATGAAAAACGTCCAATGAATCATTAAACATGGCATATGGATATGAAGATAATCAAAACCCTTACAAATGGACCTACATGCCCCGGGCAAGGCATGAGGTGAAAAAGTAGTGCACGGATTGTTCAAAAGTAATTATTACAGACCATAGGAAATGTTTGACAGATAATTACTGATTAATAAAAGTAATAGGGACAAAGTCCTTTGCCTCCCAGTTGTGTAGTCCCCCTTCGATGATTGGGTAGATCCAATCCTCAATGTTGACCTCCTCGTCTTCACCTTCCAAAGCATTGATCCCAAAAGGAGAGATCTTGATGGGTGCTCTTTCAACCTTTGAGCGGCGTATAGCTTTCTACCCCGCAGCAGTGAATCCTAAACCAAACTTGTCTGTTTTGTGAGGAATGTCCGGCAACTGCCCCCATGTTGAGCTCTTCCATTCCTTCACTGCGGCCTTCGCGTCTTTTAGTGATGCCATCCTGGCCACCTGCTTTGGTACCTCCGCTACCACTTTTGCTATTTCCACCTCAGGAGAGACTTCCTCGAAATGCTGGAATGGTGTCTCAATGAATTCACCTTCTACCTCTACATATCGGAAGGAGTTTAGGTGGCTGATCATATATTCCTCTTCACCGTGGACGGTTATGATCTTTCCTTTGATAGGGTACTTCAGCATTTGATGTAGGGAAGAGGTGACTGCCCCAGCATTGTGTATCCATGGTCTCCCCAATAAGCAAGAGTATGACGGACGGATGTCCATCACATAGAAAGTTGAGGGGAACACCTCTGTGCCAACCTTAATGGGAATGTCTACCTCCCCATGTACCATTCTCTTTGACCCGTCAAATGCCCTTACAATGATATTACTTGGCCTTAACTCCAAGCCTTCACAGTCTAAACGGTCGAGGGCCTTCTTAGGCAGCACGTTCAGAGAAGAACTAGTGTCGACCAGAACATGGGCCAGAGTAGTTCCTTGGCATTCTACTGACACATGTAATGCGTCGTTGTGTTTTCTTCCTTTTGAGGTTAGGTCAGCATCAGAGAAACCTAAACCGTTGTCTGCTGTAAGACTGGCTACACAGTTCTGGAATTGGTCGGCGGAGGTTTCCTGGGGTACATGGGCGGTCTTCAGGAACTTTATCAATGCCTTGGCGTGCGCCTCCGAACAAAGTAGCAATGCTAACATGGAGATTTTCGAGGGGGTTTGCCCCAGTTGCTCTACCACGTCATAATCACTCTTTTTAATTATCTTCAAGATCTCCTCCATCTCTTTCTTAGAGGTTTCCGGGATGACCAAAGGTTGAGCCCTCGTCCTGACGAGCTCATCTTGGATCCCTTTACCCTTATCAGCAGAAGTTGGAGGGACAACAACAGGAACAGCAGCATCTTTGATCAACGGGGTTCTAGCGGAAAGTTTTATTGGTGCAAGAATAACTTTGGCGGCAGATGAGGGTCCAAAGATTGCCTTTTGGGGGGGCAATCTCTGGAGAAAATATTCTCCCACTTCGGGTGATCTTGCTTGTGCTGGCGATGTTTCCAATGCTGGCATCTTCTTCATCAGAGCTTCCTTCGGTTATTTCCACTTGTTTAATACCATGGTAGTAGATTTCTCCACCGTAATTCCATGGTATTGACTTTTCAGAACTGTAGGGGACAGGCCCTGGCATAGTTATTTTCAGAGGAACAGACGTTGTAGCAGATGTAATCTTAACAGGCTTTCTGACGGCCTCGGAAAGATTGTCGTGAATGGTGATAATTGAAACATCTTCAGTAGGGGTTGGAATAGCAGGAACTTTTTCAAACAGAATTTGTTGACTGTCCATCAGGCCTTGGATGCCTTTCTTTAGTAACGGGCAGTCAATTGGCAGAGAGTAACAACAGTAGCAGTCTTCTTTGCATCCCAGGAAAATCCTGGCCTTTTAACAGATTTAACTTGATGGTTAACAGCGGAGTTATCAGGTCATTGACATTAGAAACATACAAATCTTCCTCAATAGCATGGACATTTCGACCGTGCTTCGGCATCGGAGCAGATATCACGTTTGGTTTCTCTGGAGCATCGAACTCCACCTCTTTTGCATCTATCAAGTCTTGAATTTTATTTTTCAGCGCCCAACAATTGTTTGTGTCATGTCCGACGCTATCGGAATGGTAGGCGCATTTGGCATTGGCATTGTAAGCTGGTGAGGTCGTATTCACATTTTTCGGCGCTTCTTTGATATTTGTGAGATTCAGCTTTAACAAGTGTGGAAGAACTTGCGCGGGCGTCATATTAATGCGGGTGAACTGCCGTGGTGGCCGTTCTCCCCATTACTGTTTAGGTCTGGACGGGTTATTGCGAGACTGATCATTTGGTGGATTTTGGATCATTACGGCCCCCACAGTCGGCTTGCGCTCACTTCTTCCTGCTCCTCTTTGAGAATACACAACAGCTGTTTCTTTCTTCACCGGAAATGATTTCTTAGCAGTTGTAGATGCAGAGGCATCCTTCTGAATCTTCCCATTCTTGATACCGGCTTCTACCCGCTCGCCAGTCAGAATTAATTCAGTAAACCCCGAGGAAGAGCTACCGATCAGGTGGTTAAAGAATGGACCAGACAGGGTCCCTAGGAACATATCAACAAGTTCTCTATCGGAAAGAGGTGGTTACACTCTTCCAGCCAGATCGCGCCACTTCTGGGCGTATTCCTTAAATCCCTCACCCGAGGCCATCCCCATACCCTATAGCTGAGTACGGGTTGGCGCCAAGTCAGAGTTATAATGATATTGGTGATAAAAAGCAACTGCCAGATCCTCCCAACTACGTATCTCCGACCTTTCCAGCTTATAAAACCAGTCTAGCTGAGTGCCAGACAGGCTATCTTGAAAGAAATGTACCCAAAGGTTTCTGTCAGATGTGTGAGGTTGGATTCTTCGGACATACGACCTTAGATGCATCTTCGGGCAAGACAGCCCGTCATATCTTGCAAAATTTGGCACTTTGAACTTCGGGGGGATCACAATTCCAGCAATTAATCCCAAATCTTTGAAATCCAAACCGGGAACTCTCTGCAGCTCCATGGCTTCCAACCTGTCTTCCAATTTTTTGTACTTATCATCGGCGGGCGGGTATTGTTGCTCTGAGTAGTCTTCGTCTTCTTCAGCCTCTTCTTCTTCAGCTTCGGATTCGGAAGGTACCGCGGCCCCTTTCCCTTTACTGGCTTCTTCTTCGGATGCAGAGGGAAATTCAAGAACTCTTATGGATTCACCCTTAAACCTTCTCCCCAAGGTAGCCACCCCGACTCTTTTCTTCTTCTTTTTCACTTGCTCTTTGTTCCCAAGCAGGGCCTTTAGATCCTCCTGACCCTTTGCCAAGGTCATCAGGAGATGTTGAAACTGTGAGTTTTGAGACTGCAAGTCCTTGACCGTCTGTTCGAGATCCATCTTACTGAAATAAACAGCAGAAAGATAAGGAAACCTGGTGTGGAGACCTGCTTATGCGTATGATGAATGGTATGCTTATGTATGCAATGCATTCAAGGATTTAGAAAGTTCAAAATTGTTGCAAACAAAAAGAACGCACGTCATATTAATAAGAAGAAATTTTGTCAGTACATAAATGCCCTATGGGCCAAATATTACAAAAACTTCTCAAGGTAAAAAGACGTTGCGCATCCTCTTTGGTGCAATGTAGGTGTTGAGGGTCTCTTCCTCATGGAGTTGGCGGGTAAGCTCCAAAACCTTCTTCTCACTGGCGTAGAAGCTGGCCTCAAAAGTGTTTCATTCCTCCTTGAGTTGGATCCAACTCCTCTGCATCTCCTCCCACGATGTAGGCATGTCAGGATATAGGATGGTGTAGGGAACCTCTCCTTCCTTAACGGGCTCTTTAATCACAGGGAGAACATGAGGGTAAGGCATCATTAAACTCTGGGCTCGATTTCGTACCCACTTGAGATAAGGCTCAAGAGGGATGGAATTCTTGTGCCCCAGTGTCTTGCTGTCTACCTTGTTAGGCATCCTCCAAGCTCTGATGAATCTTTGGCAAAGTCCTTGCGCATCATTGTCAAAGTCAAAAACTAAGTCAGGAATCAACATGTCGTGAGGGCCATCCCTCCGTGCATATCCAAATTGTCTCAAGGCTAGACAAGGGTTGTAGGTAATGCCTCCTCTAATGCCAAGAAATGGAACATTAGGGAACTCTGCACAACGATCGACGATGATGACATTTTCTCTGGACCGAGAACACCAATGTACATCAGAGTGAGTGAGGGTCATCAACCGTTGTGACCACCTTAGGCCTTGGTCATTCTTCAAGACAGATTGTGGAAGGTGCGAAATAAACCACCTTGCAAGGAGAGGAGTACAGCACATGAGAACACCCCTCTTTCTCATTGTTCGTGTGTAAAATGAGTGGAGGATGTCCCCAAGCAATGTTGGTATTGGATTTCTGGATAAGAAGATTTTGACGGCGTTGACATCTACAAGCTGGTCAGGATTTGGGAACAAGACCAACCCATAAATAAGAAGTGCCACAATTTCTTCAAAGGCTTGTAGGTCCAATGAATTCCAACATTCTTGTGCCTTCTCAAACAAGAATTTTGCTAAGAAGCCTTTGACACCGCTTCTAGTTTCCCAATGCCCCTTGATGTCAGATGGTTGCAAGTGTAGTGCTTGAGCAACATCTTCAGGCTTTGGTTCCTTTTCCGTACCGTTGTAGGGTAGTTGATTAAGGATAGGAATTCTCAGGAGTTGAGAAAACTCCTCCAAAGTGGGCACCAATTGGTAGTCGGGGAAAGTGAAACAGTGGTGAAGGGGGTCAAAGAACTGAAACAACACCTTTACCATGTCCTCTTCAATGTTGGTGCTGACTAAGCTGAGCAGTCTACCATGTCTTTCACTGAAGGGAGAGCTTTCCGGAATCCTGGATGTGAGCTCCTTAAGTTGAGGAGGGATTCTCACAAGGTTGACTTGGATAGTTTTCCTGCGAAGAATTTCCATGACCTACAAAACAAGAACAAAGATGAAGATCTAAACCCTTGAAATGGTTAGTGTATGCATATGATGCTTCATGATGCTTATGATGTATGTACAAACATATGTACAAGCAAATCACACAAAACCCTAGTTTCAGGCTTGCATGGGGTTTCATGGGTAAGTACCCTCTTGAGTGTAGTTGGCTTAAACACCTGTCCTATAAATAGTAACCAGGTTCTAAGGAGCTCAATATCATTGGATTGTTTTCCATGTTCATTGTTTTGGTTTAGCCACTTAACTAGCGACCAAAATATTCCAAGAAAACAACCCTCAATGAGTGTAGTATCGAGTATCTACCAACTTCGGACTGCACCAAAGTCGGTCATCTCACTACCCCTAATGAAAGGCCAAGATGGTCAAGTAAGGTTCTAGGTCATTAGTGCTTAGTGACATCACTCAGCGGCCCCGTACTCTCCTTGATTGAACTCAAGGGTTATCGGTACTCACAAATATGTCGCACTAATATAGCTATTGCTTCAACCGTGTCGGTATACCCCGCACAGTTTCCACAACGTATTGCTATCTATGAATGTTTTCCAAAATCCGGGTGTAGGATTGCAAACCCAAACAAGAGAACCAAGATGTAAAGCAATCAAAACAAACAATTAGTCATGCAAGAGGGTGATCTAGGCCCTAAGGTTACTCCACTTTAAAAATAGTCCCCAGCAGAGTCGCCAGTTCTGTGATACGGCGGGAGAACTGACTTGAGTTTTGCGTTTGTTTTCGCAAATGTTTCGGTTGAGCAAGAGTCGCCACCGACTTTTTATTTTATCCTAAAGGAAAGGTTAAAAAGCACAACAAAAACCTTTGAGATGTTTTCTTGGGTTCGGGGAGTAGATTATAGAAAGGGAAGGTATTAGCACCCTTTCTATCCATGGTTATCCATGGGCTCTTAGTTACTTGCTTAGATCAACTTGCCTTGATTTTCAATTGTTTGAAATGGTGCTTTCAATTGTTTGAAATGGTGCTTTGTGTGTGTGTTTTAAAAATGTTTTGAAAAGAGGCCAATATGGTGGCAACCTTTGTAATGATCCATGTTGGGATGTATACAAAGGCGTATGTCTTTAGAAAAAAGTTTTCAATTGTTTTTGAAAGTTCCTTTTTGAAAGTGTGTTGTGATGTATGGTTTTAAAAAATAGGCAAGTGTTTTTGTTTTGCAAGTTGGCAAGTAACCAAGAGCTATCTACCCTAAATTTCTCAAAGATCTTTGCTATGTTTTAACCCTTTTAACAATTTTGTTCCACCATTGTATTTGATGGACAATCTTGTGTTAGGATGTTAACGGGACGGACGCGGGTCATTGTTTAGACCATGATTGCAATGGTGCCAAGTGTCTTTGGGCAATTTTTCCTTTAAGGGACTTGATCATTTTTAGGCAACTTTCGAAAGCGTCATCGAGGGACTATGATCATTTGATTGTTTTGTTTTTGCCAAAGATACCTAACATGCAATATGGCCCATTATTGAAGGCAACAAGTGGAATACCCTAGGGGTGCAAGTGTGATTAGTGTTGTCCATTTTCATGCTTGTTCATCTTGAATTTAGGTCAAACTATTTGTTGTTTTTGATTTGCATACAAAACCCTAATTCTAACATGGCATAATTAGAAAGCTTTTAAATGCGAAAAATTAAAGTCCTAAATTATTACAACATAATTATGGGATGGGGGGTACAAATGTTCAAATGGGGATATTTAGCAAGAAAAATTAAATCTAAACTATTACATCCAAATTGAATTATACAAATTATTTAATATATAATAATTAAATAAAAATGCAATAAATATGCAAGATGCAAAAGATGATTTTTTTATGTATGTGAAAAGTATTTTTATGTGTCAAATAAACAAAAATAAAATGAATTAATTTTTTGGTTTTTTTATGTATTTAGGGCAAAACCCTAATTTTATAAATAAAAGGTATTTATTATATAATATATGCAATATTTATTAATTATGTACATAAAAATAGATAAAAAGGAAGTATATTGTAAAAAAAGTGATTTTTTAAGTTAAATATTAATAAAAATAAAAATGTATATTTTTTGTATTTTTATTCTAAATATCCTAATAAATATATGCATATTTATATTATATGCTAAATATATTAAATATGTACAAAATAATATATTTAATATTTACAAAAAAAGTATATTTTTTTTAAAAATGTTTTCAAGAGATAACATAAAATAAAAATCAGAAATAAAATGTGTTTGTATTATTTTTAGTTTTTTAAATAAAAGTATTTTTATGTTTATTTATGTACAAAACTAAATGAAAGCAAATAAATATCAAATAAAAATGCAAAAAATGTGAGAAAAATAATTTTAATATTTTTTCATGCTTAAATAAAAATATAGAACCAAAATCAAAAGGAAAAAATTAAAAATGATAAATAAAACTCAAAATGGGCCAGGGGGTGCATGTGAAATGCAGTGGTGTGAAAAGGAAAAGCAATCTCAGGCCCAGCCCAAGAAAGGTTGTCTTCAACCTTAAGACAAACGTTTGAAAAACGCACGCCTTTCTTGCTTCAAACACAACTCCTGATTCCTGGACTTTTAGCACAAACTTATAACATGAAAAGTGTCAAGCATCAAGCCACGATTCCATACATACCAAGAACTTGATCTAACTCTCAGACATGAGAGAGAATTTCTCCATCCCTAATTCTTAACCTAAGTTTTTATCAATGTTCAGGTCTTAAATTCTCTCAGCATAAGCAATATAAATGGAAAGTGAGGATATGTATAGCTTCAGGGCCATGAGTAGAACATTTTTCATTCATAAACTTAAAGCTAACTCTTCCTAGATTGAGAGATACAAGTCCATGAACTTACCTGTTCAGCTTGGATCGTGTCTGGCAATGGAGGCACTTTCAAGTCAAAGTGAGGATTGGTACAGCTTGCTTGAAGTCCAGGGATGCTATTCCAACCTTTAGCTTGCTTTGAAACCAAGGGAATCAAGCTATGGCAATCAACCTGCAAAGCAGAAAAAGTGAAAATGGTGAAGTTGGTTAGAGGTGTTACAGGTCGTGCCCAATGCTTGGGATAGCTTGTATATGTGGTATGGAGTATGTATGAACTGGTTTTAGCAAACATGCACGAGTGGATTGAGTTATGGAAGTCCAACTGCAAAGGTGACTCTGTTTTTTGCAGTAGGAGGGTGTTTTAATGAATGGTGAGGTTTGGAAGGTGTTTTGGTCGTGCCTTAGCTCAGTTATGTTGTTTGGGATGTGTCTAACAAGTTTGTATAAGTTAGTTCTTGCAGCAATGAGAGTTTGATATCAATATGCCAAGTTTCTTCTATCTTAAGCAAGAAATGGCAAGTTGGTTTTCAAGCTTCTCTAGGCCCCTCAAGTATGCTGCATCTTTTTGTCTTGATCAGTGTGTTATGTCCCTGAACTTGTGCCAAAAGGATTTGCCTTGTACTTCAAAGATTGCAATCTTGACATAAAGTTCAACTTTTCAAAAATGGATATATTGCTTTTTCCATTTATGGCTCAATCTTGTATGCAATGTTTAAACACACAAGATAAGGCTTAAACACAAAGGATTGGCATTAAATTTATGAGTGTAAATGAGATTAGAGGCCTGTAATGTATCTTGCTCATGCTGATTTGAAAAATTGCACAAGTTATGAACATGGAAATGGCTCATGAACAAAGTGAGTTTTACCCATATTGTCAAATTCGCTTCTCCCTAACCACAAGGTTGTTTGATGAGTTCTTGGACATTTTGGAAATCTTGGAATGTATACTACAATCCATCTTTGTAATGCAAATTGAAATTCCAAGTGGAAGCATGTGAAAAGTGGCCATGAAGTTAGGCAAAAATCCTGCCTAAAATAGGTCAAAATTCTCTAAGTTAAGAATGTTTTGCACCCTTGTTCCAAAAATCATAACTTGAGCTACAAGCTTCTTTTGAGGAAACTTTGTGAATCAAAGTTGTAGATTTTGCAATGGACTACAACTTTCATGTTTTGACTTTTCCTTGAATCCAAATGTATCTTGATGGAAAAGTGGGACAAAGTTAGGAAAAAATTAGGAATTTTCATAACTTAGAAAATTTCTAAGTTATGAAATTTCTTCATTTCAAACCCTAATTTGTGATTTTTGATTTCTTGATGAACAAGTTTCATGATTTAGCATGTTTTGATGAAAAATGAATCTTGACACTTGATTTTGACCAAAAAGTCATAGTTTGACTTTTTAATATACAGTCAAAAATTGATCAATTGACTGGAAAATTCATCTGTCAATCTTGTGCATCTGGGAAATTTTGAACTTGTTGAACATGTCAAGACAATTCCAAGGGGTCTTTGAGTCCATATGTGAGCTTGGTTTTCAATTGGCTAGGTCAAACAGTCAAAAAATTGCCTTTGTGCAGTCAAAACCCTAAAAACGACCATTTTGCCCTTTTGGTGATCTGATCAAATTTCTTGTGGAATTGTGATCCAAACTTGACCAAATGGTTCATATAAGTTTAAAATGTTGATGTGGGTCAAATTTCATGAGGTTTGACTGTCAATTGACCACAATTGACTTTTTCCTTAATACAGCTGATTTCTAGGTCAACTATCCAATTGACTGGGCAAAGATTGGAATCAAGGCTTGAAACTTGGTATGGGTAAACTTGAGAGTCCAATATGAAGCATGAAAGTCATTTTGGGCACTTTAGGTCAAAACATCTTTGTGCAAACTCAAACCCTAATTTAGGTCAACAGTGCAAGGAAGAGTCTTGAGCAGAGCAAACCCTAACTTGATCTTGAGCTCCAAGGGTCTTATGGTGAGAAAATATTGAAGAAATGAAAGGGAAAATTTTGGGGTACAACAGTGGCCCAAACTTATGATTGCAAGCCCAAGTATGTTAATTTGATCTCTTTGATCCAATAACCTTGAGATTCATTGTATAGAGGCTTTGGTTCTACCAATCCTCTAATGGATCTAAACACCTTTGGTCAACGCGAATCACTTAAACATCGTTGATCATTACATGTTGCCTTGTGAGAATTCCAAAATGGATGATATACTTGACAAAAAGCAAATGCAACTTGTTGTGTGGAGGCTTTGGTTCTACCAATCCTCTAATGAGTTCCAAATGCAAGTTTCAAGATGGTCATCCAACTAACCACTAATTACTAACAATTAACTTTACTTTACGCTTTTATTTTCATGCTTTATGTACCATTTACTTTTATCATTTTACATTTCATGCTATTTTCATCTTTGCTCACTTGAGCATTTACTTTTATGTCATTTTTATTTTGCTCACTTGAGCTTTTCTTTCTTTTTAAAGACACCTAATAATCAACATGAACCATAAAAATCATTAATGATACTTGGACTACATGGTTACTATCCTTTGCATTATGGAGTGATGGACTTCTTGGACTTAGGATTAGAGACCTTGGCCTATCTTGGAGACTTTGTGACTTTATTTGATATTTTGTCTGGAGTTCTTGAGGTTTACCTCAAGACATTGGGTTGTTTGTTTGTTTTGTGTGCAGGTTATTGAGATTACGATCTTTGTTTGTAATCTGGAATTCACCCGTATACAGCCGTTACTCTGCCCAATTTTTGCGAAGACTTAAAATACTTGAAGTTTGGTTCTCTCAAGAGGTCTAGTATCTTTGCTTGCTTGGTTTCAATCCGAAGAATGGGAATTCTATATTGACTCATAATGTCAAGTATTGGCTTCTTGTTGGTTAGATGGTTCTTATCCCTAGCTTTTACCTTATGCTTTAGGATAGCCTCTTCTTCTCCTCCCATCTTCTTTAATTTCAAAAATCTTCTCCCTCCTTTAAAAAAACTCTTCTTGTTTTGAAACTTGAATCATTTTCATAATAAACTTGGACTTAGGTCCATGCGTCTTCAAAACATTTTCATAAATAAATTTCAATAAATTTAATAATACCTTGACCCTTTTTTTGTGAGAATACTAAAAGTCAATCAATCTCATTTCAAACCATTTTGCCACTTTGGCTTTTATCTTTAAATTTTTCTCAAAAAAATATTAGACTCTTGTCAATCCTTGTAGTGATGCAAACAACTATACTTCTACAATATGTAGTGAAGTGAGATATTTTCCACTTGGGTGTTGAGTGAGGCATTATTGATTTTAAAATTCAATCCATATCCTCCACTTTGAGATGATGCAAATTCTCCTTTCTCATGATTGTGGGTAGTAAGTATGTTTTTCACACGGACAATTGCGATGATGTCTTATCTCATAAAATCAACCAACACACTTGTGTTTCAAATTTTTAAAAGAGGAACTACGTGTACCCTGATCCCCTATTGCACGAAAGGTGGTACGTAGGCACTAAAGGTTCGCAACCACGGAGGGTGCAAAAAATCATAAAAATATTTCTTTTCTCACCTCCACCATCCATTTTATATACAACACATTTTTATAGCCAAAATATACAGATTTTTCAAAGAGGTTTATGCGGAGTACCGTAGATGTTTAGGGTGCTAATACCTTCCCTTTGCATAACCAACCCCCTTACCTTGAATCTTTCCCCCTCTTTTTGGGTTATTCGCTATTTTCCCATTCCTTTGGAAACAATAAAGCGCGGTGGCGATTTTTATTTTGATTTGTATAAAGTATAGTCAATCCAATGGCTTAGTCTTGCACATTTCTACCGCCACAGGAAAATGGAGACTTCGCTGGGGACAGATTGACCTCTTGTTGGTCCATCCCTAAGTGGGTTAAAGCTGTCTTTGTTTATATCTGTATATGTGCTATTGTTGTTTATGTGTTATATTTTGTATATATGTTTGTCTGGATTTTCCTGGTTTACAGGGTGCTTGGTGATTACTCATAAGTCCTCTACCCGGACTTGGGAAAACTTTAAGATAGGACGGGCGGTATAGTCATGTTAACTTTGAGGGAGTAATCCCAAAAAAGGAGGCATGAGATCCCCTACTCAGTGGAGGCCCCTTTGACTGTAGTGTCGTTTACCGAGTAATCTGGAAGACGTACTGCTTTCGACCTGAGAGCCTGCCAAAGCTGAGGACCGTAGATTACCTAACCCCTTTTGGCCTTTTAGGTGTAGTGTGGAAGCTATAACAGAGTAATCCGAAAGTAGTTGTCACGCGATACTACGCTTGGACGAGTCTTTCTTGAGAATATTACTAATTACCGAGTTAATCGAGAAGTTAATAATATCCGAAGGAAGGATGTAGACTCTGAGAACCTCTAGAACCTTGTTCGGCAGGTGATAACTTTTTAGACCAATACCTTATGGGTAGTACCTTTGACCTCATGCTCGTGACGTTGAACCTATGAACCCTATATGTGTGATCTTGTGTGTGATTGTTGCATCATGCATCCATGCACTCATAAGCATCTTTTGAAAAAAACAATATTTCAAGGGATTTAAAGGTTGACTATTTGTGAATATCTCAGGTACCTTTAAACCATGGATTTTGGAAAGAGAAAGACCGGGAAATACAGTTTCAAGGATCCTAAGATAGATGAGTTTATCAGTCTAATTCCCGAGATCGAGTGTTATGCAGACTTTCGGAAGAAGTATGGATCCATTATTCCTCTCATGAAGCTGAAGATGAAGGAGGGTTTTCTCTCAACTTTGGTCCAGTTCTATGATCCGGTGTATCACTGCTTTACTTTTCCCGATTATCAGTTGATGCCAACATTGGAAGAGTATTCCTATCTATTGGATTTACCTGTTACCGATCGCGTTCCTTTTACTGGTTTAGAGGGTGAGCCAAAACCACATAAGATTGCTGCTTTGATTCATCTGGGGAAGTCTGAGGTGGAAGCTCATATGACTACCAGAGGGATTAGAGGATTATCAGCTCAATTCTTATTGGAGAAAGCTCGTTACTTTGCCAGGATGAAGAGTACGGTTACTTTTGAGGCCATCTTTTCTTTACTCGCCTATGGATTATTCTTATTTCCTAATGTGGACAAGTTTGTCGACATTAACGCTATCAAGATTTTCATGATTGGAAACCCGGTTCCTACACTGTTGAGTGATGCTTATTACTCTGTTCATCTTCGGAATTCTTATCATGGGGGAATGATTATCTGTTGCACGCCTATGTTGTATCGGTGGTTTACCTCTCATATGCCTCAGTCTGACGCTTTTTGGGATGTCAAGAAGGAACCCCATTGGGCTCCTAAGATCATGGGACTTACTCACTCGGATATTGATTGGTATCATCGAGCTTACCAGGATGCGGAGATTATTGACAGTTGTGGTAGTTTCCCCAATGTGCCTCTTCTTGGTACAAAGGGAGGAATTAACTATAACCCTGTTCTTGCACGGCGACAGCTTGGTTATCCGATGAGGGATAAACCAAACAATATTCATCTGAGTAGTTTATTTCTGAAGGAAGGAGAAGACCACAGGGAAGCTAGGGAGCAGATTGCGAAGGCCTGGCGTCACATTCATAAGAAGAGTAGGAAGGATTTGGGATCTAGGGGTGTTGTTTCTTTGGAGCCATATCTTCAGTGGGTCCGATCGAGAGCCATTCAGTTGAAGATGCCGTATACTCGGGAGACACCCATGCCTGATTTGTTTGTGAAGATCACTCCTCCCTTATTAGATGATCTAGAAGAGCTGCAGCTTGCTTTGGTTAGGATGCAACAGGAAAGGGATGCTTGGAAGAACAAGTTCTAGACTTTAGAGAGTTCCTACAGAGCAGACCTGAAGGAGAGAGATGATTTGACCGAGATCCTTGAGAGTCGAGCAGTAGAGTCTATGGAGAGGCAAGGAGATTTATTTTCTCCTAAGCCTCAAACAGGTGTTGTTTGTTCACTTTCTGATTCAGATGATTGGAAGGAGGTCGTCATCAGACATGGGGAAGAAAACCAGAGGTTGAGAGCTCAGATTGCCAGGCTCACAGGGAAGCGCATTCGTACAGATTGATCTCTATCAGTTCCTTTCTCAAGATTTCAGATTGTATTTTCATCTTGTACTTGGGATCATTGAAACTTGTAACCCATTTCGAAGTTATTATAATAAAAGTTTTCAGTATTTCAAATGCGTTGTTATTTTGATGTTTGCAATATGTCTGTAAATCTTAAATCCCTTGAAATATTAAATGATAAAATAATAATAATCATATACATTGCATATCATGCATCATATTGCACATGTTTTTGCATTTGTTATGCATATCCAGGTGCCTTACCCAGCTTCTTTACTTCATTCAGCAAGCTGACTCATCACTACAACACTCGGGCTAATTTCAAAAAGAAGATGGACAACTTAGAACAGAAGAATCGCAAGCTGCACGAAGAAGTTTCTGCTTTGAAGGATGGCTTGGCCAACTTGACTACTCTGATGGAAGCTCTGGTGGTTGCTCAGAATCAGCCACTGAGTGTTCAACCTCAACCAACAAGGGCAAGTACTGAAGTTCTGACTGTTCCTGTATTCGCTACTCTGGCTATTGTTCAAAACCGTATGCCTCAGGGTTATCCGTGGGGAATGCCAGAGAATTTTGCACCTGAAGGTTTCAATCTGGGTCCTCAAGATGCTCCAGCGGTTCCAAATGTTGTTACTCTAGCACCTCATGTGGTGCATACTGTTCCTGCTGCACCTCCTTCGGTGAATTTGGTTCCGTTTGTTAATGAAGATGTGTGTCGTCCTTTCCCTCCGCCGAGTGAAGACTTGGGTCTTTATGAAAGAATGGATGATTTCCAAGAGCAGTTTGATAGAATGAAAAGAGAGATGAAGGCTCTTATGGGAAAAGAGTTGTTTGGGCGGAATGTGAATGAGCTGTGTTTGGTCCTGAATGTTAAAGTGCCTGCTAAGTTCAAGGTCCCGGAATTTGAGAAGTACAAGGGCAACACTTGCCCTCGTGCTCATTTGGTGATGTATGTGAGAAGGATGTCTACCCATACTGATGATCAGCGTCTGCTGATTCATTTTTTCCAGGATAGTCTGACCGGCGCAGCGTTGAAATGGTACATGAGTTTAGACAGCGTCAACATCCATACTTTTAATGATCTGGGAGAAGCATTCATTAAACAATACAAGTACAATGTGGACATGGCGCCCGACCGTGACCAGCTTAGGGTCGTGGTTCGGAAAGACAGAGAATCGTTCAAAGAGTATGCACAGAGATGGCGCGAAGTGGCTGCACAAGTGATTCCGCCCATGGAAGAGAAAGAAATGTAAGTCTCAGAGTGCCTAAGAGGGGGGGGTGAATTAGGTCTTATAAAAATTTATTCGGTTTTATGAGAATGCTTGGTAGTAATTTTTGATTAAGTGTTTGAAGGTTTTGATTATATCTTTATCTTTTCCTGATTATGGTGATGAAAGCGATAAATGCGGAAAAGTAAAGAACGCGGTGATATATCCTGGTTCCCCTCACAATCCGAGAGTACTCCAGTCCCCTTTCCAACACGAAAGAGATTTCACTATAGTTAGAATGATTGTACAGCCTATGCTTACTATCTAACCTATAGGGTGATCAAAGGTTCTTAACACCTTTAAGACCAAACAAACACTAATGTGAATGAAGAACAATCCTCTTCAAATCACAACACTTACTTCCAACAATCCTGGATAGTAAGGGAATAATTTCTTTAAGTAATACAATGATTTAGTTTGAAGTATATGGAGAGCTTTATCAATCTTCAATTGATCTTCTTCTTCAAGATAAAAACAATTCTCAATAATGTATATAAATGTTCACAATGTATGTATGAAACTTGTAATGATAATGAAAGTGTATATGCCAAGTTTCACAAAATTATGAACACATGAAAGTTTATGTGCAAATTTGAATGAATGAGAAAATTGTTAATATGAAGAAGGTTTTTTGTTGTTTGAAAATGTTATATATGTTCTTGTTTAAAAACTGAAAAAATCTGCATTTTATAAAGTCATAAGAACCTCTTCATTCATTCCAATTCATATGAAAAGTTGCAATGCATTCATGAAAAGATACCACTTGAAAAATGTTTAAAAAACAAAATAAAAGCTGCACTGGTTCGCTAGGAACTGGTTCCGACACTGACAGAACCCGGTTCTTAGTGAACGTTATAAGTTGGAATTCAAAAAAATCACGCAGGAACCGGTTCCCCTATTGGTACAACCCGGTTCCTGGCACAAAAACCAGGGACATGTTTTTTGAGAAATTCTGGAACCCGGTTCCCTGTTAGGGAGGAACCAGTTCCTAAAGGGTTATTTTCAAAAATATTTTTTGAAAGATATTTCAAACAAAGTTTTCCTTGATGTTAAAGTTATGGAATATGTATATGTTGATGAATGCATATTGTGAACATCTATATTCAAGATTTTAAGAATTATTTATACCATTTGACATTTGATGATTCTTCAATAATTCTTCAATAATCTTCAAGACTTTTATTTGATGTTGATAAGCTTTTTGCACATCCTTTGAATGTTGATGTCCATGTTGTCTTCATCAAAACACATGCTTTAAATATGACTTGAGAAGCTTGCAATTACATTCTCCCCCTTTATGATGATGACAACCAAGTCTTGAAAACGATTTCTTGAAATGTTTATGTTGTTTTGTATAGCAGACAAGTTGAGCAAATGCAAGGCTCCCCATAAATTGTATGCTCCCCCTAAGTCCATGATTCTTTGAATTTTGGAGTGAGTTTGATATTTATTTGGGCCTGCAATTTCTTTGAAATAAAACAACACATATGCATATTCTTCTCCCCCTTTGTTAACATCAAAAAGGATGGGGAAAAAGAGTGAAATAAATACATATAAAAATTAAGACGTTAAAAAAACATATAAAAGAATTAAGACGTGCATCTTAAGAGAAACATTAGATATCACCTTCATCCAAAATACCAAGTTCTCTTCGGATTTTGAAGAAAGGTTCTCGAGCAAGCGGTTTAGTGAAGATATCTGCGAGTTGGTTATGAGTATCCACAAAAGTGACTTCGACATCTCCTTTAAGTACATGATCATGGAGAAAATGATGTCGAATATCTATATGTTTGGTTCTTGAATGCATGACCGGATTCTTTGTAATATTTATAGCACTTGTATTGTCGCATCGAAGAGGAATGCATCCGAGATCAAGTCTGTAATCACGGAGTTGTTGCTTGAGCCAAAGAATTTGTGCACAACAACTACCCGCTGCTATGTATTCTGCTTCGGCCGTGCTAAGAGCAACACATGCTTGCTTTTTACAAGCCCATGATATTAATGCATTTCCAATAATGTGACAAGTACCACTTGTGCTTTTACGATCAGTTTTACAACCTGCATAATCCGCGTCAGAATAACCAATTAAAGTGCAAGTACTACCTTTTGGATACCATAGGCCGACATTGATTGTTCCTTTAAGATACTTCATGATCCTTTTAACTGCCATGGGGTGTGATTCCTTTGGATTTGCTTGAAAGCGAGCGCAAAGACAAACACTAAACATGATGTCAGGACGGCTTGCTGTCAAGTATAATAAAGAACCAATCATACCTCTGTACTTTGTAATATCAATTGGAGTACCGGATTCATCTTGATCAACATATGTACCGGAGCCCATTGGAGTATTCATGGCTTTACAATTGTCCATATCAAACTTTTTCAATAATTCTTTGCAATACTTAGATTGGTTGATGAAGATTCCATCTTCTAGTTGCTTGATTTGTAGTCCAAGAAAGTAGTTCATCTTTCCCATCATAGACATCTCGAATTCTCCTTGCATCATCAATGAGAATTCCTCACACATTTCTTTGTTAGTCGATCCAAAAATGATATCATCAACATAGACTTGAACCAATAAAGTGTTACTTTGGATTTTCTTAATGAACAAGTTTTTATCAACCTTACCCTTTTCGAAACCTTTTTCACACAAAAAATTGCTAAGTCAATCATACCATGCTCTTGGTGCTTGCTTTAAGCCATAAAGAGCCTTTCTCAACTTAAAGACATGTGAAGGATGTTTGAAGTCTTCAAATCCCGTGGGTTGTTTGACATAGACTTCTTCATTGATGTATCCATTCAAGAATGCGCTTTTGACGTCCATTTGAAAAAGCTGAAAAATTAATGAACAAGCATAAGCAAGTAAAAGACGTATAGCTTCTAACCTTGCAATCGGAGCAAATGTTTCTTCAAAGTCGATTCCTTCCTCTTGATTGTAACCTTGGGCAACCAACCTTGCTTTGTTTCGAACAATTAGACCATTATCATCAAGTTTGTTCTTAAACACCCATCGGGTACCTATGATGTGTTTACCACTTGGTCTAGGAACAAGTTCCCAAACTTGATTTCTCTCGAATTGATTTAATTCTTCTTGCATAGCAATAATCCATTGATCATCTCCTAAGGCTTCATCAACTTTGGTAGGTTCAATTTGAGAAACAAACGCCATGTTTAAGCAAGCATCTTTTAGATTCAATCTTGTTGATACTCCTTGGCTAATGTCACCAATAATTTTATCAATAGGATGGTCTCTATGAGTTCTCCATTCTTTTGGTAGATCATTGGTGTTTGAATCTTGTTGTACAATGTTTTCTTGATTTTCCGGTGATTTCTTAATTTGATCAATTGAAAGATCTTCCGGGGGTAAATCTATAGGATCATCATCATCACAAACAACTACTTCCTCCTTGGAGGGGTTAGTTTCATCAAAAGATACATGCATAGATTCTTCAATAGTTAAAGTTCTTTTATTATAAATTCTATATGCTTTACTAGAAAGCGAATAACCAAGAAATATACCTTCATCGGATTTCTCGTCAAACTTACCAATATTATCTTTGTCATTATTAAGAACAAAGCACTTGCATCCAAAAATTTGAAAGTGAGCAATATTTGGCTTTCTTCCTTTGAAGAGTTCATATGGAGTCTTCTTTATTATAGGTCTAATGATAACTCGATTTCCAACATAACATGCCGTACTAACCGCATCCGCCCAAAAATATTTAGGAAGATTTGCATCACTAAGCATTGTTCTTGCAAGTTCCACTAGAAACCTATTCTTTCTTTCAACTACCCCATTTTGTTGTGGAGTTCTAGGTGCTGAAAAATTATGAGAGATACCATGTTCTTCACAAAATTCTTCAAATTGAGCATTTTGGAATTCTCCACCATGATCACTTCTTATGGATACAATTTTTAGTGATTTTTCGTTTTGGATTTGCTTAGCATACTTCTTAAAGGCTTTAAAAGCATCACTTTTCTGCACAGGAAACAAAGTCCAAGAATATCTAGAAAAATCATCAATAATGACTAAAGCGTATACATTACCTCCGAAGCTTTTTGTTCTTGATGGACCAAAGAGATCCATGTGTAACAATTGTAGTGGCCTTGTAGTAGACACCACATTCTTAGATTTGAAAGTTGTTTTGGTCTGTTTTCCCTTTTGGCATGCATTACATAATTTGTCTTTGATGAACTTCATCTTTGGTAGACCAATAACTAAGTCATGCTTAACCAATTTGTTCAAGTGCTCCATGTGAATGTGAGCGATCCTCTTGTGCCATAAACAAGCGTCATTGTTGTTTACCATAAGACATTGTACCTTCAGAGACAAATCATCTAAAGTAATCATAAACATATTGTTAGTTCTTATACCTTTGAGTTTTACCTCATTGGTTGCCTCATCCATAATGAGACATTCATCTTTGTTGAATTTGATCTTGAACCCTCTATCGCAAAGTTGACTTATGCTAAGAAGATTGTGCTTTAATCCTTCAACATAGAGAACATCCTCAATTTGAATGGATGGAGGTGTGACAACTATTCCAACACCAAGAATATTTCCTTTGGTGTTGTCTCCATAGGTGACATACCCTTTGGCTTTATGTACTAGATATGAAAATTGGTGTACATCTCCTGTCATATGCTTTGAACATCCACTATCAAGATACCAAACATTTGATGTGGATTTCAAGCATACCTACACAAACAAATTATTCTTTGTTAGGTACCCAAGTTGCCTTGGGTCCTTCATAGTTAGTTCCCTTTTTCACCCACACATAATGCCCACTTTCTATACTAAAGTTTTTAACATGGCAAGCATTAGGTGTATGGCCTTTAATACCACAATAAAAACAAGTAGGTTCAAAGTTACTTCTATATCTAGAAGGATAAGATTTCTTCTTAGGAAATGTTTTCTTTTTCGATATATTAGCCTTTTTCTTTTGATGATTATGAACAACTTGCTTCTTTTCTACTTTCTTGGGATTGGAACTATTACTAGCCTTTACAAAAACAGTTGGATTGTTACTTGGTTTCTTAGAATTCACATAACCAAGACCCCTTTTATCATTTGGATAACGTTGTTGGCTTAGTAATCCTTCGAATCCTATTTGTCCTTTTTCATATCGTTCAATGACTCTTTTCAATTGAACAATTTGAAAGACATTTGATTCACACTTGGAGCATGCAAAGTTTTCTTTTTCTTTAATAAATTTCTGTTTTTGAAGATCAAAATCTTTAGTCATGGTGTCAATTTTTTCTAAACAACTTAGAAGTTCTTTTTCTTGATTTGACACCTTTTTGTATAAACTTTTGCATTCTTTCAAGAGTTCATCAATAGCATCTTGAACATCATCATCAAAAAGATTAAATTCATTACTAACCTCTTCTTCATCGTCGGAGTGATGTGAAGCCATTAATGCTAGATTTGCACATTCGTCGCTTTCCGAATCGGATGAAGAACTTATCTCATTATCTTCCCATGTAACATAAGCCTTTTTGTTCTTGAACTCCTTTTTGCCTTTGAATCCATTTTTCTTGGAGAGTTTTGGACACTCCGGCTTTATGTGACCTTGCTTTCCACATTCATAACATGTGACATCTTGTGTTGATGTGGAGGCTTCTTTATCTTTATGATTATAAAATTTCTTCCTCTTGACAAAGTTAGCATTATGAAGATTATTTTTATGACCAAAATATTTTCCTAACCTTTTTACAAGAAGCAAGAAGTTTTCATCTTCCTCCGATGCATCTTTATCTTGACTTTCCTTTGAATCAACTTTCAAAGCAATGCCTTTGGATTTTTCTCTAAATTTTCATGTTTTTCAAGTCTACCGAGTTCCGTTTCGTATTCTTGAAGTTTGCCAAATAATGTAGCGGAAGTCATTGCGGAGAGACTCTTCTTTTCCGAGATTGTCGTTACCTTTGGTTGCCATTCCCTAGTAAATGATCTAAGGATTTTCAAGTTGAGTTCATCATTTGTCAAGGTTTTACCAAGAGCATTTAAGTGATTTGTCAAATGCACAAATCTCTTTTGTAAGTCAAGAATGGATTCTTCGGGCTGCATTCGAAATAGTTCATATTCTTGACTCAAGGTATTTAGCCTTGATCTTTTTACTTTAGTCGTTCCTTCATGAGTTTGAACCAGGGTATCCCATATTTCTTTTGTTGTCTTGCAGTTCGAGACACGGAAAAATTCGTCCATACTGAGTGCACCTTGAAGAAGGTTTATTGCCTTTTTGTCATAGAGAACTTTCTTTTTATCATCGTCGTCCCATGCAGTTTTGGGCTTTGCAGAACCAATGCCATTGATTACTGATATCGGGATAAATGGACCATTTTCAACAGCATCCCATACTTCCTCTCATTGTGCTTCTAAATGCGCCTTCATGCATATTTTCCAGAAGTCAAAATATTCACCACAAATTAAAGGAGGCTTGTTGTTACTACCACCATCTCTGAAAACTGGTTGATGATTTGCGGAAGCCATTCTGGATCTTTAGGAACAAGTTACCTATAACTTGCTCTGATGCCAATTGTAAGTCTCAGAGTGCCTAAGAGGGGGGGTGAATTAGGTCTTATAAAAATTTATTCGATTTTATGAGAATGCTTGGTAGTAATTTTTGGTTAAGTGTTTGAAGGTTTTGATTATATCTTTATCTTTTCCTGATTATGGTGATGAAAGCGATAAATGCGGAAAAGTAAAGAACACGGTGATATATCCTGGTTCCCCTCACAATCCGAGAGTACTCCAGTCCCCTTTCCAACACGAAAGAGATTTCACTATAGTTAGAATGATTGTACAGCCTATGCTTACTATCTAACCTATAGGGTGATCAAAGGTTCTTAACACCTTTAAGACCAAACAAACACTAATGTGAATGAAGAACAATCCTCTTCAAATCACAACACTTACTTCCAACAATCCTGGATAGTAAGGGAATAATTTCTTTAAGTAATACAATGATTTAGTTTGAAGTATATGGAGAGCTTTATCAATCTTCAATTGATCTTCTTCTTCAAGATAAAAACAATTCTCAATAATGTATATAAATGTTCACAATGTATGTATGAAACTTGTAATGATAATGAAAGTGTATATGCCAAGTTTCACAAAATTATGAACACATGAAAGTTTATGTGCAAATTTGAATGAATGAGAAAATTGTTAATATGAAGAAGGTTTTTTGTTGTTTGAAAATGTTATATGTGTTCTTGTTTAAAAACTGAAAAAATCTGCATTTTATAAAGTCATAAGAAACTCTTCATTCATGCCAATTCATATGAAAAGTTGCAATGCATTCATGAAAAGATACCACTTGAAAAATGTTTAAAAAACAAAATAAAAGCTGCACTGGTTCGCTAGGAACCGGTTCCGACACTGACAGAACCCGGTTCTTAGTGAACGTTATAAGTTGGAATTCAAAAAAATCACGCAGGAACCGGTTCCCCTATTGGTACAACCCGGTTCCTGGCACAAAAACCAGGGACATGTTTTTTGAGAAATTCTGGAACCCGGTTCCCTGTTAGGGAGGAACCGGTTCCTAAAGGGTTATTTTCAAAAATACTTTTTGAAAGATATTTCAAACAAAGTTTTCCTTGATGTTAAAGTTATGGAATATGTATATGTTGATGAATGCATATTGTGAACATCTATATTCAAGATTTTAAGAATTATTTATACCATTTGACATTTGATGATTCTTCAATAATTCTTCAATAATCTTCAAGACTTTTATTTGATATTGATAAGCTTTTTGCACATCCTTTGAATGTTGATGTCCATGTTGTCTTCATCAAAACACATGCTTTAAATATGACTTGAGAAGCTTGCAATTACATTCTCCCCCTTTTTGATGATGACAACCAAGTCTTGAAAACGATTTCTTGAAATGTTTATGTTGTTTTGTATAGCAGACAAGTTGAGCAAATGCAAGGCTCCCCCTAAGTCCATGATTCTTTGAATTTTGGAGTGAGTTTGATATTTATTTGGGCCTGCAATTTTATTGAAACAAAACAACACATATGCATATTCTTCTCCCCCTTTGTTAACATCAAAAAGGATGGGGAAAAAGAGTGAAATAAATACATATAAAAATTAAGACGTTAAAAAGAACATATAAAAGAATTAAGACGTGCATCTTAAGAGAAACATTAGATATCACCTTCATCCAAAATACCAAGTTCTCTTCGGTATTTGAAGAAAGGTTCTCGAGCAAGCGGTTTAGTGAAGATATCTGCGAGTTGGTTATGAGTATCCACAAAAGTGACTTCGACATCTCCTTTAAGTACATGATCACGGAGAAAATGATGTCAAATATCTATATGTTTGGTTCTTGAATGCATGACCGGATTCTTTGTAATATTTATAGCACTTGTATTGTCGCATCGAAGAGGAATGCATCCGAGATCAAGTCCGTAATCACGGAGTTGTTGCTTGAGCCAAAGAATTTGTGCACAACAACTACCCGCTGCTATGTATTCTGCTTCGGCCGTGCTAAGAGCAACACATGCTTGCTTTTTACAAGCCCATGATATTAATGCATTTCCAATAATGTGACAAGTACCACTTGTGCTTTTACGATCAGTTTTACAACCTGCATAATCCGCGTCAGAATAACCAATTAAAGTGCAAGTACTACCTTTTGGATACCATAGGCCGACATTGATTATTCCTTTAAGATACTTCATGATCCTTTTAACTGCCATGAGGTGTGATTCCTTTGGATTTGCTTGAAAGCGAGCGCAAAGACAAACACTAAACATGATGTCAGGACGGATTGCCGTCAAGTACAATAAAGAACCAATCATACCTCTGTACTTTGTAATATCAATTGGAGCACCGGATTCATCTTGATCAACATATGTACCGGAGCCCATTGGAGTATTCATGGCTTTACAATTGTCCATATCAAACTTTTTCAATAATTCTTTGCAATACTTAGATTGGTTGATGAAGATTCCATCTTCTAGTTGCTTGATTTGTAGTCCAAGAAAGTAGTTCATCTTTCCCATCATAGACATCTCGAATTCTCCTTGCATCATCAATGAGAATTCCTCACACATTTCTTTGTTAGTCGATCCAAAAATGATATCATCAACATAGACTTGAACCAATAAAGTGTTACTTTGGATTTTCTTAATGAACAAGTGTGATCGGTGGATCTAGAACTGACTGTTTAACGCTGGTTCGCGAAATGTCGCGGAAGCAAGAGTCGCCACCGTCTTTTATTTTCTCCAATAGGAAAGGACAAAAGCACAGAAAAATTCCTTTAAAGAGATTGCTCTCGGTTCGGGAGGTAGGTTATAGAAAGGGAAGGTGTTAGCACCCTTTCTATCCATGGTTATCCATGGGCTCTTAGGTACTTGCTCAATGTGTTTTCAAAATTGTTTGTTTGCTTTTCAATGTGGGTTTAAAAGTTTCTTTTGAAAAATTTCAGTTCGACTCATACGTCAGAGTGTTTGAAAAGTTTGTTTTGAAAGCTTTTGAAAAGTGTCAGTGTGAAAAGTCTTTTTGAGTTTGTTTTGAGATTAGAGCAAGTATCCTTGAGAACCTACCTACCCTAAGGAATTCGTCTGTGTAAGAGTCCTTAAAAGTAGTGCCATCCCACCATTGAGAGGTAGGTAGCACCACCGTTGGAGGTGTTCGGGTCAATTCGATATTCGGGACGTGGTGATCACCGGAGCAATGGGAAGACACCTTAGAAGCTACCCTCATGCCAGGTTCCCGGATCATGAGGACTTACTAAGACGTCCTCTACTCGACGACCATCTTTCGAAAGGCAACAGTGAGGCATACTCTAGGGGTGGTGTGTGCGAATCGTGTGTCATGTTTCAGTTATTTGTCTTGTCATGTTTGTCGTGTTCTACGCTTGATTTTAATTTGTCCATTCATTCTTGCATGCATATTTAACAGTTATAAAGTTTTGCGGAAAAATAAATCTAAGGCTATTACAAAGGCGCGGGTCCACATCGCCAAAATTAAACCGGACCCGATTTGACGGAAAAGTAAATAATGCGAAGTAAATAAAAATGCGAAAAGTAAAGTTACAATGCTTTGGGAGAGATACAAAATTATAATAAACGAACATAAAATAAATGCGCGGAATTAATAATTAAAAGCGACGGGCGTTGGACCTTTTTGCAAAAATAATTAAATTAATGAATTAAAATAAAAAATTAAAAATTAAATGTCTTGGTATTTTTGTGTTTTTTAAGATTTAAAAGAAAAAAAAAAGTTAATTGAAATTAAAAAAAAGTGGAGGTAAAACCCTAATTCTAATTATTTGTTAATTATTAAGAAAATATTGAAATTTGACTAATTTAACCTAAATTAATTTTTATATACAATTTACTCATGAAAATAATAAATAAAATAAGCAATATTATTACAAAAAAGGAAAAATTAAAAAAAGGATTAAGATCAACAATTAAACCTAAATTCTATATTTTTTTATATTTTGTTATGAAAAGAATTAAAATTAAAAACCTAATTATGCTAAATTCAATTACACAATTTATTCATGAAAATAAAATAATAAAATATTTATTACATTTTTATCTTTTTCTGGATTTTTATGATGTTTTTATATTTTGTAAAAAAGAGAAAATTAATTAATTAAAGCAATAAAAATAAATAACACAATAATTAAAATAATAAAAAGAAAAGAAAAGCAAACCAGGGGGGGTTCAGGCCCCAGATGGAGGTATAGGCCTGGAGATTCTGGCCCATTAACGTTGGAAATTGGTTGACTTTTTGAATCACATATAACGCGTTGGACTATGGTACATGATGCTCTCCCAATCTTTGCCCTTGGCTTGATCTCATGGGACGCGTGGCTGCCTGATAGTGAGGGAATATGGTGCACTGGGACATTAGCGCTGCATAGGATGAACTATTGAAAAATAATATTGAGCGTTTGCCAGACCTGGGACTTGAACCCAGGTCTTGAAGGTTACAAGCGTTGTCCCTGCCCACTGAGCCATTTGCATTTCATTTAACAAATAATAAACAATAAATAATATAAGAAGAACACGTTAGTGCTTTTGGAAATTCGCGCGAAATTCAAAAGAGCCAATGGCCATGGGACACGATGCCTTCGTCTTCGTCCCTGTAAAACAAAACTCAGAGGCCACGGTTTTTATAGCGTTGCATTAGGGTCTCTAACAGAAAATAGCGAATAGGCCCTCGACGCTCATAAATTGAGCGCGAGGGTCAAGACTTCTTCGTCTTGATGTGCTGAGTCCAACCATGGTATCCATGAACTCTGATTTTTCCTCTACGCAAAAGCCCTATTTCAAGAAACCTGTAACCCTAAAAAACGCGCATGGTGGATTCACGTATGGCTAATGAAAATGCAATCAAACATGTCAGTTAGCTTAGAAACATCATTGTGATCATGAATACATAAATAAAAACGCACAAATATGCTTGAATCATGCTATGCGAATTCAGAAATTTTGATGTACAGTTTGACTTAGGGGTACCAGTTCAAGGCGTTTTGGTTGTTGTTAATGATTGAGAAACGTTCAAGGAGGTCTCAGGATGATGATAGGGCAAGAATGGGAGCTTGAATCGACCTAAAACCCTGATTTCAGTATTTGAGTTTTATGAGAAATTTTCAATTTGCAATGGCTTGTTTATGCGCAGCTTGCAGTCTCTTTGCATTAGGTCTTTGATTCTGATCATATAGTGAGTGATTAGGTTAAGAAAAATTGGACAAAATCCATTGCTTTGATGATTTTTGAATATTTGATTTCAAGGATCTTTTCCATATCTTTTCCATATGCAATTTGGTGTCAATTAGTTCCAATCAACCCAAAACCTTCCATAATTGACTAAGCACGAGATATTGAGCCTATAATGTGCATAAAAAGATTTTTTTTAGGTCAAATTCATATTTTCCACATATTTAAAATGATTTAAATGAATTAATGTTAATATAAATTCAAATAAATAATTAAAAAATGAGAAAATACTTCCCTTTGGGCCTAATGGTCGTGCATAGGCTTGGCATGAAGGAACTTGGAAGAAAAATGGGCCCATTAGCAAATTTGGATCATTTGAAGTAAAGTTGACTTTCAAAAATTTCCAAAAATTTCCCAACTTCCACAAGGCATAACTTGGTCAATTTTTAAGCTTTTCACATGTTCTTGGACATTTTGGAAATTTCTTTGAGTCCTTTAACCAATGCCTTTGGTCCCATGTCATTTTGATTTACCAATCTCAAGTTATGGCCTTTGACTTAAAGTCCCTTTTTGTTGACTTTTGAAAATGACCTATAATGTTGAAATTGATAACTTTTTGTGAGAGCATTTCTTGGACTTGGAACATGAAGATGAATTGTAGGAAATGTCTTTCTCTTCAAAATGAGCTTTGGATGGAATTTTTCTGACAATCCATGTGAAAGTTATGCCCTGGTCAATTTCAGTTGACTTTTTCAGCTGTCCAAATATAGCAACTTTTGCATCTTGATGATTTTCTGAGCCAAATTTTGAGAATCATGATCAAGCATTGATCAAATGATGTTTGTGGCTTCAAAATGATATGTTGATCAAAAATTTGAACTTTTGACTGCCAAATGACCATTTTGCCCCTACAGTTGACTGTAGTGCAATCTAGGGTTTTGACTGTGCAATTTTGAGCTGAATGCCTTGAAACTTGACATGAGGATACTTGACCATCTTTGTAGGCATATGAGACTTGATTGGGCCTTTGAAAACTTCCAATTCTTGATCAGGACTCAAACCCTAGTTTTGACTGTATAGGAGACAGTTGAGCTGCACAACCTTTTGTGATCTTGACTTGACAAATCTTGAAGAATATGGGAGGGCAAATTTTGGGGTGCAACAGTTGCCCCTGTTCAATCTTCTTAGACCTGAGGATGCAGATTGGCTGACGTGCCTTTCGTAATCCGAAGGTAAAAGATGATTGGACACTAGAGTGCCCAGAAATTTGCGCTCACATAGTAGCAGTGATGATGGGGGAATGGGCTTATGGATGCCATTTGGAGATTGCTGGATTGGATGATGGGCTTATAGATGCCATCTGAATGTTGATTGCGGGGGAGATTCCTTAGCTAGAACCTGCATACCTGCAAAATAGAAAATGAGTACCTGACACGTTGCAGGAGTTGGTTTTAGATGCTTGGTATAGATGTGTCCTGACTGGTTACAGGAGCTGAATCTGGAGCTTCAAACGCTGATGAATGAACCAGGGATGGTTACTACCTTAGCATGAATGGTAAGAGAACCTTGGATGATTTTAACTTCAACAACGCTCGTTGAGAAAAATCTTGGCGGGAATTACCATCTTTGCAACATCGGGAAGAGAATCATAGACAATTATAATCTGAAAGGAATGATCACCTCACTCAACGTCGGAGAGGGAAACATCTGAAAAGGACTTACCACCTCACACACCGTCGGAGAGGGGACCATCTAAAAAGGGATTACTACCTCATACACCGCTGGAGAGGGAACCATAGGGAGAATATCACCTCACACTCATCGTCGGAGAGGGAAACATCTGAAAAAGGGATTACTACCTCACACACCGCTGGAGAGGGAACCATAGGGAGAATATCACCTCACACTCATCGTCGGAGAGGGAAACATCTGAAAAAGGGATTACTACCTCACACACCGCTGGAGAGGGAACCATAGGGGACTGCTGAGTCTTTATCAGAAAAATCTATTGGGCATCGATTTAGCTGGACTAGAGGAGGTCTTGAAATATCTTCAACTGGAATAAGTGACAGAATGTTGCCATATCTGGTTTACATCTAGACTATATCTGGAAGGAGATCTGGAAGCAGCATCAGAACGTCACCATATCTGGATCATATCTGAAACTATATCTGAAGGATACCTGGAAGCAGTATCAGAACGTCACCATCTCTGGATCATATCCGAAACTATATCTGAAGGATACCTGGAAGCAGTATCAGAACGTCACCATCTCTGGATCATATCCGAAACTATATCTGAAGGATACCTGGAAGCAGCATCAGAACGTCACCATCGCTGGGTTTACATCTGAAACTATATCTAGAAGGAATCTGGAAGCAGCATCAGAACGTCACCATCGCTGGGTTTACATCTGAAACTATATCTAGAAGGAATCTGGAAGCAGCATCAGAACGTCACCATCGCTGGGTTTACATCTGAAACTATATCTAGAAGGGAATCTGGAAGCAGCATCAGAATGTCACCATCGCTGGGTTTACATCTGAAACTATATCTAGAAGGAATTCTGGAAGCAGTATCAGAACGTCACCATCGCTGGGTTTACATCTGAAACTATATCTAGAAGGAGTCTGGAAGCAGTATCAGAACGTCACCATATCTGGATCATATCTGAAACTATATCTGAAGGATACCTGGAAGCAGTATCAGAACGTCACCATCTCTAGATCATATCCGAAACTATATCTAGAATGGATTGCGATTAGTTGATAGTAGTCATTTTTGTATTGATCCTTTTTCCTGAAAAGGTAGAACATAATTGTATGCAAAATCATGATGCATGAACTGTATGTTTTCAAGATCAATGAGATTCGTGTAATATGATGCATAGGCATGCTATAATGATGTATGTGACGTTTTATGAATGTATGTTTTCGTCGTAGGAAAATAAATCCTTGACGGGTGCCGGGAAGTCGCATCCTGGGCTGATGTGGAAGAGTAGCTTTTGCTTCCGCTGGGGGTGATAGTTGCAAGTATACCGGTAGGAGAAGATAACTCCGTTGGGGAATAAACTTGGCGAATGGAGAATTCTGCGGGGAGAAAAAGATATTCTAGCGACCATGCTGGGAAGAAATACTCTGTGGGGGGATGATTTTGCTGAATTGTTGAGGATGACTCGCTGAGGATACCTTGCTGTATTGGAAGTATGAATGGACTTCGCTGGGGATAAGAAAATTGCGTCGACGACGATCTTTCCGTGGCTTTTGGCTGAGGATAACCCAGTTATATCCTGTTAAGGAAATAACTCTTTGAATAAAGCCGGGAGGTGCGTTCGTGCTCCGTGAGGATAAGCTTCCCGAACCGTCTGGGGATAAGCTTACTGCTTGGGGAGATGTATTCCAACTTTCCTGGGGAAGCTGGGTTGGACTCTCCTGGGGAGTTTTGATATGCTGGGGAAGTTTTGAACTGTATTGGTTATGTTCTTCCACGGAACCTACTCTGATACCTTGGAGGATGACAATCAGATTGCTTAGACCGCTCTTTATTGCCCCTGTTTCTATGGGGGAGGCACTTGTGGGGTGCTGATAGTTGTTGAGGGTCAAACCTTCTTCTGGTAGGCAGATGATAAGATGACGGGACATAGTCGTACGCTTTAATCCCTAACTTTTGCCTGGACCGCCCTTTCGGGTTTTCAGTCCACCGGGATACCCATTTTTGCCCAAGCCGCCCTTTCAGGTTTTCGACTTGCCGGGTGTACAGATTTTTTCATTTCATCCCTTCATTTTGCCCGAACCCTTTTGGTTCGCCGGGAAGCCCTTATTTTTGCCTAGGTATGTCAACCTAGCGGGTCTTTGATTGTGCGCAGTATTTTTCGACTATGTCCACACTCTTAGAATGCAGGGAGGTGCCCCTGGCTGCTTGTGTTGCCATGCCACCAGAAGGTGTTTGATCAGGCCAGATTCATTGTTGAAATGCCCCAAGTGACTCAAGCGGAGATTTGCCCCCAGGCTATTTGGCCTTTGAGAGGTTCTCCGAATCTTGATTGGATTGCCCCAGATGATGGACCATGCTCATGTCTGCCCCTTGATTGGAAGTGCTTTTGTTCACTAGGTATTCATCGTGCGAATTTCCTGCTGTTCAAACAAAAAGTCATATGCAAACAAAGTTATGTTAAAAATGCAAAGCTTATGTCTGTCTCAAGGATTTTGAAAATGCATTCTTTTTCATAAAACAAATGATTGTTTGTAAAACGTGATGTCAACTCCGTATTTACCGTAGGCCTTAAGGAGTCAGGATACCTTTCGTGACAGTATGCTTTCGAACTAACCCATGCTTCAGCTAGGACTTTTAAGGGTTATAACGTGGCTTGGTTCACGGTTTAAGAAACGAAGGATAAAGGCTCAAATTATTTGTACCCACCCGCTCTTCGTGATGTTCTCCAAACCTAAACTCAGTTGATCGTGCGTTAGACCTTGCTTGAGTCTTTGCTTTGATGTTCCAATAATGGCTCAGATGTTGATAACTTGTTTTGAATAGGCAGTCATTTTTGCTTTGGTTGAGGATTTATGAGACCTCTTTCTTGATTTTGTTATCCCTTTCTTTTTTTGCCTGAACTGTTTCCTTTTTTTGGAATTACAGTCAGCGGGATGTCCCAGTTTCATAAGTCCCCTTTGCAGGTTTAGACTTTTTTGGGCTTTTCATTTATGAAAATTTTGTTTTTGATAATGACTGCCTGTCCTTATGATTGTTCTGAACCATCACTGTCTTTGTTCGTTTTGTAAAGATCTCTTCGGTGCCATTCGTTATGCACTTGGATCAACTGAGAGACTACCCTGCCCCGGGTTATGATTAAGGGTTTTGATTTTCGAAAATAAAAACTCCTACTTCTTTGGCTCTGATGGGTTGACGAGGGATTATCATCCTTATAACTCCAGTGTTTAGGGGTTGAAACAATGCCTGTACCTCATCAGCGGGGTCTGTTCAAAAGCATACTGTAATGATTGTGGTATCGTTTTCGTCATCCTCCCTCAAGAGGCTCAGAATTATTAACCAAGAGTTGATCATCAGAAAAAATATGGAAAGAATTTTGAATATAATGAAAATAATTGTATTAATCCTCAAAACAGACATATGCGATGCATTAATAGAATAAAAGAGTTTGCTATGACATTAATTGTTTGTATAAGCAAAGAAAAAATACAACTCAAAAATTCAAATGAACAAAAGGTCTTCAATGATTGGGCAACGGAGCAGTGATTATGTTCGGAGTCTCAGACACTTCAAACTGAATCTCCCCGGCGTCGATCATATCTTGGATCTTGTTCTTGAGAGGCCAGCAGTTGTCTGTAGTATGCCCCAGGCTATCTGAATGATATGCGCACCTATCGTTGGGATGATAGTTGGGTGCAGAAGTGTTCGGATTCCGGAGAGGAGCCCTTAAGGTGATTAACCCTGCCTTCAACATTTGTTGCAGTGCTTGATCCAACGACATGTTGAGTTTGGTATACTGTCGTTTCTCCTTGCGCTGCTGCCCCTGTCCTTGTTGGGCAGGTCCGGGATTGGAGATTTGGATTGCCCCTGCCTCATGACGGCTCTTTTTACCATACACGGCATTGGATTCTTTCTTTCCATGATGAGGCTTTTTATCAGCAGGTGCAGCCTCTTGAATTTTCCCAGACCGGATGCCAGCTTCTATTCGCTCTCCAGTCAAGATAAGATCTGTGAATCCAGCAGACGAGTTCCCAATCAGGTGGTTATAAAATGGGCCAGACAAGGTCCCCAAGAACATGTCCACGAGTTCCCGATCAGTCAGAGGTGGTTGTACCCTTCCAGCAAGATCCCTCTATTTCTGCGCATATTCTTTAAAACCTTCACTTGACCCCAACGACATACCCTGGAGTTGAGTACGCGTGGGGGCAAGGTCGGCATTGTACTGGTACTGCTTATAGAAAGCAGTTGCCAACTCCTCCCAGTTACGAACTTTGGTCCCATCCAGTTGATAGAACCATTCGAGGTGAGTCCCTGAAAGACTTTCCTGGAAGAAGTGGATCCACAGGTTTTTGTCTACCGTATATGGTTGGATCTTCCGAACATAGGACCTTAGATGCAGCTTGGGACAAGACGCCCCGTCATACTTAGAGAAGGGTGGTACTTTGAACTTCCGAGGAATAACCACGCCAGTTGACAAACCCAGATCTCCGAAATCCAGCCCAGGTACTTGTTGAACCTCCATAGCTTTCATTCTGTCCTCCAGTTGCTTATATCTGTCATCAGCAGGAGGGTACTGCTCTTCATCAAAATCTGTCTCGTTGTCGGAGACCACTGGACTGGGAACCTCTCTCTCATGATGACTGCTTTTTTCCACAGATGGGATTGTCCTCTCAGTTTCAACTTGCGGTGTATTCCCAGATCTGCGTCTAGGGCTGAACAGAACAGTCCTCTTCTTTTTCTTGTCCTTCTTCAAAAGCAGAGCCTTCAGGTCTTGTTGCCCCTGAGTCAAATTCATGATTAGCTCTTGGAACTGGGCGTTCTGAGCCTGGAGGTCCTTGATAGTCTGCTCGGCTGATGATTCAGGATTCATGATGATCGGCTGAAATAAACAGCGAAGGAGGGTAAGCAACCTGTCAAAGGGATACCTGCAATGCAATGTGATGTATGACATGCATGTAATGTTTTCAAGGACCTCGCGGGGTAAACAGAGAAACTTTGTTAGCATTTGGAACCGGTAGCTTGATTGTAAGAACTTCATTTTTGTTGAGAGTCCTTCGTCAAGGGTCAAAGGCTCCCCATATCCAGTGGGTCATAGCCCCTGACAACCTTAGCTAGAGGAAAATAAATCCTCTTTGCCCCTGAGATCCTTGAAATGGGTTAGAATGTATGCAATGGTATGCAATGGTATGATGTCATGCTATGCATGGGGTAATGTGAGTAACCCTGTTATGAGTCCCACTTAAGGACTATAAACAACCCTGCAAGAAATTTAGTACCCTGTTATGAGTCCCAATTAAGGACTATAAACAAAACCTGCAAGAAACTTAGTACCCTGTTATGAGTCCCAATTAAGGACTATAAACAACCCTGCAAGAAATTTAGTACCCTGTTATGAGTCCCAATTAAGGACTATAAACAAGACCTGCAGGTAGTTCATGTGTCAGCTAACAAGCATGCAAGTAGGCAAATACAAAGGCACACAAGTCACACGAAAGAAACCCTTAGAGTTTAGGCCAGCATGAGGTTTGGGGTACTACCCTCTTGAAGCTGGTGGGTTCATCCTGTCCTAATCAAAGTAACCGGGTTCTAAGGTTCCCAATATCACGGGACTGCTTTCATTGTTCATCGTTTCGATTTAGCCACTGAACTGGCGACCGAAATATTCCAGGAAAGCAACCCTCAATTGAGCGTAGTATCGAGTATCAACCAACCTCGGACTGTACCAAAGTCAGTTATCTCACTACCCTAAAGAGGCCAAGATAGTTCAATTAAGGTTCCTAAGGTCTGTTGATGCTTCATGACACCACGCGGAGGCCCCGTACTCTCCTTGACTGAACTCAAGGGTTACCGGTACACACCAAAGTGCCACATCAACGTAGCAGACTGTTTCAACCATGTCGGTATACCCCGCACAGTTCCCTCACAGCCTTGTTGCTACTTTCTAAGAAAGGTATCCCCCAGATCCGGGTTAGGATCTATAGAACTCCCAAGCAACCCACAATTTTAAAGCACACAAGGAAAACAATTGAAAACATAGTTATAAGCTAGCCCTAAGGTACACCTCACTTTAAGTTTATCCCCAGCAGAGTCGCCAGTTCTGTGATCGGTGGATCTGGAACTGACTGTTTAACGCTGGTTCGCGAAATGTCGCGGAAGCAAGAGTCGCCACCGTCTTTTATTTTCTCCAATAGGAAAGGACAAAAGCACAGAAAAATTCCTTTAAAGAGATTGCTCTCGGTTCGGGAGGTAGGTTATAGAAAGGGAAGGTGTTAGCACCCTTTCTATCCATGGTTATCCATGGGCTCTTAGGTACTTGCTCAATGTGTTTTCAAAATTGTTTGTTTGCTTTTCAATGTGGGTTTAAAAGTTTCTTTTGAAAAATTTCAGTTCGACTCATACGTCAGAGTGTTTGAAAAGTTTGTTTTGAAAGCTTTTGAAAAGTGTCAGTGTGAAAAGTCTTTTTGAGTTTGTTTTGAGATTAGAGCAAGTATCCTTGAGAACCTACCTACCCTAAGGAATTCGTCTGTGTAAGAGTCCTTAAAAGTAGTGCCATCCCACCATTGAGAGGTAGGTAGCACCACCGTTGGAGGTGTTCGGGTCAATTCGATATTCGGGACGTGGTGATCACCGGAGCAATGGGAAGACACCTTAGAAGCTACCCTCATGCCAGGTTCCCGGATCATGAGGACTTACTAAGACGTCCTCTACTCGACGACCATCTTTCGAAAGGCAACAGTGAGGCATACTCTAGGGGTGGTGTGTGCGAATCGTGTGTCATGTTTCAGTTATTTGTCTTGTCATGTTTGTCGTGTTCTACGCTTGATTTTAATTTGTCCATTCATTCTTGCATGCATATTTAACAGTTATAAAGTTTTGCGGAAAAATAAATCTAAGGCTATTACAAAGGCGCGGGTCCACATCGCCAAAATTAAACCGGACCCGATTTGACGGAAAAGTAAATAATGCGAAGTAAATAAAAATGCGAAAAGTAAAGTTACAATGCTTTGGGAGAGATACAAAATTATAATAAACGAACATAAAATAAATGCGCGGAATTAATAATTAAAAGCGACGGGCGTTGGACCTTTTTGCAAAAATAATTAAATTAATGAATTAAAATAAAAAATTAAAAATTAAATGTCTTGGTATTTTTGTGTTTTTTAAGATTTAAAAGAAAAAAAAAGTTAATTGAAATTAAAAAAAAGTGGAGGTAAAACCCTAATTCTAATTATTTGTTAATTATTAAGAAAATATTGAAATTTGACTAATTTAACCTAAATTAATTTTTATATACAATTTACTCATGAAAATAATAAATAAAATAAGCAATATTATTACAAAAAAGGAAAAATTAAAAAAAGGATTAAGATCAACAATTAAACCTAAATTCTATATTTTTTTATATTTTGTTATGAAAAGAATTAAAATTAAAAACCTAATTATGCTAAATTCAATTACACAATTTATTCATGAAAATAAAATAATAAAATATTTATTACATTTTTATCTTTTTCTGGATTTTTATGATGTTTTTATATTTTGTAAAAAAGAGAAAATTAATTAATTAAAGCAATAAAAATAAATAACACAATAATTAAAATAATAAAAAGAAAAGAAAAGCAAACCAGGGGGGGTTCAGGCCCCAGATGGAGGTATAGGCCTGGAGATTCTGGCCCATTAACGTTGGAAATTGGTTGACTTTTTGAATCACATATAACGCGTTGGACTATGGTACATGATGCTCTCCCAATCTTTGCCCTTGGCTTGATCTCATGGGACGCGTGGCTGCCTGATAGTGAGGGAATATGGTGCACTGGGACATTAGCGCTGCATAGGATGAACTATTGAAAAATAATATTGAGCGTTTGCCAGACCTGGGACTTGAACCCAGGTCTTGAAGGTTACAAGCGTTGTCCCTGCCCACTGAGCCATTTGCATTTCATTTAACAAATAATAAACAATAAATAATATAAGAAGAACACGTTAGTGCTTTTGGAAATTCGCGCGAAATTCAAAAGAGCCAATGGCCATGGGACACGATGCCTTCGTCTTCGTCCCTGTAAAACAAAACTCAGAGGCCACGGTTTTTATAGCGTTGCATTAGGGTCTCTAACAGAAAATAGCGAATAGGCCCTCGACGCTCATAAATTGAGCGCGAGGGTCAAGACTTCTTCGTCTTGATGTGCTGAGTCCAACCATGGTATCCATGAACTCTGATTTTTCCTCTACGCAAAAGCCCTATTTCAAGAAACCTGTAACCCTAAAAAACGCGCATGGTGGATTCACGTATGGCTAATGAAAATGCAATCAAACATGTCAGTTAGCTTAGAAACATCATTGTGATCATGAATACATAAATAAAAACGCACAAATATGCTTGAATCATGCTATGCGAATTCAGAAATTTTGATGTACAGTTTGACTTAGGGGTACCAGTTCAAGGCGTTTTGGTTGTTGTTAATGATTGAGAAACGTTCAAGGAGGTCTCAGGATGATGATAGGGCAAGAATGGGAGCTTGAATCGACCTAAAACCCTGATTTCAGTATTTGAGTTTTATGAGAAATTTTCAATTTGCAATGGCTTGTTTATGCGCAGCTTGCAGTCTCTTTGCATTAGGTCTTTGATTCTGATCATATAGTGAGTGATTAGGTTAAGAAAAATTGGACAAAATCCATTGCTTTGATGATTTTTGAATATTTGATTTCAAGGATCTTTTCCATATCTTTTCCATATGCAATTTGGTGTCAATTAGTTCCAATCAACCCAAAACCTTCCATAATTGACTAAGCACGAGATATTGAGCCTATAATGTGCATAAAAAGATTTTTTTTAGGTCAAATTCATATTTTCCACATATTTAAAATGATTTAAATGAATTAATGTTAATATAAATTCAAATAAATAATTAAAAAATGAGAAAATACTTCCCTTTGGGCCTAATGGTCGTGCATAGGCTTGGCATGAAGGAACTTGGAAGAAAAATGGGCCCATTAGCAAATTTGGATCATTTGAAGTAAAGTTGACTTTCAAAAATTTCCAAAAATTTCCCAACTTCCACAAGGCATAACTTGGTCAATTTTTAAGCTTTTCACATGTTCTTGGACATTTTGGAAATTTCTTTGAGTCCTTTAACCAATGCCTTTGGTCCCATGTCATTTTGATTTACCAATCTCAAGTTATGGCCTTTGACTTAAAGTCCCTTTTTGTTGACTTTTGAAAATGACCTATAATGTTGAAATTGATAACTTTTTGTGAGAGCATTTCTTGGACTTGGAACATGAAGATGAATTGTAGGAAATGTCTTTCTCTTCAAAATGAGCTTTGGATGGAATTTTTCTGACAATCCATGTGAAAGTTATGCCCTGGTCAATTTCAGTTGACTTTTTCAGCTGTCCAAATATAGCAACTTTTGCATCTTGATGATTTTCTGAGCCAAATTTTGAGAATCATGATCAAGCATTGATCAAATGATGTTTGTGGCTTCAAAATGATATGTTGATCAAAAATTTGAACTTTTGACTGCCAAATGACCATTTTGCCCCTACAGTTGACTGTAGTGCAATCTAGGGTTTTGACTGTGCAATTTTGAGCTGAATGCCTTGAAACTTGACATGAGGATACTTGACCATCTTTGTAGGCATATGAGACTTGATTGGGCCTTTGAAAACTTCCAATTCTTGATCAGGACTCAAACCCTAGTTTTGACTGTATAGGAGACAGTTGAGCTGCACAACCTTTTGTGATCTTGACTTGACAAATCTTGAAGAATATGGGAGGGCAAATTTTGGGGTGCAACAGTTGCCCCTGTTCAATCTTCTTAGACCTGAGGATGCAGATTGGCTGACGTGCCTTTCGTAATCCGAAGGTAAAAGATGATTGGACACTAGAGTGCCCAGAAATTTGCGCTCACATAGTAGCAGTGATGATGGGGGAATGGGCTTATGGATGCCATTTGGAGATTGCTGGATTGGATGATGGGCTTATAGATGCCATCTGAATGTTGATTGCGGGGGAGATTCCTTAGCTAGAACCTGCATACCTGCAAAATAGAAAATGAGTACCTGACACGTTGCAGGAGTTGGTTTTAGATGCTTGGTATAGATGTGTCCTGACTGGTTACAGGAGCTGAATCTGGAGCTTCAAACGCTGATGAATGAACCAGGGATGGTTACTACCTTAGCATGAATGGTAAGAGAACCTTGGATGATTTTAACTTCAACAACGCTCGTTGAGAAAAATCTTGGCGGGAATTACCATCTTTGCAACATCGGGAAGAGAATCATAGACAATTATAATCTGAAAGGAATGATCACCTCACTCAACGTCGGAGAGGGAAACATCTGAAAAGGACTTACCACCTCACACACCGTCGGAGAGGGGACCATCTAAAAAGGGATTACTACCTCATACACCGCTGGAGAGGGAACCATAGGGAGAATATCACCTCACACTCATCGTCGGAGAGGGAAACATCTGAAAAAGGGATTACTACCTCACACACCGCTGGAGAGGGAACCATAGGGAGAATATCACCTCACACTCATCGTCGGAGAGGGAAACATCTGAAAAAGGGATTACTACCTCACACACCGCTGGAGAGGGAACCATAGGGGACTGCTGAGTCTTTATCAGAAAAATCTATTGGGCATCGATTTAGCTGGACTAGAGGAGGTCTTGAAATATCTTCAACTGGAATAAGTGACAGAATGTTGCCATATCTGGTTTACATCTGGACTATATCTGGAAGGAGATCTGGAAGCAGCATCAGAACGTCACCATATCTGGATCATATCTGAAACTATATCTGAAGGATACCTGGAAGCAGTATCAGAACGTCACCATCTCTGGATCATATCCGAAACTATATCTGAAGGATACCTGGAAGCAGTATCAGAACGTCACCATCTCTGGATCATATCCGAAACTATATCTGAAGGATACCTGGAAGCAGCATCAGAACGTCACCATCGCTGGGTTTACATCTGAAACTATATCTAGAAGGAATCTGGAAGCAGCATCAGAACGTCACCATCGCTGGGTTTACATCTGAAACTATATCTAGAAGGAATCTGGAAGCAGCATCAGAACGTCACCATCGCTGGGTTTACATCTGAAACTATATCTAGAAGGGAATCTGGAAGCAGCATCAGAATGTCACCATCGCTGGGTTTACATCTGAAACTATATCTAGAAGGAATTCTGGAAGCAGTATCAGAACGTCACCATCGCTGGGTTTACATCTGAAACTATATCTAGAAGGAATTCTGGAAGCAGTATCAGAACGTCACCATATCTGGATCATATCTGAAACTATATCTGAAGGATACCTGGAAGCAGTATCAGAACGTCACCATCTCTGGATCATATCCGAAACTATATCTAGAATGGATTGCGATTAGTTGATAGTAGTCATTTTTGTATTGATCCTTTTTCCTGAAAAGGTAGAACATAATTGTATGCAAAATCATGATGCATGAACTGTATGTTTTCAAGATCAATGAGATTCGTGTAATATGATGCATAGGCATGCTATAATGATGTATGTGACGTTTTATGAATGTATGTTTTCGTCGTAGGAAAATAAATCCTTGACGGGTGCCGGGAAGTCGCATCCTGGGCTGATGTGGAAGAGTAGCTTTTGCTTCCGCTGGGGGTGATAGTTGCAAGTATACCGGTAGGAGAAGATAACTCCGTTGGGGAATAAACTTGGCGAATGGAGAATTCTGCGGGGAGAAAAAGATATTCTAGCGACCATGCTGGGAAGAAATACTCTGTGGGGGGATGATTTTGCTGAATTGTTGAGGATGACTCGCTGAGGATACCTTGCTGTATTGGAAGTATGAATGGACTTCGCTGGGGATAAGAAAATTGCGTCGACGACGATCTTTCCGTGGCTTTTGGCTGAGGATAACCCAGTTATATCCTGTTAAGGAAATAACTCTTTGAATAAAGCCGGGAGGTGCGTTCGTGCTCCGTGAGGATAAGCTTCCCGAACCGTCTGGGGATAAGCTTACTGCTTGGGGAGATGTATTCCAACTTTCCTGGGGAAGCTGGGTTGGACTCTCCTGGGGAGTTTTGATATGCTGGGGAAGTTTTGAACTGTATTGGTTATGTTCTTCCACGGAACCTACTCTGATACCTTGGAGGATGACAATCAGATTGCTTAGACCGCTCTTTATTGCCCCTGTTTCTATGGGGGAGGCACTTGTGGGGTGCTGATAGTTGTTGAGGGTCAAACCTTCTTCTGGTAGGCAGATGATAAGATGACGGGACATAGTCGTACGCTTTAATCCCTAACTTTTGCCTGGACCGCCCTTTCGGGTTTTCAGTCCACCGGGATACCCATTTTTGCCCAAGCCGCCCTTTCAGGTTTTCGACTTGCCGGGTGTACAGATTTTTTCATTTCATCCCTTCATTTTGCCCGAACCCTTTTGGTTCGCCGGGAAGCCCTTATTTTTGCCTAGGTATGTCAACCTAGCGGGTCTTTGATTGTGCGCAGTATTTTTCGACTATGTCCACACTCTTAGAATGCAGGGAGGTGCCCCTGGCTGCTTGTGTTGCCATGCCACCAGAAGGTGTTTGATCAGGCCAGATTCGTTGTTGAAATGCCCCAAGTGACTCAAGCGGAGATTTGCCCCCAGGCTATTTGGCCTTTGAGAGGTTCTCCGAATCTTGATTGGATTGCCCCAGATGATGGACCATGCTCATGTCTGCCCCTTGATTGGAAGTGCTTTTGTTCACTAGGTATTCATCGTGCGAATTTCCTGCTGTTCAAACAAAAATTCATATGCAAACAAAGTTATGTTAAAAATGCAAAGCTTATGTCTGTCTCAAGGATTTTGAAAATGCATTCTTTTTCATAAAACAAATGATTGTTTGTAAAACGTGATGTCAACTCCGTATTTACCGTAGGCCTTAAGGAGTCAGGATACCTTTCGTGACAGTATGCTTTCGAACTAACCCATGCTTCAGCTAGGACTTTTAAGGGTTATAACGTGGCTTGGTTCACGGTTTAAGAAACGAAGGATAAAGGCTCAAATTATTTGTACCCACCCGCTCTTCGTGATGTTCTCCAAACCTAAACTCAGTTGATCGTGCGTTAGACCTTGCTTGAGTCTTTGCTTTGATGTTCCAATAATGGCTCAGATGTTGATAACTTGTTTTGAATAGGCAGTCATTTTTGCTTTGGTTGAGGATTTATGAGACCTCTTTCTTGATTTTGTTATCCCTTTCTTTTTTTGCCTGAACTGTTTCCTTTTTTTGGAATTACAGTCAGCGGGATGTCCCAGTTTCATAAGTCCCCTTTGCAGGTTTAGACTTTTTTGGGCTTTTCATTTATGAAAATTTTGTTTTTGATAATGACTGCCTGTCCTTATGATTGTTCTGAACCATCACTGTCTTTGTTCGTTTTGTAAAGATCTCTTCGGTGCCATTCGTTATGCACTTGGATCAACTGAGAGACTACCCTGCCCCGGGTTATGATTAAGGGTTTTGATTTTCGAAAATAAAAACTCCTACTTCTTTGGCTCTGATGGGTTGACGAGGGATTATCATCCTTATAACTCCAGTGTTTAGGGGTTGAAACAATGCCTGTACCTCATCAGCGGGGTCTGTTCAAAAGCATACTGTAATGATTGTGGTATCGTTTTCGTCATCCTCCCTCAAGAGGCTCAGAATTATTAACCAAGAGTTGATCATCAGAAAAAATATGGAAAGAATTTTGAATATAATGAAAATAATTGTATTAATCCTCAAAACAGACATATGCGATGCATTAATAGAATAAAAGAGTTTGCTATGACATTAATTGTTTGTATAAGCAAAGAAAAAATACAACTCAAAAATTCAAATGAACAAAAGGTCTTCAATGATTGGGCAACGGAGCAGTGATTATGTTCGGAGTCTCAGACACTTCAAACTGAATCTCCCCGGCGTCGATCATATCTTGGATCTTGTTCTTGAGAGGCCAGCAGTTGTCTGTAGTATGCCCCAGGCTATCTGAATGATATGCGCACCTATCGTTGGGATGATAGTTGGGTGCAGAAGTGTTCGGATTCCGGAGAGGAGCCCTTAAGGTGATTAACCCTGCCTTCAACATTTGTTGCAGTGCTTGATCCAACGACATGTTGAGTTTGGTATACTGTCGTTTCTCCTTGCGCTGCTGCCCCTGTCCTTGTTGGGCAGGTCCGGGATTGGAGATTTGGATTGCCCCTGCCTCATGACGGCTCTTTTTACCATACACGGCATTGGATTCTTTCTTTCCATGATGAGGCTTTTTATCAGCAGGTGCAGCCTCTTGAATTTTCCCAGACCGGATGCCAGCTTCTATTCGCTCTCCAGTCAAGATAAGATCTGTGAATCCAGCAGACGAGTTCCCAATCAGGTGGTTATAAAATGGGCCAGACAAGGTCCCCAAGAACATGTCCACGAGTTCCCGATCAGTCAGAGGTGGTTGTACCCTTCCAGCAAGATCCCTCCATTTCTGCGCATATTCTTTAAAACCTTCACTTGACCCCAACGACATACCCTGGAGTTGAGTACGCGTGGGGGCAAGGTCGGCATTGTACTGGTACTGCTTATAGAAAGCAGTTGCCAACTCCTCCCAGTTACGAACTTTGGTCCCATCCAGTTGATAGAACCATTCGAGGTGAGTCCCTGAAAGACTTTCCTGGAAGAAGTGGATCCACAGGTTTTTGTCTACCGTATATGGTTGGATCTTCCGAACATAGGACCTTAGATGCAGCTTGGGACAAGACGCCCCGTCATACTTAGAGAAGGGTGGTACTTTGAACTTCCGAGGAATAACCACGCCAGTTGACAAACCCAGATCTCCGAAATCCAGCCCAGGTACTTGTTGAACCTCCATAGCTTTCATTCTGTCCTCCAGTTGCTTATATCTGTCATCAGCAGGAGGGTACTGCTCTTCATCAAAATCTGTCTCGTTGTCGGAGACCACTGGACTGGGAACCTCTCTCTCATGATGACTGCTTTTTTCCACAGATGGGATTGTCCTCTCAGTTTCAACTTGCGGTGTATTCCCAGATCTGCGTCTAGGGCTGAACAGAACAGTCCTCTTCTTTTTCTTGTCCTTCTTCAAAAGAAGAGCCTTCAGGTCTTGTTGCCCCTGAGTCAAATTCATGATTAGCTCTTGGAACTGGGCGTTCTGAGCCTGGAGGTCCTTGATAGTCTGCTCGGCTGATGATTCAGGATTCATGATGATCGGCTGAAATAAACAGCGAAGGAGGGTAAGCAACCTGTCAAAGGGATACCTGCAATGCAATGTGATGTATGACATGCATGTAATGTTTTCAAGGACCTCGCGGGGTAAACAGAGAAACTTTGTTAGCATTTGGAACCGGTAGCTTGATTGTAAGAACTTCATTTTTGTTGAGAGTCCTTCGTCAAGGGTCAAAGGCTCCCCATATCCAGTGGGTCATAGCCCCTGACAACCTTAGCTAGAGGAAAATAAATCCTCTTTGCCCCTGAGATCCTTGAAATGGGTTAGAATGTATGCAATGGTATGCAATGGTATGATGTCATGCTATGCATGGGGTAATGTGAGTAACCCTGTTATGAGTCCCACTTAAGGACTATAAACAACCCTGCAAGAAATTTAGTACCCTGTTATGAGTCCCAATTAAGGACTATAAACAAAACCTGCAAGAAACTTAGTACCCTGTTATGAGTCCCAATTAAGGACTATAAACAACCCTGCAAGAAATTTAGTACCCTGTTATGAGTCCCAATTAAGGACTATAAACAAGACCTGCAGGTAGTTCATGTGTCAGCTAACAAGCATGCAAGTAGGCAAATACAAAGGCACACAAGTCACACGAAAGAAACCCTTAGAGTTTAGGCCAGCATGAGGTTTGGGGTACTACCCTCTTGAAGCTGGTGGGTTCATCCTGTCCTAATCAAAGTAACCGGGTTCTAAGGTTCCCAATATCACGGGACTGCTTTCATTGTTCATCGTTTCGATTTAGCCACTGAACTGGCGACCGAAATATTCCAGGAAAGCAACCCTCAATTGAGCGTAGTATCGAGTATCAACCAACCTCGGACTGTACCAAAGTCAGTTATCTCACTACCCTAAAGAGGCCAAGATAGTTCAATTAAGGTTCCTAAGGTCTGTTGATGCTTCATGACACCACGCGGAGGCCCCGTACTCTCCTTGACTGAACTCAAGGGTTACCGGTACACACCAAAGTGCCACATCAACGTAGCAGACTGTTTCAACCATGTCGGTATACCCCGCACAGTTCCCTCACAGCCTTGTTGCTACTTTCTAAGAAAGGTATCCCCCAGATCCGGGTTAGGATCTATAGAACTCCCAAGCAACCCACAATTTTAAAGCACACAAGGAAAACAATTGAAAACATAGTTATAAGCTAGCCCTAAGGTACACCTCACTTTAAGTTTATCCCCAGCAGAGTCGCCAGTTCTGTGATCGGTGGATCTGGAACTGACTGTTTAACGCTGGTTCGCGAAATGTCGCGGAAGCAAGAGTCGCCACCGTCTTTTATTTTCTCCAATAGGAAAGGACAAAAGCACAGAAAAATTCCTTTAAAGAGATTGCTCTCGGTTCGGGAGGTAGGTTATAGAAAGGGAAGGTGTTAGCACCCTTTCTATCCATGGTTATCCATGGGCTCTTAGGTACTTGCTCAATGTGTTTTCAAAATTGTTTGTTTGCTTTTCAATGTGGGTTTAAAAGTTTCTTTTGAAAAATTTCAGTTCGACTCATACGTCAGAGTGTTTGAAAAGTTTGTTTTGAAAGCTTTTGAAAAGTGTCAGTGTGAAAAGTCTTTTTGAGTTTGTTTTGAGATTAGAGCAAGTATCCTTGAGAACCTACCTACCCTAAGGAATTCGTCTGTGTAAGAGTCCTTAAAAGTAGTGCCATCCCACCATTGAGAGGTAGGTAGCACCACCGTTGGAGGTGTTCGGGTCAATTCGATATTCGGGACGTGGTGATCACCGGAGCAATGGGAAGACACCTTAGAAGCTACCCTCATGCCAGGTTCCCGGATCATGAGGACTTACTAAGACGTCCTCTACTCGACGACCATCTTTCGAAAGGCAACAGTGAGGCATACTCTAGGGGTGGTGTGTGTGAATCGTGTGTCATGTTTCAGTTATTTGTCTTGTCATGTTTGTCGTGTTCTACGCTTGATTTTAATTTGTCCATTCATTCTTGCATGCATATTTAACAGTTATAAAGTTTTGCGGAAAAATAAATCTAAGGCTATTACAAAGGCGCGGGTCCACATCGCCAAAATTAAACCGGACCCGATTTGACGGAAAAGTAAATAATGCGAAGTAAATAAAAATGCGAAAAGTAAAGTTACAATGCTTTGGGAGAGATACAAAATTATAATAAACGAACATAAAATAAATGCGCGGAATTAATAATTAAAAGCGACGGGCGTTGGACCTTTTTGCAAAAATAATTAAATTAATGAATTAAAATAAAAAATTAAAAATTAAATGTCTTGGTATTTTTGTGTTTTTTAAGATTTAAAAGAAAAAAAAAGTTAATTGAAATTAAAAAAAAGTGGAGGTAAAACCCTAATTCTAATTATTTGTTAATTATTAAGAAAATATTGAAATTTGACTAATTTAACCTAAATTAATTTTTATATACAATTTACTCATGAAAATAATAAATAAAATAAGCAATATTATTACAAAAAAGGAAAAATTAAAAAAAGGATTAAGATCAACAATTAAACATAAATTCTATATTTTTTTATATTTTGTTATGAAAAGAATTAAAATTAAAAACCTAATTATGCTAAATTCAATTACACAATTTATTCATGAAAATAAAATAATAAAATATTTATTACATTTTTATCTTTTTCTGGATTTTTATGATGTTTTTATATTTTGTAAAAAAGAGAAAATTAATTAATTAAAGCAATAAAAATAAATAACACAATAATTAAAATAATAAAAAGAAAAGAAAAGCAAACCAGGGGGGGTTCAGGCCCCAGATGGAGGTATAGGCCTGGAGATTCTGGCCCATTAACGTTGGAAATTGGTTGACTTTTTGAATCACATATAACGCGTTGGACTATGGTACATGATGCTCTCCCAATCTTTGCCCTTGGCTTGATCTCATGGGACGCGTGGCTGCCTGATAGTGAGGGAATATGGTGCACTGGGACATTAGCGCTGCATAGGATGAACTATTGAAAAATAATATTGAGTGTTTGCCAGACCTGGGACTTGAACCCAGGTCTTGAAGGTTACAAGCGTTGTCCCTGCCCACTGAGCCATTTGCATTTCATTTAACAAATAATAAACAATAAATAATATAAGAAGAACACGTTAGTGCTTTTGGAAATTCGCGCGAAATTCAAAAGAGCCAATGGCCATGGGACACGATGCCTTCGTCTTCGTCCCTGTAAAACAAAACTCAGAGGCCACGGTTTTTTATAGCGTTGCATTAGGGTCTCTAACAGAAAATAGCGAATAGGCCCTCGACGCTCATAAATTGAGCGCGAGGGTCAAGACTTCTTCGTCTTGATGTGCTGAGTCCAACCATGGTATCCATGAACTCTGATTTTTCCTCTACGCAAAAGCCCTATTTCAAGAAACCTGTAACCCTAAAAAACGCGCATGGTGGATTCACGTATGGCTAATGAAAATGCAATCAAACATGTCAGTTAGCTTAGAAACATCATTGTGATCATGAATACATAAATAAAAACGCACAAATATGCTTGAATCATGCTATGCGAATTCAGAAATTTTGATGTACAGTTTGACTTAGGGGTACCAGTTCAAGGCGTTTTGGTTGTTGTTAATGATTGAGAAACGTTCAAGGAGGTCTCAGGATGATGATAGGGCAAGAATGGGAGCTTGAATCGACCTAAAACCCTGATTTCAGTATTTGAGTTTTATGAGAAATTTTCAATTTGCAATGGCTTGTTTATGCGCAGCTTGCAGTCTCTTTGCATTAGGTCTTTGATTCTGATCATATAGTGAGTGATTAGGTTAAGAAAAATTGGACAAAATCCATTGCTTTGATGATTTTTGAATATTTGATTTCAAGGATCTTTTCCATATCTTTTCCATATGCAATTTGGTGTCAATTAGTTCCAATCAACCCAAAACCTTCCATAATTGACTAAGCACGAGATATTGAGCCTATAATGTGCATAAAAAGATTTTTTTTAGGTCAAATTCATATTTTCCACATATTTAAAATGATTTAAATGAATTAATGTTAATATAAATTCAAATAAATAATTAAAAAATGATAAAATACTTCCCTTTGGGCCTAATGGTCGTGCATAGGCTTGGCATGAAGGAACTTGGAAGAAAAATGGGCCCATTAGCAAATTTGGATCATTTGAAGTAAAGTTGACTTTCAAAAATTTCCAAAAATTTCCCAACTTCCACAAGGCATAACTTGGTCAATTTTTAAGCTTTTCACATGTTCTTGGACATTTTGGAAAGGTCTTTGAGTCCTTTAACCAATGCCTTTGGTCCCATGTCATTTTCATTTACCAATCTCAAGTTATGGCCTTTGACTTAAAGTCCCTTTTTGTTGACTTTTGAAAATGACCTATAATGTTGAAATTGATAACTTTTTGTGAGAGCATTTCTTGGACTTGGAACATGAAGATGAATTGTAGGAAATGTCTTTCTCTTCAAAATGAGCTTTGGATGGAATTTTTCTGACAATCCATGTGAAAGTTATGCCCTGGTCAATTTCAGTTGACTTTTTCAACTGTCCAAATATAGCAACTTTTGCATCTTGATGATTTTCTGAGCCAAATTTTGAGAATCATGATCAAGCATTGATCAAATGATGTTTGTGGCTTAAAAATGATATGTTGATCAAAAATTTGAACTTTTGACTGCCAAATGACCATTTTGCCCCTACAGTTGACTGTAGTGCAATCTAGGGTTTTGACTGTGCAATTTTGAGCTGAATGCCTTGAAACTTGACATGAGGATACTTGACCATCTTTGTAGGCATATGAGACTTGATTGGGCCTTTGAAAACTTCCAATTCTTGATCAGGACTCAAACCCTAGTTTTGACTGTATAGGAGACAGTTGAGCTGCACAACCTTTTGTGATCTTGACTTGACAAATCTTGAAGAATATGGGAGGGCAAATTTTGGGGTGCAACAACAAGGTTTTATCAACCTTACCCTTTTCGAAACCTTTTTCACACAAAAAATTGCTAAGTCTATCATACCATGCTCTTGGTGCTTGCTTTAAGCCATAAAGAGCCTTTCTCAACTTAAAGACATGTGAAGGATGTTTGAAGTCTTCAAATCCCGGGGGTTGTTTGACATAGACTTCTTCATTGATGTATCCATTCAAGAATGCGCTTTTGACGTCCATTTGAAAAAGCTGAAAAATTAATGAACAAGCATAAGCAAGTAAAAGACGTATAGCTTCTAACCATGCAACCGGAGCAAATGTTTCTTCAAAGTCGATTCCTTCCTCTTGATTGTAACCTTGGGCAACCAACCTTGCTTTGTTTCGAACAATTAGACCATTCTCATAAAGTTTGTTCTTAAATACCCATCGGGTACCTATGATGTGTTTACCACTTGGTCTAGGAACAAGTTCCCAAACTTGATTTCTCTCGAATTGATTTAATTCTTCTTGCATAGCAATAATCCATTGATCTTCTCCTAAGGCTTCATCAACTTTGGTAGGTTCAATTTGAGAAACAAACGCCATGTTTAAGCAAGCATCTTTTAGATTCAATCTTGTTGATACTCCTTGGCTAATGTCACCAATAATTTTATCAATAGGATGGTCTCTATGAGTTCTCCATTCTTTTGGTAGATCATTGGTGTTTGAATCTTGTTGTACAATGTTTTCTTGATTTTCCGGTGATTTCTTAATTTGATCAATTGAAAGATCTTCCGGGGGTAAATCTATAGGATCATCATCATCACAAACAACTACTTCCTCCTTGGAGGGGTTAGTTTCATCAAAAGATACATGCATAGATTCTTCAATAGTTAAAGTTCTTTTATTATAAATTCTATATGCTTTACTAGAAAGCGAATAACCAAGAAATATACCTTCGTCGGATTTCTCGTCAAACTTACCAAGAATATCTTTGTCATTATTAAGAACAAAGCACTTGCATCCAAAAAAGTGAAAGTGAGCAATATTTGGCTTTCTTCCTTTGAAGAGTTCATATGGAGTCTTCTTTATTATAGGTCTAATGATAACTCGATTTCCAACATAACATGCTGTACTAATCGTATCCGCCCAAAAATATTTAGGAAGATTTGCATCACTAAGCATTGTTCTTGCAAGTTCCACTAGAAACCTATTCTTTCTTTCAACTACTCCATTTTGTTGTGGAGTTCTAGGTGCTGAAAAATTATGAGAGATACCATGTTCTTCACAAAATTCTTCAAATTGAGCATTTTGGAATTCTCCACCATGATCACTTCTTATGGATACAATTTTTAGTGATTTTTCGTTTTGGATTTGCTTAGAATACTTCTTAAAGGCTTTAAAAGCATCACTTTTCTGCACAGGAAACAAAGTCCAAGAATATCTAGAAAAATCATCAATAATGACTAAAGCGTATACATTACCTCCGAAGCTTTTTGTTCTTGATGGACCAAAGAGATCCATGTGTAACAATTGTAGTGGCCTTGTAGTAGACACCACATTCTTAGATTTGAAAGTTGTTTTGGTCTGTTTGCCCTTTTGGCATGCATTACATAATTTGTCTTTGATGAACTTCATCTTTGGTAGACCAATAACTAAGTCATGCTTAACCAATTTGTTCAAGTGCTCCATGTGAATGTGAGCGATCCTCTTGTGCCATAACCAAGCGTCATTGTTGTTTACCATAAGACATTGTACCTTCAGAGACAAATCATCTAAAGTAATCATAAAGATATTGTTAGTTCTTATACCTTTGAGTTTTACCTCATTGGTTGCCTCATCCATAATGAGACATTCATCTTTGTTGAATTTGATCTTGAGCCCTCTATCGCAAAGTTGACTTATGCTAAGAAGATTGTGCTTTAATCCTTCAACATAGAGAACATCCTCAATTTGAATGGATGGAGGTGTGACAACTATTCCAACGCCAAGAATATTTCCTTTGGTGTTGTCTCCATAGGTGACATACCCTTTGGCTTTATGTACTAGATATGAAAATTGGTGTACATCTCCTGTCATATGCTTTGAACATCCACTATCAAGATACCAAACATTTGATGTGGATTTCAAGCATACCTACACAAACAAATTATTCTTTGTTAGGTACCCAAGTTGCCTTGGGTCCTTCATAGTTAGTTCCCTTTTTCACCCACACATAATGCCCACTTTCTATACTAAAGTTTTTAACATGGCAAGCATTAGGTGTATGGCCTTTAATACCACAATAAAAACAAGTAGGTTCAAAGTTACTTCTATATCTAGAAGGATAAGATTTCTTCTTAGGAAATGTTTTCTTTTTCGATATATTAGCCTTTTTCTTTTGATGATTATGAACAACTTGCTTCTTTTCTACTTTCTTGGGATTGGAACTATTACTAGCCTTTACAAAAACAGTGGGAGTGTTACTTGGTTTCTTAGAATTCACATAACCAAGACCCCTTTTATCATTTGGATAACGTTGTTGGCTTAGTAATCCTTCGAATCCTATTTGTCCTTTTTCATATCGTTCAATGACTCTTTTCAATTGAACAATTTGAAAGCCATTTGATTCACACTTGGAGCATGCAAAGTTTTCTTTTTCTTTAATAAAATTCTGTTTTTGAAGATCAAAATCTTTAGTCATGGTGTCAATTTTTTCTAAACAACTTAGAAGTTCTTTTTCTTGATTTGACACCTTTTTGTATAAACTTTTGCATTCTTTCAAGAGTTCATCAATAGCATCTTGAACATCATCATCAAAAAGATTAAATTCATTACTAACCTCTTCTTCATCGTCGGAGTGATGTGAAGCCATTAATGCTAGATTTGCACATTCGTCGCTTTCCGAATCGGATGAAGAACTTATCTCATTATCTTCCCATGCAACATAAACCTTTTTGTTCTTGAACTCCTTTTTGCCTTTGAATCCATTTTTCTTGGAGAGTTTTGGACACTCCGGCTTTATGTGACCTTGCTTTCCATATTCATAACATGTGACATCTTGTGTTGATGTGGAGGCTTCTTTATCTTTATGATTATAAAATTTCTTCCTCTTGACAAAGTTAGCATTATGAAGATTATTTTTATGACCAAAATATTTTCCTAACCTTTTTACAAGAAGCAAGAAGTTTTCATCTTCCTCCGATGCATCTTTATCTTGACTTTCCTTTGAATCAACTTTCAAAGCAATGCCTTTGGATTTTTCTCTAAATTTTCATGTTTTTCAAGTCTACCGAGTTCCGTTTCGTATTCTTGAAGTTTGCCAAATAATGTAGCGGAAGTCATTGCGGAGAGACTCTTCTTTTCCGAGATTGCCATTACCTTTGGTTGCCATTCCCTAGTCAATGATCTAAGGATTTTCAAGTTGAGTTCATCATTTGTCAAGGTTTTACCAAGAGCATTTAAGTGATTTGTCAAATGCACAAATCTCTTTTGTAAGTCAAGAATGGATTCTCCGGGCTACATTCGAAATAGTTCATATTCTTGACTCAAGGTATTTAGCCTTGATCTTTTTACTTTAGTCGTTCCTTCATGAGTTTGAACCAGGGTATCCCATATTTCTTTTGTTGTCTTGCAGTTCGAGACACGGAAAAATTCGTCCATACTGAGTGCACCTTGAAGAAGGTTTATTGCCTTTTTGTCATAGAGAACTTTCTTTTTATCATCGTCGTCCCATGCAGTTTTGGGCTTTGCAGAACCAATGCCATTGATTACTGATATCGGGATAAATGGACCATTTTCAACAGCATCCCATACTTCCTCTCCTTGTGCTTCTAAATGCGCCTTCATGCATATTTTCCAGAAGTCAAAATATTCACCACATAATAGAGGAGGCTTGTTGTTACTACCACCATCTCTGAAAACTGGTTGATGATTTGCGGAAGCCATTCTGGATCTTTAGGAACAAGTTACCTATAACTTGCTCTGATGCCAATTGTAAGTCTCAGAGTGCCTAAGAGGGGGGGGTGAATTAGGTCTTATAAAAATTTATTCGATTTTATGAGAATGCTTGGTAGTAATTTTTGGTTAAGTGTTTGAAGGTTTTGATTATATCTTTATCTTTTCCTGATTATGGTGATAAAAGCGATAAATGCAGAAAAGTAAAGAACACGGTGATATATCCTGGTTCCCCTCACAATCCGAGAGTACTCCAGTCCCCTTTCCAACATGAAAGAGATTTCACTATAGTTAGAATGATTGTACAGCCTATGCTTACTATCTAACCTATAGGGTGATCAAAGGTTCTTAACACCTTTAAGACCAAACAAACACTAATGTGAATGAAGAACAATCCTCTTCAAATCACAACACTTACTTCCAACAATCCTGGATAGTAAGGGAATAATTTCTTTAAGTAATACAATGATTTAGTTTGAAGTATATGGAGAGCTTTATCAATCTTCAATTGATCTTCTTCTTCAAGATAAAAACAATTCTCAATAATGTATATAAATGTTCACAATGTATGTATGAAACTTGTAATGATAATGAAAGTGTATATGCCAAGTTTCACAAAATTATGAACACATGAAAGTTTATGTGCAAATTTGAATGAATGAGAAAATTGTTAATATGAAGAAGGTTTTTTGTTGTTTGAAAATGTTATATGTGTTCTTGTTTAAAAACTGAAAAAATCTGCATTTTATAAAGTCATAAGAAACTCTTCATTCATGCCAATTCATATGAAAAGTTGCAATGCATTCATGAAAAGATACCACTTGAAAAATGTTTAAAAAACAAAATAAAAGCTGCACTGGTTCGCTAGGAACCGGTTCCGACACTGACAGAACCCGGTTCTTAGTGAACGTTATAAGTTGGAATTCAAAAAAATCACGCAGGAACCGGTTCCCCTATTGGTACAACTCGGTTCCTGGCACAAAAACCAGGGACATGTTTTTTGAGAAATTCTGGAACCCGGTTCCCTGTTAGGGAGGAACCGGTTCCTAAAGGGTTATTTTCAAAAATACTTTTTGAAAGATATTTCAAACAAAGTTTTCCTTGATTTTAAAGTTATGGAATATGTATATGTTGATGAATGCATATTGTGAACATCTATATTCAAGATTTTAAGAATTATTTATACCATTTGACATTTGATGATTCTTCAATAATTCTTCAATAATCTTCAAGACTTTTATTTGATGTTGATAAGCTTTTTGCACATCCTTTGAATGTTGATGTCCATGTTGTCTTCATCAAAACACATGCTTTAAATATGACTTGAGAAGCTTGCAATTACAAGAAATGACCAAGATTTTTCTAAAGACGCTAGGAGCTTCTACTACGAAAGAATGGTAGCAAGTGCCCCAAGTGATTTTACAGAGATGGTAGGAATGGGTGTCCGCCTAGAAGAGGCAGTAAGAGAAGGCCGTTTGACAAAGGGTGAAGGATCTGGAGGTGTGAAGAAGCCATCTTACGGGTTTACAAAGAAGAAAGAGGGGGATACAAATGATGTTATGCAAGAGAGAAAGGTAAAAGCTCCTAGAAGGAATTATCAGCGTCATCAGCAAGTCGCCTCAGTTACTCCTGTTATGAATGTCGCTCCAACTACCGTTGCTTATCAGAGACCATCCCAGCAGGGGAATCAAGGGTATAATAAGAGAAGGGAGAACTATGATCCTATTCCCATGAGCTATGCAGAGCTATTACCAGCATTGGTTCAGAAGAAGTTGGTCCAGACACGACCACCTCCCACTGTACCATCACCATTATCGTGGTATTACAAAGCAGACCAGACGTGTGCCTTTCATCAGGGAGCACCAGGGCATAGTGTTGAGAATTGTTATCCTTTGAGGACTGAAGTGAAAAGGTTGTTGAAGTCTGGAATTTTATCTTTCAAAGACGTGGGACCTAATATGAAAGACAATCCTCTACCCAAGCACGGGGGAGTGAATGCTGTGAATATGGTGGCCGGTTGTCCAGGCGACTTTCGAATTTTTGACATTAATATGGTTAGAGGGGATTTGGTGAAGATGCACGCAGATCTCTGTAAATTCAGTTATTATACGCATGACCATACTGGTTGTGCTGTTTGCAGTATAGATATACAGGGTTGCGAGAAGATAAATGCTGATTTGCAGGAGATGATGGATGAAGGTTTAATCCATATAATCAGGCCTAGGGAAGAATATGAAGAGGAAGTGAATGTGGTTTCTGGATTTCTGGGTGAATTCAGAATTTTTGATGTGGATCATTTGAATGAGGATCTAGTGCAGTTACATGCTACCTTCTGCCATATTGCTGGTCAGGTGGAACACCAATATGGATCTTGCATAATTTGTTGTCGAAATCCCCGAGGATGTTCTGTTGTGAGGGAAGGCGTTCAGTTGCTGTTAGACAATGGAACCATCAAGATCACAGGTCAGAGAGATGATTATCATGAGATTGATATGGTTGAAGTCTGTTTAATGGAAGAGTCAGAGGAAGAGTATGCCTCCGCAGATGAGTATTTCTCTTCAGACGAAGATTTGTTTGCCAGAAATGAATTTTTGATGGCTGATTGTGTTGAGGAAGGGGTGAATGTCATTGTACCTTGTTTTGGTGCACCCACTCATCTTGAGGTGGAGTACCATAGCAAACCAGTTGTTGCCCCATTGGTAATTAGTCTGCCAAGTCCTGTTCCCTATGAATCAGATAAGGCTGTGCCTTACAAATACAACGCTACGATCTTATAATATAGGGTGGAGATTCCCATCCAGACGATTCCATATGTTGGAAATATAGCTGATAATAGCAGAGTGACCCGTAGTGGCCGTGTATTTGCGTCGGCCATTCGAAGAGATGTTGTTGCTGGAAACAAGATTGCTGAGAATGATGAGCCTAAGAAGTCTGTAGGAGGGACTAGTGGAGCTACATTAGAGAAAGAAGTGGATGATATCTTGAAGATAATTAAGATGAGCGATTACAGAATTGTAGATCAGCTATTGCATACTCCTTCAAAGATATCTATTCTAGCCTTATTGATGAATTCCTCTACTCATAGAGAATTGCTGATGAGAGTACTAGACCAAGCTTTTGTAGAGAATGACATGCCATTAGATCAATTCAGCAGCGTAATTGGAAACATTATGTCATGTAACAATTTGAGCTTCTGTGATGATGAGTTACCAGATGAAGGGAGGAATCACAACCTGGCCCTCCACATATCCATGAACTGTAAGAATGATTCGTTGTCCAATGTGCTAATTGATAACGGATCTACGCTGAATGTCATACCGAGAAGTATCCTCTTGAAGTTAAAGTATCAAAGAACATTTATGCGCTCGAGTGGCATCACTGTGAAGGCTTTTGATGGGTCGAGGAAATCTATCATCGGTGAAGTGAACCTGCCCATCCATATAGGACCACATTTGTTCTTGATAACCTTCCAGGTTATGGATATTATTCCCGCACATAGTTGTTTGCTTGGACGACCATGGATACACGAAGCAGGGGCTGTCACTTCAACTCTGCATCAGAAGCTAAAATTTGTGCGTGAAGGGAAGGTAGTGATCATAAATGGGGAGCAGGCGTTGTTGATATCCCATCTATCCTCTTTCAGTATTGTAGAAGCGGATGAGGCTGCTATTGGAACCCAGTTCCAAGCCCTGTCCATTGACAACATATTGAAGATGTGAAAAACACAAGAAGGGGGGTTAAATTGTTAAAACTTGAAATCAAATGCAGATAACTCGTTATTTTTATCCTGGTTCGTTTGATCTCAAACTACTCCAGTCCACCCGTCAAGGTGATTTCGCCTCTCTCCAACGAGGTCTTAATCCACTATATTCAACTGAATATAAATCTGCTTTAACAACTGCTAAATCCTTCTTGAGTCTAAACCACAGACCGGTTTCTCAAGGAAATTCTTTTACAGAAAAATGAACAAATGTGTGTTGAATGTTTTCTAGAAAAACGATATATCACAACTGTGATAATACACAAAATAAAGCTTTGATGATACTAGATTGCTAGAGCTATAGAATAATCAATTGAGAGCTTTTAGCAAAAGTGAGAACGAGCTTGATGATGATTGCTTTTGGCGTGTATATGCGTGTAAGGTACTGTAGAGCATTAGCCATTTCCTTTCCCACTGATTTGTTTAAATACTTCTTGGAATAGATACGTTGATGCCAATAATTCCATTTCAATGCTCATTACGTTCTTTCCATTTTGAGAAGATCTTTGTCTTGGAATAAAGCCGTTGGTAATTAATCTGCCTTGGATGCAGTAACGTTAACACTTCAGAATGTTCTGCTTGATTAAGATCAGAGCGTTCTTTGGCTTTTAGCTTATTCTGGTTGCTTCTGGGTGCTGATGACATTGATAAGATCCTGATCAGAGTCAGAGGTGTTGAGCGCAGATTCTGTTCATCAGACTTCAGCGTAGCGCATGTATTGATCTTCTGATGCTGATGTTGATACTGATGTTCTGATGCTGATTCCATCAGAGTTTCTTGTAAATACACAACATAACTTTAAGTAGCATCTATGTCTTATATAACACTGATAATTCATTTAATCTTGTATTTTGTTATCATCAAAACTCTAACTGAGGGTTGTAGAATCAAACTATGTTCTAACAATAAGGAGGAATGAGAATTTTGTAGTTTCCCTGAAGGACACGCAGCAGGTTGTGCGCAATGGTCATAATGCAGTTTGGGGACGACTGGTGGATCCACCCGTGAATAAGAACAGAACTGGTTTGGGTTTTTCTTCGAAGAATGGCAAAGGCGAAAGTTTGAAGTCAAAGTCTCCTGTGAACAATTATCATGATGTTTTCCGCAGCGGAGGCTACCCCCATCCAATTGGTTCTGTAATCAATGTTGTTGAAGAAGATGAAGCAGAGCAGGAAATACCGAATTTTGTGACGCATGGAGTCCGAGTTCAGAACTGGGTCACCATTGATGTTCCTTCTTGCATACATATTTCAAAGTAATTTGTTTTGTTAATCTGTTTCTTTCTTTGAAAAGCTTTCACTCTGCCCAAGGTGAAAGTATTGTATGGGCTTATCTGTTTGCTTTGATTTTTAAGATCATTAATAAAAGTTGTCTTTGCTTCCAAAAATATGTCTTTATTTTCTGCTTTTTCTTGGGAAATGGTAGTCAAATAAAAAACCCTTTCAAAATAAATGATAACTGAAAATTAATATGCATGATCACTTGTTATATGTGTCAGTTTCTAAAAGCAATCATAAATCATATGTGCAGATTAATTAAAAAACTCGTTGAATACAATGACCCTGCACCCTCTCCCAACTTTGAATGTCCTATGTTTGGGGCTGAAGAAGAAGATTATGGTGAGATTCCAGAAGAGGTCTCACGGTTGCTTGAGTATGAGGAAAATACCATTCAGCCATATAAGGAGCCTTTGGAAGTGATTAATTTGGGTTCAGAAGAAGATCCGAAAGAGATTAAGATTGGAGCATCGTTGCATCTTGATGTGAAGAGCGGGTTGATTGAGCTGTTGAAAGAGTATGTGGATATTTTTGCTTGGTCTTATCAAGACATGCCTGGTCTATATACAGACATTGTTGAGCATCATTTTCCATTGAAGCCAGAGGGTCCTCTAGTTAAACAAAAGTTGAGAAGAACCAACCCAGATATGGCACTAAAGATCAAACAGGAGGTCCTAAAGCAGATTAATGCTGGTTTTCTTGTGACGTCAGTGTATCCTCAATGGATTGCCAATATTGTCTCAGTACCGAAAAAAGACAAAAAAGTTCGCATGTGCGTAGATTACAGAGATCTAAATAAAGCTAGTCCAAAAGATGATTTTCCATTGCCTCACATTGATATGTTAGTGGATAGCACAGCAAAATTCAAAGTATTCTCGTTCATGGACGGATTTTCTGGGTATAATCAAATAAGAATGGCTCCAGAGGACATGGAAAAAACGACGTTTATCACACCCTGGGGAACATTCTGTTATAGAGTGATGCCCTTCGGGTTGAAGAACGCTGGTGCAACGTACCAGAGGGCTATGACAACCCTATTCCATGATCTGATGCACAAGGAAATTGAAGTATATGTTGATAATATGATTTCCAAATCCCAAACTGAAGAAGGGCATATAAAAGATTTGTTGAAGTTGGTTCAGCGTTTGAGGAAGTTTCGTCTCCGCTTGAATCCAAATAAATGCACCTTCGGAGTTAGATCGGGGAAATTGTTGGGTTTTATTGTTAGCCAGAAAGGAATTGAAGTTAATCCTGATAAAGTCATAGAAATTCAAGAAATGCCAGCACCAAGAATTGAAAAGCAAGTCAGGGGTTTCCTCGGGCGTTTGAATTATATTTCCAGATTCATTTCCCACATGACTGCAAAGTGTGAACCGATCTTTAAGTTGTTAAAGAAAGATCAAGGTTGTGTGTGGACGGATGACTGCCAAAGGGAATTTGAGAGTATTAAAGAGTATCTGCGTGAACCTCCTATCTTGCTCCCTCCCATAGAAGGAAGACCGCTGATTATGTATCTAACGGTGTTAGATAAATCCATGGGTTGTATTTTGGGACAACAGGATGAAACAGGAAATAAAGAATTCGCCATTTATTATCTCAGCAAAAAGTTCACTGATTGTGAGTTGCGGTATTCCATGATAGAAAAGACATGTTATGCTTTGGCCTGGGCGGCAAAGCGTTTGCGGCAGTATATGTTGAATCATACCACTTGGTTGATCTCCAAAATGGATCCAATCAAGTATATTTTGGAGAAGCCTGCTCTTACGGGGAGAATTTCCCACTGGCAGATGTTGTTGTCTGAATATGATATTGAGTACCGCACTCAAAAAGCTATTAAAAGTAGTGTGTTGGCAGATTACCTTGCTCACCAACCGGTGGAAGATCATCAGTCTGCAGAATTTGAATTCCCTGATGAGGATGTGATGTTCTTGAAAGTGAAAGATTGTGATGAACCATTGCCTGAGGAAGGCCTTGACCCTGAATCTCATTGGAGTATGATTATTGATGGAGCGGTGAATGCTTATGGTAAAGGAATTGGTGTTGTGATTGTCACTCCTCATGGATCGCACATTCCTTTTACTGCGAGGCTAACATTTGATTGCACTAATAATATGGCAGAATATGAGACTTGCATCATGGGTCTTGAGGAAGCTATTGATCTCAGAATCAAAATTCTAGATGTGTATGGTGATTCAGCTTTGGTAATAAATCATATTAAAGGAGAATGGGATACTCGTCACCCTGGCTTGATCCCTTACAAAGATTATGCTAGAAGATTGCTACCCTTCTTCAATAAAGTTAAATTCCATCACATCCCTAGAGATGAAAACCAAATGGCGGATGCTCTGGCAACTCTGGCTTCCATGTATCAAGTGAATTCTTGGAATGATATACCCCGTATTACAGTTCGACGGCTGGATAGGCCCGCTCATGTGTTTGCGACAGAGGAGGTAACAGATGAAAAACCTTGGTATTATGATATCAAGCATTTTCTTCAGACTCAGGAATACCTGATTGGTGCATCGAGGAAAGATAGAAAGACATTGAGAAGATTGGCAGGCAGCTTCTTCCTCAGTGAAAATGTGTTATACAAGAGAAATTATGACATGGTCTTGCTCAGATGCGTGGATAGACACGAAGCAGACATGTTGATGCATGAGATTCATGAAGGTTCATTTGGCACTCATGCTAATGGACATTCGATTTCTAAAAAGATGCTAAGGGCGGGTTACTATTGGTTGACAATGGAATCTGATTGTTGCAAATTTGTAAAGAAGTGCTATAAATGCCAGATTTATGCAGATAAGATCCATGTGCCTCCGACACTTCTCAATGTAATTTCCTCCCCATGGCCTTTCTCTATGTGGGGTATTGACATGATCGGTATGATAGAACCCAAAGCTTCGAATGGACACCGTTTCATTTTGGTAGCGATTGACTACTTTACCAAATGGGTAGAGGCTGCTTCTTATGCCAATGTTACCAAACAAGTGGTTGTGTGTTTCATCAAAAACAATCTGATATGCCGGTATGGTGTGCCGAGTAGAATCATCACTGACAATGGCTCAAATTTGAACAACAAAATAATGACAGAACTGTGTGAAGAATTCAAGATTGTCCATCACAATTCGTCTCCATACAGGCCAAAGATGAATGGGGTTGTTGAGGCTGCTAATAATAATATCAAGAGAATTATCCAGAAAATGGTTATTACTTATAAGGATTGGCATGAAATGCTCACTTTTGCTCTGCATGGATATCGAACATTTGTCCGCACTTCAACAGGAGCAACCCCGTTCTCCCTGGTATATGGAATGGAAGTTGTACTCCCTGTTGAGGTAGAGATTCCCTCGTTGCGTGTGATAATGGAAGCCAAGTTGACAGAGGCTGAATGGGTCCAGAACAGGTTTGACCAATTGAATTTGATTGAAGAGAAGAGGATGACAGCTTTATGTATGGGCAGTTATATCAGAAAAGAATGAAGAAAGCATTTGATAAAAAGGTCAAACCTCGTGAATTCAGAGACGGCGACCTCGTGCTCAGGAAGATCATGTATTTTAACACTGATTCTAGGGGCAAGTGGACTCCCAATTTTGAAGGCCCGTATGTTGTCAAGAAAGCCTTCTCTGGTGGTGCATTAATTATTGAAACTATGGATGGCAAGGAGTTACCACGTCCCATGAATGCTGACACAGTCAAGAAATACTTCGCCTAAAGAAATAAAAGAACAGCTCTCTAAGTTGAAAACCCGAAAGGGCGGCTTAGGCAAAAAGGAGCGTCTCGGTAGGCTAAAAACCCGAAAGGGCGGTCTAGGCAAAAATTAGAGACATAAACAGAATAAATTTCCCGCTAAGTTGAAAACCCGCAAGGGCAGCTAAGGCAAAAGTTAGGGATTTTTCTTGGCAAGTAACTACGTCAGACAAGACTTGATCGTTGAAGCAACAATCTTCTCGGATCCTCACCATACTTCAACAAAAGTTGCTGCTCAGGACTTTAAAAGTTGTTAGGGGAATGGTGGTCATTGTATCTCAATGTATCTTTTCCATTATATATTACCATTTCCCAAACTTTGTAATCATCCATGGAGTCTCGCCATTCGCAGACTACCATTCTATTAATAAAATTCGAGCTTTTGCCCAATTCTTTGTGTTCTTATTTTTATTTATCTTGCAAAGACTTCATTTATTACTGATAATAACTTTCAAAGCAAAAAGATTTAAAAAAACAAAATTGACTTTTCAAAAACAAAGACATCTTTACAATTCAATTTACTTTGGGATTTGTGATGAAACAATGACAACAAAAATGGCGATCCCTGGAATGAACAAACTCCAGTTGTTTTAAGAATATTTACTTCCTTCGTGAAGGTTTTTCTCAGTTCATCTTGTTGGTATATGCGCAATCTTTGTGTGTTTCTCAGATAATTAAAGACAATACCAGTTGGCGTAAGGTACAATATTAGGTTTGTGATCCCATGATCCCCGGCCAAGTCTTGGTTCGCTTTTGATTTTGGGTTTGCATGGTCAGAAGCCTCTGTCCCAGGTCCCCCAGCGAAGTTTTCCCTCATATGATGAAAGGTTTTATTCCCTTGGTGTGCTAAGATATCGCTCTTTTTGCAGTATTAGCATTAGTGTTGACTTGTTGATTTCCCAGGAAGACTACACCAGGGCATCTTTTGTTGGAATAGGTTTGGTTGATATGAAGACTTAATCCAGTATTTTCCAGTGAAGGCCTTGTTTGTTTGATAGAAGTCCTTTTTCCCCAGTGAAGAACGTATCTTGGTTTCCCCTCGATGATGTGGTGTAGACCTCCCCAATGAAGTCAGCATGAAGTCCCCGGTAGAGGTCTCGATGATGAATTATTGTCTCCCTTAGTGAAGTCCGTATGTTTTTCTTCCTTCAAAGTGGGCCTGATTTCCCCAGTGAATGTTTTTACAATTTGGTTTCCATTTGCCTTATTCATAATCAGTATCGAAATCCCCAGTAGGAGTACGGACTGTGAAACATTTTTTTCCCCATGGAAGTCTGTGTGTTATTCCCTGGGAAGGTTATCCCAGGACATCTCTTGTTGGAATGAGTATTCATGATGAAAAGTTTTCAATCCTCAATTTTTTTCCTCCAGGGAGGTGGGTTTGAATTCCTCAGTGAGTTTTGGTTGTCTCGGCGTCAGTCTGCTTTATTTGAGACTAGTTTTGCAATCTTCAGTAGCCACGTTGTTTTTGGAAAACTGGTTTCTCCGATGAAAACGGAAGAAAGATGTTTTATCCCGGTATTTGTTTGATTTAGCTACATCCGGATTATGTTTCTCCTCAGTGAAGTTAGGACAGACAATAGGTTTGGTTTCCGCAGTTGCTTTTACCTTTCTTGGATTGATCTTTCTGGTTGAAGTTTAGACCAATGTTGTTAGTACCTGAGGCAGTTTTGTTCGATTATGTATCCTTTTACCAGCATCTGCATGATATCACTCATACATTCATACATGCATCATACATTGTTACAAATCATTTTTTATTGACATTATGTTCAAACCTTCCTGCAGCGCTCCTTGCTTAGTTGGATTTGGTTTTCCCTCTTGAGTTTATTTCTCAAAGGATGTATCTTCTTTGGCCGTCTTGCTCCAGTTTGTTTCTAATTGGATTCGTGGTTTCATGACAATATTATTTACTCTGGATTTCTGAGGACTTTGAGCTTTTATTTGTGCATTTATTTTGCACGAGAAGACTTTATCTCTTCAGCAAGAATAATGTGGCATTTCCCCAGGAAGTCATATCTCATTTCCCCAGGAAGTCATATCTCTTTCCCCAGGAAGCCACATTTCTATCCCCAGAAAGTCGTTTCTCTTTGCAATCCTCCATGATAACAAGCAACAGGTATCTTTGTTTGAGCAACACATGCTTCCCTGTACAAGTCAACGAAACTTTTTTTGCTATTTCCTCTATGAGTGGTTAGCTTGCAGTCCGTCGTCAGTTTACGCCAGTGGATGGCAAGACTTTCAAATTCACATAAATTGCTCGTTGTGAAATCTTTGCAAGTGGAAGTCTCTTTATTTGAGACAGCTTACATATTACCCTTTCCAGGCGGAATTCCTTGGTTAAGGAAGAAGTTGAGACCCGTTCTAGGTGAAACACCAGAAGTTTGGGGAACATATGATATTTTCAAAATCTACCTTCAGTGAACGTTGGTAGTGCATCGGCAGTGAACGTTGGTGTTTCTTATCTTTTTGCTATCATCAGTGAACGGTGGTGGTTCCTCGTCAGTGAACGGCGATGGTATGATATTTTCAAAATCTACCTTCAATGAATGTTGGTAGTGCATCGGCATTGAACGTCGATGTTTCTTATCTTTTTGCTATCACCAGTGAACGGTGGTGGTTCCTCGTCAGTGAACAGCGATGGTGTGATATTTTCAAAATCTACCTTCAGTGAACGTTGGTAGTGCATCGGCAGTGAACGTTGGTGTTTCTTATCTTTTTGCTATCATCAGTGAACGGTGGTGGTTCCTCGTCAGTGAACGGCGATGGTATGATATTTTCAAAATCTACCTTCAGTGAACGTTGGTAGTGCATCGGCAGTGAGCGTCGGTGTTTCTTATCTTTTTGCTATCATCAGTGAACGGTGGTGGTTCCTCGTCAGTGAACGGAGATGGTATGATATTTTCAAAATCTACCTTCAGTGAACGTTGGTAGTGCATCGACAGTGAACGTCGGTGTTTCTTATCTTTTTGCTAACATCAGTGAACGGTGGTGGTTCCTCGTCAGTGAACGGCGATGGTGTGATATTTTCAAAATCTACCTTCAGTGAACGTTGGTAGTGCATCGGCAGTGAACGTCGGTGTTTCTTATCTTTTTGCTATCATCAGTGAACGGTGGTGGTTCCTCGTCAGTGAACGGTGATAGTATGATATTTTCAAAATCTACCTTCTATGAACGTTGGTAGTGCATCAGCAGTGAACGTCGGTGTTTCTTATCTTTTTGCTATCATCAGTGAACGGTGGTGGTTCCTCGTCAGTGAACGGCGATGGTATGATATTTTCAAAATCTACCTTCAGTGAACGTTGGTAGTGCATCGGCAGTGAACGCCGATGTTTCTTATCTTTTTGCTATCATCAGTGAACGGTGGTGGTTCCTCGTCAGTGAACAGCGATGGTATGATATTTTCAAAATCTACCTTCAGTGAACGTTGGTAGTGCATCGGCAGTGAACGTCGGTGTTTCTTATCTTTTTGCTATCATCAGTGAACGGTGGTGGTTCCTCGTCAGTGAACGGCGATGGTATGATATTTTCAAAATCTACCTTCAGTGAATGTTGGTAGTGCATCGGCAGTGAACGTTGGTGTTTCTTATCTTTTGCTATCATCAGTGAACGGTGATAGTTCCTCGTCAGTGAACGGCGATGGCATGATATATTTTCTCTTCTACCTTCAACTATTGAGTTGGTAGTTTATCGTCATCTGTGAGTCAGTATATCTTCTTCTCTCTACCTTTAGTGAACGTTGGTAGACATCGGCAGTGAACGCCGATGCTTGTTATCCTCCTCTCTGGTTCTATTCTTTTGGTCCACCAGTGATTTATTTTCCTGGTGGGGTTGCTCCTTTGTTTCTTCATTTTTGTGGCATCCCCAGTGTTACTTTGCGTCTCTTTTGTTCTGTTCATATGCATCCATAATCATAAGCATTGCATGGCATCTTAGAGACAAAAATAGGGCTTGTTTTATATTTAAGTATCTTCAATCACGTCGACACGAAGATTTGTAACCTTCGTATCTCCTGATAGAAGACACTTAAATAAGGGCAGTTGTTGTACCCCAATTGCCCCTAAGATTCCTCTATCATATCATATCAACTCGATCATAACAAGATCACATTAGGGTTGATTCTTCCTCTTTTTTCCTATCTTTAAGTTTGCTCTTGAGGAATCTCCAAGCACCTTGGTTGTGTATTTTGTATATGTTTTGTTGACTAACTTCTAATCAAAATACAAAAAATATTTGTCTTTGTCTTTGTATATTTTTGTTTTGTAGGTACCAAGTCGAAGCATCTGACAAATAAGGATTTCTGGTATTATTTTCCTAAAATCTCTATTTGCAAAGAAAAAGAATTAAAAATTTTCATTTTTTTTCACTGATGCAATCGATTGCTCTTAGAGTGCAATCGATTGCACATAGTGCATTTTGCGCCATTTTTGAAAAAATACATTGTGCAAATCGATTTTCACTATAGTGCAATCGATTGCACAGCGTGAAAATTTGAAAAAAAATCAGCATTTTAAACTTGTCAAAATTTTGGCTCCAATTTTCCTTCACTTTTGAAAGATGTATCATTAATTCAATTTTTAGTGTCAATCTTTCATTTTTAAAAAGAATTATCATTAATTCAAATTTTGGCTCTAATATTTGAAAGAATTATCATTAATTCAAATTTTGGCTCTAATTTTTGAAAGAGTTATCATTAATTCAAATTTTGGCTCCAAGAATCAATTACCAAATTACCACTAATCCCAATCCTAAAACTCTATAAATAGAGCTCTCATTTCATTCAAATTTCAAGCTTTTGATAGCCAAATCCACCTTGCTAAAAAATCTCTCAATTCTCTCCATCTACCAAATTCACTCAAAGCTCCATTTTCAAAAAGTTAGTAAGCTTTGCATTGAAGCTTACTAATCTTTGAGCTAAACCTTCATCCAAACACTTTTTCTCCATCAATTCTCTACATCCAAGTTTGGTCAATTGATTATTGTGGTTGAATTGAAGAAAATTCTTGAAGTTGTTTTGATAATTCTCTAGATCTACCTTTGGTAAGTTGGATAATTCATCTTTCACAATGTCATCTCTTGTTGATCTTTGGGTTTGATTCATTAAGCATTATTTTGTGATTCTAATGGTGTTATTTTCTCGTAATTTGATGGAATTTTCGTGCTCAATTGGATCCATGATCATAAGGTATTTGATGGAAAGTTTGAACAAGAATTTGTCCTTTTGAACTATTGTTTTTGCTACTGTAACTGTGTGCAATCGATTTGCACTGTAGTGCAATCGATTGCACAAAAGCAATTTCACGCAGATTTTAGAAAATTGTATTGTGTAAATCGATTTACACAATAGTGCAATCGATTTACACCAGGACAGAATGCACTTTTTTGCCTTGTTTTGGGGCAGCTTTGATCCAAAATGATTTTTCTACTCATTCCTTTTTTATTGTTGGTTTGGATTGCAATTTTAAATGTCCAATTTGTCTTTAAACTCAACGGACTTTGTGATGTAGATGAAGTTGGATAAATGTTCATCAATTCAAATCTACCTAAGAGTGAATTATTTAATTCATTTTTGGTGCTTTGAATTAATGATATGTTTAGTACTTTAATCCATCTAGAGGAGTGGTTGAATTTAAAGATGAAAGAATTTTTGAAATGGTGATCCAAATTAGCTTATCATTCCCCTCCCTCTTCATCTTATCCCTTTCTTTTTTAATTGTGCTACATGTTAAGGGATGGTGATCTCTATATCATTTATCCAAACATGAAGTACATAGATTGCTATTGACCGGCCTCAAAATAGGTGCGACTTCTACATAAGTCCACTTACAATTGCTTAACATAGCGCTAAATTTTGTCCCGATTCGAATAAATGATCATTCGTGGCCCAAACTTGTGATTGCAAGCCCAAGTATGTTAATTTGATCTCTTTGATCCAATAACCTTGAGATTCATTGTATGGAGGCTTTGGTTCTACCAATCCTCTAATGGATCTACAACACCTTTGGTCAACGCGGATCACTTAAACATCGTTGATCATTACATGTTGCCTTGTGAGAATTCCAAAATGGATGATATACTTGACAAAAAGCAAATGCAACTTGTTGTGTGGAGGCTTTGGTTTTACCAATCCTCTAATGAGTTCCAAATGCAAGTTTCAAGATGGTCATCCAACTAACCACTAATTACTAACAATTAACTTTACTTTACGCTTTTATTTTCATGCTTTAAGTACCATTTACTTTTAGCATTTTACATTTCATGCTATTTTCATCTTTGCTCACTTGAGCATTTACTTTTATGTCATTTTTATTTTTCTCACTTGAGCTTTTCTTTCTTTTTAAAGACACCTAATAATCAAAATGAACCATAAAAATCATTAATGATACTTGGACTACATGGTTACAATCCTTTGCATTATGGAGTGATGGACTTCTTGGACTTAGGATTAGAGACCTTGGCCTATCTTGGAGACTTTGTGACTTTATTTGATATTTTGTCTGGAGTTCTTGAGGTTTACCTCAAGACATTGGGTTGTTTGTTTGTTTTGTGTGCAGGTTATTGAGATTACGATCTTTGTTTGTAATCTGGAATTCACCCGTATACAGCCGTTACTCTGCCCAATTTTTGCGAAGACTTAAAACACTTGAAGTTTGGTTCTCTCAAGAGGTCTAGTATCTTTACTTGCTTGGTTTCAATCCGAAGAATGGGAATTCTATATTGACTCATAATGTCAAGTATTGGCTTCTTGTTGGTTAGATGGTTCTTATCCCTAGATTTTACCTTATGCTTTAGGATAGCCTCTTATTCTCCTCCCATCTTCTTTAATTTCAAAAATCTTCTCCCTCCTTTAAAAAAAAACTCTTCTTGTTTTGAAACTTGAAACATTTTCATAATAAACTTGGACTTAGGTCCATGTATCTTCAAAACATTTTCATAAATAAATTTCAATAAATTTAATAATACCTTGACCCTTTTTTTGTGAGAAGACTAAAAGTCAATCAATCTCATTTCAAACCATTTTGCCACTTTGGCTTTTATCTTTAAACTTTTCTCAAAAAAAGATTAGACTCTTGTCAATACTTGTAGTGATGCAAACAACTATACTTCTACAATATGTAGTGAAGTGAGATATTTTCTACTTGGGTGTTGAGTGAGGCATTGTTGATTTTAAAATCCAATACATATCCTCCACTTTGAGATGATGCAAATTCTCCTTTCTCGTGATTGTGGGTAGTAAGTATGTTTTTCACACGGACAATTGCGATGATGTCTTATCTCATAAAATCAACCAACACACTTGTGTTTCAAATTTTTAAAAGAGGAACTACGTGTACCCTGATCCCCTATTGCACGAAAGGTGGTATGTAGGCACTAAAGGTTCGCAACCGCGGCGGGTGCAAAAAATCATAAAAATATTTCTTTTCTCACCTACACCATCCATTTTATATACAACACATTTTTATAGCCAAAATATACAGATTTTTCAAAGAGGTTCCTGCGGAGTACCGTAGATGTTTAGGGTGCTAATACCTTCCCTTTGCATAACCAACCCCCTTACCTTGAATCTTTCCCCCTCTTTTTGGGTTATTCACTCTTTTCCCATTCCTTTGGAAACAATAAAGCGCGGTGGCGATTTTTATTTTGATTTGTATAAAGTCTAGTCAATCCAATGGCTTAGTCTTGCACATTTCTACCGCCACGGTCGTTGCTGAATACATTGTTGTTGTTGAATATGTTGTTGAATATGTTGTTGTTTATAGGTTGTGAATTAGTTGTTATGTCGTGTTGATGTTTTGTTGAGATTAAAGATGTTTGAAAGTTGTGAAGTGGTGATTTTATATGATTTGATTCTGATATATTATTTATCATATGTCCTGTTATATAGTTCGATATCTCACCTCTTCTGTTTGAATGTTGCCCTTTGTTGGTAACGTGCAGGTATTCAAGAAAGTTAGTTGTTACCCTCGTTAGTTCGAGTCGGTGTTGTCGCTCTGATACGTAGCTCTCGGGGGGATGAACGTGTGTTTTCTTTATTGTTGATTTTCATTATGTTGCTGAATTTTTAAGTTGTTTTCATTAAAGACTTGTTGTCTTAAAGTTGTTTTGAGTTGGATAAGACGTTATTGGTGTTTTCAGTTGAATTTTGTGAACCCGCTGCGTAGTAATGAAAGTTGTTTTTATTTTTAAAGGCTAAGCAGGTTGTTATCGGTTCATCCGAAATTCATGTGTTATGTATCTGAACTATAGATGATTGGATGCTGTAGTTTTAAGTTGAAAATGTAGCATTCCATTTGTTTGTTGGAAATTTTTATAACTCTGGTTTTATTTAACTCGTTGGGTAGAAATGGGGTGTTACAACTGCTCCATCGTTCTTACCTCTCTTGCGTCAAGCTTCATCACATAACATTACAACCATATATTTGCATCGTCTCCATATTCATCATCATCTCTCTATGTTCATCATCAACAATACAATTACCTTCATATTGTCTTCGTGCACAAAGACACACGACTCAAATCACTCAAGAGTAGAAGAAGAGGAATATCGATCAACAAGTAAAAGAATCACGAAACATTACCTAAATATTTCTAAATTTCTGCATCTATTCGTCATTATCAAAATTTCATCGGACAGTCTCTAATTGGTAGGCTCTTTGAACTCTTGATTGAGAGAGGTTGAATCGGAGTTGGGAGACATAAGTGTGAATGATTGAGGCGGGGAGAGGTCGAGTTTTCTGCCGTTTGAGGGATGATGATGGATACAGGCTTGATTTCGCGACCGTTTGAAGAAGAGAATCGCGTCGCTGAAGAGATATAAGAGAGTTGATTTTGTGCGTGGAAGCTTAACAGTCACAAACCTTCAACCCTATATCCACTAAACGATGGAGTTTCACTTTTATTCGCATTTTATTTATTTCTTTGATTATTTTAGTTTTATTGAAATAATGTTTGTCAATTAAAAAAATCGGAATAATGCTGAAAAAGAAAATTTGAGTGGATCTTGTGGACCGAACAAACTTCAGGGAGGCCCATGGCCATTTGTTTTTTTGAAGAAATGGGAAAGCTAATACAAAACTGCTTGTAGACCAAAAAAATTGATTGGGCTTAGCGGTAGTTTTCTAAACCAACACCCTATCTCAACTCAACACCCCCCCCCCCCCTTTAGGCCCATGTTGCTATTGTTTTTTTGGAGTTTAAAGTCTAATATTCAAAAACAGGCTTACTGGATCCTTACTGAATGGGCCTGCACCCTGATTACTGCACACCCCTAAATTTCAATTTTAACACCCTGACTCTTTCTAATCATTTTAGTTTTTTTTCTTTTAGTTTAAATTTTCTTTTAAGCTTTCTTAACAAAAATTTAGTGATAAAAGGACAAAAGAGATATGTAGAATTTAGGACTTGCTTTTAATTTCTTCTATACTTTTGTTATGATAAAAAAGTATACAATCAATAAAATTTGTTAGTTTTCTTAATCAATTTTAGGAGTTGATTCTCTAGTTTTTGATAGAATTTTACTTACATAAAAAACTAATAAAAAAAATACTTTTTTGTTAGTTTTTATTCATATTTTCATACCATCGTGTCTCGTTATTTTTTATGCATTTGTTCATTGTGCAAGGTATATTTTTTTATGTTTTCGATCATGTAACATAACAATTTGTTATAAGATTGAAGCATATGGCGTATGCTCGCTCCTGATGCAACACACCTTATTTCTCATCGTCCTGAGAAATTCATATCATATTATATGTTGTCCAGATGCATGTGATATTTTATGATACTTTGTACAGGAACTTCTGACTACACTTGCATTCGCAACACGCGTTTGCTTTTATCTTAGTTGGATATCGTTTCTGACTTTGTTTGCTTCTTGGTGAAGCTTGCTCGACGCGAACTCCTTGCTTCTTTATCACTTTCGTCTACTTTCGACAATTTGCTTGCTTTGGTAGTCGTCGCTACTGCTATTACATTTTCCGTACTTTACCGCATCTCTTTACAGCTTTCTAGATATCATGAGAAGTAGGAAATTTATTGTTTTGTGATGCCATGAGAAGTAGGAATAGAGATGTATGATGGGGGTCTTTGTTATTGATCATGTCAGGAACCCCTCTGGTTTGTTTAAAGACCCGTTTAGGGCAATTCCGCATTGTTTGCCATTGTGTGCTACTTGTGTGTGATTTGTTTAAAACCCTACCTTTGTATAGGTATTTTGCAGGTGTGTTTACATTTGTGCCCGCACTATTCCCCCATCCCTTATTGAAGTCCTCAAAAGGAGGCGGGCGAGAAGGGGTTAACAATCAACCCCCGCAATTTTGTCTGTGTCATCCTTAGCTCGTGACGCACCATGATACTTCGGAGTTGTGCCTGCTCTTGTTATCGACTCATCAAGTGGAAAAGGGTTTCGCAATCAAACCCCCACACTTTGCTAAGAGTTCGAATTCGCCGATGTTGATACTTTATGATTGTTCTTATTGCCTTATGTCGCCTACCTCGATCTTCTATATCTTGGTTAGGTGTTCAGTCGCTTTGAACATCATATTTTTGTTTTACATCCTATTCCCACTTGTTTGTCTCGGGTGATACGCCCCCCTTGACTAAATCATTTCACTTCTTTTCTTTACCTTTTTATGCGTGTGCTCTTTCGAGCTTGTTTGTTCATTTGCTTTCTATACCATGTTCCCTTAGGATGTGCTTGTTCCTTTTAGATGAAAGTTAGACCTTAGGTTTCAAACCATGCATGCTAACATTAGGTAGACGTTTCCCTTTTGTTAATCCAAACGTTAGGACTACCATTGTATGATAACATTAGGATTAGGAATAGTCTAGTCTCCCGTAGACTTTTTTTCTTCCCCTTTTTCATATGCATTAAAACTAAAATTTTGTTTTTTAAGTAAATCATAAAATATGCTAATCGTACTTAAATCCTTTTTCAAGGCAACAAAACACAAACCAATCAAATGTGGCATCTTGCCTTGAGGGCGTAACTCAAAACCATTTTCAGGTAAGGACATGTTAATTTACTTCTGTGTTAACGCGTGAGTCTCCAAAGGTCGAGCTGTGGCAGAAGGCGGGATTAACATTGTTCATAAAAAACACAAACAAACAAAACATGTGACCCAAACTATGGTAACTATGATTCCTCAAAAAGAATACGTATGCATTGGGGTAGGGCCCAAGAGAGCACAACTTTATTTTCCCTACATCATTTCCTCCTTTCTTTTGTAAGCATTCTTCCTCAGTAGTATAATAAACAGTAAGCATGGATTAAACACACCCATAAGATAGATAAGTAGAGTGGATACCATAACGTATTGTCGGCGTGTGGGGTGCTAATACTTTCCCTTTGTATAACAGACTCCCTTACCCTATCTCTCAGTCGCAAGACCGTGACTTGTCCTATTTCAGGTTTTCTCGATGTTTACCTTTCTCTTCATGTGGGTTAAAATATTTTCGATGGTGACTTCAGTGTCTGGTGATTTTAGCCGATTGTTTCAAGACCTACGAGTGATCTACCAAAAACTAGGCCTACGGGCGATCTTCGAGGAAATCTAGATCTACATGCGATCTAAAACCCTAAGGTAAGACCTATGGGCGATCTACCAAAAAAATAGGCCTACGAGCGACCTACGAGGAAATCTAGATCTACGAATGATCTAAAATCCTAAGGTAAGACCTACGGGAGATCTACCAAAAAACTAGGCCTACGGGCGACCTACAAGGAAACCTATATCTATGGGTGATCTAAAATCCGAAGGTAAGACTTACAGGCGATCTACCAAAAACTAGGCATGCGGACGACCTACAAGGAAATATAGATCTTCGGGCTATCTGAAATCCTAAAGCGAGACCTACGGACGATTTGCTAAAAACTAGGCCTTCGGGTGACCTACAAGGAAATCTATATCTTCGGGCTATCTAAAATCCTAAAGCGAGACCTACGGGCGATTTGCTAGAAACTAAGCCTACAGGCAACCTACAAGGAAATCTATATCTACGGGCGATCTAAAATCCTAAGGTAAGACCTATGGGAGATCTATCGGAGAACTAGGTCTATGGGCGACCTCGTGATTCTAGGAAGATACCTATGGGCGATCTGCTGAAGAACTAGGCCTAAGGGTGACCTCAGAATTCTAAAACAAGATCGATAGGGAGAACTAGGCCTACGGGCAACATGAGGGTTCTAAGATAAAACCTCATCTACTGGAGAACTAGGCCTACGGGCGACCTCGAGATTCTAAGATGATACATAAGGGTGATCTATCGGAGAACTAGGCCTATGAGCGACCTCGGGATTCTACGAAGATACCTATGGGCGACCTGCTGAAGAACTAGGCCTAAGGGCGACCTCAGAATTCTAAAACAAGATCTATAGGGAGAACTAGGCCAACGGGCGACCTCAGGGTTCTAAGATGAAACCTCATCTGCTGGAGAACTAGGCCTATGGGTGACCTCAGGATTCTACGATGAGACATCAAGGCGACCTGTCAGAGAACTAGGCCTATGGGCGACCTCAGAATTCTACGAAGATACCTGTGGGCGATCTACTGAAGAACTAGGCCTAAAGGCGATGTCAAAATTCTAAAACAAGATCTATATGGAGAACTAGGCCTACGAGCGACCTCGGGGTTCTAAGATGAAACCTCATCTACTGGGAACTAGGCCTATGGGCAACCTCATGATTCTATGATGAGACATCAAGGCGATCTATCGGAGAACTAGGCTTATGGGCGACCTCAGAATTCTACGAAGATACCTGTGGGCGATCTACTGAAGAACTAGGCCTAAAGGCGACCTCAAAATTCTAAAACAAGATCTATAGGGAGAACTAGGCCTACGGGCGAGCTTAGGGTTCTAAGATGAAACCTCATCTACAAGAGAACTAGGCCTATGGGTGACCTCAGGATTCTACGATGAGACATCAAGGCGATCTGTCGAATAACTAGGCCTATGGGCGACCTCGGGATTCTACAAAGATACCTATGGGCGATCTGCTAAAGAATAAGGCCTAAGGGCGACCTCAGAATTCTAAAACAATATATATAGGGAGAACTAGGCCTATGGGCGACCTCAGGGTTCTACGACAAAAATATTGGTTACGACATGACGAGTGAAGGTACAAGGGACGACTAACTGTACTGATTTTATTGGGATCTGGAGGAAAAATAGACACGGGCAAGTATTTGGAAAAGCTGACACGAACGAGTGTTTAAAAAATTGAGATGGACGAGTGTTTGGGAAACTGACACAGACGAGTGTTTAGAAAACTGACGCGGACGAGTGTATGGAAGTACAATGTAGTGACATCGCTAGCTGGATATCATGATGTAACGAAGGACGTCAACTGAAGGTTTAGGAGTGATATCCTCTTGTGGGGATGTATTGCTGTCTTTGAATGATTTAGGTCTTTCGTGTAAGGTACCCGATCTGGCTTATGCTTTTCATGCATGTTTGAATTTCTTTTGCCACAAAGATCCATTCTGATGGATCAGCTACGCGCTTTTACAAATGCAATGTTATATAGTGATAACTATATGCAATGCAAAGAAATATCAGTGCTGGAAACTGTTGGGAACGGTTGCTCATCACCGGGGATGCCAATACACATCGACACTGAAAACTTACGATACCAAGGATCACTAATCACTAGGGATATTGATAAGAATTTGCACTAGGGAGCTCATGATACCTAAGATTATTGGTGACTCCACTGAAGATTGAATTGCTGACGAAGCGAGTTTTCAGGTACGCCACTGAACTCTGAATTGTATTGTTGGGGAAAGAGATAATGTGGCCCGACTTCCCTACACCCTTAACCACTTGGAGGATGGTAGAATTGAATATGCCGGGGAACGGATACTAAACACCATGTGGATCTCTTAGAATACATGTCCCAAGTTTACGCCACACTAGGGAATTACCTCTTAAATCACTTGGGGCTAAAAAGATGGATATGGACACCTGCGAATGCCCCGATTTAGCTCTGTGAATGCCCTGGTTTATCCCTCGGGGGGTATGCACTTTTGCGTGTCAAGTCAAACGGCGACTTTGAACTTTCTGAATTCACTTAGGGAATCAGGTTTGAAATTGTTTGTAGCAGATGAAGGGGGCTTCACGTGTTGGCCAGGTCGGGGTGACCGTTATGATGCTTTTAGTTTGATTGTAGTCGTCTCGTACAACATAATTGGCTTGAGCAGCTTTACAAGATTGGAGGGGGAATTCCCCTGTCTGGAGGATCTCTGAGAGTAACAATGTTGAATGGAAGACTAGAATATCCGTGGCACAATATGAAATGAGGTGGCCTGCCCTAATCTCTTGAGTCACAAAATAAACTGCTCTTAATCACAACTTTCTTGGAGAGATTCGTCGAATCTCGACGTGACTGCCCCAGGTTGAATGAGTTCTGAATAGATTGCCCCAGGTTGAGTGAATTCTGAATAAATTTCTCGACGTGATGGACTCGGATTGATGGAAACTTGAGATTTATCGATGTGATGGCCTCTGATTGGGTATAGCTCGAAGCGATTTATTAACTTGATAGCCTCTGATTTGACTGAACTCTTACTTACGAAATATTCTCATGTTGGTCTTCTTTTACTCAACCGAGTCACTAAAAATTCTGCCCCAAAATAAGAAGATCATTCTTTAAGATGATTTGCTTTTCGATAGATTTCTGAAGCGATTTGTCCCTTGGGATAATCAAGTTTTCATTTGATGCTCATCATGCAAGCTTACTTGATGTTTAAGCACTTTTTCATATGCAAAGAATGTTTCTCTAAGAATGATAATTCTAATGCAAATCATATGCTTGTCTTGAGCTTAAAAAATGTTTATTGAAAAGATGTCGAAACATCGAGTTTTTTCTTGTGCGAAAGAAAATAAAAAGATGGAGTGATACCAACTCAAAAGTTTTACCAAGCCTCGTAGGAGTCAGATTACAGTATTCTCGTTACAATATTGCTTCGAATTAACCCATGCTTCAGTTAGGACTTTTAAGGGTTATAACCGGCCTGGTTCACGGTTTTATTAAAAAAAAATTAAGGCTCAAAATTATTTAGTGCGCACCCCTTATCCATGATGTTCTCGATTCCTATGTTCAGTTAACCTGAAACAAGCATTTATCTCTCAAGAGGAGTTTACAATAATTAAGGAACCATTGAGACTTCTTGTAATTTTTATTTTTAAATTTGAAATTTTTTATGAAAAATATAATCATTTTTGTTTTAGATCTGCAAATTTTCAAATCTATTTTCCCACATATTTACTTTTAAATTTCAGATATCTTGTATCTGAAATTTGAATTTGAAAAATGATGAGATAAATCTATATAAAAAATTGAATTTGAAAATTAAATCCACGGAACAACAGATTTTGGATTTTACTCTATTGCGATGTATTTTTTTTTCAACTGAAAAAGTCGTCTAATTATTATTAATTGAAATTTTTTTCTACTCCTTGGATCATAAAAGAATACAAAAATAAATCCAAAAGATGAAAAAGACATTGATTGTGAAAAATATATAAGAGAAACTATAAAATTACAATGTTAATGCGGAGAAAAATCTATAAAATTTAACAATAAAAAAGATAAAATTAAGTAAAAAAGTTGATAAACCAAAAAATATCATATTGCTTAAAAGTCAAAGTCAATAGTGGTTTATATAAAACACACTTTTCAACCTATCGAGACGTCTTTTCAGAAAAACAAAATCGTAACAGATTCTCTCACCTATCGAGACATCTTTTCAAAAAAAACAAAATCGTAATAGATTCCCGCACCAAAAACGCACAATGCCTACTAGACAAGTGGTTTGTAAACTTGAGGCATTTCAAAACATTGGCACTAAAGTTGAGTATCTTTAGATTGACGGTAGATAGAATTGATTCTAGCATAATCGAGTTTGGTATAATTGATTCTAGCAGAATTGAATTTGACATAATTGATTTATGTTTGGACATATTTATATAAAAGTGAGTTGAATAATAAATTTCAGTGTAAAATCATTCAGAATCAATTCTGAAAGCAAAAAAACTGCAAATTCTAGCTTTAAATAGAATCAATTCTGAAGGCAAAATCAATTTTATTTTTGATAAACTAAACACCTCAAAATTATCCAAAATCAATCTTACCTATAATGGATTCCCAAATCCAAAACGAACAATACCTCGTAGATGTAGATGCAGTGGTTAGTGAATTTAAGAATTGAAAAAAAAAAGTTTTTCTCCATCAATGTCTAGTGTCTCTTTGGAAAGTAACCTACAATTAAAAAGAATATAAATCCATAAACTAACTGAAACCTTCAAATTGATAACAAAAACAAGCCTCAAACTCTCAAATTAAGCGATTCTTTCGCTTAGATTTGCATACTGCTGTCCAACATATTGAATCACCAAGTTAAAATACAGCAAAATTTATGAACCAACTAATCTTGTTCTACATAAAACCAACTTGCTGATAAATTTGTAATATGATTATTCCCTGATCCAATGATTAAAAAAAGGAGAAACTACGGTGTATGAGACACTAAATACTTCGAGACCTAGTAGTCTTACTCGGAAATCTGTCTATTTGTGTCCGGCAAAGATTCGACAGAGCGTTTACCACCAATTAAGTGATGAAGAAGCACACCTGCTGCTACACTAACGTTTAAGCTTTCCACAGCCAAAAATGAAAGAAACTCTTTACCAGCGCTCTCGCTATTTAAACCGGTACTTTCACCTTCTAGTTCACTAGTACATGAGTCTAGAGGAATATTACCAGCAATTTTAACCAACTGAGTACATGATCTCTCCACCAAAGGCCTCAAACCAGTGCCTTCACTGCCCAAAACAATAATAGTCGGCGGACCAGGTTCGATCTCATTCAACGAAACTGCTTTAGAGGAGACAGATCCTCCGAGAACTCGCCAACCGTTTTCGGCCGAAGACACTAAGAACTGCATCATGTTCTTGCAATATCTAAGTTCCATTAACTCAAGTGATCCTGCACTTGCTTTGCTCACGACACCGCTCAATGGAGCTGAATTCTTCGCACATAAAACTATCCCGGAAGCTCCAAAAAAATACGAAGACCTTATAATTGCACCCAAATTCTGAGGATCGGTAACCTCGTCCAAAGCTACCCAAAGAGAACCCTTGCCTTCCTCAATAGAAAAAGGTTCCAATTCCTGTATTCTCACCATCTCAAGTGGCGAAGCATCTAATACCAAACCTTGATGAGGTCGGTTGTCCGCCACCATATTCAGATCATGCTTAGATGCTTCTTTTATGCTTAAATTGAGGTTTTCAGCCATCTTAAGAACCCTCTCAAACCCTTTCTTGTCTTTCTTTTTCCTATTGTTGCTACTCAAATCCAACCCTTGTTGCACATACAATGCATAGAATTCCCTTCTTCCAGCTGACAAAGCAGCCAAAACTGGACCAACCCCATAGATTCCTTCACCAACAACCTTAGGCACGGTCGATTCAGTAGCCTCTCTCCATGTCTTTCTACCCCAATTCTCATTACTATCCCATCTTCGATATTCAGGTCTTTCCGATCCACCTTGGAACCTATTCCTTATGTTATCCCACCTTGGATCATCAACACCCTCCTCCTCCATGTTCTCCCCATCCTCCATTTCATCATCAATTCTTTCATCAACGTTATCATCCATTCTTTCTTCAACATTATCATCAAATTTACCATATGTTTTAGAGAGTGTGTTGCTAGCACTCCTCTTATCATCAAATTTACCATACCTATTAGACGGCCTGTTGCTAGCACTCCTCTTATCATCAAATTTGCCATACCTACTAGAGGGCTTGTTGCTAGCACTCCTCTTATCATCAAATCTACCATATCTACTACCACCATCACTTCTACGCTCTCTCGCCTTCTCGACAAACCCATTTTTCTTTTCCTTACCCAAATCACCCCCTTTCACAGAAAAAGCCGAATCCCGCGAACTCGGCTTAAATTCTGGTCTTGTTGTTTTCTCTAACATATCAACTGATTGCTCCCAAGAGGACTTAACACTCACATTCTTCACAGAATGCTCCTGAACAGAACTTCTAACATTGATCCTTTTTGCTTTCTCCACCACTCTACTTTCCTTAACTCCGTCCACTTCTAGCCAAGGAAGTTCCTTTTCGGCAATTCTCGCGCCACAGTATCTTCTAGCAATCTGTAGCATCAACCCATATGGATTTAACGGTTTTCCCATTTCAAAGATTCGAAATTTACATCTGGGGTTTGTAAAGATTGATTTTTTATGGCAAGAAAGAGGCGAAAATTGGGTGTTAGCAGTGGGGAGTGAAGTGAAGCATCTGGGTTGTGAAGATATTTTAGATGCAAGAGGAAAAGCTTGGGTTTTGGAGATATTGGTATACATTGAAATAGCAGAAGAAGTGAAGAATTGTGAAGTGGTTGAAAGGGAAAACCAGAGAAGAATATCAAATATTGATGGAGTAGATTAAGGAAGAAGAAATGTGGGAGTTTTCAGAGTACAGTGAAAAAATCTTATCCTACCAGGGTTTCATTCAACTGAAATTAGGGCATTTTAGATTATTTCAGATGGGACTGACTAAAACGACTTCGTTTCATATTCTCTAATATTACTAGCAAATAAATAATAAATTTCTCAATACATATCAATTTTGATTTGAAATTCGGTTCTATAAATTTTGGTGCTCATTAAAAAACAAATCACATCTTGAAATCGACCATTTTATGGCTTTTTGAATATTTTAGACACTTTGTTTTAAACTTAGATTTTGTTTAAGAGTTATATGAACAAAATTATAAATTTAAGTTTCTTAAATATATGGCATCTTTGTAAAAACATTCCAATTTAAACTCGATTGCACAAAAAGTGAAAATATCTCTATTTTTTAAAGAGAAAATAGAATATGTATTAACAGTATAAAATATTTTTCAAAAACCTCCTTTGATGCACCTTTGTCGTCATCAAGAGTAAGTTGAGCGAGTCTAGGACTTTCGACACCTATTTCTGTGTTAGGCGGAACGTTGATTTTAGAGAAGGTTTGAAAGTAACATTAAGCCATAATTACAGGAGCCAAATGGGGTTGCCTACCTGGAGAATTTCAGGATTTTTTTCTTTGTTTTAGGTCACAAGATGCTAACCCCAAAGATTCATAAAGGCCACACAAAACTAGTTTCCTGAGGCAAACATTCCTCTTCTCATGAAGCTGGGTGGCTAGAGGGGCGAAGTATTTAGCCACTTGGATGGAATGGGAGCAAAAAACATATCGGGAAAGCGAATAAGTGGGGAAGGCTATGTGTTCGTGATCTTCCACAATCTTCGTCGAAGCATAATGCTCTTCGATGAATGTGTTGTAAGCAGTTTTGTCAAAGTCAAATGCAAGTTTGGTCTTGGTAGGGGTTTAGGTCTCAAAAATTTCTCCAGTTGGTCGAAGACCAACAATATCAGCAAGATCGAAAAGTGTGTGAATTATCATCCCAGAATGCAGGTGAAAAGGTATTAATGGTGATTTCCCAGAAGCACATGGCTACAAGGAGCATATGTGAGTTATACCTAGGACTAACTCTTGAAAGTTATACCAGGTCGAAGATGCATTGGTCTTGCCATATGTATTTTTTTTCTTCTCAACCTTGTTCAATCACTTAATGAACTTGAGGTCGTAACATATAACAAAAGATGACTTAAAAACCATATTCTTCAAGAAGCTAAAATCAAAAGGTTGGGGAAGAAAGACTTCAGGACGTAAGGTTTCTTAATACACCTAATAAAAGGACCCATAAAAGCATAATTAGTACCTGAAATGGAGTAGGATATCAGCGCGTCAGAATACCATAAATTTTCTTTTCTCATCCTCCATGGAAAGTTCTGAGACGTAGGTGCGATCATCCAAGAAAAGGGCTCTTCAATGCGAAAAGCAAAATGAGTATGTGGAACGTTGCTAGGTGCACTTTTAGGAGCCATTGTCAGTTTCTCATAGGTTTTAGGAAGAAAAATAAGTAGAAGAGTCAACAAAAGTGGCAGGAAAAAAACTCTGGTGTTTTTGCTTTTAGTGAATGAAATGGCGAAGGAGAAGAAAAGTTGAAGAAAAAAGTGTTTAAATAGCTAAAAGGAGAAGGAATGGTTTCAGTTTTCCTTCCAAAGTTTGGACAAATGACATTTCCAAATCGACAAATGGCTCACCAACTTATGGGGAAAAGTTAAATTAAAAGAATTTCTTTTAATTATATTTAATTTAATGACTCATTAATCTCCTTGGAAACCAAAGATAATGATTATCAATTGTACGCACGTTTGTGACTTAACAGTTTGGTGAAAAGTGGTCATGATGATCATGCCATGTACAAGCTACCTTAATAGTGTCGAGCAGTCACAAAAAACAATGTTTTTCTTCCATCTGAAACATATGATCGAAAAAGGCATTTTTGTGGGGCGTTTATTACCCTGGAAATTCCAGCTAAAAAATCAATAAAGAATGCTAGAAAGTCAATGAATAGTCCTAGTTAATTACGTTTAAACGTGGTAAGTATTAAGAACTATTTTAGTAATTAAAATAATGATATTTTATTTTAATTTAATTAATTAAATGGGAAATAGAGAAAGCGTGTGTCAATCGCTAGCCCATGAGGTAAGGATCTTGCACGCCTCGGTAATAAAGAACCCACAGTCCTCAAACTCCTTAGTGTTGTGGAAAGAAAGAGAGTAAGCAAAGGAATGGAGAAAAACATGTTTCCTTTTGGAGAAATCTTGACAACTCTCAAGGCATCCTTCACCTAGTTTGTCAGTAAAAAAGAAGACAATGTCGGCAACAGGAATGAAGGATTTGGGTAATAGTTGGCTCAAACCAAACTGGCTGGTTGTAACACCCCATATTTTGGGTTATTATTTTAATTGATTTATTTGTATTTTAATTTAATTATCATGTGCAATAATAGAATTAATTTGGGTGATGAGGGTGTGTGACATCGAGATGAGAGTGTAAGAGTAATTAGATATTGATAGAAGTGAGCTAGAATTGTTAGGAATTATTTTAGTAATTAAAATAATAATATTTTACTTTAATTTATTTAATTAAATGGAAAATAGAGAGTTTGAAGTTAAATTGAGAATTATGAAAAATAGAGGGGATGAAGGAGTGAGAATGTTAGTTAGTGATAGGTGAGTTCATAATTTTAACTAGATTACCCTAATTATATAAATTAGGATATAACCTAGATTTAGGGGAGAATTGCAAACACTTTGTGAAAACAAACTTGGAGAGAATATAGGCAAGTAGGCTAGGAACAAAGTCGAAGAAGAAGAAGGCTAGAGGGAAAAAGATCAATCAAACCATAATTTTATTGCTTCTAGGATATCCAAGGTAAGGGGGAGAACTACTTCTCTAATGGGTATATGCATGTGGGGTAGAATGAGATGTCCTTAACCTCCTATAGAATTGTGAGGGTTTTTTATTGAATTATTTAAATTGATGATAAATTCCTATTATGTGATGATGTTGGTGACAAAATTCATGTACTATTATGTGTGAAAATTATGTTTATGTTTGCTTTGAACCTCTTCTATTGTTGTGTTGAAAAAGCTTTAAAAACATAACTATTTCCACACCTCACACTTTCAAAACAAATATATTTTCAAACATTTTCTTTTCAAACAAATATTTTCAAAACCAACATTTTGTATATATTCTCAACGATACGAGAATCGTTATAAAGTTTGCCGTACTAAGGAATTTTCAAAATACTTCCAAAACAAACATTTTATATACATTCTCAACGATACGAGAACCATTACAAAATTACCATCTTCAAAAATCTTCGAACATTTTCAAACATACACAAATATAAAACATTTCAAAGTGAGCTAGCAATTAAGAGCTCGTAGATAATTACAGATGAAAAGGGTGCTAACACCTTCCCTTTTCATAACCTATCCCCCAAACTCAAGAAAAATTCTCAAAAGGTCTTTCATGTTCTTTTCACCTTTTCCTTTATTGGATAAAAGAAAAGTTGGTGGAGACTCTTGTTATCCACAACATTTTCGATCAAACGCAAAACACCCAAGTCAGTTCTCCCACTGTATCACATACTTCCAAACAAAATAATAGCCAACAATATTTAGCATTCATTTAATTGTTTTAGCATGTCACGCTTTATCATGTACACTTAACTTAACAACCTATATCAATTGGTCATCTGGGATTAAAAGAAAGTAAAATACAAAAGAAGATCCATAACCAATCACCATTCGTTTATTCCACTCATACACACAGCGACGTCACCCAAGCCCTAACCACCGTGAGTTCTAGCGTCGGCCAACACAGGAGGTGGATGTGGCAGCCTGAGCCTTGGGGAAGAGACCTATCCCACTCGAAATTCTTTGTAGATTCTAATTGTGGCCTCAGAAAATGTTGAGTCCTAATCTAACACCCGATACGAAGCAAGCTTAAGAAGTAAACACAAACAAGATTCAAGCATTATGCTACTATCCTATGCCAAGAAAATTGTTTCGTAATCCCTACAGGGGTAGGTCTTCAGATTCACCCTAAACCATATGGATCTAACATGAATAAATCCTAATATGGTGCAAAAAAGTGATAAATAGGTTTCCATATTACCTAACAGAGGGTGTCCGTTGTACCTTGATTCCGACGAATAATCTTCAGAAAACTATACTGCCTCCTTGCTACAGTCTTGAAGCAGATGAAAAAACCATCACAGAGCCTCGATCTTGGAAGAGAAATCAACCCCAAGCGTGTTCAATAAATTATGAAGACGAAACTGTACCAAGCTATATCATGCCTTAGACGCAAAATAAATGCGTACAAAAAAGAATTCTTGTAGCGAGGAAGAAGAATAATTCAGGATATTCAACAATGGTGCAGGATTGAGTGAGTTCTTCAATGTTGAAGATGATGAAAACCAAGAGAGATAAGCTTAATCTCTAAATTGGCTGCAACCATTTTTTAGAGTTCGTTGAGATTCTGTTTTGAGTATTTTTGATAGAATGAACGAGTGTGGTGAATAATGAATCCCCCTTTGATTTAGAGTGATAAAGAGTTTGTATACTCATGGTTCATGTATGGTTAAAAATCTCAAACATGATTAAGTTGATAAAAAAATGAAGAGAGTGAGGTGAGGGAGTTAATAATTCTTTGTTTTGTTGGAATTATGTTTGGTAAAAATAATTTAGCATAGACATGTTGAAATAAGATGTTCTATCAACTGGAGCAACATATCGAATGGGATGTCCTATGCAGTTTGTTTTGACATCGTGATTTTGTACAGCTGGACTGTTGGATATTTTAGTTTGTTACAGGTGCAGTGTATTATGTAAATACTATGCTATCCTATGTGGCGCACATGTTGAAGATTAAAAAGATTCAAGTTGATTTCGAGAAGAATTGTTAGTTTCTAATTATGGAGATAATTTAGGAAACTAAACATTGATGTCCTATCTTTGAGGAGATAATTCTACAGCGCCTCTGTCATATCCAGCTGCATATGTGAAGCCCAGATCCAGTTTATTAAAGGTTATAAATAGAAGGCTTCAACCCTAGTACAAGCGTGGAACTTACTGTGTATTTTTATTAGGATTTGTGTGTTAATTGTGAGCCTCTCCATTATCATCTTGGTAAAAGAGTAGGACTTTGTGTTGAGTTGTAAGTTATGCCAGTCATTCCAAAGCTTTTAAGCAGTGAATAATTGTATGTCTTTGAAGTGTGACTTCTGTTATTTTCTAAGTGTTTAGAATTATTCAGTCATTGTTCTATGATTGGATGGGATTTGAGAAGGGTCTCATACCTAGGCGAGTCTTAGGTAGAAGTTAAGAAAGGGTAGTGATTAAGTGAGAAGTTGTAAACGGGGGAGTTTAGCTTCAAATTGATATTATCTAGTTGATTTCGTCCCTGGCTTGGTAGCCCCCAGAGTATGTGTTGTTGTACACCAAATTGGGTTAACAATCTTGTGTGTTCTTTACTTTTCTGCACTTTGTTTATCGCTTATCTTGTCATTGTGTGTTTTTTCAAAGAAAGGTGTCTCGACATCTCTTAGGACATTTGAGATCTGAATACCAGAATTACAGGAGTCTCGGCTTCCGCTTGTTTGCAATGTTGTTGTTGTTGAGCCAAATAGAAATAGAAAGAGGTTCCCTTAATGCATGAGTTGGTCGATCAATCTTAGCATACAAGTTTCTTAAAAGAATCTTTTTATTTTGAGTAAACTTTCAAATTCTTTGCATGTCAAGAGGTCTTGTGTGGCCATATGGAGTAACCTGTGAAACTTCCAGCCTTAATGAACAAATGATACACCATAATGCTTCATGATGTAAAATATGATCAAATAATTCATGCAAAACCCGTACCCATGTGACCTACTTTGTGATCATGTATCTTGAGCTACAATTCTCTAAATGATGCAATCATTGTGTCAATTGAAAGAGAAACTTTTATGAAACACTTTTGGTGTTGGCATCGAGTTGAGGAAATGGTTGTAGCATTCATTAAAATGGTCATGAAGTCTTGATGTCAAAACTGATGAAAACATATGAAATTTCACCAACTTAAATACCAAACTGTCCATTTCATCTTCATCACTTATTGGTTCTCTAATTTCTTAAATAATTAGCCAAATGCGACAATATTGATGTCATTAGAAAGAGAAAAATTAGTAGAACAACTTTGTAGTTGAAGTGATTTTGAAAATCAACTTGCATCATCATGTAAATTATCCACCAAGTCATGCACTTGATCACTTTTGAAACTCCTCAAATTTGCTCTTTGTAATGGACTTTTACCAACATTAAGATGCCAACTTCCAATTTTTGTAACTTTTGATTCAAACATCAAACGGGTCTGATTCCTTCTACAAAGGTAGAATGTGAATCATGCTCTTCACTTTGACACTTTGTTTGCACCATTTGGATCAATAATGAGAGAGATACACATGTGTGAAGTAGTGCATATGATCATGAATTTTTTATACTTAGAAAGTTTTCTAAGTCCTTAATTTCAACCAAATTAAGTTTTTTCTTGATTCTTCTGATTTTCTTGATCATTCTTCTTGGTTTCATGAAAAGTGATGAAAAAGGTCCAATTTGACCATATTATTCACATTTTGACCTTCAACTTGACTTTTCTTTTGACTTTTGCTGACTTTTTCAGTCAACTGGGTCAATTCTCCCTCACTTATTCAATGCAATACCTTGAGCGAACTTGAAGGAAACAATGGAGCATGTAGGAACACCTTAAATCATATCATGCACTATGAAGTCAACAATTGGTCAAAAGGTCAACCTCAGGTTGATTTTGACCAAAACCCTAATATGGAGTACCAGTCAGATAGAAGCTTGTGATATATCTTTAGCCAAAGGAATATGATCTCCTGATTATCTTTGGGAAATTTGAGAGGATAGAAGACCACGTGTCTTGATGAGAATGATCTTGAGGACTGGTCTTCAAACTAGTATTAGTTGATCATTGAATCTCCTTCTTGATATGAGGAAACCCTAATTCATAGATGACCTTGATCTCATATCATGAAGACCAAATGTTATGCATGTATGAATGATAATGAAACATATGAGCCACTTAGGGTTAAAATTAAGAGGGCAAATTTTAGGGTGCAACAGCTTCCCCTATTTAATATTCTTAAACTTGAAGGTGAAAGGCAACAACCTTTGAACGTTCAAAGTGGAAAAGGATTGAATACCAAAAGTGCCGCAAAATTTGCAATCTGAAAAGCGTAGAAAGATATACTAATGGGTTTTGGTAGTAGCTCTTTTTCGGATAAGACTACTAATCAGGTAATGAGGTTAAGGCACCAAGCAAGAAATGGTCTAAAGGTTTATCAAAGCAGTTAATGGTGTCAAGGGTGATGGTTCCAAAAATTCTTGACAGGTAAATGATTCAATAGGGTGCCAAGCAAGTGATGGATTCAAAAGGGGAAAACAGGTAATGAATTTGAGGGAACCAAACAGGTAATGGTCCTACGGGTACCAAACAAGTAATGGTCTTAGAGGTTCCAAACATGTATTAGTTCTTGAGAGGTTCAAACCGGTGATGGACTATTGGTTCCAAACAAGTAATGGGTCTAGTGTTGCCAAACAGGTAATGGTCTTAGGGCTTGTCACACAAGTAGTGACTCAAAGGATACCAAACCAACAATGGTCCTATGGGTTCCAATAGGTAGTAACTTCAAATGTTCCAAACCAGTTCCTAACAAGCAAAGGATTGAAGAGATTCAAATGAACAATGGGTCCTACGGGTACCAAATAAGTGGGTCCTACGGGTACCAAACCGGTGATAGACTATTGGTTCCAAACAAGTAATAGGTCTAGTGTTGCCAAACAGGTAATGGTCTTAGGGCTTGTACGGGTACCAAACAAGTGGGTCCTACGGGTACCAAACCGATGATAGACTATAGGTTCTAAACAAGTAATGGGTCTAGTGTTGCCAAACAGGTAAGCAAAGGATTCAGCGCTTCCCAACAAGGAAAGGATTGAAGAGATTCAAACGAACAATGAATTCAAAGAATGCAAAGGATGATGGAACATATGAGCCACTTAGGGTTATGCATGTATGAATGATAATGAAACATATGAGCCACTTAGGGTTAAAATTAAGAGGGAAAATTTTAGGGTGCAACAGCTGCCCCTATTTAATATTCTTAAACCTGAAGGTGAAAGGCAACAACCTTTGAACGTTCAAAGTGGAAGAGGATTGAATACCAAAAGTTCCGCAAAATTTGCAATCTGAAAAGCGTAGAAAGATATACTAATGGGTTTTGGTAGTAGCTCTTTTCTGGATAAGACTACTAATCAGGTAATGAGGTTAAGGCACCAAGCAAGCAATGGTCTAAAGGTTTATCAAAGCAGTTAATGGTGTCAAGGGTGATGGTTCCAAAAATTATTGACAGGTAAATGATTTAATAGGGTGCCAAGCAAATGATGGATTCAAAAGGGGAAAACAGGTAATGACTTTGAGGGAACCAAACAAGTAATGGTCCTATGGGTACCAAACAAGTAATGGTCTTAGAGGTTCCAAACATGTATTAGTTCTTGAGAGGTCCAAACCGGTGATGGACTATTGGTTCCAAACAAGTAATGGGTCTAGTGTTGCCAAACAGGTAATGGTCTTATGGCTTGTCACACAAGTAGTGACTCAAAGGATACCAAACCAACAATGGTCCTATGGGTTCCAATAGGTAGTAACTTCAAATGTTCCAAACCAGTTCCTAACAAGCAAAGGATTGAAGAGATTCAAACGAACAATGGGTCCTACGGGTACCAAATAAGTGGGTCCTACGGGTACCAAACCGGTGATAGACTATTGGTTCCATACAAGTAATGGGTCTAGTGTTGCCAAACAGGTAATGGTCTTAGGGCTTGTACGGGTACCAAACAAGTGGGTCCTACGGGTACCAAACCGGTGATAGACTATTGGTTCCAAACAAGTAATGGGTCTAGTGTTGCCAAACAGGTAAGCAAAGGATTCGGCGGTTCCTAACAAGGAAAGGATTGAAGAGATTCAAATGAACAATGAATTCAAAGAATGCAAAGGATGATGGAACATATGCGCCACTTAGGGTTATGCATGTATGAATGATAATGAAACATATGAGCCACTTAGGGTTAAAATTAAGAGGGCAAATTTTAGGGTGCAACAGCTGCCCCTATTTAATATTCTTAAACCTGAAGGTGAAAGGCAACAACCTTTGAACGTTCAAAGTGGAAGAGGATTGAATACCAAAAGTGCCGCAAAATTTGCAATCTGAAAAGCGTAAAAAGATATACTAAGGGGTTTTGGTAGTAGCTCTTTTTCGGATAAGACTACTAATTAGGTAATGAGGTTAAGGCACCAAGAAAGCAATGGTCTAAAGGTTTAACAAACCAGTTAATGGTGTCAAGGGTGATGGTTCCAAAAATTCTTGACAGGTAAATAATTCAATAGGGTGCCAAGCAAGTGATGGATTCAAAAGGGGCAAACAGGTAATGAGTTTGACGGAACCAAACATGTAATGGTCCTACGGGTACCAAACAAGTAATGTTCTTAGAGGTTCTAAACATGTATTAGTTCTTGAGAGGTCCAAACCGGTGATGGACTATTGGTTCCAAACAAGTAATGGGTTTAGTGTTGCCAAACAGGTAATTGTCTTAGGGCTTGTCACACAAGTAGCGACTCAAAGGATACCAAACCAACAATGGTCCTATGGGTTCTGTGATACGGTGGCCAGAACCGAGACGTGTTTCCCTTTTTTAAGGAATTTGCTGGTTTGTGTTTTGCGTTTGTTTTCGCAAAATGTCACGGTAAGCAAGAGTCGCCACCGACTTTTATTTTATCCAACAAGGAAAGGAAAAAAGCACACAAAAATTCCATTTTTGAGATATTTCTAAGTACGTGGGGTAGATTATAGAAAGGGAAGGGTTAGCACCTTTTCTATCCGTAGTTATCTACGGGCTCTTAGGTACTTGCTCATCATTTTCAAAATTGTTTTCTTTGTGTTTGTGTGATTTGAAAAGCTTTTGTTTTGACTTAGATTTAACTCTTGCTTCTGTCTTCAAGAGTGTAATGAAGTGTTTTTGAAAATTTTGTTTGTAAAGGAGTGTAAGTGTGACAAAGCTTGTTTTTGTTTGAGAAAGTACTTAAGAGCTAATCTACCTACTCGAAAAAAAGAATCGTTATATGTTCGTTTCCTTTAGACAATGCTATCCCACTATTAGTGACTAGGTAGCACCGTCGTTGGAGTTTTGAGGGTCAATTCGAAAGGGACGTACGGTCACTAAAGCAATGTTAGGACGTCTTAGTAGAAACCCTAATGTCTTAGATCAATCATTCGAGGCAACAATTCCGAGGCAACCATTCCGAGGCAACTTTTCTGAATCAGGACTTTGATCTTTGTTTAGACAAAAGGATGACCACTAAATCATCCTATACTCAATGATCGTTTACCGAAGGCAACCAAGTGGGAGTGTACCCTAGGAGTACGCATGTGCGAGTGATTCAATTTCAAGATTATTTATCTTTGCATATTTTAGGGTGATCTAACTGTTTTAAAGTTTACATACATTCTTGTCATGCATCCCTATATCATACATCTAACAGTTAATAATGTGCGGAATTTAAAGTGCGGAAATTAAACTACTCTATTACAAGGCTTCGGGTATTTACATAGCAAAAAAAAACCCTTTGAAAATAAAACGATAAATGAAATAAACGTCCTAACTAAACTATTACAAACTGTAGGCAGTTACATCAATATGAATAAAAATAATAATAAAGCGCGCGATGAAAATTAGAACGAGTGTGAACTAGGGTTTTGACCCTTCTATCCTAATTAAAAGAGAAAAAAAATGTTTTTGTTGTTTTTAATAAAAGAATTAAATTTTCTAAATTAAATAAGCAATTAATTAGTTAATTAAATTAATTAATAAAAATAATTACATGACCTATTTTTGGTTTTTGATTATTTTAGGAAAGAAATAAAATATAATTAAGTTAGTAATAAAACCTATTTATTCTAATTATTTTTAAGTTATTTACAAAATAATTAAAGTTGTACCTAAAATTAAAATTTAATTAAGAAAAAATCCTAAATCTATTTTTATGTGATTTTTATATTTTGTTTATTGATAAAAAAATAAAAGGGATTAAAAGAAATAAATAAAACGAATAAAACATGAAAATAAAGACGGGCCTAATAGCAAAAGTAAACAGGGGGTACAATCATCAAAAATTCCTAGGCCCGAATCTTCGAAAGCTTCATGCTCTAACTATGGTGTTTTTTTATTCTTGCATGGAACCTATGATTCAACCATCCATAAATGTTCTATATAAACTCAAACAAACGTTAGCATGCCATAAAATGTGATTAAAATTAGAGATTCGAAGTTTAAAATTTTACCAAACCGGTGTTGTCAAACGGGGGGCGTGCTAGGCGTGTGATGGATTGCTCTTGGGTCTTGTAAGACTCTTGAGGACTTCAAGAGGATGGTTTGAGGCTTGATGTCAATTGAGAGAGACCGAAACCTCGAGATATGACTTGCACCAATTCTTTGATTTCTAGAGAGCTTTTTGAAGAGCTTTTTGAGAGCTTTTTAGAGAGGATTTTCGTGTCTTTCAAGCTTGTATGGCTCTATATTTATAGAGGAGAATTAGGAGACAAGAAATCATGGAAAGAATCTCCCTCATAATGTTGTGTTTTAAGACTATGATCAAAACTTGAAAAAAATGTCATATTTGATGATTTTATGCCATTTTCACATGTGGATGAACCTGGAACATTTGAAAGGTTATTGCACGAAATCAATTGACATAAACCAGCATAAAACTTGCCCAAAATAGATTCACATCAAAATTTACATTATTTCTATTATTTATTTATTTAATTCTGAATTTTAATGAATAAAATATCAAAATAAATAGCATAAATAGTAGAAAAATGTATGGGTGGGCTTAGAGGTCGTGAACCATGTTACAAACTCAATGAAAGCATAAAAAGTTGGGCCCATTTGGCAAAAATTGCAATTTTGGACATATTTGACTTTTGGCAATTTTGCAAAAAAGGGTCAACTTCACTAATGCATAACTTCCTCAATTTTGATTTTTTGGAGGTTTTCTTGGACTTTTTAGAAATCTTGAGATGTCCTCTAATCAACCCTTTTGGTCTCATCTCAATTTGATATTCCATGCTCATGTATGAAGTTTTGACAAAAAAGGAGTTTTTGTTGACTTTTCAAAATGACCTATAATGTCCAAATTCATAACTTCTTGTGAGTGAATATTTTGAACTTTGGAGCTGAAGATGAATTGTAGGGAATTGCATCATCTTCAAAATGAGATTTGGACGGGTCATTTATAATAAAGTATGAGAAAGTTATGCTTGGTATAAGTTGAGTTGACTTTTCCTACAAAACCCTAATTTAGCAACTTTTGGGTTTTGATGAATTGTGAGCAATCCTTGATGAATCATGATCAACCCTTGATAAAATCATGAATAATACTTCAAAATGAGGATGTTGACCAAAAATCTTGAACTTTGACTGTATGTGGGCCACAGTTGACTTTTGCCCTAGCACAGTCGATTTTCATGCCTTTGAGCAATTGACTGAGCAAACTTTCTTTGTAGGGCTTGAAACTTGACATGGATGATCTTGAGAACATATTAGGACATTGGTGAGCATTTAGGATCCCTTGGACTCAAGTATCTTGATGCAACATGAAACCCTAATTTGAGGTGGACTGCCTTAGGAGAGAGCTTGTCTGGTCAACCCTTGGACTACCTTGAGCAACTTGGGGATCTTTCTTGAAATATCTTGAGAAATATGGGAGGGAAAATTTTGGGGTACAACAGCTGCCCCTGTTCAATCTTCTTAAACCTGAGGATGTAGATTGGCTTGCTGGCCTTTCGTGATCCGAAGGTGGAAGAGGATTGAACACTAGAGTGCCCAGAAATTTGCACTCGCATGAAGTGGTACTGGCCTTGCGATTTCGGGAATGGGCTTATAGATGCCATTTGGAAGTTAATGACGGAAAATGGGCTTAAAGATTCCATCAGAAGAAGTGTTGATCGCATAAGAGATTCCTTTGTGAGAGCCTGTATACCTGTTGTTGAGGAGGATTTCGCTGGGGAATGCCGGTCTCTGTCTTGAGAGAAATAGAATTTTATGAGCTTCAGTCGTCCGTTATTCTACTGGGGAATCATCTCTTAGTCGGGGAGGTGAAAATGAACTACTATCTGGTCGTATATAGGCTGCATCGCGACCTACTGGGGAAAGGTGAAACTGATCGTGTTTAATCAGGTCCAAGTCTTACAGTGTTGTGGACTGCTGTCTGGAGATAAGAGAAAAGAAACCTGGATGGTAAGGTTATGAGAAGGAATCTGGATAGTAGGGCTTATGGGAAGGAACCTGGGTAAGGTTGCTTCGTGAGGAGTTTGGATAAAACTGCATCTGAACCGAGAAGGAACCTGGGTAAGGTTGCTTTGTGAGGAGTTTGGGTAAAACTGCATCTGAACCGAGAAGGAACCTGGGTAAGGTTGCTTTGTGAGGAGTGAAACAACCGGATGAAAATCATCAAACAATGAAGTCGCCATCGAACGTCTTTTATCCCACGTGAAGGGAAAGGTAAACATCGAGAAAACCCGAGAAGGATGAAATCAAGGTCGAACAACCTAGAGACAAGGGTAAGGGAGTCTGTTACGCGAGGGGAAGGTATTAGCACCCCACACGCCCGTAGTACTCTACGGTATCCACTCTTGTTATCTATCTTATGGGTGTGTTTAATCTATGCTTACTGTTTATTACTGCTAAGGGAAAATGCATGCAAAAGAAAAGGAGAAAAGGAATGTAGGGAAAATAAAATTGTGCTCGCCTGGGCCCTACCCCGATGCCTACGTATCCCTTTTAAGGAATCAGAGCAGCTGTAGTTCGGCTTATGTGTTTTTGTTTGTTTGTATTTTCTTTAACGAACAGTATTAATCTCGCCTTCTGCCGCAACTCGACCTTTGGAGATTTACGCGTCAGCACAGAAGTGAAGTAATACGCTCTTTTGAAAAGGGTTTGAAAGAAAGGCCCGAGGGCAAAAAGATTTTTATGTTTGTTGGTGTTTTTGCTTGTAGATAATAGCTAGTTAACCTCAAGAGAGAGATTTTAGCCATTTCTCTATTTATTCATGAAATGAGTCTTTGAGACTTGAATCATACCAAAGCTTAGAACAAGAGAATAATAATGTCGAGAAGAAACCCGCTCATCATCTCTCAAACTTAGCCAAGACATGGTTTTTGTCAGTAAATTTTTATGTATTTTTGAAGTTTGTAAAAAAAAAGTTTTTTTGTTTTAACTGCATATGCAAAGGAGGAAAGAAAGTCACAGGAAGACAAAAGTCACAGGAAGACAAAAGTCACAGGAAGACGAAAGTCACAGGAAGACGAAAGTCACAGGAAGACGACAGTCACAGGAAGACGAAAGTCACAGGAAGACGAAAGTCACAGGAAGACGAAAGTCACAGGAAGACGAAAGTCAAAGGAAGATGAAAGTCACAGGAAGACGAAAGTCACAGGAAGACGAAAGTCACAGGAAGACGACAGTCACAGGAAGACGAAAGTCACAGGAAGACGAAAGTCATAGGAAGACTAAAGTCACAGGAAGACGACAGTCACAGAAAGACGAAAGTCACAGGAAGACGAAAGTCACAGGAAGACGACAGTCACAGGAAGACGAAAGTCACAGGAAGACGAAAGTCACAGGAAGACGAAAGTCACAGGAAGACGACAGTCACAGGAAGACGAAAGTCACAGGAAGACGACAGTCACAGGAAGACGAAAGTCACAGGAAGACGAAAGTCACAGGAAGACGAAAGTCACAGGAAGACGAAAGTCACAGGAAGACTAGCCTATTTCTAAATCTAATGTTATCGTGTATTAGACCTAAAGTTAGAATCTTGAGGGAATTCTACCTAGAAAGTGGTAAAGTGCAGGAGTAAAAATAGAGTTGTGACGATACTGAACGGAGAAGGTCTGTCGCCTCTTCAAAATTGTGCAAGCGGTAAGAAAATTCTATCAAAGTTCCCTTGGGCAAGTGATTGAAGAATTCACCCCGAGCATTCCACATTGCAAGAGTTATGTCGATGCTACAAAAATCTTGACTAGAAAATGGCAATAAAAACGATTATCGAATATGAAAAATAAAATAGAAAAAAATCTAATCGAAATTCTAAAAAGAAATTCTATTCTAAAATATTCTATTATAAAATATTCTATTATTTTTATTGTCAATTGAGAGGAAAATTAAACTAGAAAAAAAAACTAAAATAATAAGAAAGAAGAATTAGAAGAGTCAGGGGGTACAAGCTAGAATTCTGGAAGTATGTTGAAGTAGTCTGGTGCTAGGCCCAATCTAGAATCCATAACCCATTTTTTGGTTCTTCAGCACTCCATTATGTCAAAAAACGGGCCAATGGGCCAAAGGAAAGATGTTAGCAGCAATTGAATCCAAGACCTGTACGGACTTCATTTCAACATCATAAGATTTACATTATATTATCAGCATTATTTATTTATATTGGAAAAATAAATTCAAGAAATTAACAAAAAAAATGAAATGACGCAGTTTTGTGAAAGGGATGGGGTTAAGCTTTAGCTTGCAAATGTTGTCTTCTCCTCCGCGAAACACGAGCGACGCTACTTCCTTTTTCCTCTGGTCGATTCTTCCTCAAATCTCCGGTCATCACATACCGCCGTCTCCATGTTATCATCTCCTTCATCAAGCTCTGTTCGCGGTTTCTCGCTTGTGTAATCTTCATCTCAATGAATTGCAACCTACCGGAGACAAGTCTGAAGCTTCTCCAATCACAACTTCTTCCCATCCCCAATTCTATTCTGCATTTGCATTTTGCTGTTGTTCTTGTGTATCATTTGTTGAGCACGGATTAGAGATGCAAGATTGTGAAGATTGAAGGTTGGGGAGTTGCAGAGATGGAGGTTTTTGAGTTTTGGTCGTGATTCTTTTCAATGAATGAAGAATGAGATGATTGAGAGGTAAATAAAAATAAGTTCCTTTTTTCTCTGGAAATCCTCCCTATCATGTTCTGAATCTCTGGTTATATATATATGCTGTGAGCTCTATTATGTATATGCTGTGAGCTCTATTATGTATATGCTGATGGTTTGTTAAGTTGGTTAGGATTTGTTAGAGAGGTTGTTATGGTTTGGGAAATGGAAAGTTTTACTGTGTTAGAGATTCTGTTAGGTGGTTAAGAGGTGGGAAATGGAAAGTTGGTTATAGTTAGGAATGAGGGAAAAGTTAGTTGTGAATGGGTATTTGTGAATTCACTTTTGGTTTGTTGTTAGCTGTTTGCAGTGTGGACTGTTTTTTTTTTGAGGATGGTTAGGAGGTTAGCAATTAATTATAGATTTGTTAGTTAGTTGGTGATTCTGTTATAGACAGTTAGGAGTGGTTATTGAAGTTAGTTACAGTTGAGATTTTTAAATTCAGTTATAATTGGTTAGCAGTTATGGAGGTTAACAATCTTTTAGAAAATCGCTAGGGGGGTTCAGCCTCTTCGTATTTGTAACTAAATCAGGATCATGATCGAATAGGCACAACAAAAATGACAAGGGCCATAGAGAATAGCAGCACAGATAGTAATTGTACACAAACCAAGAGCCCCTAATTATTCGAATATGACTAAATCATTTGGCCCATTAATCGCACTAACATGATTGATCATTTCTCATTCTTATTCTGCTCGGTAAGCATTTTCAAAATGGTTACCAATGCTTGCAAACGATCCCATATGCTAAGCCCATATAGTGCTTCAATGAGTGACTCCTGAAACTCAAATCCATTTTCTGCCACGGGATACTGAATAGGCTTAGGTATTTTTGTCTTGATGAATGGCCACCATCTATCTTCAACAACTGATTTTACAAGGCAGCATGCTCGCAGGCCTTCCACGAGAGCAGTTTGAGGTGGAATAAGCAAACACTGAGAATTACCCAATAACAGCAAACTAGTAATCAATTCCCCACGACGCTTCCCCAGAACCTGTTTACTTTTTCCTTGATTTGAAGGGCCGCGTTCAGCTTCTTCAATCAACTCACTTTCTTCTTCTTCAACAATATTTGCAACCACATGGGTTGTAATGCTCAACAGCAAACACATGCAGGTATCAAGACGAGGTATATGGCATGCTTTTGAATCCCTTTCCCTTTGAACCAACCGTAGTGCTGCAGTCCATAAACCCAAAAATGTATTTTGCCACTTAGAGCCATTTACTGAATGTAAAAGCTTTACCAAACCAGTAATAATTTCAATAGCACTAAAAGCTGCTACTTGCCCTCCATCCAAAGCATCTTCAAGTATAAGATCAATAGGAAGCCAGAGTGAAGACTAACTACTACCATAAGATTGACCAGCAAAAGATATTTGAGAACCAGTAGGTGTGACTATTACATTAGGCTCCAGCTTAGATTTTGTATTGCGTTCATGAGATACACCCACACGGATATTTCCCATTAAAGATAAAAGGGTGTTTGCATTATGTTTCAAATTCCTCAAAAGTGAAGAGTTTGATGCAAGCAACTGCATTTGGTAATTGAAAGATCCCCAGTGTAATGGCATGTTTCGATGAACTAAGGAAAGAAACCTTGATGTCATTTTATTCTGCAAAAATTCTACAATGATCTCAATAGCCAACTTTGTATTTTCCCTCAGCAACCACTCCTTCTGCTCACGATGCACTCTATTGTTGCAGTCAGGCACATCAATATCCATATCATTTTCCCCTAATTGTCCACCTTGTGGTTTGAAGGATGGGTCTTCTCTAAACATTTGAGTAAGCATATCATCAATGACATTCATATAAGGTCTCAAAGGATCCTGCTTAGTCATCTGCTTGGAGGTTGCTTGGGCAACAACAATAGCATTTGAAAGTTCTTGGTGAGCATCGTCAAGTTTGACAGCCATTTGGGCAATTTTGTGGGAAAGAACTTTCTGACGAGTTGCCCAATCAGCATTTCTCCAAATGCTTTTAGGAATTTCACTTAAACCAAAACCAAGAAGAAATGCACCCGTAACAAGTCCAAATGTATTTGAGCAAGTCATAGCAAATCCCAAAAGACTCCCACTCCAGCTCCTGTGCATCATAATGAGAAGAATAATTCTGAAAAGGTCAATAGATCCCACAATTAGATAGAAAACCAAATTAACATGTACACTAGTCTTCAATCTTTCTGATACAGTGAAATCCCCTGTGTTTGAGTTTTGGTTTTGGTTAATTAATGGTTTTTCATGTGTCGAGTAATTTGTATGAGCATAGGATATTTTGGCATGATTGCTTGTATTGACTTGGATTTTTTTGTATGAATGTACAGGTCATGAATTGAAGGTGAAGAACTTTGGCATGGCATGGAATTGGAAGTTTACTCATGGAATTTTAACAACTTTAGAACTAAGGAATTTTGTTCAAGTGTATTTTGTAACCGTTTTCTTTTCTTTGTAGAATATTGGTGTAATGAGATTGTAATGATTTTATAATGAATGTTTGATTTGGATGAACTTGAAATTTATAGTGTGAATTATTAATGACTTTGAGCTTGAAATGTCGGGTGATGGATTTTTTTTGGACGGAGTTTAAATGACAAAGTCTTGAAAAAAATGCTTGAAGATATGAAAGCATCAAATTTTCTTGTAAGGTATTGTTACACTTGAATGAAATTGAATGGAATTGGATAGTATTTTCTTGAACCATGAATGAGAATGAAATTGAATGGAATTGGATAGTATTTTCTTTAACCATGAATGAGAATGAAATTGAATGGAATAACGATGAATCATCTTTGTAATGCGTATGAACTCCGACTTGAAATAAGACCTTGCAGTCTGTATTTTACCTTCCAAGAAACTCGTACGACCAATACTTAAAGCTCTTTTCCAATTTTAATTCAACCAAAATCTTTCGAACATCTTGAATTTAAATAAAACTTCAAATCCAAATCACACTTGCATTCTCAATGAACTCCTAACTTCAATCTTGAATCCCAAATCAACTTGAATGACAAATAATTTGAATAGCCAATAAGATCTTGATCCTAAAAATTCACAACCTTGACGACCTTTAATCCACAAGTCTCTTATCTTGACAAAGTCCTTCTCTAATTGACGACCTTTAATCATCAAAGATGTACACAAATGATAATGAAAGAACATGATCGAGATTAACATGAAACCTTATTTCCCCTGATCTTCAATTACTTGAACATTTATCAATGAATAGAAACCCTGATTTTTAATGAAATCTTCCTTTTCTGAACCAATATTTCTTTTCCTTTACCATACCATTCTTCAAATGCAACTCGAATTCCCAACACATATTAGATGAAAATTCAAGGGAGACCTTGGTCCCAAAGTTAATTTTTCAAAGCTTACTTTAACCGAAGTCAACAGATCTTATCCACATATCTTTGAAATTGACCCATGATTATGCATCTCAAGGTCTCATAAGAGCTTGTAAGCCCATCAACCAGGTATGCCACGTTGAACAAACCCTGCCTTGAATGCCTTGAACCTTGAATTAACTTGCATGAATTCTTCTATGAGAAACCTACTTCAATCCAAACCTACTTGCATCGCAGATAACAAATGACAATGATGAGGACGATGATTGCCTTGGTTAAGGAGAAATCTATGAATTCATATATTAGGTTATGAACCATGCTTCACAATTCAATCCTCAGCCCTTAGCGATCGGTTATTTCAACTTGAGATTAGTGTCATAAGGAACATCTCACAGATGGATGATAAAGTCTGAATCACAGAAGAATTCCCTTGATGTGAAACCCTCACAATCTTGATTCCTCGTTCAGACGCACAGAGAAATATCCGGATAAAACATCTCTGAACCATGATTCAACAAAACCTAATTTGATTAACTGAGGAGTAGATGATTGTCATGTCACAGTCATTAATCCTAATCAAATGACAAGCATACTTATAGGAAAGGACGTCATGATTTGAAGCCCACATATGCTAGGTCACGTCCTAGAGTTCTTGACCAGAATGACCTACAATCGGTTGTTTATCAGAAGATAATAGCCTTGCTGCTTGAGGGAGAAGAAGTCCTTTATTGGATATGAGCGCCTTAACCACTATGAAACCCTAGTATCGCACAACCACTGAACTTTGAACCTCAGAGCTATATTGAATGAAATGTATGCCATGTTAGTGACCTAATGAAAAAGATGCAGATGAATGCAAAAGTCTAAGCCAAAAATAAAGGAAATTAGGAGGGCAAATTTTGGGGTGCAACAGCTGCCCCTATTTAATCATCTTCAACCTGAAGGTGAGATTGGCGCCAGCCTTTCAAACTTTCAAGGTGGAAGAAGATTGAATACTTAAAAGGACCCAAAAATTTGCGCTCCGGAGTCAGTCAGGTATTATTATTTTTCTTTTTCGGAATCTATTTTTATTATATTATTTTGCTTTTTGGATTACATGGGTCATCGGGGTTAGATGTATGTTTAACCAGAGTTTGATACACAGCAGAATAACTTGGTTATCAAGGAACATCTGTTGGGATTTAGTAACAAACACCTGTAAGAAAGGTATCAAAAGATATATGCCTGAAGCCTGTAGTAGACCTACGAAAAAAAATATCAGAGACACATATCCGGGGTTGGTAGCGGATATACAAGAAAGAGACATCAAAAATACATATCCGTGGTCGGTATCGGACACGTAAGAAAGAGATAGAAAAGATACATATCCGTGGTCGGTATCGGATACGCACAAAAGATATAGAAAGATACATATCCGTGGTCGATATCGGATACGCACAAGAGAGATATCAAAGATACATATCCGTGGTCGGTATCGGATACGCACAAGAGAGATATCAAAGATACATATCCGTGGTCGGTATCGGATACGCACAAAAGAGATATCAAAGATACATATCCGTGGTCGGTATCGGATACGCACAAAAGAGATATCAAAGATACATATCCGTGGTCGGTATCGGATACGTGAGAAAGAGATTCAAAGATACATATCCGTGGTCGGTATCAGATACGTACAAAAGAGACATCAAAGATACGTATCCGTGGTCGGTATCGGATACATACGACAGAGACAACAAAGATACATATCCGTGGTCGGTATCAGATACGTACGACAGAGACAACAAAGATACATATCCGTGGTCGGTATCGGATACGCACAAAAGAGATATCAAAGATACATATCCGTGGTCGATATTGGATACGCATAAAAGAGATATCAAAGATACATATCCGTGGTCGGTATCGGATACATACGACAGAGACATCAAAGATACATATCCGTGGTCGGTATCAGATACGTACGAAAGAGACGTCAAAGATACAAGAACATATGTCTGAGGTTGGTAGCAGACATATGAAACAGGTATCGAAAATACATATCCGTGGTTGGTATCGGATACGTACGAAAGAGACATCAAAGATACAAGAACATATGTCTGAGGTTGGTAGCAGACATATGAAACAGGTATCGAAAATACATATCCGTGGTCGGTATCGGATACGTACGAAAGAGACAGACCGAAGAAAGCTCTTGCAAAGAAACACCAATCGAAGGCGGACTTACTGAGGAAGGAGACCAAACGAATGGGACTCCGGACAAATGATGTCAATCGAAGGTGGATTTAAAAGAAATGACACCATCCGAAGCGGGATTTTGACAAAAGATACCAGGCGAAGCGGGGTTTTGAAAGATACAGGTATGCATGTCTGGTCAGAGTTAGATACACAAGAGCGAAGTTGATCATCAAGAAACAAATGTTTAGAATTGCTAGCGAACACAGGAACGAGACTAACCGAAGAAAGCCCCAATAAAAAGGGCGCATTCGCCTAAATAAGGATGCTAGACAACTAGACTTTGAAGAGACACTGAAAGACTCTTAACATAAAAGATTAGCTAGGCTAACGAAAGGAGGACCCGACTAACATGGATAAACCAAAACAAGGAACCGACTAAGCAGGACCTTCAAAGAACACCGATCGAATGTGAACTCTGCAAGAGAAAGGGACTAGTCCAAGCAGACTCTAACGAAGAAAAACATGTTAGGCTTTCGATAGGTTGCAAATATGCAAGAACTAAAAAATCCCTCAGGCCAAAGGCGGGGTATAATTCTTCAAGAGTGGAAATCATCTGAATTACCACACACCAAGTATGGACACTCAAATACTTGAGAAATAAGAAAGGCTATACGCCGACTCTTACTCGCACTTTAACGACAAAGCGAACACGGGTAAAATAACCAAAAGCTTGAAAGGGCAAGCCTAAACCACGATTTACTGGGGAGATGGAGGAATACCAAAGACCCGACTGATGGTGAATCAAAACAAACCCCGCTGGGGAAACATAATAGAGTCACCCTTAGGCTTGTTATGGAGATAAATCAAATCTGAGCGCATGACAATCTGGTTACCACAAGTGGACATAATTGGCTTATACTTATGCATGTTTGAATTTTTTTATAGCGTAATGCTCCATACAATAGAAATGCTACGCGTTTTAGTAGATGCGATGTAATGATGCAATGTAATGATGCATGTTTAGTAATGCACTGGGGAGACCACGTCAATAATCGGATGTTGGGAAGACAATGAACTTTCAAATGATTATTCTTGCACATATAATCTTCTATAGAGAACATGAAATATGAACTTCAGTAGGAAATCGAGATTCGAAACCATCAACCTCGAACGATTGATAACATTGAAGAAATAACTTCCTGGGTAGTAATACTGCAAAAAATAAATTGCAGTTTGAGAGAAAATCTTGAATTCTGATCAAACTTCCAAATTCCTGGGGGATAGATACTTTATCTTCTGTTAGAACGGGGAGAGCTTCGCTGGGGATGGAAGCTTTCTCTTGCGCATAACTTCTTTACAAAGATAACTTCTACTGGGGAGTATAGAAATTCTTAAATAAATAGAATTCTACTCAGACCACACTGGGGATAACAACGCCGGGGGATAAAAATCTTCACTTGGGGAAGAACCAAACATCCTAGGACAGAAACTCCACCGCTGACATCTCAACAAAATCTTTCATATTCCGGGATGAAGGAGTTATAATTGGTGCTCCCATGTGCACCATACTGGGGAGAAGATGACGCTTGTTCTACAAAGCAAGCTCCACTAGGGAATGAAAACTCGCCTCACTGGGGAAAATACTGCAAAAATAAATTGCAGTTCAGGGAAATTTTCGAACTCTGATCCAACTCCCAACTTCTTAGGGAAAAATCCAACATCTCTTTCCAAGGATAAAGAGAATCTTGCTGGGAATTGGGACCTTCCGATGTAAGTCTTCGATAGAAGTGACTTTGATTGGGGAATCGCAAAAAAATTTATTTATTTATTTTTCAATAAAATAATTCTACCCAGGCCACACAGAGGATATTACCGTCGAGGGTAACAATCTTCACTTGAGGAAGAGAAGGTCATCTTTGAACCATAAGCTTGAGGTTTGGAACTCTACCGAGGAAATATTTCATCCATATCCCATCACTGGGATAAAAGAATTTTAAACGGCATTTGTCCATGTGCTCTGCCCCAGAAAAAAATATATAGGAGACCTGCTCCGCTGGGCATAACAAACATGTTAATCAAACATCTCTTCAAGAAAACCTGACCTGGGCAAAACTTCCCTAGGGAGAAAAGATACGAACTTTAGAGAGACGATGAACAGCAACCTCCCTAGGGAGATAAATACCTACCACGAAGATATATGGTACTGACTTCGAGAGGATATAACAAAGGTCTACAATCCAATGAAATGATCTTTCCAGGATTTATCGAAGATGAGTAGGCTATGCTGATGAAGAAGTTTATACAAAACTTGTTGAAATGCATTTATTCAGAGATAAGTCTTATGGGAGGGACAAACTCTTAAACAAACTCTCATTGAGAGTACTGACTTCAGTGGGGATTATGCACAAACATACTTTTAATGGAGATAAGGATTTATGTCTGGGAGAGAGTACGCCCTTATTGGGGATACATGATTCTGTCTTGAGAAGAAGTGAGTATTCACTCGGGAGATTGAATCCCATTCTACAGAAATCCTCATGTTGGTCACATGCAGACCTTTCTTGATTCACTTGCTGGTATGCTTCTTGCCATAAAAGACCAACAATACTTTGCAAAATAGAAAATTGTGGCAATATGCCCCATGCGTGGAATGGAAAACTTCACTGATTTATAAGCAATTTGAACCACCAATCGATGGGTAAAAAAAATGTGATGCAAGATTACAACTCCATCACGTCAACTCTGAGGAGGAATGCCACTGAAAAGTGGACTTTAGAGGAGATGCTGCAAAAATAAATTGCAGTCCAATGAAAAAGGGGTCAACTAGACTTTAAACAACTTCTATATTTCCGGGGAGAAAGAACATTCTCCTCCTGCAGAGAAACAAGGATACTTCAATGGGGAGAAAATATCTTAGAAAAGAAACCCCCTGGTAGATAGGTCTATGTCAAGTAGCAAAAGGTATTTTACTGGGAGGAGGCATCCCCCTAGGAAGCAATGTTCCCATCGAGTCTTGTTCGAGTAAACAAACCCAAATAATCTTTGCGTTACTACTCATGTCCTACTGTGGATAATAATCCAAACTTTAACTGGGGGTAATAACCTTGACTTAGGACAAAGGATGTCAGTAAATAGACTTAAGTCTATGATAAGTTGAAGATTACAATCTGGACTTCTCAGCATGATTTTCATATTCATAGGTCATTTAGCCTGCATATGGACGTAATCTGATCAACTACTCAAGAAGAGAGAAAGCCTTTACATGAATTCTTGCCCCAGTCTGTAAGGCTTTTGCAGAGAAATTGCCTCGAGAGGACTTTTTGAGGTATGTACCACCAAGATAAACTGCCCCAGTGTTATGAACTTCAGAATACTGCCCATGGCTGACCAAAGTTGGAAATAGATTCAACAATGCTTGATTGAATTCTCGTGCATCTCTGAATTCTGCAAAGATTCTCCCCTAATCAACAAATTCTTAGAGAGATTTATCAAATCTCAACATAATTGCCCCAGTGCTATGAACTTTGGAACATGATGTTCAGATAACCGAAATTGGAGAGGATTCCAACTATGTTTAAGCGAGTGCTCATACACCTTTAAATTCTGGGAAGATTCTCTTCTGATCAATGCATTCTTAGAGAGATTTGTCAAATCTCGACGTAACTGCCCCAATTTGACTGTCCTTTGAGGGATGAAATCCCGACTTGAATGCCTCAGATTGGTTGAATACCTACTCGACGAAATATTCTACACACCTGCCCCTTGCTTAACAGAATCTCGACAAACCTTTTCCTTTACCTCATGCTCACAGATGGATGAGAAATTTGAGTATTTTCGAAGGCAACGTAACCTTAGAGTGGTTGGCTCTTGAATATAGGTTACCTCACAACCATACTCCTCGACTTGAACTGCTTCAATCTCTAATCAGATACTTGAAGAGATATGTCCCTTGGGACCAACTGAAAGTAATGCACCACTGCTTATCAGAAACTTTGGGCGACCAACTTTTACAATCTACTTTAGATCATTTCTCGAACTGGTATTCTTTTACTCGACGGAGTCGATAGAAGATTTGCCCCAGGTTAAGACCATTCCCACAAATGATTTACCTTTAAACGGTGTCCTGAAGCAATTTGTCCTTTGAGATAATTAAATTCTCATCTAATGCTCATTATGCAAACTTACTCGATATTTAAGCACTTGCTCATATGCAAAGAATGTTTATTATAAGAATGATAATTGTAATGCAAAGCTCATGTTTGTCTTGAAGTTAAAATATTTATATAAAAAAATATTTTGAAACATCAAAAATTTGTACAAAAGATAGTAAAAAGATAGAGTGATACCAACTCAAAAGTTTTTGCAAGCCTTCATAGGAGTCAGATTACCGTATTTCTTGTTACAGTGTGCTTTCGAATTAACCCTTGCTTCAGTTAGGACTTTTCAGGGTTGTAACGTGGTCTGGCTCGTGGTTTTAGAAAAAACGGATTTAAGGCTCAAAATATTTGGTGCCCACCCATTCTTCATGATGTTCTCCAATCCTAAATTCAGTTAAACTAATACGAGCACTCATTCCTCAAAAGAGTTTACCATGGTTGAGAAGGATATGGCATTCACTCACCCTTTCATTATTGGTATTTTGATCACACGACTTTATTTTTTGTGGAGAATCTTTATTTGGTAATCCCCTTTTTCTCTTTTCGCGCTTTTCGCTTTCTTTTTGTATTCCCTAAGTTTTGCCTGGACAAATTCTTTTGAATTTTGATTTGAAAGTCCAGCGGGATGCCCCAATTCTTGCCTAAGCGACTTGTTTTTCAAGTTTTGACTTAGCAAGGCTTTTTGTCTCTTTCTTTTACTATTTCTTTTAGTTTGAACCAGTCGTGTGATTTTGAGTCATTATTTGATTTGTTGAAAAAGGTGTGACTGCCTTGATGTTTGGTTGACGAGAAATAGCCATTATGGTATCGTCACCTTTTGACTTTTCGATGTGCGAGAGATATCTATTAGGATATCATTATCATTGATGCACACTGCTGATATATAAGAGTTTAACCACTGGTTTTGTTCTTTCTCAACCTTCTGAAGGATAACCTTTGTTGTATCCTTTGATGTGCACTTTTAATGAGTTTTGAATGCCCAATCAGATTAACTGAAATCTACCCTGCCCCGGGTTAAATGTGAGGGTTTTTCTGAAAAGAAAAGAAACTCCTACTTCAAGGCTCAAAGGGGTTGACGAGGGTCTATCTCCCTTATATCTCCGGTATTTGGTAATTTGAAATAAGGCCTGTACATCATCAGCAGGGTCCTACTCAAAAGCACACCGTTTGAAATTTTTGGTATATTACTCATCATCATCCCTTCAGATATTTTTTTATTTAACAAGAGTTAAGTATCAAAAAGTAAAGAAAAAACATTAATGAGTGAATACGAATGGATTAATTCAAGACAAACATGTTCAATGCATTATGATCAATATTCAAGAATCAACAAGTTTTGCATACAAGAAAGTACTGAACCAAAGCAAGAAAGATTACAAATGAGAATTGAAAATGAAACTAGAAATTACTATGTTGAGGAGACCAGTCTCGGTATGGACTTGTTGCTTCAGATGATGATCTGGCAATCTTGACATTTACTGAGTCGAAGGAGACCTCAAATTTAACTGACTGGCCCGAAATTGATAGCCTTTGCATCAAACAGGTCTTGCACATTTTCTTTGAAAGCCCAGCAGTCTTCAATGGAATGACCTAGTGCCCCAACATGGTAATCACACTGCGCATTAGGATTGGAATCCATAGAACAAGGAGGAATGACAGGCTTCAGTGGCTTGGGTTCCACCAAGGAAAGCTTGAGTAACTGAGAGAACAGCTGGCCATAAGTCAAAGGAACAATGTCGAACACCCTCTTAGGCTTCTTATCCTTTTGCTTACCTTGTTGCGTATGTCTTTGTTGATAGGTTTGTTGCCGAGTAGCACACTGAGCCAAGTGAACACGAGGAACATTCTGGTTTTGATTAACCAACCGATTTCCACAACTTACAAATGACTGCTGGTGAGAACTTTTTGGGATTATAGGTTGTGGATGACGTGACTCCGATCGTGAGATAGAACTTTGAAGAGGAGAAGGCGTAGCCCTATTCTTTGTAGTGGTTGGTATAAGATTGATTTGCACACTCAGACCTTCGGGAGTGAAGATAATTGTCCCTGTATCTAGCAAGTCCTGGACTTGGTGCTTAAAAGCTACGCAATCTTCAGTGTCATGACCAGGTGTCCTAGAATGAAAATCGCACCTAGCATTGTCGTCAAAGCCATGAGGGCGTTTTTCATGTGTAGTGAAAATTCGGAGTTTACCAAATTTAATTCTAGCAGGGGAGGAAGCAATTGTGCATACAACATTTGAATAAGATCAAATTTTCGTTCAGGCTGTTTTGGCCTCTGCTGACGGACTTTGCCTTTTGGGTCCTCTCGGGAAGTGACAACTTGTTGCGAATGGAAGAATCCTGGAATGCACGGCTGCGGAGGAGATACTCCCTGACCTACAAGAGTCCTCAGGTTATGGGGAGGAATGGTAACTCCTATTGTGGCAGGCATAGAAACATCTTCTTTCTTCAACATTGTCCCCAAAATTTCCATAACCAAATTCAATTGAGTCTTCAACTGAGTGTTCTCTTCTTTCAAGAGTTCTTGTCCACGGACCAAATCCTACATGTCTAGTACCACGAATCCCATCTGTTCTTTCATCTCGTCCAATTCTCCACGAAGTTGTTCCATATCTTGAATCTGACCACGAAGCGACGAGAAGTCAAGATTTGCAGCTCTGAAAAGAAAATACCGAGTCTGAATAAGGATTCCCCATTTCTGAATACCTTCGAAGTACCTGCTATGGATGCATGAGGTGAATGAGCGGATGCAATGCCATGTTCAACATTTTTTTTTGCATATAATCTTTCACATTTCCTTTTTTGTGTAAAATAAACATGTTATGATGCAAGGTGCAATGACATAAGTTCAAAAGTTCAGCATAACAATTGTACAATCCTCTGGATAACTGCTGTATAAATCTGCTGAATAATATGGATATCACAGGATCAAAAGTTCAGAACCAAATTCAGCATACAATGGAACCAAGTACCATGATTAACCGTTGTATAATCTCTGACCAAGTAAAATATATCGGGATCAAAGGTCCGGAACATAACTAGATAACCATCCTGAATACCGAATCCAGAAAAAAATAACATAAATCTGAGACCCATATAGTCACCAACAGAACAACAATCACTATCAGAACATAGTCACCAACTGAGCACGAGTAACCATTTGAACATAGTCACCAACTGTACCTGTAATGATAAATCCCTCCTGTTGTACCCCAAAATTTGCCCTCCCATTTCCTCAACATTTTCTCATCACAAGACCTTTGGAGATCAAGATACAGTTAGGGTTCCTCTGCTCAAGGCTCCTCCTTGCACTGTGGACTCAAATTAGGGTTTGTGTTTGCCCTAGGATGTTTTGACCTAAAATGCCTAAAATGACTTTCAGGCTTCATATTGGACTCCCAAGTTTACCCATGCCAAGTTTCAAGTCTTGATTCCAAGTTTTACCCAGTCAATTGGACAGTTGACCTAGAAATCAGCTGTATTGGGGAAAAAGTCAACTGTGGCCAATTGACAGTCAAACCTCATGAAATTTGATCCACATCAACATTATGAACTCACATGGACCATTTGATCAAGTTTGAATCACAATTCCACAAGAAATTTGATCAGATCATCAAAAGGGCAAAATGGTCATTTCTAGGGTTTTGACTGCACAAAGGCAATTTTTGACTGTTTGACCTAGCCAATGGCAAACCAAGCTCACATATGGACTCAAGGACCCCATGGAATTATCTTGACATGTTCATCAAGCTCAAAAGATCCCAAGTACACAAGATTGATAGTTGAATTTCCCAGTCAATTGATCAATTTTGACTGTATACTGAAAAGTCAAACTTTGACTTTTTGGTCAAAATCAAGAGTCAAGATTCATTTTTCATCAAAACATTACAAATCATGAAACTTGTTCATCAAGAAATCACAAAATGCAAATTAGGGTTTGAAAATGGAATTTTTCATAACTTAGAATTTTTCTAAGTTATGGAAAACCCTAATTTTTTCCCAACTTTGCCCCATCTTTTCACCATGATCCATTTGGATTCAAACAAAAGTCAAAACATGAAAGTTGTAGCTTGTTGCATAGTCTACAACTTTGATTCACAAAGTTTTTTCATTTGAAGCTTGTATCTCAAGTTATGATTTTTTGAATAAGGGCACTAAACCATCTTTTAACTTAGTGAAATTTGACCTATTTTGACAAGGTTTTCTACCCTACTTCAAGGCCACTTTTCATACCCTTCCACTTGGAATTTTGATTTTCATTTCAAAGATGGATTGTAGTACACATTCCAAGCTTTCCAAAATGTCCAAGAACTCATCAAACAACCTCATAACTTGAGAGATTCGAATTTCACAAGTTGGCAAAAATTCACTTTTGTTCTTCATCAAGACATGTTCATAACCTTGCCAATTTGAAATCAGTTTGCTTTATGCTTGATTACAGGTCCTTGAACCATTTCATACTCAATAATTTAATGCATATTCAATGTGTTAAGGTCATGTTCTTTGTGTTCTAACATTGCATAATGGTTTAATCCTAAACTAGATAAAGTGGAATTTCCATTTTTGAAAAGTTTAGCTTTATGTCAAGTTTGTAATCCAACAAGTACATGAAAGATCTGCTTTGCACAAGATTATGTGCATAACACACTGATCAAGAGAGGCTTATGCAGCACATTAGGAGGCCCCCTACTAACCTAAAACAACCAACTTGCTTTTGTGGCTTAAGTGTGAAGAAACATCCATAACTTATGCCATCTCTTTTTTCAGCTTACACACAGAAGAACAAAGTTGTCAAACACATTACACATAACATATCCAAGCTAACACACGAGCTTTTGACCTCCAATACACCCTCTATCTCAGAATCATCCTCAAACTGCACAAACAGGGGTGCCCCTGCAGTTTGAGTGCAAACTCCCAATCCCTTCGAGCATTTTGATCAAGACCTGTTCCTCTACCTTCCCTACAACATATGCAAGCTAACCATGGCCTAAAACCTGACCTGTAATCACTCTAACAGTTTCCACCATTTTCATTTTTTCCTTTTGCAGTTGAAGTTCCATAGCTTGATTCAGAAGCTCTCAAGACAAAGTAAGCATTGAAACAGCATCCCTGGACCTCAAGGAAGCTTTTCCAATCATCACATTGCACTGAAAGTTCCTCATTCTCCAGATTGAAGTTCAACTGCACAGGTAAAAGTTTGAATTCGTATCTCTCTTATTAGGCATCTTTAGTCTTAAGTTTGTGAAGAAACAAGGTCCTACTCATAGCCCTGAACATGTATATAGCTTTACTTTTCATTTCTTTTGTCTGAGTAGAGAGAATTTGAGCTCTGAAAATGGTAGAAAAATTAGGTCAGAAAAGAGGGGGAGAGAAATTCTCCCTCATCTTAGAGAGATAGGTCAAGTTCTTTATATGGTTAGAACCGTCTCTTCATGCTTAACATCTTTTGTGTTGGAAGTTTGTTCAAAAAATCAAGGAATCAGGAGTTAGACATTGAAGCAAGAGGCGCGCGTTTTTTCAAAAGTTTGAAGCTGGAGGTTGAAGACAGTGTTTCATTGGGCTGGGCTTTTGTTGTTCTTTCTTTTCACACCATCCTTTTTGGCTTATACCCCCCTGAGCCCATTTACTCATTTTTTGACATTTTTGACTTTTTCCTTTTTTGCTGACTTTGTTTATTTTTCCTCATGCCATTTAAAAATTAAAAATATTTTTTTCATCATTTTTTGCATTTATTGCATATTTATTTGTTTATTTTCTCTATTTGTACATAAATACATATATATGATTATTAGAATAAAAAATGTAAAAATAATGTAAATACACTTTTTATTTTCCTTTACTTTCTGAAAATATTTCACACAAAAAATACCCTTTTTTTATTTTATTTATTAAAATATTAAATAAATATTTATTTTTAGAATAATACATATTTAGGGTTATATACATATATATATGTGATTATTAATATATTGAAGACAAAAATACCAAAATACTTGATTTTTTTATTTTATTAATATTTGATATAAAAATACCTTTTTCCACAATACACTTCATTTTATTTTATTTTTGTACATAATAATTAAATAGTTGAATTAAATTAGAAAATAATACCTTTTTCTTTAAAAATTAGGGTTTTTACCCTAAGTTCAAAATACCCCAAAAATAATACATTTTTATTTCCTTTTTCCTTTTACATAAATAATATTTTCTCATACACATAAAAACTTTCTTTTTTGCATTTCACATATTTATTTAATTTACATTTAATTATGCATTATTTAAATTGCAAATATTCAATTGATGTAATAATTTAGATTTAAATTCTTGTCAATATCCCCCATTTGAACATTTGTACCCCCTTCCCATATTTGGTTTTGTAATAGCTTAGTAACTTTAATTTCGCACTTTATTGCTTTCTAATGATAACATGTTAGAATTAGGGTTTGTATGCGAAAAACGATAAAAAATAGTTTGACCTAATACAAGATAAACAAGCATGAAAATGGACACACAAATCACACTTGCACCCCCTAGGGTATTCCACTTGTTGCCTTCAAATAAATGGGCCATGTTGCATGTTGAACTTCTTTGAGCAAAGCAAACAATTTGAATGATCATAGTCCCTCGACAAAACTTTTCAAAACAAACAAAAACAAATGATCAAGTCCCTTAGAGAAATTGCTCAAAGACATTTAACGCCGTTGCAATTATGGTCTAAAACGATGACCCGCGCCTGTCCCTTTCACATCCTAACACAAGGTTGCCCACCAAATACAATGGTGGAGCAAACTTGCTAAAAGGGTTAAAGTATAGCAATAATCTTTTGAGAAATTTAGGAGTAGATAACCTCTTAGTTACTTGGATCAACTTGCAAAACAAAAAAAAAACACAACACTTGCCTAATTTCAAAATCACACATCACTACACTTTCAAAACAACTTTCAAAAACAAATAAAAACTTTTTCAAAAGACATACATCTTTGTATACATCCCCACATGGATCATTACAAAGGTTGCCACCACATTGGCCTCTTTTCAAAAAAAAAAAAACATTTTCAAAACCCACACACTCAAGCACCATTTAAAACAATTGAAAACAAAAGGCAAGTGATCTAAGCAAGTAACTAAGAGCCCATGGATAACCATGGATAGAAAGGGTGCTAATACCTTCCCTTTCTATAATCTACTCCCCGAACCCAAGAAAACATCTCAAAAGGTTTTTGCTGTGCTTTTTAACCTTTCCTTAGGATAAAATAAAAAGTCGGTGGCGACTCATGCTAACCGCAACATTTGCGAATACAAACGCAAAACTCAAGTCAGTTCTCCCACCGTATCACAGAACTGGCGACTCTGCTGGGGAGAACTTTTAAAGTGGAGTAACCTTAGGGTTTAGATCACCTTTGTTTTCAATTGCTTGCTTTGTTTGCTTTTACATATTGTGGGCTTTGTATCGGAGTTTTATAGATCCTAACCCGGATCTGGGGAAACCCTTTTAGGTAGCAACAAGGCTGTGAGGGAACTGTGCGGGGTATACCGACATGGTTGAAGCAGTCTGCTACGTTGATGTGGCACTTTGGTGTGTACCGGTAACCCTTGAGTTCAGTCAAGGAGAGTACGGGGCCGCCGCGTGGTGTCATGAAGCATCAACTGACCTTAGGAACCTTAATTGAACCATCTTGGCCTTTTAGGGGTAGTGAGATAACTGACTTTGGTGCAGTCCGAGGTTGGTTGATACTCGATACTACACTCAATTGAGGTTTGCTTTCCTGGAATATTTCGGTTGCCAGTTCAGTGGCTAAATCGAAACGATGAACAATGAAAGCAATCCAGTGATATTGGGACCTTTAGAACCCGGTTACTTTTGATAGGACAGGTTGAGCCCACAAAACTTCAAGAGGGTAATACCCAGACTTCATGCAGGCCTAAACTCTAAGGGTTTGTGTGACTTGTGTGCCTTACCATGTTTGCCTTTGTGAATGTTTATAATGCATTTAATCATCACATCATTACATCATACAAACATCATGAGCATTGACTAACCATTTCAAGGGTTTCGAATCTTCATCTTTGTTCTTGTTTTACAGGACATGGAAACTGCTCGCAGAAAGACAATTCAGATTAGCCTTGTAAAGATCCCTCCTCAGCTTAAGGAGCTTCTGTCCAGGATTCCCGAGGGTTCTTCATTCAGTGAGAGACATGGGAGACTCATCAACTTGGTTAACACCAACATTGAGGAGGACTTGATAAAGGTCCTGTTCCAATTCTTTGACCCTCTGCATCACTGCTTCACCTTCCCGGATTATCAGTTGGTGCCTACATTGGAAGAGTTCTCCCGACTTCTGAAGGTCCCTATCCTTGATCAACTACCCTACAACGGTATGGAAGAGGAACCCAAGCTTGAAGAGATTGCTAAAGCCTTGCACCTACAGACATCTGACCTCAAGGGACATTGGGAAGTTAGAAGTGGTATCAAAGGATTCTTAGCTAGATTTCTGTTTGAAAAGGCTCAAGAATGTTGGAACTCTCTTGACCTACGAGCTTTTGAAGAAGTCATGGCCCTCCTTGTCTATGGTTTGGTGTTGTTCCCTAACCCAGATCAGCTTATTGATATCAGTGCTGTCCAGATCTTTATAACCAGGAATCCTATACCTACACTGTTGGGGGACATCCTTCACTCATGTTACACTCGAACCATGAGGAGAAGGGGTGTCCTTATGTGTTGCACTCCTCTCTTGGGAAGGTGGTTTATTTCGCATCTTCCACAATCAGTTTTGAAGAACGAGCGGGGTTTGAGATGGTCACAACGGTTAATGACTCTCACGCATGCAGATATACATTGGTGCCCTAGGTCTAGGGAAGACATCACTATCATTGATCGTTGTGGGGAATACCCTAATGTTCCTTTATTTGGAATCAAAGGAGGTATCACCTATAACCCATGCCTGGCTTGGAGACAGTTTGGTTATGCTCGGAAGGATGGCCCTCATGACATGTTAATTCCTGACATAGTTTTCGATTTCGACAACGATACTCAAGGACTTCGTCAGAGATTTATCAGAGCTTGGAGGATGCCAAGTAGGATAGACAGCAAGACATTGGGGCACCGGAACTCCATCCCGTTGGAACCTTACCTCAAGTGGGTACGAGCCCGCTCCCAGAAGTTAGTAATGCCTTACCCTCACATGCTACCTGTAATCAAAGAGCCGGTCTTGGAAGGAGAAGCATCCTACACCATTCAACATCCCGACATGCCCACCTCCTGGGAAGAGATGCAGAAGAGCTGGATCCAACTTAAGGAAGAACGGAATTCTCTTGAGACCAGTCTACATGCTAGTGAAAAGAAGGTCCTGGAGCTCACCCGCCTGCTGCACGAGGAAAGGAATCTCAACACCTACATCGCGCCAAAGAGGATGCGCAATGTCTTTTTACCTTAAGGAGTTATTTTGTAATATTTGGCCCATGAGGCATTTATGTACTAACGAATTCCTCCTTATTAATATGATGTGCGTTCCTTTTTGTCTACAACAAATTTTGAATGTTCTAAATCCTTGAATGCATTGCATACATACGCATTCCATTGCACCATATGCATAGCAGGTACCCTATTTCACAGGTTGCTTAATTTTTCGCTGTTTGTGTGCACAGTCATCATGAATCCAGAGTCCTCCAGTGAGCAAGCAATCAAGGCCCTTCAGGCCCAAAGTGCACAGTTTCAAGAGATGGTCCTAAGCCTAGCCCAAGGTCAGCAAGAGTTGAAGACTCTACTCATGAAGAAGAAGAAGAAAAAGAGGACTGCATTGTTCAACACCGGACGCAGATTTGGGAACACACTCCACAATGAAGCTGATCCAACCACTTCTTCTGCTGAGAAAAATAGTCCCCAAGGGGGAGAAGCTCCTAGCCCCGCAGTCTCTGACAACGAGACGGACTATAACGACGAACAATACCCACCTGCTGCTGACAGATACAAACAATTGGAGGACCGCTTGAGCGCCATGGAGATTCAGAATGTGTCAGGACTGGATTTCGGAGATTTGGGGTTATCTTCTGGGGTAGTCATTCCACACAAGTTTAAGGCGCCTGCCTTCGCCAAGTATGATGGGGTCTCCTGCCCAAAGCTGCATCTGAGGTCGTATGTAAGGAAAATCCAACCTTACACGGCGGATAAGAACCTCTGGATTCACTTCTTCCAAGACAGCCTCTCGGGGTCTCAGCTTGAATGGTTCTACCAATTAGATGGAACTAGCATCCGACACTGGGAAGATTTGGCAACCGCATTCTACAGACAATACCAATACAATTCTGATCTCGCTCCTACGCGTACCCAACTTCAGGGTATGTCTCTAGGAACGGGTGAAGGGTTCAAAGAGTACGCTCAAAAATGGAGAGATTTGGCTGGCAGGGTGCAGCCTCCATTAACTGATCGAGAGCTGGTTGATATGTTTCTGGGAACGTTGTCTGGTCCGTTTTTCAATCATTTGGTTGGTAACTCCTCCGCTGGGTTCACAGATTTGATATTAACGGGAGAAAGAATTGAAGCTGGCATCAGGTCAGGCAAGATACAAAAGGCTGCCTCTACAAGTGCTGAGAAGAGGCCGTTTAAGAAAGAAGCAAGTGCCGTCTATGGTCCTAGAAGACAAGTCAAGCCCGAAAGTCGCCAAGCCGTCAATGCTTTGGTCATCTCTAAACCTGTTGCTGCTCCTCAGCAGTACAATCAACAAAGAAGTGAAAGGCCCAAGAGGCAGTATACCCGATTGAGTATGACATTATCTCAAATTTTACCCCAACTGTTATCCACCAACCTGGTGACCCTCAAAGAAGCTCCTAAAGTCGTCAACACTGCGTCTCCTAAATACAACCCAAATGCCCGGTGTGCTTATCATTCTGATAGTCCCGGGCACACTGCTGATGATTGTTGGGCCTTGAGAAACAAAGTGCAAGATCTAATTAACGCAAAAGAAATTCAGTTTGAAGCGCCGGAAAGACCGAATGTTGTAACGGCTCCTATGCCCCAGCATAGGGTAAATGCCATTGAGGAAGAAGTGGACGCTGTTTCGGTAGATGAAGTTGTTACCCCTTTGAAGACTGTTAAGAAGAACCTACTGCGGGCCGGTTTATTTCCGGGTTGCGGCGAAGGTTGCCCATTCTGTGCTATTTCCCTATCTGATTGTCCCTTGCTAAGGTTAGGCATCCAAGGCCTAATGGATAGCAAGGAGATTCTATTCAAAAAGACTGCTGTTCAATTGGTTCCGATGAAAGAAGTTTCCGTGATTACCATCTTCAAAAATCCAATCAAGGCTCCCCCAAAGAAGCCTATTCAAATCTTGACAGTTGCGCCTGTGATCATTACTGTTCCAGGACCCCTCTCCTACGTGTCTGATAAAGCTGTCCCCTGGCATTATGGGGCAGACGTATATGTAAATGGAATCAAGCAAGAATTTGATGCTAGTGCCAGTATCTGCGATATCACCGGTCCAGCTAAAGTCACCCGCAGTGGCAGGCTCTTCTCGCCTGACATTGCGCCGCCCGCTATTCGAAAACCCCTCCTCATAAAACCTGCAAGTTTACCAAGTCCTGTTGCTGATCAAATTGTGTCCCCTGCTGCCGAGTCATCAAATGCTCGAGGCAAAGGGATTGAAGAAGAGCCTGCCCGGATGGAGGCACCAATACCCGTAAATGCTGAGGCCTCCCGACAAGAAATGGAGGAGATTCTGAAAATAATAAAGAAAAGTGATTTTAATGTTGTCGAGCAGTTGGGGCATACACCCTCCAAGATCTCCCTGCTCTCCCTATTGCTATGCTCCGAGGCTCATGCTAAGGCCTTAATCTCATTTCTCAAGACGGCCCACGTGCCGCAGGAGACGTCTGCAGTTCAGTTCACTGACTGCATAGCAAATCTGACGGCGGACAACGGCTTGGGCTTTTCAGATGCTGACCTGACCGCAAAAAGGAGAGACCACAATGATGCCCTGCATGTCTCTATTGAATGCAGGGGCACTACTCTGGCACATGTATTGGTGGACACTGGTTCTTCCTTGAATGTTCTTCCGAAAAAGGCTTTAGATCGTCTGGATTATGAGGGCCTGGAGTTGAAACCCAGCAATATCATCGTCAGGGCCTTTGACGGTTCCAAAAGGATGGTTCATGGAGAGGTTAACATCCCTATTCGTGTGGGCTCTCAAGTGTTTGACTCTACCTTTTACGTGATGGATATACGTCCATCATACTCTTGTCTGTTGGGTCGACCTTGGATCCATAAAGCTGGGGCAGTGACCTCCACCTTGCACCAAAAGCTGAAGTATCCCGTCAGGGGGAAGATCGTCACTGTACAAGGAGAAGAGGAGTATATGGTGAGCCATTTGAATTCCTTCAGGTACATCGAGATGGACGGAGAGTTCATTGAAACCCCCTTCCAGCATTTCGAGGAGGTACATCCAATTTCAGCAGCTGCAGAGACAACGGCCGAAGAGAATGATTCCTTGAAGATGGCTTCCCTAAGGGATGCCCGGGCTGTAGTTCAGAAAGGCGATTGTGCACACTGGGGTCAGCTTCCTGACTTCACTCAGAAGAACGACAAGTTTGGGCTAGGCTTTACTGCAGAGGCTCAGAAGGCGGTGCGCAAAGAGAAGATCGGAAAGGCTCCGATGTTTATTTCCAGCTCAAGGGTGAATGCTATCGAGGAGAATGTGGAGGAAGCTGAGTTTGACAGTTGGATCTACCCGACTGCCAGCGGCGGACCAAGCAACTGGACAGCAAGGGATTTTACCCCTATCACATTTGTCACGCAGTAATGGATTTCTTTTGATTTCCAAATTTGTAACAAACAATATGTTAAAACTTTGTTGGCTCGGTGTCCTGCCCGGGACATCGTAGCTCCATTTGTGAGGGCTTTTTGTATGACATTTTCATATATCATCAATCAAAACATTGGACGTTTGTTGCATTTCAAATCTTGTGCTCTTTTTCTTTCTGTGTTATATATATTGCAAAACAGCTATATTTACACACACTCACTTATACAGGTTTCAATCCACTCTGGATCTCACTGGTAACAGCTCTGCTACCGCCAGTTATGACTTCGAAAATCCGATCAACTTGGCCGAAGACGAAGGTGAAGATGATTGCGAAGTGCCTGGTGAACTCGCAAGACTGCTACTCCAGGAAGAGAGGGCTATTCAACCACATGAAGAGCCTGTGGAGACAATTAACTTGGGTACTGAGACGGATAGGAAAGAAGTCAAGATTGGTGCCAATCTAGAGCTCAGCGTGAAGCAACGATTGATCCAGATGCTGCAAGATTACATGGAGATTTTTGCTTGGTCCTATGAAGATATGCCTGGTTTGGATGCCGACATTGTAGTTCACCACCTGCCAACCAAGGAAGACTGCCCTCCGGTAAAGCAGAAAGTCCGACGGATGCGTCCAGAGATGTCTGAAAAGATCAAGGCCGAGGTTATGAAGCAATTTGATGCCGGGTTCCTTGCAGTAACTTCTTACCCTCAGTGGGTTGCCAATGTTGTGCCAGTGCCGAAGAAGGACGGTAAGGTCAGAATGTGTGTTGACTACAGGGATCTGAACAGGGCCAGCCCCAAAGATGACTTCCCCCTACCTCACATCGATGTCCTTGTTGACAATACAGCTCAACACAAGGTGTTCTCCTTCATGGATGGCTTCTCAGGGTATAATCAGATCAAGATGGCTCCTGAAGATATGGAGAAGACTACATTTGTGACTCAGTGGGGGACCTTCTGTTATAAGGTCATGCCATTCGGATTGAAAAATGCTGGGGCAACCTATCAACGTGCCATGGTTGCTTTGTTCCATGATATGATCCATCATGAAATTGAGGTATACGTTGATGACATGATTGCAAGGTCTCAAACCGAGGAGGAGCACCTTGACCATCTGAGGAAGTTGTTTGACCGACTCAAGTTATACAAGCTGAGGTTGAATCCCAACAAATGCACCTTTGGGGTAAGATCCAGAAAGTTGTTAGGTTTCATTGTAAGTGATAAAGGTATTCAGGTAGATCCTGCCAAGGTAAAAGCCACACAAGAGATGCCGACTCCAAAAACAGAGAAAGAAGTCAGAGGTTTCCTAGGACGACTGAATTACATTGCCCGATTCATCTCACATCTGACTGCTACTTGTGAGCCAATCTTCAAATTACTGAAGAAAGATCAAGTGGTACGCTGGAATGATGAATGTCAGGCCGCCTTTGAAAGAATAAAGGAATATCTCCAAGAGCCACCCATTCTTATGCCACCGGTGGAAGGAAGACCTCTGATACTTTACTTGACAGTGCTTGATAATTCAATGGGGTGTGTGCTGGGGCAGCATGACGAGTCTGGCCGAAAAGAGCACGCTATTTATTACTTGAGCAAAAAGTTTACCGACTGTGAGTCTCGTTACTCACTGCTTGAGAAAACTTGCTGCGCTCTTGTATGGGCTGCTCGCCGGCTGAGACAGTATATGCTGACTCACACTACCTTATTGATTTCAAAGATGGATCCCATCAAGTACATATTTGAAAAGCCCGCTCTGTCTGGAAGGATAGCGAGATGGCAAATGATCTTAACAGAATATGATATCCAGTATACAACTCAGAAAGCAATTAAGGGAAGTGTACTGGCTGATCATTTGGCACACCAACCTGTGGACGATTACCAATCATTGAACTTTGATTTTCCGGACGAAGACATCATGGTGGTAACTGACTGTGAAGTACCTGGACCGGATGAAGGACCTGAGGAAGGATCCCGATGGTCTATGCATTTTGATGGAGCCTCCAATGCTTTGGGTAACGGCGTCGGCGCTGTAATCATATCTCCCAAGGGGACTCATACTCCACTCACCGTCCGATTATGTTTCAGCTGCACCAACAATATGGCAGAATACGAGGCATGTATCATGGGTCTACAAGCTGCAATCGATTTGAGGATCAAGTTTCTAAGTGTCTTCGGAGATTCCGCTCTCGTGATCAATCAGATCAAGGGCGAGTGGGATACGAAACACCCGAATCTTATTCCTTACAAGGAGTATGTGTCGACCTTGCTCCCTCACTTTGAAGAAATAACTTTTGAGCATTTCCCCAGAGAGGAGAATCAGCTAGCGGACGCACTAGCCACGATGTCTTCAATGTTCAAAGTTAAATGGGACAATGAGGCTCCCCAAATCATAATCTGGAAGTTGGATGAACCGGCGTACTGCTGTGAGCTCGAGGCTGAGAAGGTGACTGAGAAACCCTGGTATCACGAGGTGAAGAGGTACTTGGAAGCTCAGGAATACCCTGAGGGCGCATCCGTCAATGATAAGAAGTTCATGAGGAGATTTGCTGCAAAATTCTTCCTCAGCAACGGCATTCTCTACAAAAGGAATCATGATTCAACCCTGCTACGTTGTGTGGATAAGGCTGAAGCGGAGAAAATCATGATGGAACTGCATGAAGGTACATTTGGAACCCATTCCAGTGGACACACCATGGCTAAGAAAATCCTTCGGGCAGGATATTTCTGGTCCACAATGGAAGCCGATTGTTACCAACACTCCCGAACTTGTCATAAGTGCCAGATCTATGCTGACAAGGTGCATATCCCTCCAGTTCCTTTGAATGTCCTAACGGCACCTTGGCCTTTCGCAATGTGGGGCATCGATATGATCGGTGAGATCCGACCAACGGCATCCAATGGGCATCGCTTCATCTTGGTGGCGATCGATTACTTCACGAAATGGGTTGAGGCAGCTTCCTATGCCACAGTAACCAAGAGCGTCGTGGCGCGTTTCATCCGGCATAATTTGATCTGTCGGTACGGCGTCCCAGAAAGAATCATTACGGATAATGGTACCAATCTCAATAACAAAATGATCACTGAACTCTGTGAACAATTCAAGATACAGCACCATAATTCTTCCCCCTACCGGCCGAAGATGAATGGGGCTGTAGAGGCAGCCAATAAAAATATCAAGAAAATTGTGCAGAAGATGACAGTGACCTATAAAGATTGGCACGAGATGTTACCGTTCGCTCTTCATGGGTACCGCACCTCAGCAAGGACATCGACCGGGGCAACTCCTTTCTCCTTGGTCTATGGCATGGAGGCAGTCTTGCCAATCGAGATCCAGATACCCTCTCTCCGAATAATGAAGGATGCAGACTTGAATGAAGATGATTGGATCCAAACTCGACTTGATCAACTAAATCTGATTGACGAAAAGAGGCTCACTGCTATCTGTCATGGTCAAACGTATCAGAAACGGATGATCAGGGCATTTAACAAGAAAGTCAGACCGCAAGAGTATCAAGTTGGGGACCTGGTAATCAAACGCATCATCCTTCCACAAAGTGATCCCCGGGGCAAATGGACCCCTACTTACGAAGGGCCATTTGTGGTTAAACGTGTGTTCTCAGGAGGAGCCATGATCCTAACCACCATGGATGGTGACGACCTTCCTCACCCCGCTAATGCAGACATAGTGAAAAAATACTACGCATAAATAAAAGACCCGCTAGGTTGACATACCTAGGCAAAATAAGGGCTTCCCGGCGAACCAAAAGGGTTCGGGCAAAAATAAGGGATGAAATGAAAAAAATCTGTACACCCGGCAAGTCGAAAACCTGAAAGGGCGGCTTGGGCAAAAATGGGTATCCCGGTGGACTGAAAACCCGAAAGGGCGGTCCAGGCAAAAGTTAGGGATAAAAGCGTAACACTATGTCTCATTGGATCACTTCGCATCCGGAATTCGGCATCAACTATCTGGCTCAGATTTCGGCATCGACCAATCAGTTTCATCTTCAACTAGGTAGCAAAGCGATGAGACGCTCAGAGACATAAAGGCAATAGCAGAGTTGGAACCCAGTGGGATTGTTCACATAGCTGTTTTGTTTTCTTTTTCAAAATGTAAACTCTATACTATTTGGCGATGTCCTCTTACTAGGATGTCAGCCTCTTGTACAAAAAACGCCTATTCACAGGCAATCAATACAAATTCACTTGTCCATACAAATTACCATTGTTTTCCCTTTTTTCTGTTTTGTCTTGCGAAGAACGTCCAATGTTCATTTTTTGATATATGCATTTGACATTAAATTGCTGATTCATAAATATTCGCATATGAAACAAGAGATTAATTACAGGTGACATCAAAGACAGGGGCAATGTGGAGTTGTCTAATGCCGTCTGTTTGTTTTGTTCGCCAAGGCACCAAGGTAGGTTCAACTGAAGAATGTGGCCAAATCATCTTAACTCCCCGCAGAGTAAAACAAGGTTCAGCAATACTTTCCCCAAAAGAAGTTGATCCCCCGTCGACCCTGAAGAAGCCCAACATTCCCCGGCAGGTCTTAAAGCATTCCCCAGTAGATTCTGCAAGCTTATTCCCCGCGAAGAACGGACGCCTCACCCGAGTTTTATTCAGAGTTATTTCCTCACAAGGACTTATAACTGGGTTATCCTCAGCTAAAAGCCACGGAAGACCGCTCTCGGCAAAGTTCCTTCAATCCCCAGCGAAGTCTATCCTTAGCATTCCCAAGCAGAGTTTATATTCGGAGTTCCTCAGCGGAGTTTATCATCATTATCCTCAGCGGAAGCCGTCATTAAAGTCCTCAACAGGCCTCTCATCAAAACTTCGGCCAAATATCTCTTCCACAGAGCAGCTTCCCGGCCGTTCGTCAAGGATTTATTTTCCTAAGATGAAATTACACTCATAAACATTTCACATTTTCATACATCATGCATATCATACATCATGACATTGCATACAACTTACGTCTTTGCCTTTTCAGGAAAAAGACAATCTCAAAAACGACTACCTTCAACTGTCACAATTCCAGATTCGATACCTGTATCTAGCCAGGGCACATCTGAGAGTGACCAGTTTCCAGACTCGACTCCTGTATCCAGCCAGGGCATATCTGTTGACCACACTTCCAGACTCGACTCCTGTATCTAGCCAGGGCACGTCTGAAGAGTTCAAAGATTCGACTCCTGTATCTAGCCAGGGCACATCTATCAACTACAACTATTTCCAGATTCGATTCCTGTATCCAGCCAGGGCATATCTGTTGACCACATTTCCAGACTCGACTCCTGTATCTAGCCAGGGCACGTCTGCAGAGTTCAAAGATTCGATTCCTGTATCCAGCCAGGGCATATCTGTTGACCACATTTCCAGACTCGACTCCTGTATCTAGCCAGGGCACGTCTGCAGAGTTCCAGACTCGACTCCTGTATCTAGCCAGGGCACGTCTGCAGAGTTCAAAGATTCGATTCCTGTATCCAGCCAGGGCATATCTGTTGACCACATTTCCAGACTCGACTCCTGTATCTAGCCAGGGCACGTCTGCAGAGTTCAAAGATTCGATTCCTGTATCCGGCCAGGGCACATCTATTGACGACTATTTCCAGATTCAACTCCTGTATCCAGCCAGGGCACATCTGTGAGCAACCGATTGTAGATTCGGTACCTGTATCTAGCCAGGGCATATCTGCATAAAGAGACTGAAGATCAAACACCTGTAACAAGCCAGGAAAACATCCTCCTTCCTCAAATATACAAGTTTCTCGCAAAGGAATCTCTTATGCGACCGACACTTCCAAATGGCATCTATAAGCCCATTCCCGACAAGGTTCCGTCACCTCTCCAGATGGCATCTATAAGCCCATCTCCCTATCCTCTTTCTCTCCAAATGGCATCTATAAGCCCATTCCCGACACCACATTGTTGAGACTCCAGCATGCGAGTGCAAATTTCCGGGCACTCTAGTGTCCAATCTCCTTTTACCCTCGAGTCACGAAAGGCAAACTTGCCAATCTAACTCATCAGGTCCAAGAAGATTGAACAGGGGCAACTGTTGTACCCCAAAATTTGCCCTCCCATTTCCTCAACATTTTCTCATCACAAGACCTTTGGAGATCAAGATACAGTTAGGGTTCCTCTGCTCAAGGCTCCTCCTTGCACTGTGGACTCAAATTAGGGTTTGTGTTTGCCCTAGGATGTTTTGACCTAAAATGCCTAAAATGACTTTCAGGCTTCATATTGGACTCCCAAGTTTACCCATGCCAAGTTTCAAGTCTTGATTCCAAGTTTTACCCAGTCAATTGGACAGTTGACCTAGAAATCAGCTGTATTGGGGAAAAAGTCAACTGTGGCCAATTGACAGTCAAACCTCATGAAATTTGATCCACATCAACATTATGAACTCACATGGACCATTTGATCAAGTTTGAATCACAATTCCACAAGAAATTTGATCAGATCATCAAAAGGGCAAAATGGTCATTTCTAGGGTTTTGACTGCACAAAGGCAATTTTTGACTGTTTGACCTAGCCAATGGCAAACCAAGCTCACATATGGACTCAAGGACCCCATGGAATTATCTTGACATGTTCATCAAGCTCAAAAGATCCCAAGTACACAAGATTGATAGTTGAATTTCCCAGTCAATTGATCAATTTTGACTGTATACTGAAAAGTCAAACTTTGACTTTTTGGTCAAAATCAAGAGTCAAGATTCATTTTTCATCAAAACATTACAAATCATGAAACTTGTTCACCAAGAAATCACAAAATGCAAATTAGGGTTTGAAAATGGAATTTTTCATAACTTAGAATTTTTCTAAGTTATGGAAAACCCTAATTTTTTCCCAACTTTGCCCCATCTTTTCACCATGATCCATTTGGATTCAAACAAAAGTCAAAACATGAAAGTTGTAGCTTGTTGCATAGTCTACAACTTTGATTCACAAAGTTTTTTCATTTGAAGCTTGTATCTCAAGTTATGATTTTTTGAATAAGGGCACTAAACCATCTTTTAACTTAGTGAAATTTGACCTATTTTGACAAGGTTTTCTACCCTACTTCAAGGCCACTTTTCATACCCTTCCACTTGGAATTTTGATTTGCATTTCAAAGATGGATTGTAGTACACATTCCAAGCTTTCCAAAATGTCCAAGAACTCATCAAACAACCTCATAACTTGAGAGATTCGAATTTCACAAGTTGGCAAAAATTCACTTTTGTTCTTCATCAAGACATATTCATAACCTTGCCAATTTGAAATCAGTTTGCTTTATGCTTGATTACAGGTCCTTGAACCATTTCATACTCAATAATTTAATGCATATTCAATGTGTTAAGGTCATGTTCTTTGTGTTCTAACATTGCATAATGGTTTAATCCTAAACTAGATAAAGTGGAATTTCCATTTTTGAAAAGTTTAGCTTTATGTCAAGTTTGTAATCCAACAAGTACATGAAAGATCTGCTTTGCACAAGATTATGTGCATAACACACTGATCAAGAGAGGCTTATGCAGCACATTAGGAGGCCCCCTACTAACCTAAAACAACCAACTTGCTTTTGTGGCTTAAGTGTGAAGAAACATCCATAACTTATGCCATCTCTTTTTTCAGCTTACACACAGAAGAACAAAGTTGTCAAACACATTACACATAACATATCCAAGCTAACACACGAGCTTTTGACCTCCAATACACCCTCTATCTCAGAATCATCCTCAAACTGCACAAACAGGGGTGCCCCTGCAGTTTGAGTGCAAACTCCCAATCCCTTCGAGCATTTTGATCAAGACCTGTTCCTCTACCTTCCCTACAACATATGCAAGCTAACCATGGCCTAAAACCTGACCTGTAATCACTCTAACAGTTTCCACCATTTTCATTTTTTCCTTTTGCAGTTGAAGTTCCATAGCTTGATTCAGAAGCTCTCAAGACAAAGTAAGCATTGAAACAGCATCCCTGGACCTCAAGGAAGCTTTTCCAATCATCACATTGCACTGAAAGTTCCTCATTCTCCAGATTGAAGTTCAACTGCACAGGTAAAAGTTTGAATTCGTATCTCTCTTATTAGGCATCTTTAGTCTTAAGTTTGTGAAGAAACAAGGTCCTACTCATAGCCCTGAACATGTATATAGCTTTACTTTTCATTTCTTTTGTCTGAGTAGAGAGAATTTGAGCTCTGAAAATGGTAGAAAAATTAGGTCAGAAAAGAGGGGGAGAGAAATTCTCCCTCATCTTAGAGAGATAGGTCAAGTTCTTTATATGGTTAGAACCGTCTCTTCATGCTTAACATCTTTTGTGTTGGAAGTTTATTCAAAAAATCAAGGAATCAGGAGTTAGACATTGAAGCAAGAGGCGCGCGTTTTTTCAAAAGTTTGAAGCTGGAGGTTGAAGACAGTGTTTCATTGGGCTGGGCTTTTGTTGTTCTTTCTTTTCACACCATCCTTTTTGGCTTATACCCCCCTGAGCCCATTTACTCATTTTTTGACATTTCTGACTTTTTCCTTTTTTGCTGACTTTGTTTATTTTTCCTCATGCCATTTAAAAATTAAAAATATTTTTTTCATCATTTTTTGCATTTATTGCATATTTATTTGTTTATTTTCTCTATTTGTACATAAATACATATATATGATTATTAGAATAAAAAATGTAAAAATAATGTAAATACACTTTTTATTTTCCTTTACTTTCTGAAAATATTTCACACAAAAAATACCCTTTTTTTATTTTATTTATTAAAATATTAAATAAATATTTATTTTTAGAATAATACATATTTAGGGTTATATACATATATATATGTGATTATTAATATATTTAAGACAAAAATACCAAAATACTTGATTTTTTTATTTTATTAATATTTGATATAAAAATACCTTTTTCCACAATACACTTCATTTTATTTTATTTTTGTACATAATAATTAAATAGTTGAATTAAATTAGAAAATAATACCTTTTTCTTTAAAAATTAGGGTTTTTACCCTAAGTTCAAAATACCCCAAAAATAATACATTTTTATTTTCTTTTTCCTTTTACATAAATAATATTTTCTCATACACATAAAAACTTTCTTTTTTGCATTTCACATATTTATTTAATTTACATTTAATTATGCATTATTTAAATTGCAAATATTCAATTGATGTAATAATTTAGATTTAAATTCTTGTCAATATCCCCCATTTGAACATTTGTACCCCCCTTCCCATATTTGGTTTTGTAATAGCTTAGTAACTTTAATTTCGCACTTTATTGCTTTCTAATGATAACATGTTAGAATTAGGGTTTGTATGCGAAAAACGATAAAAAATAGTTTGACCTAATACAAGATAAACAAGCATGAAAATGGACACACAAATCACACTTGCACCCCCTAGGGTATTCCACTTGTTGCCTTCAAATAAATGGGCCATGTTGCATGTTGAACTTCTTTGAGCAAAGCAAACAATTTGAATGATCATAGTCCCTCGACAAAACTTTTCAAAACAAACAAAAACAAATGATCAAGTCCCTTAGAGAAATTGCTCAAAGACATTTAACGCCGTTGCAATTATGGTCTAAAACGATGACCCGCGCCTGTCCCTTTCACATCCTAACACAAGGTTGCCCACCAAATACAATGGTGGAGCAAACTTGCTAAAAGGGTTAAAGTATAGCAATAATCTTTTGAGAAATTTAGGAGTAGATAACCTCTTAGTTACTTGGATCAACTTGCAAAACAAAAAAAAAACACAACACTTGCCTAATTTCAAAATCACACATCACTACACTTTCAAAACAACTTTCAAAAACAAATAAAAACTTTTTCAAAAGACATACATCTTTGTATACATCCCCACATGGATCATTACAAAGGTTGCCACCACATTGGCCTCTTTTCAAAAAAAAAAAACATTTTCAAAACCCACACACTCAAGCACCATTTAAAACAATTGAAAACAAAAGGCAAGTGATCTAAGCAAGTAACTAAGAGCCCATGGATAACCATGGATAGAAAGGGTGCTAATACCTTCCCTTTCTATAATCTACTCCCCGAACCCAAGAAAACATCTCAAAAGGTTTTTGCTGTGCTTTTTAACCTTTCCTTAGGATAAAATAAAAAGTCGGTGGCGACTCATGCTAACCGCAACATTTGCGAATACAAACGCAAAACTCAAGTCAGTTCTCCCACCGTATCACACCTCCCCACTCACGTATGAAGACTAGGTCAGGGTGAGATAATGGTAACTCGAAAATCACGGGTCCGCCTGAAAGTAAAATCATCGCAACACAGACGTGCATGATGAAAGTACTTTCAATTGAACCTCATCCGAGCGTGGTATATGACATGACTTCACTAATCGGACCATGTCCTATAACCGTCATGCCCCCACTCTATTTCTAGGTGTCCTAGTGCACTCTGGCCTGGGTACTGGGCCTTTTACCTCAATAGTAACATCCCTACCCAACATGGAAAACAGAGTCTAGCATAATAGATAACAAATAGGGAAAGCGATAAAATGCAATGCAAACTTATGCTCAGGCAAACATGTACAAATGAGTAAACTGAAAGCATAAAAATAGACACCCAAAGAAAAGAAAGCAAGAGCTAGGAGCGACTCCGGGGTGGACCAGCATTTGGTCGACCTGTCCCCAGTGAAGTCGCCAGCTGAAACAACCGGCTGAAAATCATCAAACAATGAAGTCGCCATCGAACGTCTTTTATCCCACGTGAAGGGAAAGGTAAACATCGAGAAAACCCGAGAAGGATGAAATCAAGGTCGAACGACCTAGAGACAAGGGTAAGGGAGTCTGTTACGCGAGGGGAAGGTATTAGCACCCCACACGCCCGTAGTACTCTACGGTATCCACTCTTGTTATCTATCTTATGGGTGTGTTTAATCTATGCTTACTGTTTATTACTGCTAAGGGAAAATGCATGCAAAAGAAAAGGAGAAAAGGAATGTAGGGAAAATAAAATTGTACTCGCCTGGGCCCTACCCCGATGCCTATGTATCCCTTTTAAGGAATCAGAGCAGCCGTAGTTCGGCTTGTGTGTTTTTGTTTGTTTGTATTTTCTTTAACGAACAATATTAATCTCGCATTCTGCCGCAACTCGACCTTTGGAGATTTACGCGTCAGCACATAAGTGAATTAATACGCTCTTTTGAAAAGGGTTTGAAAGAAAGGCCCGAGGGCAAAAAGATTTTTACGTTTGTTGGTGTTTTTGCTTGTAGATAATAGCTAGTTAACCTCAAGAGTGAGATTTTAGCCATTTCTCTATTTATTCATGAAATGAGTCTTTGAGACTTGAATCATACCAAAGCTTAGAACAAGAGAATAATAATGTCGAGAAGAAACCCGCTCATCATCTCTCAAACTTATCCAAGACATGGTTTTTGTCAGTAAATTTTTATGTATTTTTGAAGTTTGTAAAAAAAAAGTTTTTTTTGTTTTAACTGCATATGCAAAAGAGGAAAGAAAGTCACAGGAAGACAAAAGTCACAGGAAGACGAAAGTCACAGGAAGACGAAAGTCACAGGAAGACGAGAGTCACAGGAGGACGAAAGTCACAGGAAGATGAAAGTCACAGGAAGACGAAAGTCACAGGAAGACAAAAGTCACAGGAAGACGAAAGTCACAGGAAGACGAAAGTCACAGGAAGACAAAAGTCACAGGAAGACGAAAGTCACAGGAAGACGACAGTCACAGGAAGACGAAAGTCACAGGAAGACGAAAGTCACAGGTAGACGAAAGTCACAGGAAGACGACAGTCACAGGAAGACGAAAGTCACAGGAAGACGAAAGTCACAGGAAGACGACAGTCACAGGAAGATGAAAGTCACAGGAAGACGAAAGTCACAGGAAGACGAAAGTCACAGGAAGACGACAGTCACAGGAAGGCGAAAGTCACAGGAAGACGAAAGTCACAGGAAGACGAAAGTCACAGGAAGACGAAAGTCACAGGAAGACAAAAGTCACAGGAAGACTAGCCTATTTCTAAATCTAATGTTATCGTGTATTAGACCTAAAGTTAGAATCTTGAGGGAATTCTACCTAGAAAGTGGTAAAGTGCAGGAGTAAAAATAGAGTTGTGACGATACCGAACGGAGAAGGTCTGTCGCCTCTTCAAAATTGTGCAAGCGGTAAGAAAATTCTATCAAAGTTCCCTTGGGCAAGTGATTGAAGAATTCACCCCGAGCATTCCACATTGCAAGAGTTATGTCGATGCTACAAAAATCTGGACTAGAAAATGGCAATAAAAACGATTATCGAATATGAAAAATAAAATAGAAAAAAATCTAATCGAAATTCTAAAAAGAAATTCTATTCTAAAATATTCTATTATTTTTATTGTCAATTGAGAGGAAAATTAAACTAGAAAAAAAAACTAAAATAATAAGAAAGAAGAATTAGAAGAGTCAGGGGGTACAAGCTAGAATTCTGGAAGTATGTTGAAGTAGTCTGGTGCTAGGCCCAATCTAGAATCCATAACCCATTTTTTGGTTCTTCAGCACTCCATTATGTCAAAAAACGGGCCAATGGGCCAAAGGAAAGATGTTAGCAGCAATTGGATCCAAGACCCGTACGGACTTCATTTCAACATCATAAGATTTACATTATATTATCAGCATTATTTATTTATAATGGAAAAATAAATTCAAGAAATTAACAAAAAAAATGAAACGACGCAGTTTTGCGAAAGGGATGGGGTTAAGCTTTAGCTTGCAAATGCCGTCTTCTCCTCCGCGAAACACGAGCGACGCTACTTCCTTTTTCCTCTGGTCGATTCTTCCTCAAATCTCCGGTCATCACATACCGCCGTCTCCATGTTATCATCTCCTTCATCAAGCTCTGTTCGCGGTTTCTCGCTTGTGTAATCTTCATCTCAATGAATTGCAACCTACCGGAGACAAGTCTGAAGCTTCTCCAATCACAACTTCTTCCCATCCCCAATTCTATTCTGCATTTGCATTTTGCTGTTGTTCTTGTGTATCATTTGTTGAGCACGGATCAGAGATGCAAGATTGTGAAGATTGAAGGTTGGGGAGTTGCAGAGATGGAGGTTTTTGAGTTTTGGTCGTGATTCTTTTCAATGAATGAAGAATGAGATGATTGAGAGGTAAATAAAAATAAGTTCCTTTTTTCTCTGGAAATCCTCCCTATCATGTTCTGAATCTCTGGTTATATATATATGCTGTGAGCTCTATTATGTATATGCTGTGAGCTCTATTATGTATATGCTGATGGTTTGTTAAGTTGGTTAGGATTTGTTAGAGAGGTTGTTATGGTTTGGGAAATGGAAAGTTTTACTGTGTTATAGATTCTGTTAGGTGGTTAGGAGGTGGGAAATGGAAAGTTGGTTATAGTTAGGAATGAGGGAAAAGTTAGTTGTGAATGGGTATTTGTGAATTCACTTTTGGTTTTTTGTTAGCTGTTTGCAGTGTGGACTGTTTTTTTTGAGGATGGTTAGGAGGTTAGCAATTAATTATAGATTTGTTAGTTAGTTGGTGATTCTGTTATAGACAGTTAGGAATGGTTATTGAAGTTAGTTACAGTTGAGATTTTTAAATTCAGTTATAATTGGTTAGCAGTTATGGAGGTTAACAATCTTTTAGAAAATCGCTAGGGGGGTTCAGCCTCTTCGTATTTGTAACTAAATCAGGATCATGATCGAATAGGCACAACAAAAATGACAAGGGCCATAGAGAATAGCAGCACAGATAGTAATTGTACACAAACCAAGAGCCCCTAATTATTCGAATATGACTAAATCATTTGGCCCATTAATCGCACTAACATGATTGATCATTTCTCCTTCTTATTCTGCTCGGTAAGCATTTTCAAAATGGTTACCAATGCTTGCAAACGATCCCATATGCTAAGCCCATATAGTGCTTCAATGAGTGACTCCTGAAACTCAAATCCATTTTCTGCCACGGGATACTGAATAGGCTTAGGTATTTTTGTCTTGATGAATGGCCACCATCTATCTTCAACAACTGATTTTACAAGGCAGCATGCTCGCAGGCCTTCCACGAGAGCAATTTGAGGTGGAATAAGCAAACACTGAGAATTACCCAATAACAGCAAACTAGTAATCAATTCCCCACGACGCTTCCCCAGAACCTGTTTACTTTTTCCTTGATTTGAAGGGCCGCGTTCAGCTTCTTCAATCAACTCACTTTCTTCTTCTTCAACAATATTTGCAACCACATGGGTTGTAATGCTCAACAGCAAACACATGCAGGTATCAAGACGAGGTATATGGCCTGCTTTTGAATTCCTTTCCCTTTGAACCAACCGTAGTGCTGCAGTCCATAAACCCAAAAATGTATTTTGCCACTTAGAGCCATTTACTGAATGTAAAAGCTTTACCAAACCAGTAATAATTTCAATAGCACTAAAAGCTGCTACTTACCCTCCATCCAAAGCATCTTCAAGTATAAGATCAATAGGAAGCCAGAGTGAAAACTAACTACTACCATAAGATTAACCAGCAAAAGATATTTGAGAACCAGTAGGTGTGACTATTACATTAGACTCCAGCTTAGATTTTGTATTGCGTTCATGAGATACACCCACACGGATATTTACCATTAAAGATAAAAGGGTGTTTGCATTATGTTTCAAATTCCTCAAAAGTGAAGAGTTTGATGCAAGCAACTGCATTTGGTAATTGAAAGATCCCCAGTGTAATGGCATGTTTCGATGAACTAAGGAAAGAAACCTTGATGTCATTTTATTCTGCAAAAATTCTACAATGATCTCAATAGCCAACTTTGTATTTTCCCTCAGCAACCACTCCTTCTGCTCACGATGCACTCTATTGTTGCAGTCAGGCACATCAATATCCATATCATTTTCCCCTAATTGTCCACCTTATGGTTTGAAGGATGGGTCTTCTCTAAACATTTGAGTAAGCATATCATCAATGACATTCATATAAGGTCTCAAAGGACCCCGCTTAGTCATCTGCTTAGAGGTTGCTTGGGCAACAACAATAGAATTTGAAAGTTCTTGGTGAGCATCGTCAAGTTTGACAGCCATTTGGGCAATTTTGTGGGAAAGAACTTTCTGACGAGTTGCCCAATCAGCATTTCTCCAAATGCTTTTAGGAATTTCACTTAAACCAAAACCAAGAAGAAATGCACCCGTAACAAGTCCAAATGTATTTGAGCAAGTCATAGCAAATCCCAAAAGACTCCCACTCCAGCTCCTGTGCATCATAATGAGAAGAATAATTCCGAAAAGGTCAATAGATCCCACAATTAGATAGAAAACCAAATTAACATGTACACTAGTCTTCAATCTTTCTGATACAGTGAAATCCCCTGTGTTTGAGTTTTGGTTTTGGTTAATTAATGGTTTTTCATGTGTCGAGTAATTTGTATGAGCATAGGATATTTTGGCATGATTGCTTGTATTGACTTGGATTTTTTTGTATGAATGTGCAGGTCATGAATTGAAGGTGAAGAACTTTGGCATGGCATGGAATTGGAAGTTTACTCATGGAATTTTAACAACTTTAGGACTAAGGAATTTTGTTCAAGTGTATTTTGTAACCGTTTTCTTTTCTTTGTAGAATATTGGTGTAATGAGATTGTAATGATTTTATAATGAATGTTTGATTTGGATGAACTTGAAATTTATAGTGTGAATTATTAATGACTTTGAGCTTGAAATGTCGGGTGATGGATTTTTTTTGGACGGAGTTTAAATGACAAAGTCTTGAAAAAAATGCTTGAAGATATGAAAGCATCAAATTTTCTTGTAAGGTATTGTTACACTTGAATGAAATTGAATGGAATTGGATAGTATTTTCTTGAACCATGAATGAGAATGAAATTGAATGGAATTGGATAGTATTTTCTTGAACCATGATTGAGAATGAAATTGAATGGAATAACGATGAATCATCTTTGTAATGCGTATGAACTCCGACTTGAAATAAGACCTTGCAGTCTGTATTTTACCTTCCAAGAAACTCGTACGACCAATACTTAAAGCTCTTTGCCAATTTTAATTCAACCAAAATCTTTCGAACATCTTGAATTTAAATCAAACTTCAAATCCAAATCACACTTGCATTCTCAATGAACTCCTAACTTCAATCTTGAATCCCAAATCAACTTGAATGACAAATAATTTGAATAGCAATAAGATCTTGATCCTAAAAATTCACAACCTTGACGACCTTTAATCCACAAGTCTCTTATCTTGACAAAGTCCTTCTCTAATTGACGACCTTTAATCATCAAAGATGTACACAAATGATAATGAAAGAACATGATCGAGATTAACATGAAACCTTATTTACCCTGATCTTCAATTACTTGAACATTTATCAATGAATAGAAACCCTGATTTTTAATGAAATCTTCCTTTTCTGAACCAATATTTCTTTTCCTTTACCATACCATTCTTCAAATGCAACTCGAATTCCCAACACATATTAGATGAAAATTCAAGGGAGACCTTGGTCCCAAAGTTAATTTTTCAAAGCTTACTTTAACCGAAGTCAACAGATCTTATCCACATATCTTTGAAATTGACCCATGATTATGCATCTCAAGGTCTCATAAGAGCTTGTAAGCCCATCAACCAGGTATGCCACGTTGAACAAACCCTGCCTTGAATGCCTTGAACCTTGAATTAACTTGCATGAATTCTTCTATGAGAAACCTACTTCAATCCAAACCTACTTGCATCGCAGATAACAAATGACAATGATGAGGACGATGATTGCCTTGGTTAAGGAGAAATCTATGAATTCATATATTAGGTTATGAACCACGCTTCACAATTCAATCCTCAGCCCTTAGCGATCGGTTATTTCAACTTGAGATTAGTGTCATAAGGAACATCTCACAGATGGATGATAAAGTCTGAATCACAGAAGAATTCCCTTGATGTGAAACCCTCACAATCTTGATTCCTCGTTCAGACGCACAGAGAAATATCCGGATAAAACATCTCTGAACCATGATTCAACAAAACCTAATTTGATTAACTGAGGAGTAGATGATTGTCATGTCACTGTCATTAATCCTAATCAAATGACAAGCATACTTATAGGAAAGGACGTCATGATTCGAAGCCCACATATGCTAGGTCACGTCCTAGAGTTCTTGACCAGAATGACCTACAATCGGTTGTTTATCGGAAGATAATAGCCTTGCTGCTTGAGGGAGAAGAAGTCCTTTATTGGATATGAGCGCCTTAACCACTATGAAACCCTAGTATCACACAACCACTGAACTTTGAACCTCAGAGCTATATTGAATGAAATGTATGCCATGTGTGATCGGTGGATCTGGAACTGACTGTTTTAAGGCTGGTTCGCGAAATGTCGCGGTAAGCAAGAGTCGCCACCGTCTTTTATTTTCTCCAAATGGAAAGGACAAAAGCACAGAAAAATTCCTTTAAAGAGATTGCTCTCGGTTCGGGAGGTAGGTTATAGAAAGGGAAGGTGTTAGCACCCTTTCTATCCATGGTTATCCATGGGCTCTTAGGTACTTGCTCAATGTGTTTTCAAAATTGTTTGTTTGCTTTTCAATGTGGGTTTCAAAAATATTCTTTGAAAAGTTTCAGTTTAACTCGTACGTCAGAGCGTTTGAAAAGTTTGTTTTGAAAGTTTTTGAAGTGTTGGTGAAAAGATGTTTTGATTTGTTTGAAATTAGAGCAAGTATCCTTGAGAACCTACCTACCCTAAGGAATTCGTCTGTGTAAATGTCCTTTAAAGTAGTGCCATCCCACCATTGAGAGGTAGGTAGCACCACCATTGGAGGTGTTCGGGTCAATTCGAGTTTTTAGGGACATGGTGATCACCGGAGCAATGGGAAGACACCTTAGAAGCTACCCTTATGCCATTGATCTTTTATTCCGAGGCAACTTATTCGAGGCAACTTTGTTTTAGGCAACTTGATCAATGGACACAAGGACTTACTAAAATATCTTCTACTCGATGATCACCTTTCGAAAGGCAACAGTGAGGCGTACCCTAGGGGTGGTGTGTGCGAATTGTGTGTCATTTTCAGTTTATTGTTTGTCTTGTCATGCATTGGTGATCTAACGATTCGATTTTATTTTTGGGCATTCATTCTTTCATGTTATTGTTTAACAGTTAAAAGTGCGGGAATTTAAAGTGCGGAAAAGATAAAAGTCCTACGCTATTACAAAGGGCGAGGGTCTACAACGCCAAATTAATCCAGACCCGTTTTAAAATAAATTGCAGAAAAGAAAGGTCTAATAGCTATTACATGGCTTTGGTACAAGTACATTATATTCACAAAAGAAATAAATGAAACGCGCGAAAAAGAAAATAATCAAATGCGAGGGCGTTGAACCCTTTAAAGGAATTAAAATAATTAAGTTATCTAAAATTAAAATTAAATGAAAAATGGTATTTTTGTGTTTTTTAGATTTAAAAGAAAAAAAGAAAAATTAATTAAAATGCTAAATCCTAGTTCTAATGTTTTTTAAGTTTATTATGAAAATATTGACTTTTAACCTAATTTAACTCTAAATTAATTTATGTACAATTTTTTAATTTATGAAAATAAATAAATAACATTATTATTCTGAAAAAAGAGGGAGAATTAAAAGAAGATAAAAAGTTATTAAACCTAAACTCTATTTTTTGGATTTTTAGTTATTAAGAAAGTATTAAAATCTAACCTAAAATGCAACCCTAGTTTAATTATGAAAAATACTAATACTATGGCAAAAAACAAGGAAAGTTAAAAGGAAAAAGTCATTAACCTAATTCTATGTTTTTGTTTTGATTTTTATTAAAAGGAATTAAAGTTGAAAACCTAATTAAAACTAAATATTTACATGTTATTATCTATGAAAATAATTATAATATAGATTATATATTTTGGCATTTTTTGATTTTATGATGTTTTTATTATATTTATGTAAAAATAATTAATTAAATGAATAGCAAATAAAGGAAATAAAAAAAGAAAAGTTAAAGAAAGAATGAAAATTAATAAGGCAAACCAGGGGGGTAGACCCCAAAATTGTGAGGTGCAGGCCTAGCAAATCAGGCCCATTTGCGTTGAATTGGTTGACTTTCCTGGATAGAGTGCTGCACGTTGACTGGAGTCTATGATACACCTTTGGTCATGGCCCTTGGATTGCTTCTAATGGACGCGTGGAGATTGATTTTTGAGTGTGCATGGTGTACCTGGACATTAGCAAAGCATAGAATTTTGTTTTGAAAAATAATATGAATTTTGCCAGACCTGGGACTTGAACCCAGGTCATTGAGGTTAACGCATTGATACTTGTCCACTGAGCCACTTGTGTTTCAATTAACATAATATGGTTAGCAAATAATAAATATTAAAACCAACGCATAGTCATCAAAACGCGCGCAAATTTAAATGGACCTGTCCCTGTGTGACACGACACCATCTTCTTCATCCCTGTAAAAACAAAACGCATTGGCCACGGTTTTTCATGCGTGGCTTAAAGCTAGCTACAGAAAAATAGCGATTAGCTTGTTTCCAAATATAAATTAGGCGCGAGTGTATGAATCTTTTCGTCCAGGTGCGTTGAGTGTGATGGCAATGGTCTTGAGCTCTGATTTTTCTTATTTACAAAAGCCCTAAATTAAGCTCTACAAAACCCTAGAACATGAAAATGGTGGAATCACGTATGATCACTAAAAATGCAATTGAATATAATGGAGAGCTTAGAAACTTTGTAAGGAACAAGGATATATGCTTGAAATGCAATGAAAAGGCTTGGAATTGAGAATACGATTTCAAATATTTTGAGATATAGTCTGAGTTAGGGGTACCAATTCAGGGTGCTTTAATTGATGTGAACGATTGAGAAACCTTCAGTGACGTCTCAGGATGCTATTAGGAAAAAAAATTAAGGCTTAAAGCTCTCCTAGCACTGATTTCAGATTTGTGTTTTAAGGAGAAATTTTCCATCCTCAAAAGCTTGTTTGGGCGCAGTTTATGATCTCTTAGGCCTAGGGTTTGACTCAGTGATGATCATGGAATGGACTTGGCTTGCTAACTCACCTTAATTCAAGCTCATGAAGGAATTAGTCTTAGGGTTTTCACTCTTAACCATTTTTCCTCCTTTTTAGCCAAAACCTAGACCTAGTATGCAAATGAACCCTAGCCTGATTTCTTGAGTTGGTTCATGATACATAGAAATTGTCCAAATTCAAATGACACTATTCCATTGGTTTTTGAATTTTATTTGAATTTTTAAAGATTTAAAATGAATTAAATTATCAAAAATTAAATAAAATAGAAAAATCAATATTTGGTCTTGAAATTAATCATGGGACACGTGTGTGGCATGACAAGGCTGAATCAAGTGGAAGAAAGTGGGCCCTTTTGTCAAAAATTGAAGTTTCAAGGATAGTTGACTTTTGCCATTTCACAAAAATTTCCCAACTTCTACAAGGCATAACTTGCTCAATTTTTAAGCTTTTCACATGTTCTTGGACATTTTGGAAAGGTCTTTGAGTCCTTTAACCAATGCCTTTGGTCCCATGTCATTTTGATTTACCAATCTCAAGTTATGGTCTTTGACTTAAAGTCCCTTTTTGTTGACTTTTGAAAATGACCTATAATGTTGGAATTGATAACTTTTTGTGAGAGCATTTCTTGGACTTGAAGTATGAAGATGAGTTGTAGGAAATGTCTTTCTCTTCAAAATGAGCTTTGGATGGAATTTTTCTGATAATCCATGTGAAAGTTATGCCCTGGTCAATTTCAGTTGACTTTTTCAGCTGTCCAAATATAGCAACCTTTGCATCTTTGATGATTTCTGAGCCAAATTTTGAGAATCATGATCAAGCATTGATCAAATGATGTTTGTGGCTTCAAAATGATATGTTGACCAAAAATTTGAACTTTTGACTGTCAAATGACCATTTTGCCCCTACAGTTGACTGTAGTGCAATTTAGGGTTTTGACTGTGCAATTTTGAGCTGAATGCCTTGAAACTTGATATGAGGATGCTTGACCATGTTTGTAAGCATATGAGACTTGATTGAGCCTTTGAAAACTTCCTTTTCTTGATCAGACTCAAAACCCTAATTTTGACTGTATGGGAGACTGTTGCACTGCACAACCCTTGGGGAATTTTCTAGCTTGGCTTGGCAATTTCTTGAGGAATATGGGAGGGCAAATTTTGGGGTATAACAGTTGCCCCTGTTCAATCTTCTTAGACCTGAGGATGCAGATTGGCTGACGTGCCTTTCGTAATCCGAGGGTAAAAGATGATTGGACACTAGAGTGCCCAGAAATTTGCGCTCACATGTTAGCAATAATGGGGGAATGGGCTTATAGATGCCATCTGGATGTTTGATGGGTAGGATGATGGGCTTATAGATGCCATCTGGATGTTGATCGCGTAAGAGATTCCTTAGCGAGAACCTGCATACCTGCAAAAGAAAATGAGTACCTGACACGTCGCAGGAGCTGGTTTTCAGATGCTTGGTATAGATATGTCCTGACTGGTTACAGGAGCTGAGTCTGGAGCTTCAAACGGCGATGAAAGAACCAGGGATGATTACTACCTTAGCATGAATGGTAAGAGAACCTTGGGCGACTTTAACTTCAACAACGTTTGTTGAGAAAAACATCTTGGGTGACTTTAACTTCAACGACGCTTGTTGAGAAAAATCTTGGTGACTTTAATTTCAACGACGCTCGTTGAGAAAAATCTGGGGGATTTTAACTTCAACAATGCTCGTTGAGAAAAATCTGGGGGGTGTCTTCTACTGGGATAAGAATCAGGGAGATCCTAGGGTCGATCTGACTGAACCAGAGAAGGCCTTTGACTGGATAAGCATCAGGAAAATCTTAGGACGATTTAACTGAACCGGTCTAGGTCTTGAAATGTCTTCAACTGGATAAGCATCAGGGAGATCTTAGGGTCGATCTGACTGAACCAGAGAAGGCCTTTGACTGGGTAAGCATCAGGAAAATCTTAGGGTCGATTTAACTGAACCGGTCTAGGTCTTGAAATGTCTTCAACTAGATAAGCATCAGGGAGATCTTAGGGTCGATCTGACTGAACCAGAGAAGGCCTTTGACTGGATAAGCATCAGGAAAATCTTAGGGTCGATTTAACTGAACCGGTCTAGGTCTTGAAATGTCTTCAACTGGATAAGCATCAGGGAGATCTTAGGGTCGATCTGACTGAACCAGAGAAGGCTTTTGACTGGATAAGCATCAGGAAAATCTTAGGGTCGATTTAACTGAACCGGTCTAGGTCTTGAAATGTCTTCAACGGGATAAGCATCAGGGAGATCTTAGGGTCGATCTGACTGAACCAGAGAAGGCCTTTGACTGGATAAGCATCAGGAAAATCTTGGGATGATTTAACTGAACCGGTCTAGGTCTTGAAATGTCTTCAACTGGATAAGCATCAGGGAGATCTTAGGGTCGATCTGACTGAACCAGAGAAGGCCTTTGACTGGATAAGCATCAGGAAAATCTTGGGACGATTTAACTGAACCGGTCTAGGTCTTGAAATGTAGCTTGAGAACTTAACTGGATCTTTCCTGAAAGATAAAAGTCAGTCATATGTAATGCATGATATGGATCAAGCAATGATGTTCTCAACATAAATGAGATTTGTATGATGCAGTGCGTTATGCATGCTATAATGATGTTTTATGTATGTTTTCGTCTAGGAAAGTAAATCCTTGACGGGTGCCGGGAAGTCGTATCCTGGGCTGATGTCGAAGAATAGATTTTGCTTCCGCTGGGGATGATAACTGCAAGGATACCGGTAGGAGAAGATGACTCCGTTGCGGAATAAACTTGGCGAATGGAAGATTCTGCGGGGAGGAAAGATACTCTAGCGATCATGCTGGGAAGCAATACTCTGTGGGGATAGAGATGCTTTGCTGAGTGTTGATAGTAGTAATTTGCTGGCGATACCGTTGTTATGTTGGAAGTATTGATGGACTTCGCTGGGGATAGGAAAGAACTACATTGACGACGACCTTTCCGTGGCTTTTGGCTGAGGATAACCCAGTTATTTCCTGTTGAGGAAATAACTCTTTAAATCAAGCCAGACGACGCGTTCGTGTCCTGTGAAGAATAAGCTTCCAGAATTTACTGGGGATAAGCTTACTGCTTGGGGTGATGAATTCCATCTTTCCTGGGGAAACTGGATTGGACTCTTCTGGGGAGTTTTGGAATGTAATTTTATAAGTTGAAAGGGGGAACCTATGTAGGGTTGCATGCTGATGAGTTTGTGTAAAACTGTATCTGAAATGGAGAAGGAACCTGGGTAGGGTTACTTTGATGATGAGTTCGTGTAAAACTTCGTTTTTTTTTTTGGAAAGGGAGAACCTGTGTAGGGTTTCTGGGTGACGAGTCCATGTAAAACTGCATCTTGAAGAGAGGGAACCGATGTAGGGTTGCTTGGTGAGGTAAGTTCATGTAAAAACTTCTTGATGAACCGGGGTGAGGTTATCTTGAGCTAAATCCATGTAAGACTTCTGGGGGGAACCAGGGTTAGGTTGCCGCAGGATAAGTTCGTGTAAAACTTCTTGACGAACCGAGGTAAGGTCATCTTGAGATAGGTCCATGTGAGACTCTTGGAGGAACCGGGGTTAGGTCACTTCGGGATAAGTTCGTGTAAAACTTCTTGACGAACCGGGGTAAAGTTACTTGTGATAAATCCATGTAAGATTTCTGGAGGAACCGGGGTAAGGTTACTTGTGATAAATCCATGTAAGATTTCTGGAGGAACCGAGGTAAGGTTACTTGGATAAGTTTGTGTAAAAATTTCTGGAGTAACCGGGGTAAGGTTATTTGATTAAGTTTGTGTAAAACTTCTTGATGAACCGGGGTTAGGTCATCTTGAGATAGGTCCATGTGAGACTCTTGGAGGAACCGGGGTTAGGTTACGGCAGGATAAGTTTGTGTAAAACTTCTTGATGAACCGGGGTTAGGTCATCTTGAGATAGGTCCATGTGAGACTCTTGGAGGAACCGGGGTTAGGTTACGGCAGGATAAGTTTGTGTAAAACTTCTTGATGAACCGGGGTTAGGTCATCTTGAGATAGGTCCATGTAAGACTTCTGGAGGAACCGGGGTTAGGTCACTTCGGGATAAGTTCGTGTAAAACTTCTTGACGAACCGGGGTAAGGTTACTTGTGATAAATCCATGTAAGATTTCTGGAGGAACCGGGGTAAGGTTACTTGGATAAGTTTGTGTAAAAACTTCTGGAGGAACCGGGGTAAGGTTATTTGGTTGAGTTTGTGTAAAAATCTCTGGAGGAACCGGGGTAAGGTTACTTGGATAAGTTTGTGTAAAAACTTCTGGAGGAACCGGGGTAAGGTTGCTTCGGGATAAGTTTGTGTAAAACTTCTTGATGAACCGGGGTTAGGTCATCTTATGGAGGAGGAGTCTGTGTATGACTTTGTCTGAAGGTTGAACAGAAACCGGTGTTGGGTTGCATGATTTTGATTAAGTGGATAATTGTCCTGTTTGGTCTCGGACGTTAGCCCACGATCTGGAATTTGTAAAGGTAGATGGTAATCATTTTTATGTTGATCTGTCCTTTGTAATTTGGTTGACAGAGCAATTGGATCGCCTGGATAGCTCATTATTGCCCCTGCTTCGGAGGTGAGGGAAGAGGATACCTGTGCGGGTGATCGACAAATCTTCGGGTAGGCAAGTGACGAGATACCGGAACATAGTCGTACGCTTCGATCCCTAACTTTTGCCTGGACCGCCCTTTCGGGTTTTCAGTCCACCGGGATACCAATTTTTGCCCAAGCCGCCTTTTCAGGTTTTCGACTTGCCGGGTGTACATGTTTTTCGTTTCATCCCTTCATTTTGCCCGAACCCTTTTAGTTTGCCGGGAAGCCCTTATTTTTGCCTAGGTATGTCAACCTAGCGGGTCTTTGATTATGCGCAGTATTTTTTTCGACTATGTCCACGCTCTCAGAATGTAGGGAGTTGCCCCTGTTGGAAGTATTTTGCCATGCCCCAGATAATGAGCAATGTGCCCCTTGATTGGAGGTTCTTCTGTTCACAAGGTGTTCATCGTGCGAATTTCCCTGCTTGTTCAAACAAGTAGTCATATGCAAACAAGGTTATTTTAAGAATGCAAAAGTCTATGTCTGTCTTGAATTTTGAAAATGCATTTTTTGTAATACAGTGCGATGTCAACTCAATATTTTACAGCAAACCTCCAGGAGTCAGGATACCTTCGTAACAGTATGCTTTCGAACTAACCCATGCTTCAGCTAGGACTTTTAAGAGTTATATCGTGGCCTGGTTCACGGTTTAAGAAACAAAGGATAAAGGCTCAAATTATTTGTACCCACCCGCTCTTCGTGATGTTCTCCAAACCTAAACTCAGTTGATCGTGCGTTAGACCTTGTTTGAGTCTTTGCTCTGATTTTCCGGTGATGATTCGGATATTGAACGTTTATTTGAATAGGCAATCATCCCCTTTTTTGCTGAGGGTTTGTGAGACCTCTTTTTTTTTTTGATTTAGTTATCCCTTTCTTTTTTTTTTGCCTGAACCGTTTCCTTTTTGGGATTACAGTCAGCGGGATGCCCCAGTTTGGTAAGTCTTCTTTATTGGTTTTGACTTTTTGGGCTTTTCATTCATGAATTTTTTTTGATAATGACTGCCTGTCCTTATGATTGTTCGGAACCATCACTGTCTTTTGTTTTTGAAAAACTCATTTAGTGACATTCATTGTGCACTTGGATCGACTGAGAGAACTACCCTGCCCCAGGTTATGATTAAGGGTTTTGATTTTCGAAAATACAAACTCCTACTTCTTTGGCTCTGATGGGTTGACGAGGGATTATCATCCTTATAACTCCAGTGTTTAGGAATTGAAACAATGCTTGTACCTCATCAGCGGGGTCTGTTCAAAAGCATACTGTAAATTGTGGTATTGTTTTCGTCATCCTCCCTCAAGAGGTTTAGAATTTTCAATTAAGAATTGACCATCGCAAAAAATATGAAAGCAGTTTTAAGCATAGTAAACATAATTAATTCAAGACAGACATGTGTAATGCATTCATGAAATAAAAGAGTTTAACACAATAATTGTTTATCTGAACAAGAAAAGGAAAAATACAACTTGAAATCAAATGAACAAAAATTTAGCCATGCTTTGGCAATGGAGCGGTGATCACGTTGGGAGTCTCCGCAGGCTCGAACTCGATCTCTTTGGCATCGATCATGTTCTGAATTTTGTACTTCAGTGCCCAACAATCCTCATTATCGTGCCCCGGGCTATCAGAATGATAGGCACACCTTGCTTCTGGATTGTAGCTAGGAGAGGAGGTCTTAGGATTGGCAGGAGGGTTGATTACTGCAATCAGGTTCATCTTCACCATATGCTGCAATGCTTGTGACCAAGGCATGTTAATGTTGGTGAATTGCCTTTTAGGCCCTTCCGGCCTTTGCTGGTTTCCCCTTTGTGGTTGACGGCGTGGTGCAGAACCAGAGATCATGGCTGCCCCTGCATGTTGATCACGGCGACTCTTTTGACTGTATACAGCATTGGATTCCTTCTTTCCCGTGTAAGGTTTTTTATGAATATCAGAAGGTGTGGCCTCTTGAATCTTCCCCGACTTGATACCAGCTTCAATTCTTTCGCCAGTCAGGATGAGGTCGGTAAATCCAGCAGATGAGTTACCAATGAGGTGATTGAAGAATGGCCCGGATAGGGTCCCCAAGAACATATCAACGAGTTCCCGGTCAGTTAACGGAGGTTGCACCCTTCCAGCAAGGTCTCTCCATCTTTGTGCGTACTCCTTGAAACCTTCACTTGACCCCAACGACATACCCTGGAGTTGGGTACGTGTGGGAGCAAGGTCGGCATTGTACTGGTACTGCTTATAGAAAGCAGTCGCCAACTCCTCCCAGTTACGAACTTTGGTCCCATCCAGTTGATAGAACCATTCGAGGTGAGTCCCTGAAAGACTTTCCTGGAAGAAGTGGATCCACAAGTTCTTGTCTGCTGAGTATGGTTGGATTTTCCGAACATAAGACCTGAGATGCAGCTTGGGACAAGACGCCCCGTCATACTTGGTAAAGGATGGTGCCTTGAACTTCCGAGGAATAATCACACCAGTTGACAAACCCAGATCTCCAAAATCCAGCCCAGGTACCTGTTGGATCTCCATAGCATTCAGCCTATCCTCCAACTGTTTGTACTTGTCCTCAGCCGGAGGGTACTGTTCGTCGTTGAAATCTGTCTCGCTGTCGGAGACCACTGGACTAGGCACCTCTCTCTCATGGTGACTGCTTTCCCTCACAGATGGGGTTGTCCCCTCAGTTTCCTCCTGCGGTGTATTCCCAGATCTGCGTCTAGGGCTGAACAGAACAATCCTCTTCTTCTTCTTGTCCTTCTTCAAAAGCAAAGCCTTCAGATCTTGTTGACCCTGAGCCAAGCCCTTAGCTCCTGAAATTGGGCGTTCTGCGCCTGAAATTGGGCGTTCTGCGCCTGAAGAGCCTTGATAGATGCCTCGGTTGATGATTCAGGATTCATGACGAGACTGCTGAAATAAACAGCGAAGAAGGTAAGCAACCTGCAGAGAAAGGGTACCTGTTATGCAATGAGATGTATGACATGCATGCAATGATTTCAAGGACCTCGTGGGGTAAACAGGGAAACTTGTTAGAGTTGGAAACTGGCAACTTTGATTGAAAGTACTTCATGTTGTTGAGAGTCCTTCGTCACGGGTCAAAGGCTCACCATATCCAGTGGGTCATAGCCCCTGACTTTAGTCATCATGTCTGGTTTTGATTCCCAAACAACCTTGGTTAGGGAACCTTCTTCAGGAGTCAGAGCTCACCATATCAAGTGGGTCATAGCCTCTGACAACATTGGCTAGAGGAAAATAAATCCTCTTTGCCCCTTGCTAGATGTTTGATTTATATGACCTGTATCACAAGCCCTTGAGATCCTTGAAATGGGTTAGGATGTATGCAATGGTATGATGTCATGATATGCATGGGGTAATGTAAGTAACCCTGTTATGAGTCCTAATTAAGGACTGCAAAAACCTGCAAGAAACTTAGGATACCCTGTTATGAGTCCTAATTAAGGACTACAAACACAACCTGCAAGAGACAAATGTCAGGTAATAAGCATGCAAGTAGTTCAAGTAGGAAGGCACACAAGTCACACAAGAGAAGCCCTTAAAGTTTAGGCCAGCATGGAGTCTGGGTAGTACCCTCTTGAAGTTGGTGGGTTCAACCTGTCCTATCAAAGTAACCGGGTTCTAAGGTTCCCAATATCACGGGATTGCTTTCATTGTTCATCGTTTCGATTTAGCCACTGAACTGGCGACCGAAATATTCCAGGAAAGCAACCCTCAATTGAGTGTAGTATCGAGTATCAACCAACCTCGGACTGCACCAAAGTCAGTTATCTCACTACCCTAAAGAGGCCAAGATGGTTCAATTAAGGTTCCTAAGGTCTGTTGATGCTTCACGACACCACGCGGAGGCCCCGTACTCTCCTTGACTGAACTCAAGGGTTACCGGTACACACCAAAGTGCCACATCAACGTAGCAGACTGTTTCAACCATGTCGGTATACCCCGCACAGTTCCCTCACAGCCTTGTTGCTACTTTCTAAGAAGGTATCCCCCAGATCCGGGTTAGGATCTATAGAACTCCCAAGACAGTCCCACAATAGTAAAGCAAGCAAGGAAAGCAATTTGAAAACACAGTGATCTTAGTCCTAAGGTACACCTCACTTTAAGTTTATCCCCAGCAGAGTCGCCAGTTCTGTGATCGGTGGATCTGGAACTGACTGTTTAAAAGCTGGTTCGCGAAATGTCGCGGAAGCAAGAGTCGCCACCGTCTTTTATTTTCTCCAAATGGAAAGGACAAAAGCACAGAAAAATTCCTTAAAGAGATCGCTCTCGGTTCGGGAGGTAGGTTATAGAAAGGGAAGGTGTTAGCACCCTTTCTATCCATGGTTATCCATGGGCTCTTAGGTACTTGCTCAATGTGTTTTCAAAATTGTTTGTTTGCTTTTCAATGTGGGTTTCAAAAATATTCTTTGAAAAGTTTCAGTTTAACTCGTACGTCAGAGCGTTTGAAAAGTTTGTTTTGAAAGTTTTTGAAGTGTTGGTGAAAAGATGTTTTGATTTGTTTGAAATTAGAGCAAGTATCCTTGAGAACCTACCTACCCTAAGGAATTCGTCTGTGTAAATGTCCTTTAAAGTAGTGCCATCCCACCATTGAGAGGTAGGTAGCACCACCATTGGAGGTGTTCGGGTCAATTCGAGTTTTTAGGGACATGGTGATCACCGGAGCAATGGGAAGACACCTTAGAAGCTACCCTTATGCCATTGATCTTTTATTCCGAGGCAACTTATTCGAGGCAACTTTGTTTTAGGCAACTTGATCAATGGACACAAGGACTTACTAAAATATCTTCTACTCGATGATCACCTTTCGAAAGGCAACAGTGAGGCGTACCCTAGGGGTGGTGTGTGCGAATTGTGTGTCATTTTCAGTTTATTGTTTGTCTTGTCATGCATTGGTGATCTAACGATTCGATTTTATTTTTGGGCATTCATTCTTTCATGTTATTGTTTAACAGTTAAAAGTGCGGGAATTTAAAGTGCGGAAAAGATAAAAGTCCTACGCTATTACAAAGGGCGAGGGTCTACAACGCCAAATTAATCCAGACCCGTTTTAAAATAAATTGCAGAAAAGAAAGGTCTAATAGCTATTACATGGCTTTGGTACAAGTACATTATATTCACAAAAGAAATAAATGAAACGCGCGAAAAAGAAAATAATCAAATGCGAGGGCGTTGAACCCTTTAAAGGAATTAAAATAATTAAGTTATCTAAAATTAAAATTAAATGAAAAATGGTATTTTTGTGTTTTTTAGATTTAAAAGAAAAAAAGAAAAATTAATTAAAATGCTAAATCCTAGTTCTAATGTTTTTTAAGTTTATTATGAAAATATTGACTTTTAACCTAATTTAACTCTAAATTAATTTATGTACAATTTTTTAATTTATGAAAATAAATAAATAACATTATTATTCTGAAAAAAGAGGGAGAATTAAAAGAAGATAAAAAGTTATTAAACCTAAACTCTATTTTTTGGATTTTTAGTTATTAAGAAAGTATTAAAATCTAACCTAAAATGCAACCCTAGTTTAATTATGAAAAATACTAATACTATGGCAAAAAACAAGGAAAGTTAAAAGGAAAAAGTCATTAACCTAATTCTATGTTTTTGTTTTGATTTTTATTAAAAGGAATTAAAGTTGAAAACCTAATTAAAACTAAATATTTACATGTTATTATCTATGAAAATAATTATAATATAGATTATATATTTTGGCATTTTTTGATTTTATGATGTTTTTATTATATTTATGTAAAAATAATTAATTAAATGAATAGCAAATAAAGGAAATAAAAAAAGAAAAGTTAAAGAAAGAATGAAAATTAATAAGGCAAACCAGGGGGGTAGACCCCAAAATTGTGAGGTGCAGGCCTAGCAAATCAGGCCCATTTGCGTTGAATTGGTTGACTTTCCTGGATAGAGTGCTGCACGTTGACTGGAGTCTATGATACACCTTTGGTCATGGCCCTTGGATTGCTTCTAATGGACGCGTGGAGATTGATTTTTGAGTGTGCATGGTGTACCTGGACATTAGCAAAGCATAGAATTTTGTTTTGAAAAATAATATGAATTTTGCCAGACCTGGGACTTGAACCCAGGTCATTGAGGTTAACGCATTGATACTTGTCCACTGAGCCACTTGTGTTTCAATTAACATAATATGGTTAGCAAATAATAAATATTAAAACCAACGCATAGTCATCAAAACGCGCGCAAATTTAAATGGACCTGTCCCTGTGTGACACGACACCATCTTCTTCATCCCTGTAAAAACAAAACGCATTGGCCACGGTTTTTCATGCGTGGCTTAAAGCTAGCTACAGAAAAATAGCGATTAGCTTGTTTCCAAATATAAATTAGGCGCGAGTGTATGAATCTTTTCGTCCAGGTGCGTTGAGTGTGATGGCAATGGTCTTGAGCTCTGATTTTTCTTATTTACAAAAGCCCTAAATTAAGCTCTACAAAACCCTAGAACATGAAAATGGTGGAATCACGTATGATCACTAAAAATGCAATTGAATATAATGGAGAGCTTAGAAACTTTGTAAGGAACAAGGATATATGCTTGAAATGCAATGAAAAGGCTTGGAATTGAGAATACGATTTCAAATATTTTGAGATACAGTCTGAGTTAGGGGTACCAATTCAGGGTGCTTTAATTGATGTGAACGATTGAGAAACCTTCAGTGACGTCTCAGGATGCTATTAGGAAAAAAAATTAAGGCTTAAAGCTCTCCTAGCACTGATTTCAGATTTGTGTTTTAAGGAGAAATTTTCCATCCTCAAAAGCTTGTTTGGGCGCAGTTTATGATCTCTTAGGCCTAGGGTTTGACTCAGTGATGATCATGGAATGGACTTGGCTTGCTAACTCACCTTAATTCAAGCTCATGAAGGAATTAGTCTTAGGGTTTTCACTCTTAACCATTTTTCCTCCTTTTTAGCCAAAACCTAGACCTAGTATGCAAATGAACCCTAGCCTGATTTCTTGAGTTGGTTCATGATACATAGAAATTGTCCAAATTCAAATGACACTATTCCATTGGTTTTTGAATTTTATTTGAATTTTTAAAGATTTAAAATGAATTAAATTATCAAAAATTAAATAAAATAGAAAAATCAATATTTGGTCTTGAAATTAATCATGGGACACGTGTGTGGCATGACAAGGCTGAATCAAGTGGAAGAAAGTGGGCCCTTTTGTCAAAAATTGAAGTTTCAAGGATAGTTGACTTTTGCCATTTCACAAAAATTTCCCAACTTCTACAAGGCATAACTTGCTCAATTTTTAAGCTTTTCACATGTTCTTGGACATTTTGGAAAGGTCTTTGAGTCCTTTAACCAATGCCTTTGGTCCCATGTCATTTTGATTTACCAATCTCAAGTTATGGTCTTTGACTTAAAGTCCCTTTTTGTTGACTTTTGAAAATGACCTATAATGTTGGAATTGATAACTTTTTGTGAGAGCATTTCTTGGACTTGAAGTATGAAGATGAGTTGTAGGAAATGTCTTTCTCTTCAAAATGAGCTTTGGATGGAATTTTTCTGATAATCCATGTGAAAGTTATGCCCTGGTCAATTTCAGTTGACTTTTTCAGCTGTCCAAATATAGCAACCTTTGCATCTTTGATGATTTCTGAGCCAAATTTTGAGAATCATGATCAAGCATTGATCAAATGATGTTTGTGGCTTCAAAATGATATGTTGACCAAAAATTTGAACTTTTGACTGTCAAATGACCATTTTGCCCCTACAGTTGACTGTAGTGCAATTTAGGGTTTTGACTGTGCAATTTTGAGCTGAATGCCTTGAAACTTGATATGAGGATGCTTGACCATGTTTGTAAGCATATGAGACTTGATTGAGCCTTTGAAAACTTCCTTTTCTTGATCAGACTCAAAACCCTAATTTTGACTGTATGGGAGACTGTTGCACTGCACAACCCTTGGGGAATTTTCTAGCTTGGCTTGGCAATTTCTTGAGGAATATGGGAGGGCAAATTTTGGGGTATAACACCATGTTAGTGACCTAATGAAAAAGATGCAGATGAATGCAAAAGTCTAAGCCAAAAATAAAGGAAATTAGGAGAGAAAATTTTGGGGTGCAACAGCTGCCCCTATTTAATCATCTTCAACCTGAAGGTGAGATTGGCGCCAGCCTTTCGAACTTTCAAGGTGGAAGAAGATTGAATACTTAAAAGGACACAAAAATTTACGCTCCGGAGTCAGTCAGGTATTATTATTTTTCTTTTTCGGAATCTATTTTTATTATATTATTTTGCTTTTTGGATTACATGGGTCATCGGGGTTAGATGTATGTTTAACCAGAGTTTGATACACAGCAGAATAACTTGGTTATCAAGGAACATCTGTTGGGATTTAGTAACAAACACCTGTAAGAAAGGTATCAAAAGATATATGCCTGAAGCCTGTAGTATACCTACGAAAAAAAATATCAGAGACACATATCCGGGGTTGGTAGCGGATATACAAGAAAGAGACATCAAAAATACATATCCGTGGTCGGTATCGGTCACGTAAGAAAGAGATAGAAAAGATACATATCCGTGGTCGGTATCGGATACGCACAAAAGATATAGAAAGATACATATCCGTGGTCGGTATCGGATACGCACAAGAGAGATATCAAAGATACATATCCGTGGTCGGTATCGGATACGCACAAGAGAGATATCAAAGATACATATCCGTGGTCTGTATCGGATACGCACAAAAGAGATATCAAAGATACATATCCGTGGTCGGTATCGGATACGCACAAAAGAGATATCAAAGATACATATCCGTGGTCAGTATCGGATACGTGAGAAAGAGATATCAAAGATACATATCCGTGGTCGGTATCGGATACGTACAAAAGAGACATCAAAGATACGTATCCGTGGTCGGTATCGGATACATACGACAGAGACAACAAAGATACATATCCGTGGTCGGTATCAGATACGTACGATAGAGACAACAAAGATACATATCCGTGGTCGGTATCGGATACACACAAAAGAGATATCAAAGATACATATCCGTGGTCGGTATTGGATACGCACAAAAGAGATATCAAAGATACATATCCGTGGTCGGTATCGGATACATACGACAGAGACATCAAAGATACATATCCGTGGTCGGTATCGGATACGTACGAAAGAGACGTCAAAGATACAAGAACATATGTCTGAGGTTGGTAGCAGACATATGAAACAGGTATCGAAAATACATATCCGTGGTTGGTATCGGATACGTACGAAAGAGACATCAAAGATACAAGAACATATGTCTGAGGTTGGTAGCAGACATATGAAACAGGTATCGAAAATACATATCCGTGGTTGGTATCGGATACGTACGAAAGAAACAGACCGAAGAAAGCTCTTGCAAAGAAACACCAATCGAAGGCGGACTTACTGAGGAAGGAGACCAAACGAATGGGACTCCGGACAAATGATGTCAATCGAAGGTGGATTTTAAAGAAATGACACCATCCGAAGCTGGATTTTGACAAAAGATACCATGCGAAGCGGGGTTTTGAAAGATACAGGTATGCATGTCTGGTCAGAGTTAGATACACAAGAGCGAAGTTGATCATCAAGAAGCAAATGTTTAGAATTGCTAGCGAACACAAGAACGAGACTAACCGAAGAAAGCCCCAATAAAAAGGGCGCATTCGCCTAAATAAGGATGCTAGACAACTAGACTTTGAAGAGACACTGAAAGACTCTTAACATAAAAGATTAGCTAGGCTAACGAAAGGAGGACCCGACTAACGTGGATAAACCAAAACAAGGAACCGACTAAGCAGGACCTTCAAAGAACACCGATCGAATGTGAACTCTGCAAGAGAAAGGGACTGGTCCAAGCAGACTCTAACAAAGAAAAACATGTTAGGCTTTCGATAGGTTGCAAATACGCAAGAACTAAAAAATCCCTCAGGCCAAAGGCGGGGTATAATTCTTTAAGAGTGGCAATCATCTGAATTACCACACACCAAGTATGGACACTCAAATACTTGAGAAATAAGAAAGGCTATACGCCGACTCTTACTCGCACTTTAACGACAAAGCGAACACGGGTAAAATAACCAAAAGCTTGAAAGGGCAAGCCTAAACCACGATTTACTGGGGAGATGGAGGAATACCAAAGACCCGACTGATGGTGAATCAAAACAAACCCCGCTGGGGAAACATAATAGAGTCACCCTTAGGCTTGTTATGGAGATAAATCAAATCTGAGCGCATGACAATCTGGTTACCACAAGTGGACATAATTGGCTTATACTTATGCATGTTTGAATTTTTTTATAGCGTAATGCTCCATACAATAGAAATGCTACGCGTTTTAGTAGATGCGATGTAATGATGCAATGTAATGATGCATGTTTAGTAATGCACTGGGGAGACCACGTCAATAATCGGATGTTGGGAAGACAATGAACTTTCAAATGATTATTCTTGCACATATAATCTTCTGTAGAGAACATGAAATATGAACTTCAGTAGGAAATCGAGATTCGAAACCATCAACCTCGAACGATTGATAACATTGAAGAAATAACTTCCTGGGTAGTAATACTGCAAAAAATAAATTGCAGTTTGAGAGAAAATCTTGAATTCTGATCAAACTTCCAAATTCCAGGGGGATAGATACTTTATCTTCTGTTAGAACGGGGAGAGCTTCGCTGGGGATGGAAGCTTTCTCTTGCGCATAACTTCTTTACGAAGATAGCTTCTATTGGGGAGTATAGAAATTCTTAAATAAATAGAATTCTACTCAGACCACACTGGGGATAACAACGCCGGGGGATAAAAATCTTCACTTGGGGAAGAACCAAACATCCTAGGACAGAAACTCCACCGCTGACATCTCAACAAAATCTTTCATATTCCGGGATGAAGGAGTTATAATTGGTGCTCCCATGTGCACCATACTGGGGAGAAGATGACGCTTGTTCTAGAAAGCAAGCTCCACTAGGGAATGAAAACTCGCCTCACTGGGGAAAATACTGCAAAAATAAATTGCAGTTCAGGGAAATTTTCGAACTCTGATCCAACTCCCAACTTCTTAGGGAAAAATCCAACATCTCTTTCCAAGGATAAAGAGAATCTTGCTGGGAATTGGGACCTTCCGATGTAAGTCTTCGATAGAAGTGACTTTGATTGGGGAATCGCAAAAAAATTTATTTATTTTTTTTTTCAATAAAATAATTCTACCCAGGCCACACAGAGGATATTACCGTCGAGGGTAACAATCTTCACTTGAGGAAGAGAAGGTCATCTTTGAACCATAAGCTTGAGGTTTGGAACTCTACCGAGGAAATATTTCATCCATATCCCATCACTGGGATAAAAGAATTTTAAACGGCATTTGTCCATGTGCTCTGCCCCAGAAAAAAATATATAGGAGACCTGCTCCGCTGGGCATAACAAACATGTTAATCAAACATCTCTTCAAGAAAACCTGACTTGGGCAAAACTTCCCTAGGGAGAAAAGATACGAACTTTAGAGAGACGATGAACAGCAACCTCCCTAGGGAGATAAATACCTACCACGAAGATATATGGTACTGACTTCGAGAGGATATAACAAAGGTCTACAATCCAATGAAATGATCTTTCCAGGATTTATCGAAGATGAGTAGGCTATGCTGATGAAGAAGTTTATACAAAACTTGTTGAAATGCATTTATTCAGAGATAAGTCTTATGGGAGGGACAAACTCTTAAACAAACTCTCATTGAGAGTACTGACTTCAGTGGGGATTATGCACAGACATACTTTTAATGGAGATAAGGATTTATGTCTGGGAGAGAGTACGCCCTTATTGGGGATACATGATTCTGTCTTGAGAAGAAGTGAGTATTCACTCGAGAGATTGAATCCCATTCTACAGAAATCCTCATGTTGGTCACATGCAGACCTTTCTTGATTCACTTGCTGGTATGCTTCTTGCCATAAAAGACCAACAATACTTTGCAAAATAGAAAATTGTGGCAATATGCCCCATGCATGGAATGGAAAACTTCACTGATGAATAAGCAATTTGAACCACCAATCGATGGGTAAAAAAAATGTGATGCAAGATTACAACTCCATCACGTCAACTCTGAGGAGGAATGCCACTGAAAAGTGGACTTTAGAGGAGATGCTGCAAAAATAAATTGCAGTCCAATGAAAAAGGGGTCAACTAGACTTTAAACAACTTCTATATTTCCGGGGAGAAAGAACATTCTCCTCCTGCAGAGAAACGAGGATACTTCAATGGGGAGAAAATATCTTAGAAAAGAAACCCCATGGTAGATAGGTCTATGTCAAGTAGCAAAAGGTCTTTTACTGGGAGGAGGCATCCCCCTAGGAAGCAATGTTCCCATCAAGTCTTGTTCGAGTAAACAAACCCAAATAATCTTTGCGTTACTACTCATGTCCTACTGTGGATAATAATCCAAACTTTAACTGGGGGTAATAACCTTGACTTAGGACAAAGGATGTCAGTAAATGGACTTAAGTCTATGATAAGTTGAAGATTACAATCTGGACTTCTCAGCATGATTTTCATATTCATAGGTCATTTAGCCTGCATATGGACGTAATCTGATCAACTACTCAAGAAGAGAGAAAGCCTTTACATGAATTCTTGCCCCAGTCTGTAAGGCTTTTGCAGAGAAATTGCCTCGAGAGGACTTTTTGAGGTATGTACCACCAAGATAAACTGCCCCAGTGTTATGAACTTCAGAATACTGCCCATGGCTGACCAAAGTTGGAAATAGATTCAACAGTGCTTGATTGAATTCTCGTGCATCTCTGAATTCTGCAAAGATTCTCCCCTAATCAACAAATTCTTAGAGAGATTTATCAAATCTCAACATAATTGCCCCAGTGCTATGAACTTTGGAACATGATGTTCAGATAACCGAAATTGGAGAGGATTCCAACTATGTTTAAGCGAGTGCTCATACACCTTTAAATTCTGGGAAGATTCTCTTCTGATCAATGCATTCTTAGAGAGATTTGTCAAATCTCGACGTAACTGCCCCAATTTGACTGTCCTTTGAGGGATGAAATCCCGACTTGAATGCCTCAGATTGGTTGAATACCTACTCGACGGAATATTCTACACACCTGCCCCTTGCTTAACAGAATCTCGACAAACCTTTTCCTTTACCTCATGCTCACAGATGGATGAGAAATTTGAGTATTTTCGAAGGCAACGTAACCTTAGAGTGGTTGGCTCTTGAATATAGGTTACCTCACAACCATACTCCTCGACTTGAACTGCTTCAATCTCTAATCAGATACTTGAAGAGATATGTCCCTTGGGACCAACTGAAAGTAATCCACCACTGCTTATCAGAAACTTTGGGCGACCAACTTTTACAATCTACTTTAGATCATTTCTCGAACTGGTATTCTTTTACTCGAAGGAGTCGATAGAAGATTTGCCCCAGGTTAAGACCATTCCCACAAATGATTTACCTTTAAACGGTGTCCTGAAGCAATTTGTCCTTTGAGATAATTAAATTCTCATCTGATGCTCATTATGCAAACTTACTCGATATTTAAGCACTTGCTCATATGCAAAGAATGTTTATTATAAGAATGATAATTGTAATGCAAAGCTCATGTTTGTCTTGAAGTTAAAAGATTTATATAAAAAAATATTTTGAAACATCAAAAATTTGTACAAAAGATAGTAAAAAGATAGAGTGATACCAACTCAAAAGTTTTTGCAAGCCTTCATAGGAGTCAGATTACCGTATTTCTTGTTACAGTGTGCTTTCGAATTAACCCTTGCTTCAGTTAGGACTTTTCAGGGTTGTAACGTGGCCTGGCTCGTGGTTTTAGAAAAAACGGATTTAAGGCTCAAAATATTTGGTGCCCACCCATTCTTCATGATGTTCTCCAATCCTAAATTCAGTTAAACTAATACGAGCACTCATTCCTCAAAAGAGTTTACCATGGTTGAGAAGGATATGGCATTCACTCACCCTTTCATTATTGGTATTTTGATCACACGACTTTATTTTTTGTGGAGAATCTTTATTTGGTAATCCCCTTTTTCTCTTTTCGCGCTTTTCGCTTTCTTTTTGTATTCCCTAAGTTTTGCCTGGACAAATTCTTTTGAATTTTGATTTGAAAGTCCAGCGGGATGCCCCAATTCTTACCTAAGCGACTTGTTTTTCAAGTTTTGACTTAGCAAGGCTTTTTGTCTCTTTCTTTTACTATTTCTTTTAGTTTGAACCAGTCGTGTGATTTTGAGTCATTATTTGATTTGTTGAAAAAGGTGTGACTTCCTTGATGTTTGGTTGACGAGAAATAGCCATTATGGTATCGTCACCTTTTGACTTTTCGATGTGCGAGAGATATCTATTAGGATATCATTATCATTGATGCACACTGCTGATATATAAGAGTTTAACCACTGTGGTTTTGTTCTTTCTCAACCTTCTGAAGGATAACCTTTGTTGTATCCTTTGATGTGCACTTTTAATGAGTTTTGAATGCCCAATCAGATTAACTGAAATCTACCCTGCCCCGGGTTAAATGTGAGGGTTTTTCTGAAAAGAAAAGAAACTCCTACTTCAAGGCTCAAAGGGGTTGACGAGGGTCTATCTCCCTTATATCTCCGGTATTTGGGAATTTGAAATAAGGCCTGTACATCGTCAACAGGGTCCTACTCAAAAGCACACCGTTTGAAATTTTTGGTATATTACTCATCATCATCCCTTCAGATATTTTTTTTATTTAACAAGAGTTAAGCATCAAAAAGTAAAGAAAAAAACATTAATGAGTGAATACGAATGGATTAATTCAAGACAAACATGTTCAATGCATTATGATCAATATTCAAGAATCAACAAGTTTTGCATACAAGAAAGTACTGAACCAAAGCAAGAAAGATTACAAATGAGAATTGAAAATGAAACTAGAAATTACTATGTTGAGGAGACCAGTCTCGGTATGGACTTGTTGCTTCAGATGATGATCTGGCAATCTTGACATTTACTGAGTCGAAGGAGACCTCAAATTTAACTGACTGGCCCGAAATTGATAGCCTTTGCATCAAACAGGTCTTGCACATTTTCTTTGAAAGCCCAGCAGTCTTCAATGGAATGACCTAGTGCCCCAGCATGGTAATCACACTACGCATTAGGATTGGAATCCATAGAACAAGGAGGAATGACAGGCTTCAGTGGCTTGGGTTCCACCAAGGAAAGCTTGAGTAACTGAGAGAACAGCTGGCCATAAGTCAAAGGAACAATGTCGAACACCCTCTTAGGCTTCTTATCCTTTTGCTTACCTTGTTGCGTATGTCTTTGTTGATAGGTTTGTTGCCGAGTAGCACACTGAGCCAAGTGAACACGAGGAACATTCTGGTTTTGATTAACCAACCGATTTCCACAACTTACAAACGACTGCTGGTGAGAACTTTCTGGGATTATAGGTTGTGGATGACGTGACTCCGATCGTGAGATAGAACTTTGAAGAGGAGAAGGCGTAGCCCTATTATTTGTAGTGGTTGGTATAAGATTGATTTGCACACTCAGACCTTCGGGAGTGAAGAGAATTGTCCCTGCATCAAGCAAGTCCTGGACTTGGTGCTTAAAAGCTACGCAATCTTCAGTGTCATGACCAGGTGTCCTAGAATGAAAATCGCACCTAGCATTGTCGTCAAAGCCATGAGGGCGTTTTTCATGTGTAGTGAAAATTCGGAGTTTACCAAATTTAATTCTAGCAGGGGAGGAAGCAATTGTGCATACAACATTTGAATAAGATCAAATTTTCATTCAGGCTGTTTTGGCCTCTGCTGACGGACTTTGCCTTTTGGGTCCTCTCGGGAAGTGACAACTTGTTGCGAATGGGAGAATCCTGGAATGCACGGCTGCGGAGGAGATACTCCCTGACCTACAAGAGTCCTCAGGTTATGGGGAGGAATGGTAACTCCTATTGTGGCAGGCATAGAAACATCTTCTTTCTTCAACATTGTCCCCAAAATTTCCATAACCAAATTCAATTGAGTCTTCAACTGAGTGTTCTCTTCTTTCAAGAGTTCTTGTCCACGGACCAAATCCTACATGTCTAGTACCACGAATCCCATCTGTTCTTTCATCTCGTCCAATTCCCCACGAAGTTGTTCCATATCTTGAATCTGACCACGAAGCGACGAGAAGTCAAGATTTGCAGCTCTGAAAAGAAAATACCGAGTCTGAATAAGGATTCCCCATTTCTGAATACCTTCGGAGTACCTGCTATGGATGCATGAGGTGAATGAGCGGATGCAATGCCATGTTCAACATTTTTTTTTTGCATATAATCTTTCACATTTCCTTTTTTGTGTAAAATAAACATGTTATGATGCAAGGTGCAATGACATAAGTTCAAAAGTTCAGCATAACAATTGTACAATCCTCTGGATAACTGCTGTATAAATCTGATGAATAATATGGATATCACAGGATCAAAAGTTCAGAACCAAATTCAGCATACAATGGAACCAAGTACCATGATTAACCGTTGTATAATCTCTGACCAAGTAAAATATATCGGGATCAAAGGTCCGGAACATAACTAGATAACCATCCTGAATACCGAATCCAGAAAAAAATAACATAAATCTGAGACCCATATAGTCACCAACAGAACAACAGTCACTATCAGAACATAGTCACCAACTGAGCACGAGTAACCATTTGAACATAGTCACCAACTGTACCTGTAATGATAAATCCCTCCCCACTCACGTATGAAGACTAGGTCAGGGTGAGATAATGGTAACTCGAAAATCACGGGTCCGCCTGAAAGTAAAATCATCACAACACAGACGTGCATGATGAAAGTACTTTCAATTGAACCTCATCCGAGCATGGTATATGACATGACTTCACTAATCGGACCATGTCCTATAGCCGTCATGCCCCCACTCTATTTCTAGGTGTCCTAGTGCACTCTGGCCTGGGTACTGGGCCTTTTACCTCAATAGTAACATCCCTACCCAACATGGAAAACAGAGTCTAGCATAATAGATAACAAATAGGGAAAGCGATAAAATGCAATGCAAACTTATGCTCAGGCAAACATGTACAAATGAGTAAACTGAAAGCATAAAAATAGACACCCAAAGAAAAGAAAGCAAGAGCTAGGAGCGACTCCGGGGTGGACCAGCATTTGGTCGACCTGTCCCCAGTGAAGTCGCCAGCTGAAACAACCGGCTGAAAATCATCAAACAATGAAGTCGCCATCGAACGTCTTTTATCCCACGTGAAGGGAAAGGTAAACATCGAGAAAACCCGAGAAGGATGAAATCAAGGTCGAACGACCTAGAGACAAGGGTAAGGGAGTCTGTTACGCGAGGGGAAGGTATTAGCACCCCACACGCCCGTAGTACTCTACGGTATCCACTCTTGTTATCTATCTTATGGGTGTGTTTAATCTATGCTTACTGTTTATTACTGCTAAGGGAAAATGCATGCAAAAGAAAAGGAGAAAAGGAATGTAGGGAAAATAAAATTGTGCTCGCCTGGGCCCTACCCCGATGCCTACGTATCCCTTTTAAGGAATCAGAGCAGCCGTAGTTCGGCTTATGTGTTTTTGTTTGTTTGTATTTTCTTTAACAAACAGTATTAATCTCGCCTTCTGCCGCAACTCGACCTTTGGAGATTTACGCGTCAGCACAAAAGTGAATTAATACGCTCTTTTGAAAAGGGTTTGAAAGAAAGGCCCGAGGGCAAAAAGATTTTTACGTTTGTTGGTGTTTTTGCTTGTAGATAATAGCTAGTTAACCTCAAGAGAGGGATTTTAGCCATTTCTCTATTTATTCATGAAATGAGTCTTTGAGACTTGAATCATACCAAAGCTTAGAACAAGAGAATAATAATGTCGAGAAGAAACCCGCTCATCATCTCTCAAACTTAGCCAAGACATGGTTTTTGTCAGTAAATTTTTATGTATTTTTGAAGTTTGTAAAAAAAAAGTTTTTTTGTTTTAACTGCATATGCAAAGGAGGAAAGAAAGTCACAGGAAGACAAAAGTCACAGGAAGACAAAAGTCACAGGAAGACGAGAGTCACAGGAAGACGAAAGTCACAGGAAGACGAGAGTCACAGGAAGACGAAAGTCACAGGAAGATGAAAGTCACAGGAAGACGAAAGTCACAGGAAGACGAAAGTCACAGGAAGACGAAAGTCACAGGAAGACGAAAGTCACAGGAAGATGAAAGTCACAGGAACACGAAAGTCACAGGAAGACGACAGTCACAGGAAGACGAAAGTCACAGGAAGACGAAAGTCACAGGTAGATGAAAGTCACAGGAAGACGACAGTCACAGGAAGACGAAAGTCACAGGAAGACGAAAGTCACAGGAAGACGACAGTCACAGGAAGACGAAAGTCACAGGAAGACGAAAGTCACAGGAAGACGAAAGTCACAGGAAGACGACAGTCACAGGAAGGCGAAAGTCACAGGAAGACGAAAGTCACAGGAAGACGAAAGTCATAGGAAGACGAAAGTCACAGGAAGACGAAAGTCACAGGAAGACTAGCCTATTTCTAAATCTAATGTTATCGTGTATTAGACCTAAAGTTAGAATCTTGAGGGAATTCTACCTAGAAAGTGGTAAAGTGCAGGAGTAAAAATAGAGTTGTGACGATACCGAACGGAGAAGGTCTGTCGCCTCTTCAAAATTGTGCAAGCGGTAAGAAAATTCTATCAAAGTTCCCTTGGGCAAGTGATTGAAGAATTCACCCCGAGCATTCCACATTGCAAGAGTTATGTCGATGCTACAAAAATCTTGACTAGAAAATGGCAATAAAAATGATTATCGAATATGAAAAATAAAATAGAAAAAAATCTAATCGAAATTCTAAAAAGAAATTCTATTCTAAAATATTCTATTATAAAATATTCTATTATTTTTATTGTCAATTGAGAGGAAAATTAAACTAGAAAAAAAAACTAAAATAATAAGAAAGAAGAATTAGAAGAGTCAGGGGGTACAAGCTAGAATTCTGGAAGTATGTTGAAGTAGTCTGGTGCTAGGCCCAATCTAGAATCCATAACCCATTTTTTGGTTCTTCAGCACTCCATTATGTCAAAAAACGGGCCAATGGGCCAAAGGAAAGATGTTAGCAGCAATTGGATCCAAGACCTGTACGGACTTCATTTCAACATCATAAGATTTACATTATATTATCAGCATTATTTATTTATATTGGAAAAATAAATTCAAGAAATTAACAAAAAAAATGAAACGACGCAGTTTTGCGAAAGGGATGGGGTTAAGCTTTAGCTTGCAAATGCCGTCTTCTCCTCCACGAAACACGAGTGACGCTACTTCCTTTTTCCTCTGGTCGATTCTTCCTCAAATCTCCGGTCATCACATACCGCCATCTCCATGTTATCATCTCCTTCATCAAGCTCTGTTCGCGGTTTCTCGCTCGTGTAATCTTCATCTCAATGAATTGCAACCTACCGGAGACAAGTCTGAAGCTTCTCCAATCACAACTTCTTCCCATCCCCAATTCTCTTCTGCATTTGCATTTTGCTGTTGTTCTTGTGTATCATTTGTTGAGCACGGATCAGAGATGCAAGATTGTGAAGATTGAAGGTTGGGGAGTTGCAGAGATGGAGGTTTTTGAGTTTTGGTCGTGATTCTTTTCAATGAATGAAGAATGAGATGATTGAGAGGTAAATAAAAATAAGTTCCTTTTTTCTCTGGAAATCCTCCCTATCATGTTCTGAATCTCTGGTTATATATATATGCTGTGAGCTCTATTATGTATATGCTGATGGTTTGTTAAGTTGGTTAGGATTTGTTAGAGAGGTTGTTATGGTTTAGGAAATGGAAAGTTTTACTGTGTTAGAGATTCCGTTAGGTGGTTAGGAGGTGGGAAATGGAAAGTTGGTTATAGTTAGGAATGAGGGAAAAGTTAGTTGTGAATGGGTATTTGTGAATTCACTTTTGGTTTTTTGTTAGCTGTTTGCAGTGTGGACTGTTTTTTTTGAGGATGGTTAGGAGGTTAGCAATTAATTATAGATTTGTTAGTTAGTTGGTGATTCTGTTATAGACAGTTAGGAGTGGTTATTGAAGTTAGTTACAGTTGAGATTTTTAAATTCAGTTATAATTGGTTAGCAGTTATGGAGGTTAACAATCTTTTAGAAAATCGCTAGGGGGGTTCAGCCTCTTCGTATTTGTAACTAAATCAGGATCATGATCGAATAGGCACAACAAAAATGACAAGGGCCATAGAGAATAGCAGCACAGATAGTAATTGTACACAAACCAAGAGCCCCTAATTATTTGAATATGACTAAATCATTTGGCCCATTAATCGCACTAACATGATTGATCATTTCTCCTTCTTATTCTGCTCGGTAAGCATTTTCAAAATGGTTACCAATGCTTGCAAACGATCCCATATGCTAAGCCCATATAGTGCTTCAATGAGTGACTCCTGAAACTCAAATCCATTTTCTGCCACGGGATACTGAATAGGCTTAGGTATTTTTGTCTTGATGAATGGCCACCATCTATCTTCAACAACTGATTTTACAAGGCAGCATGCTCGCAGGCCTTCCACGAGAGCAATTTGAGGTGGAATAAGCAAACACTGAGAATTACCCAATAACAGCAAACTAGTAATCAATTCCCCACGACGCTTCCCCAGAACCTGTTTACTTTTTCCTTGATTTGAAGGGCCGCGTTCAGCTTCTTCAATCAACTCACTTTCTTCTTCTTCAACAATATTTGCAACCACATGGGTTGTAATGCTCAACAGCAAACACATGCAGGTATCAAGACGAGGTATATGGCCTGCTTTTGAATCCCTTTCCCTTTGAACCAACCGTAGTGCTGCAGTCCATAAACCCAAAAATGTATTTTACCACTTAGAGCCATTTACTGAATGTAAAAGCTTTACCAAACCAGTAATAATTTCAATAGCACTAAAAGCTGCTACTTACCCTCCATCCAAAGCATCTTCAAGTATAAGATCAATAGGAAGCCAGAGTGAAGACTAACTACTACCATAAGATTAACCAGCAAAAGATATTTGAGAACCAGTAGGTGTGACTATTACATTAGACTCCAACTTAGATTTTGTATTGCGTTCATGAGATACACCCACACGGATATTTCCCATTAAAGATAAAAGGGTGTTTGCATTATGTTTCAAATTCCTCAAAAGTGAAGAGTTTGATGCAAGCAACTGCATTTGGTAATTGAAAGATCCCCAGTGTAATGGCATGTTTCGATGAACTAAGGAAAGAAACCTTGATGTCATTTTATTCTGCAAAAATTCTACAATGATCTCAATAACCAACTTTGTATTTTCCCTCAGCAACCACTCCTTCTGCTCACGATGCACTCTATTGTTGCAGTCAGGCACATCAATATCCATATCATTTTCCCCTAATTGTCCACCTTGTGGTTTGAAGGATGGGTCTTCTCTAAACATTTGAGTAAGCATATCATCAATGACATTCATATAAGTTCTCAAAGGATCCCGCTTAGTCATCTGCTTGGAGGTTGCTTGGGCAACAACAATAGCATTTGAAAGTTCTTGGTGAGCATCGTCAAGTTTGACAGCCATTTGGGCAATTTTATGGGAAAGAACTTTCTGACGAGTTGCCCAATCAGCATTTCTCCAAATGCTTTTAGGAATTTCACTTAAACCAAAACCAATAAGAAATGCACCCGTAACAAGTCCAAATGTATTTGAGCAAGTCATAGCAAATCCCAAAAGACTCCCACTCCAGCTCCTGTGCATCATAATGAGAAGAATAATTCCGAAAAGGTCAATAGATCCCACAATTAGATAGAAAACCAAATTAACATGTACACTAGTCTTCAATCTTTCTGATACAGTGAAATCCCCTGTGTTTGAGTTTTGGTTTTGGTTAATTAATGGTTTTTCATGTGTCGAGTAATTTGTATGAGCATAGGATATTTTGGCATGATTGCTTGTATTGACTTGGATTTTTTTGTATGAATGTGCATGTCATGAATTGAAGGTGAAGAACTTTGGCATGGCATGGAATTGGAAGTTTACTCATGGAATTTTAACAACTTTAGGACTAAGGAATTTTGTTCAAGTGTATTTTGTAACCATTTTCTTTTCTTTGTAGAATATTGGTGTAATGAGATTGTAATGATTTTATAATGAATGTTTGATTTGGATGAACTTGAAATTTATAGTGTGAATTATTAATGACTTTGAGCTTGAAATGTCGGGTGATGGATTTTTTTGGACGGAGTTTAAATGACAAAGTCTTGAAAAAAATGCTTGAAGATATGAAAGCATCAAATTTTCTTGTAAGGTATTGTTACACTTGAATGAAATTGAATGGAATTGGATAGTATTTTCTTGAACCATGAATGAGAATGAAATTGAATGGAATTGGATAGTATTTTCTTGAACCATGAATGAGAATGAAATTGAATGGAATAACGATGAATCATCTTTGTAATGCGTATGAACTCCGACTTGAAATAAGACCTTGCAGTCTGTATTTTACCTTCCAAGAAACTCGTACGACCAATACTTAAAGCTCTTTGCCAATTTTAATTCAACCAAAATCTTTCGAACATCTTGAATTTAAATCAAACTTCAAATCCAAATCACACTTGCATTCTCAATGAACTCCTAACTTCAATCTTGAATCCCAAATCAACTTGAATGACAAATAATTTGAATAGCCAATAAGATCTTGATCCTAAAAATTCACAACCTTGACGACCTTTAATCCACAAGTCTCTTATCTTGACAAAGTCCTTCTCTAATTGACGACCTTTAATCATCAAAGATGTACACAAATGATAATGAAAGAACATGATCGAGATTAACATGAAACCTTATTTCCCCTGATCTTCAATTACTTGAACATTTATCAATGAATAGAAACCCTGATTTTTAATGAAATCTTCCTTTTCTGAACCAATATTTCTTTTCCTTTACCATACCATTCTTCAAATGCAACTCGAATTCCCAACACATATTAGATGAAAATTCAAGGGAGACCTTGGTCCCAAAGTTAATTTTTCAAAGCTTACTTTAACCGAAGTCAACAGATCTTATCCACATATCTTTGAAATTGACCCATGATTATGCATCTCAAGGTCTCATAAGAGCTTGTAAGCCCATCAACCAGGTATGCCACGTTGAACAAACCCTGCCTTGAATGCCTTGAACCTTGAATTAACTTGCATGAATTCTTCTATGAGAAACCTACTTCAATCCAAACCTACTTGCATCGCAGATAACAAATGACAATGATGAGGACGATGATTGCCTTGGTTAAGGAGAAATTTATGAATTCATATATTAGGTTATGAACCACGCTTCACAATTCAATCCTCAGCCCTTAGCGATCGGTTATTTCAACTTGAGATTAGTGTCATAAGGAACATCTCACAGATGGATGATAAAGTCTGAATCACAGAAGAATTCCCTTGATGTGAAACCCTCACAATCTTGATTCCTCGTTCAGACGCACAGAGAAATATCCGGATAAAACATCTCTGAACCATGATTCAACAAAACCTAATTTGATTAACTGAGGAGTAGATGATTGTCATGTCACAGTCATTAATCCTAATCAAATGACAAGCATACTTATAGGAAAGGACGTCATGATTCGAAGCCCACATATGCTAGGTCACGTCCTAGAGTTCTTGACCAGAATGACCTACAATCGGTTGTTTATCGGAAGATAATAGCCTTGCTGCTTGAGGGAGAAGAAGTCCTTTATTGGATATGAGCGCCTTAACCACTATGAAACCCTAGTATCGCACAACCACTGAACTTTGAACCTCAGAGCTATATTGAATGAAATGTATGCCATGTTAGTGACCTAATGAAAAAGATGCAGATGAATGCAAAAGTCTAAGCCAAAAATAAAGGAAATTAGGAGGGAAAATTTTGGGGTGCAACAAGGAGTTTGGGTAAAACTGCATCTGAACCGAGAAGGAACCTGGATAAGGTTGCTTTGCGAGGAGTTTGGGTAAAACTGCATCTGAACCGAGAAGGAACCTGGGTAAGGTTACTTTGTGAGGAGTTTGGGTAAAATTGCATCTGAACCGAGAAGGAACCTGGGTAAGGTTGCTTTGCAAGGAGTTTGGATAAAACTGCATCTGAACCGAGAAGGAACCTGGGTAAGGTTGCTTTGCGAGGAGTTTGGGTAAAACTGCATCTGAACCGAGAAGGAACCTGGGTAAGGTTGCTTTGCGAGGAGTTTGGGTAAAACTGCATCTGAACCGAGAAGGAACCTGGGTAAGGTTGCTTCAGGATAAGTCTGGGTAAAACTACATTGGGAAATTGTAAGGAGGAACCTGGGTAAGGTTGCTTCAGGATGAGTCTGGGTGAAACTACATCGGGAAATTGTAAGGAGGAACTTGGGTAAGGTTTCTTCAGGATGAGTCTGGGTGAAACTACATCGGGAAATTGTAAGGAGGAACCTAGGTAAGGTTACTTCAGGATGAGTCTGGGTGAAACTACATCGGGACCGAGAAGGAACCTGGGTAAGGTTGCTTCGGGATAAGTCTGTGTAAAACTTCAGGAGGAACCCGGGTAAGGTTACTTCGGGATAAGTTTGTGTAAAACTTCAGGAGGAACCTGGGTAAGGTTACTTCGGGATAAGTTTGTGTAAAACTTCAGGAGGAACCTGGGTAAGGTTACTTTGTGATAAGTTCGTGTAAAAATTCAGAATGAACCGGGGTAAGGTTACTTTGAGATAAGTTTGTGTAAAACTTCAGGAGGAACCTGGGTAAGGTTAATTTGTGATAAGTTCGTGTAAAACTTCAGGAGGAACCTGGGTAAGGTCACCTTGTGATAAGTTCGTGTAAAACTTCAGAATGAACCGGGGTAAGGTTACTTTGAGATAAGTTTGTGTAAAACTTCAGGAGGAACCTGGGTAAGGTCACCTTGTGATAAGTTTGTGTAAAACTTCATGAGGAACCTGGGTAAGGTTACTTTGGGATAAGTTTGTGTAAAACTTCAAGAGGAACCTGGGTAAGGTTACTTTGTGATAAGTTCATGTAAAACTTCATTCAGAAATATATGAGAAAGGACCCGTGTAAGATTTTTCAGGATAAACCTGTGTGAAGCTGCATTTAGGAGAAACCCGTGTAAGATTTCTTCGTGACAAACCCGTGTAAAGCTGCATTTGATCGTGCAGATAATTACTCTGTTTAGTTTTCAGAGTTAATCTTGAACTTGCTGGAAGTTGTTGATGATAACCATCTTTCCTGAAAAGGTACATGATTAATCGTATATGATGCATGACATGCATTGTATGATGATATTCTCAAAATAAATGAGATTATGTTGTATGCAATATGTATGCGCACGTCATGATATATGAACATGAAATGCTATTGTGGCACGTCCGAGTTTGGGAAAATAAATCCCTGACTGTTGTTGGAGAATAAAGAGTTTCGCTCGCTGGGGATAACAACCAAAGATGATTTGAGAATAACTTGGCCGGAGAATAATTTCGCTGGAGAATAAACTGGCGAGAAAAAAAAATCACTCTGTGGGGAAGAGATACTCTGTTAGAAGATCCACTGATTTGGAGCAATAACCTCGGTTGGGGATGAATTACCGTTGCTGGCGATGATGAACTCTGCCGGGGATAAAATTTCTGTCTGTGGAAGAAATAAACTCCACTGGGGATGGTCTTCCATTGTTGGTGAAAGATGAACTCTGCTTGGGGAGAATTAACACCACTGCTTTTGGATATTTCTTACTCTGCGGGGAGTGTAGATGTTACTGGGACGTGTGCTAAGGATATGATAATGACTTAGCATCAAGACTTATGCCCATGTACCTGCTGGAGAAAGTGTCTGCAGAGGCCTTGTGGATTGAGTGTCATCCTAACTTATGACATGCTTGGTAACTACCGATCGGAATGATAAGTCTTCTACTGATAGGAAAGTGACAAGATAACGGGACATAGTCGTAAGCTTTAATCCCTAACTTTTTCCTGGACTGTCTTTTCAGATTTTCAGTCCACCGGGATACCCTTTTTTGCCCAAGCCGCCTTCTCAGGTTTTCGACTTGCCGGGTGTACAAATCTTTTTTTGTTTTTATCCCTAATTTTTTCTCGAACCTTTTGGTTCGCCGGGACGCCCTTGTTTTTCCTAGGTGTGTCAACCTAGCGGGTCTTTGTTCATGCGCAGTATTTTTTGACTATGTCCACGCTCTCAGGGTGTAGGGAGTTGTCACTGTCGGTAGTGTTGTGTTGCCACACTACCAGAAGATGTTCGCTTGATCATACAAGATTCGTTGTTGGAATTCATGTCCAATGCCCCAAGTGATTCAGATGGAGATCTGCCCCTGGCTATTTGGCATCTTTGAGAGATTCCTTGAATCTTGACTTGACTGCCCCAGATGATGGACAATGATCATGCCGTTCCCCTTAGTTGGAAGTGTTTTTTCCACTTGAGGTGATCCTTTTTATTTAGAAGGTTTTTGTTCACTAGATATTCGTCATGCGAATTTCTCTGTTGTTGAACAAATAGTCATATGCAAACAATGTTATTTTAAGAATGCAAAGCTTATGTCTGTCTTGAAATTTTTGAAAATTCATTTTTCAGTAAAACAGGCAAATTTTGTAAAATGTGATGTCAACTCAGGATTTATAGCAAGTCCTACAGGTGTCAGGATATCTTTTGTAACAGTACGCTTTCGAACTAACCCATGCTTCAGCTAGGACTTTTAAGGGTTATAACGTGGCCTGGTTCACGGTTCAAGAAACAAAGGATAAAGGCTCAAAATGTATTTGTACCCACCCGTTCTTCGTGATGTTCTTCGATCCAAAACTCAGCTAATCGTGCATTAGATCCCGTTTGAGTCTTTGCTCTGATATTCCAGTGATGGTTCGGGTACTGACATATTATTTTGAATAGGCAGTCATTTTTTTGTTGAGGGTTTGTAGGACCTCTTTCTTTTTTATTTTATTATCCCAGTCTTTTGCCTGAACTGTTTCTTTTTGTGATTACAGTCAGCGGGATGCCCCAATTTTTTTTTAAGTCTCCTTCATAGGTTTTGACTTAATGGGCTTTTATTTTGAGAGATAATGACTGTCTGTCTTGACGATTATAGAGAACCATCACTGTCTTTTGTTTTGGAAGGACCTCTTTGAAGCCATTCATTGTGCACCTGGATTAACTGAGAAAACTACCCTGTCCCAGGTTGTGATTAAGGGTTTTAATTTATGTGAAATAAAAACTCCTACTTCTTTGGCTCAAAGGGGTTGACTAGGGATTATCTTCCTTATAACTCCACTATTTAGGATTTGAAACAACACATGTACATCGTCAGTGGGGTCTGTTCAAAAGCATACTGTAGAGATTTGATATCATTTTCGTCATCCTCCCTCTAAAGGCTTAGAATTTTTTTTAATCGAGAGTTGAACATCACAAAAATGAAAGCAATTTGAATATAGTGAATACGATTGGATTGATTCAAAACAGACATATGCAATGCATTGATAAAGTAACAAAGTTTGACATGAATAAATGTTTGAACAATCAAAAGAAAATTACAAATTGAAAATTCTAATGAACAAAAAGTCTTCTCGTCTGGTCTTTTCACTTCAGAGGACGTGCCTTGGAGGCATGGTAGAAGAACTCAGCCTGACCATCTTATGTAAACTCCAGTACTCCTTCATTAATCAAGTCCTGAATTTTATTTTTCAATGCCCAACAGTCATCAGTGTCATGCCCTGGCCTGTTGGAATAGTATGGACACCTTGCATCAGGATTGTAGTATGGGGAGGCTATGTTGGGATTCTGAGGAGGGTCCCTTAACATAACCAACTTGGACTTCAACATGTGTTGCAATTCTTGAGCCAATGACATGTTGATTTTGGTAAATTTCCTTTTGGGCATATTTGGCTTACTCTGATCAACCCGTTGTTTTTGGTGAGGTTGTTGTTGGACCCGTGATGTAGTAGCAATTTGGAAAGGTCCACTCTTCACCAAACCAACCTTTTGTCTTCTCGGAGGTTGATCAATGACTTGGTCCCCGACCTCGACTGTTTGCTTCATACAGTTGTATCTGTCTTGATGAAGCTGTTTGATAATGGTTCTCAGCTCTTCTTGTTCCCGGGCTAAGCCTTGGATAAGAGCCATTTGCCCTAGCATCTGGGTTCTTATTGCATCTACCTCAGCTTGCAGTTGTTTCAGCCGCTCGTCCTTATTGTCTTCAGGACTTTTCTTGACCAAGTTCCCAACGAGGAGTGTTTTCAACTCTTCCTGCCCCTTGGATAGGTTTAGGATGATTTCCCTGAACTGTGCTTCTTGAGTATGAAGATCTCCGTTGTCTTGTTGGAGAGCCATTGCTGAAATAAACAGCGAGGACATGAGGGACCAGTAATGAAATACATATTATGCAATGATATGTATGATATATGTATGCAATGTTTTCAAGGATCTCGCGAGGTAAACAAGAAATAATTAGAATTTGAATTTTGCAGCTTTGATTGAAGAAACTTTGCGTTATTAAGAATCCTTCTTCAAGAGTTAGGCTCACCATATCGAGTGGGTCATAGCCCCCGACTCAAGTTATCGTGTTTTGATCTCTAGACGACATTGGATAGAGGAAAATAAATCCCCTTTGCCCCTTGCTAGACATTTTATTTACCATAACCTGCATCACAAACCCTTGAGATCCTTGAAATGGTTAAGGAAATGTTATGGTATGATGTTATGACGTGTATGCTATGTGTTTATGCAAAAGTGCGAGGTAATGTAAACAGGTAAATCCGGCAAGAAATCCAAGGTATTGGATAAGGACTATAAACAAAACCTGCAGGGAAATCAAGTTGTTAGATAATAAAAATGCGCAAGTAGTTCTAGTTGAAAGCACACAAGTCACACAAACAGCCTTAGGTTTAGGCTTGCATGGGGTCTATGCATTACCCTCTTGAAGTTAAGTTGGTTTAACCTGTCCTGATAATAGTAACCGGGTTCTAGAGGTTCTCAATATCACTGACCATCCTCGATCGATCATAATTCTAGTTTAGCAATCTTTTCTTGCGGCCGGAATCATCGCGAGAGTATGGTCTCAATGAGTGTAGCATACTGCTACTTTCTAAGGCCAAGTTGGTCAATTATAGGTTCTAAGGTCAGTTGATGCTTAATGACCGATTAGCAGCCCCATACTCTCCTTGTTCCTCCACAAGGGATATCGGTACCAACTAATGTGTCACACCAACGTAGCTACTGCTTCAACCGTATCGGTCTATGCCGTACAGTTCCCTCACAGTCTATTGCTACTTACCTAAAAGGTGTCCCTATATCCGGGTTAGGATCTATAGTAACTCCGATTCAAAGCCCACAAAGATAAAGCAAACAAATTAAACAATTGAAAACAATATGATGAACTATTCCTAAGGTACACCCTACTTATCTTTCCCCAGCAGAGTCGCCAATTCTGTGATACGGTGGCCAAAACTGGGACGTGTTTCCCTTTTTTAAAGAATTTGCTGGTTTTCGTTTTGCATTTGTTTTCGCAAAATGTCGCGGTAAGCAAGAGTCGCCACCGACTTTTATTTTATCCAACAAGGAAAGGAAAAAAGCACAGAAAAAATCCTTTTTTGAGATATTTCTGAGTACGGGGGATAGATTATAGAAAGGGAAGGTGTTAGTACCCTTTCTATCCATAGTTATCTACGGGCTCTTAGGTACTTGCTCATCATTTTCAAAATTGTTTTCTTTGTGTTTGTGTGATTTGAAAAGCTTTTGTTTTGACTTTGATTTAACTCTTGCTTTTGTCTTCAAGAGTGTAATGAAGTGTTTTTGAAAATTTTGTTTGTAAAGGAGTGTAAGTGTGACAAAGCTTGTTTTTGTTTGAGCAAGTACTTAAGAGCTAATCTACCTACTCGAAAAAAAGAATCGTTTTATGTTCGTTTCCTTTAGACAACGCTATCCCATTATTAGTGAGTAGGTAGCACCGTCGTTGGAGTTTTGAGGGTCAATTCGAAAGGGACGTACAGTTCGAGGCAACAATTCTGAGGCAACCATTCCGAGGCAACTTTTCCGAGTCGGGACTTTGATCTTTGTTTAGACAAAAGGATGACCACTAAAGCATCCTATACTCAATAACCGTTTACCGAAGGCAACCAAGTGGGAGTGTACCCTAGGAGTGCGCATGTGCGAGTCATTCAATTTCAAGATTATTTATCTTTGCACATTTTAGGGTGATCTAACTGTTTTAAAGTTTACATACATTCCTGTCATGCATCCCTATATCATACATCTAACAGTTAATATTGTGCGGAATTTAAAGTGCGGAAATTAAACTACGCTATTACAAGGCTTCAGGTATTTACATAGCCAAAAACAAACCCTTTGAAAATAAAGCGATAAATGAAATAAATATCCTAATTAAACTATTACAAACTGTAGGCAGTTACATCAATATGAATAAAAATAATAATAAAGCGCGCGATGAAAATTAGAACGAGTGTGAACTAGGGTTTTGACCCTTCTATCCTAATTAAAAGAGAAAAAAAATGTTTTTGTTGTTTTTAATAAAAGAATTAAATTTTCTAAATTAAATAAGCAATTAATTATTTAATTAAATTAATTAATAAAAATAATTACTTGACCTATTTTTGGTTTTTGATTATTTTAGGAAAGAAATAAAATATAATTAAGTTAGTAATAAAACCTATTTATTCTAATTATTTTTAAGTTACAAAATAATTAAATTTGTACCTAAAATTAAAATTTAATTAAGAAAAAATCCTAAATCTATTTTTATGTGATTTTTATATTTTGTTTATTGATAAAAAAAAAAAAAGGGATTCAAAGAAATAAATAAAACGAATAAAACATGAAAATAAAGACGGGCCTAGTAGCAAAAGTAAACAGGGGGTGAAATCATCAGAAATCCCTAGGCCCGAATCTTCGAAAGCTTCATGCTCTAACTATGGTGTTTTTTTATTCTTGTGTGGAACCTATGATTCAACCATCCATAACTGTTCTATATAAACTCAAACAAACGTTAGCATACCATAAAATGTGATTAAAATTAGAGATTCGAAGTTTAAAATTTTACCAAACCGGTGTTGTCAAACGGGGGGCGTGCTAGGCGTGTGATGGATTGCTCTTGGGCCTTGTAAGACTCTTGAGGACTTCAAGAGGATGGTTTGAGGTTTGATGTCAATTGAGAGAGACCGGAACCTCGAGATATGACTTGCACTAATTCTTTGATTTCTGGAGAGCTTTTTGAAGAGCTTTTTGAGAGCTTTTTGAAGAGCTTTTTGAGAGTTTTTTAGAGAGGATTTTCGTGTCTTTCAAGCTTGTATGACTCTATATTTATAGAGGAGAATGAGGAGACAAGAAAGCATGGAAAGAATCTCCCTCATAATGTTGTGTTTTAAGACTATGATCAAAACTTGAAAAAAATGCCATATTTGATGATTTTATGCCATTTTCACATGTGGATGAACCTGGACACATTTGAAAGGTTATTGCACGAAATAAATTGACATAAACCAGCATAAAACTTTCCCAAAATAGATTCACATCAAAATTTACATTATTTCTATTATTTATTTATTTAATTCTGAATTTTAATGAATAAAATATCAAAATAAATAGAATAAATAGTAGAAAAATGTATGGGTGGGCTTAGAGGTCATGGACCATGTTACAAACTCAATGCAAGCATAAAAAGTTGGGCCCATTTGCCAAAAATTGCAATTTTGGACATATTTGACTTTTGGCAATTTTGCAAAAAAGGGTCAACTTCACCAATGCATAACTTCCTCAATTTTGACTTTTTTGAGGTGTTCTTGGACTTTTTAGAAATCTTTAGATTTCCTATAATCAAACCTTTTGGTCTCATATCAATTTGATATTCCATTCTCATGTATGAAGCTTTGACAAAAAAGGTGTTTTTGTTGACTTTTCAAAATGACCTATAATGTCCAAATTCATAACTTCTTGTGAGTGCATATTTTGAACTTGGGAGCTGAAGATGGATTATAGGGAATTGCATCTTCTTAAAAATGAGCTTTTGATGGGTCATTTATAATAAAGTATGAGAAAGTTATGCTTGGTCTAAGTTGAGTTGACTTTTCCTACAAAACCCTAATTTAGCAACTTTTGGGTTTTGATGAATTGTGAGCAATCCTTGATGAATCATGATCAACCCTTGATCAAATGATGAATAATACTTCAAAATGAGGATGTTGACCAAAAATATTTAAGTTTGACTGAATGTGGGCCACAGTTGACTTTTGCCCTAGCACAGTCGATTTTCAGGCCTTTGAGCAATTGATTGAGCAAACTTTCTCTGTAGGTATTGAAACTTGACATGGATGATCTTGAAAACATATTAGGATATTGGTGAGAATTTTGGATCCCTTGGACTCAAGTATCTTGATGCAACATGAAACCCTAATTTGAGGTAGACTGCTTTAGGAGAGAGCTTGTCTGGTCAACCCTTGGACTACCTTGAGCAACTTGGGGATCTTTCTTGAAATATTTTGAGAAATATGGGAGGGAAGTTTTTGGGGTACAACAGGTTCCAATAGGTAGTAACTTCAAATGTTCCAAACCAGTTCCTAACAAGAAAAGGATTGAAGAGATTCAAACGAACAATGGGTCCTACGGGTACCAAACAAGTGGGTCCTACGGGTACCAAACCGGTGATAGACTATTGGTTCCAAACAAGTAATGGGTCTAGTGTTGCCAAACAGGTAATGGTCTTAGGGCTTGTACGGGTACCAAACAAGTGGGTCCTACGGGTACCAAACCGGTGATAGACTATTGGTTCCAAACAAGTAATGGGTCTAGTGTTGCCAAACAGGTAAGCAAAGGATTCAGCGGTTCCTAACAAGGAAAGGATTGAAGAGATTCAAACGAACAATGAATTCAAAGAATGCAAAGGATGATGGAACATATGAGCCACTTAGGGTTATGCATGTATGAATGATAATGAAACATATGAGCCACTTAGGGTTAAAATTAAGAGGGCAAATTTTAGGGTGCAACAGCTGCCCCTATTTAATATTTTTAAACTTGAAGGTGAAAGGCAACAACCTTTGGATGTTCAAAGTGGAAGAGGATTGAATACCAAAAGTGCCACAAAATTTGCAATCTGAAAAGCGTAGAAAGATATACTAATGGGTTTTGGTAATAGCTCTTTTCTGGATAAGACTACTAATCAGGTAATGAGGTTAAGGCACCAAGAAAACAATGGTCTAAAGGTTTATCAAAGCAGTTAATGGTGTCAAGGGTGATGGTTCCAAAAATTCTTGACAGGTAAAGGATTCAATAGGGTGCCAAGAAAGTGATGGATTTAAAAGGGGCAAACAGGTAATTACTTTGAGGGAACCAAACAGGTAATGGTCCTACGGGTACCAAACAAGTAATGGTCTTAGAGGTTCCAAACATGAATTAGTTCTTGAGAGGTCTAAACCGGTGATGGACTATTGGTTCAAAACAAGTAATGGGTCTAGTGTTGCCAAACATGTAATGGTCTTAGGGTTTCTCACACAAGTAGTGACTCAAAGGATACCAAACCAACAATGGTCCTATGGGTTCCAATAGGTAGATACTTCAAATGTTCCAAACCAGTTCCTAACAAGCAAAGGATTGAAGAGATTCAAATGAACAATGGGTCCTACGGGTACCAAACAAGTGGGTCCTACGAGTACCAAACCGGTGATAGACTATTGGTTCCAAACAAGTAATGGGTCTAGTGTTGCCAAATAGGTAATGGTCTTAAGGCTTATATGGGTACCAAACAAGTGGGACCTACGGGTACCAAACCGGTGATAGACTATTGGTTCCAAACAAGTAATGGGTCTAGTGTTGCCAAACATGTAAACAAAGCATTCAGCGGTTCCTAACAAGGAAAGGATTAAAGAGATTCAAACGAACAATGAATTCAAAGAATGCAAAGGATGATGGGACATATGAGCCACTTAGGGTTATGCATGTATGAATGATAATGAAACATATGAGCCACTTAGGGTTAAAATTAAGAGGGAAAATTTTAGGGTGCAACAGTTGCCCCTATTTAATATTCTTAAACCTGAAGGTGAAAGGCAACAACCTTTGAACGCTCAAAGTGGAAGAGGATAGAATACCAAAAGTGCCGCAAAATTTGCAATCTGAAAAGCGTAGAAAGATATACTAATGGGTTTTGGTAGTAGCTCTTTTCCGGATAAGACTACTAATCAAGTAATGAGGTTAAGGCACCAAGCAAGCAATGGTCTAAAGGTTTATCAAAGCAGTTAATGGTGTCAAGGGTGATGGTTCCAAAAATTCTTGACAGGTAAATGATTCAATAGGGTGCCAAGCAAGTGATGGATTCAAAAGGGGCAAACAGGTAATGACTTTGAGGTAACCAAACAGGTAATGGTCCTACGGGTACCAACAAAGTAATGGTTTTAGAGGTTCCAAACATGTATTAGTTCTTGAGAGATCCAAACCGGTGATGGACTATTGGTTCCAAACAAGTAATGGGTCTAGTGTTGCCAAACAGGTAATGGTCTTAGGGCTTGTCACACAAGTAGTGACTCAAAGGATACCAAACCAACAATGGTCCTATGGGTTCCAATAGGTAGTAACTTCAAATGTTCCAAACTAGTTCCTAACAAGCAGAAGATTGAAGAGATTCAAACGAACAATGGGTCATACGGGTACCAAACAAGTGGGTCCTACGGGTACCAAACCGGTGATAGACTATTGGTTCTAAACAAGTAATGGGTCTAGTGTTGCCAAACAGGTAATGGTCTTAGGGATTGTACGGGTACCAAACAAGTGGGTCCTACGGGTACCAAACTGGTGATAGACTATTGGTTCCAAACAAGTAATGGGTCTAGTGTTGCCAAACAGGTAAGCAAAGGATTCAGCGGTTCCTAACAAGGAAAGGATTAAAGAGATTCAAACGAACAATGAATTCAAAGAATGTAAAGGATGATGGAACATATGATCCACTTAGGGTTATGCATGTATGAATGATAATGAAACATATGAGCCACTTAGGGTTAAAATTAAGAGGGCAAATTTTAGGGTGAAACAGCTGCCCCTATTTAATATTCTTAAACCTGAAGGTGAAAGGCAACAACCTTTGAACGTTCAAAGTGGAAGAGGATTGAATACCAAAAGTGCCACAAAATTTGCAATCTGAAAATCGTAGAAAGATATACTAATAGGTTTTTGTAGTAGCTCTTTTCCGGATAAGACTACTAATCAGGTAATGAGGTTAAGGCACCAAGCAAGCAATGGTCTAAAGGTTTATCAAAGCAGTTAATGGTGTCAAGGGTGATGGTTCCAAAAATTCTTGACAGGTAAATGATTCAATAGGGTGCCAAGCAAGTGATGGATTCAAAAGGGGCAAACAGGTAATGACTTTGAGGGAACCAAACAGGTAATGGTCCTACGGGTACCAAACAAGTAATGGTCTTAGAGGTTCCAAACATGTATTAGTTCTTGAGAGGTCCAAACCAGTGATGAACTATTGGTTCCAAACAAGTAATGGGTCTAGTGTTGCCAAACAGGTAATGGTCTTAGGGCTTGTCACACAAGTAGTGACTCAAAGGATACCAAACCAACAATGGTCCTATGGGTTCCAATAGGTAGTAACTTCAAATGTTCCAAACCAGTTCCTAACAAGCAAAGGATTGAAGAGATTCAAATGAACAATGGGTCTTACGGGTACCAAACTTGTGATAGACTATTGGTTCCAAACAAGTAATGGGTCTAGTGTTGCCAAACAGGTAATGGTCTTAGGGCTTGTACAAGTACCAAACAAGTGGGTCCTACGGGTACCAAACCAGTGATAGACTATTGGTTCTAAATAATTAATGGGACTAGTGTTGCCAAACAGGTAAGTAAAGGATTCAGCGGTTCCTAACAAGGAAAGGATTAAAGAGATTCAAACGAACAATGAATTCGAAGAATGGAAAGGATGATGGAACATATGAGCCACTTAGGGTTATGCATGTATGAATGATAATGAAACATATGAGGCACTTAGGGTTAAAATTAAGAGGGCAAATTTTAGGGTGCAACAGCTGCCCCTATTTAATATTCTTAAACCTGAAGGTGAAAGGCAACAACCTTTGAACGTTCAAAGTGGAAGAGGATTGAATACCAAAAGTGCCGCAAAATTTGCAATCTGAAAAGCGTAGAAAGATATACTAATGGGTTTTGGTAGTAGCTCTTTTCTGGATAAGACTACTAATCAGGTAATGAGGTTAAGGCACCAAGCAAGAAATGGTCTAAAGGTTTATCAAAGCAGTTAATGGTGTCAAGGGTGAAGGTTCCAAAAATTCTTGACAGGTAAATGATTCAATAGGGTGCCAAGCAAGTGATGGATTCAAAAGGGGCAAATAGGTAATGGCTTTGAGGGAACCAAACAGGTAATGGTCCTACGGGTACCAAACAAGTAATGGTCTTAGAGGTTCCAAACATGTATTAGTTCTTGAGAGGTCCAAACCGGTGATGGACTATTGGTTCCAAACAAGTAATGGGTCTAGTGTTGCCAAACAGATAATGGTCTTAGGGCTTGTCACACAAGTAGTGACTCAAAGGATACCAAACCAACAATGGTCCCATGGGTTCCAATAGGTAGTAACTTCAAATGTTCCAAACTTGTTCCTAACAAGCAAAGAATTGAAGAGATTCAAACGAACAATGGGTCCTACGGGTACCGAACAAGTGGGTCCTAGAGGTACCAAACTGGTGATAGACTATTGGTTCGAAACAAGTAATGGGTCTAGTGTTGCCAAACAGGTAATGGTCTTGGGGCTTGTACGAGTACCAAACAAGTGGGTCCTACGGGTACCAAACCGGTGATAGACTATTGGTTCCAAACAAGTAATGGGTCTAGTGTTGCCAAACAGGTAAGCAAAGGATTCAGCGGTTCCTAACAAGGAAAGGATTGAAGAGATTCAAATGAACAATGAATTCAAAGAATGCAAAGGATGATGGAACATATGAGCCACTTAGGGTTATGCGTGTATGAATGATAATGAAACATATTAGCCACTTAGGGTTAAAATTAAGAGGGCAAATTTTAGGGTGCAACAGCTACCCCTATTTAATATTCTTAAACCTGAAGGTGAAAGGAAACAACCTTTGAACATTCAAAGTGGAAGAGGATTGAATACCAAAAGTGCCGCAAAATTTGCAATCTAAAAATCGTAGAAAGATATACTAATGGGTTTTGGTAGTAGCTCTTTTCCGGATAAGACTACTAATCAGGTAATGAGGTTAAGGCACCAAGCAAGCAATGGTCTAAAGGTTTATCAAAGCAGATAATGGTGTCAAGGGTGATGGTTCCAAAAATTCTTGACAGGTAAATGATTCAATAGGGTGCCAAGCAAGTGATGGATTCAAAAGGGGCAAACATGTAATGACTTTGAGGGAACCAAACAGGTAATGGTCCTACGTGTACCAAACAAGTAATGGTCTTAGAGGTTCCAAACATGTATTAGTTCTTGAGAGGTCCAAACCGGTGATGGACTATTGGTTCCAAACAAGTAATGGGTCTAGTGTTTCCAAACAGATAATGGTCTTAGGGCTTGTCACACAAGTAGTGACTCAAAGGATACCAAACCAACAATGGTCCCATGGGTTCCAATAGGTAGTAACTTCAAATGTTCCAAACCAGTTCCTAAAAAGCAAAGGATTGAAGAGATTCAAATGAACAATGGGTCCTACGGGTACCAAACAAGTGGGTCCTACGAGTACCAAACCGGTGATAGACTATTGGTTCCAAACAAGTAATGGGTCTAGTGTTGCCAAATAGGTAATGGTCTTAAGGCTTATATGGGTACCAAACAAGTGGGTCCTACGGGTACCAAACCGGTGATAGACTATTGGTTCCAAACAAGTAATGGGTCTAGTGTTGCCAAACATGTAAACAAAGGATTCAGCGGTTCCTAACAAGGAAAGGATTAAAGAGATTCAAACGAACAATGAATTCAAAGAATGCAAAGGATGATGGGACATATGAGCCACTTAGGGTTATGCATGTATGAATGATAATGAAACATATGAGCCACTTAGGGTTAAAATTAAGAGGGAAAATTTTAGGGTGCAACAGTTGCCCCTATTTAATATTCTTAAACCTGAAGGTGAAAGGCAACAACCTTTGAATGCTCAAAGTGGAAGAGGATAGAATACCAAAAGTGCCGCAAAATTTGCAATCTGAAAAGCGTAGAAAGATATACTAATGGGTTTTGGTAGTAGCTCTTTTCCGGATAAGACTACTAATCAAGTAATGAGGTTAAGGCACCAAGCAAGCAATGGTCTAAAGGTTTATCAAAGCAGTTAATGGTGTCAAGGGTGATGGTTCCAAAAATTCTTGACAGGTAAATGATTCAATAGGGTGCCAAGCAAGTGATGGATTCAAAAGGGGCAAACAGGTAATGACTTTGAGGTAACCAAACAGGTAATGGTCCTACGGGTACCAACAAAGTAATGGTTTTAGAGGTTCCAAACATGTATTAGTTCTTGAGAGATCCAAACCGGTGATGGACTATTGGTTCCAAACAAGTAATGGGTCTAGTGTTGCCAAACAGGTAATGGTCTTAGGGCTTGTCACACAAGTAGTGACTCAAAGGATACCAAACCAACAATGGTCCTATGGGTTCCAATAGGTAGTAACTTCAAATGTTCCAAACTAGTTCCTAACAAGAAAAAGATTGAAGAGATTCAAACGAACAATGGGTCCTACGAGTACCAAACAAGTGGGTCCTACGGGTACCAAACCGGTGATAGACTATTGGTTCTAAACAAGTAATGGGTCTAGTGTTGCCAAACAGGTAATGGTCTTAGGGATTGTACGGGTACCAAACAAATGGGTCCTACGGGTACCAAACCGGTGATAGACTATTGGTTCCAAACAAGTAATGGGTCTAGTGTTGCCAAACAGGTAAGCAAAGGATTCAGCGGTTCCTAATAAGGAAAGGATTAAAGAGATTCAAACGAACAATGAATTCAAAGAATGTAAAGGATGATGGAACATATGATCCACTTAGGGTTATGCATGTATGAATGATAATGAAACATATGAGCCACTTAGGGTTAAAATTAAGAGGGCAAATTTTAGGGTGAAACAGCTGCCCCTATTTAATATTCTTAAACCTGAAGGTGAAAGGCAACAACCTTTGAACGTTCAAAGTGGCAGAGGATTGAATACCAAAAGTGCCACAAAATTTGCAATCTGAAAAGCGTAGAAAGATATACTAATGGGTTTTGGTAGTAGCTCTTTTCCGGATAAGACTACTAATCAGGTAATGAGGTTAAGGCACCAAGCAAGCAATGGTCTAAAGGTTTATCAAAGCAGTTAATGGTGTCAAGGGTGATGGTTCCAAAAATTCTTGACAGGTAAATGATTCAATAGGGTGCCAAGCAAGTGATGGATTCAAAAGGGGCAAACAGGTAATGACTTTGAGGGAACCAAACATGTAATGGTCCTACGGGTACCAAACAAGTAATGGTCTTAGAGGTTCCAAACATGTATTAGTTCTTGAGAGGTCCAAACCGGTGATGAACTATTGGTTCCAAACAAGTAATGGGTCTAGTGTTTCCAAATAGGTAATGGTCTTAGGGCTTGTCACACAAGTAGTGACTCAAAGGATACCAAACCAACAATGGTCCTATGGGTTCCAATAGGTAGTAACTTCAAATGTTCCAAACCAGTTCCTAACAAGCAAAGGATTGAAGAGATTCAAATGAACAATGGGTCCTACGGGTACCAAACTTGTGATAGACTATTGGTTCCAAACAAGTAATGGGTCTAGTGTTGCCAAACAGGTAATGGTCTTAGGGCTTGTACAAGTACCAAACAAGTGGGTCCTACGGGTACCAAACCAGTGATAGACTATTGGTTCTAAACAATTAATGGGACTAGTGTTGCCAAACAGGTAAGCAAAGGATTCAGCGGTTCCTAACAAGGAAAGGATTAAAGAGATTCAAACGAACAATGAATTCGAAGAATGGAAAGGATGATGGAACATATGAGCCACTTAGGGTTATGCATGTATGAATGATAATGAAACATATGAGGCACTTAGGGTTAAAATTAAGAGGGCAAATTTTAGGGTGCAACAGCTGCCCCTATTTAATATTCTTAAACCTGAAGGTGAAAGGCAACAACCTTTGAACGTTCAAAGTGGAAGAGGATTGAATACCAAAAGTGCCGCAAAATTTGCAATCTGAAAAGCGTAGAAAGATATACTAATGGGTTTTGGTAGTAGCTCTTTTCCGGATAAGACTACTAATCAGGTAATGAGGTTAAGGCACCAAGCAAGCAATGGTCTAAAGGTTTATCAAAGCAGTTAATGGTGTCAAGGGTGAAGGTTCCAAAAATTCTTGACAGGTAAATGATTCAATAGGGTGCCAAGCAAGTGATGGATTCAAAAGGGGCAAATAGGTAATGGCTTTGAGGGAACCAAACAGGTAATGGTCCTACGGGTACCAAACAAGTAATGGTCTTAGAGGTTCCAAACATGTATTAGTTCTTGAGAGGTCCAAACCGGTGATGGACTATTGGTTCCAAACAAGTAATGGGTCTAGTGTTGCCAAACAGATAATGGTCTTAGGGCTTGTCACACAAGTAGTGACTCAAAGGATACCAAACCAACAATGGTCCCATGGGTTCCAATAGGTAGTAACTTCAAATGTTCCAAACCAGTTCCTAACAAGCAAAGGATTGAAGAGATTCAAACGAACAATGGGTCCTACGGGTACCGAACAAGTGGGTCCTAGAGGTACCAAATTGGTGATAGACTATTGGTTCGAAACAAGTAATGGGTCTAGTGTTGCCAAACAGGTAATGGTCTTAGGGCTTGTACGAGTACCAAACAAGTGGGTCCTACGGGTACCAAACCGGTGATAGACTATTGGTTCCAAACAAGTAATGGGTCTAGTGTTGCCAAACAGGTAAGCAAAGGATTCAGCGGTTCCTAACAAGGAAAGGATTGAAGAGATTCAAATGAACAATGAATTCAAAGAATGCAAAGGATGATGGAACATATGAGCCACTTAGGGTTATGCGTGTATGAATGATAATGAAACATATTAGCCACTTAGGGTTAAAATTAAGAGGGCAAATTTTAGGGTGCAACAGCTGCCCCTATTTAATATTCTTAAACCTGAAGGTGAAAGGAAACAACCTTTGAACATTCAAAGTGGAAGAGGATTGAATATCAAAAGTGCCGCAAAATTTGCAATCTAAAAATCATAGAAAGATATACTAATGGGTTTTGGTAGTAGCTCTTTTCCGGATAAGACTACTAATCAGGTAATGAGGTTAAGGCACCAAGCAAGCAATGGTCTAAAGGTTTATCAAAGCAGATAATGGTGTCAAGGGTGATGGTTCCAAAAATTCTTGACAGGTAAATGATTCAATAGGGTGCCAAGCAAGTGATGGATTCAAAAGGGGCAAACATGTAATGACTTTGAGGGAACCAAACAGGTAATGGTCCTACGTGTACCAAACAAGTAATGGTCTTAGAGGTTCCAAACATGTATTAGTTCTTGAGAGGTCCAAACCGGTGATGGACTATTGGTTCCAAACAAGTAATGGGTCTAGTGTTTCCAAACAGATAATGGTCTTAGGGCTTGTCACACAAGTAGTGACTCAAAGGATACCAAACCAACAATGGTCCCATGGGTTCCAATAGGTGTTAACTTCAAATGTTCCAAACCAGTTCCTAACAAGCAAAGGATTGAAGAGATTCAAACGAACAATGGGTCCTACGGGTACCAAACCGGTGATACACATTGGTTCCAAATAAGTAATGGGTCTAGTGTTGCCAAACAGGTAATGGTCTTAGGGCTTATACGAGTACAAAATAAGTGGGTCCTACGGGTACCAAACTGGTGATAGACTATTGGTTCCAAACAAGTAATGGGTCTAGTGTTGCCAAACATGTAAGCAAAGGATTCAGTAGTTCCTAACAAGGAAAGGATTGAAGAGATTCAAACGAACAATGAATTCAAAGAATGCAAAGGATGATGGGACATATGAGCCACTTAGGGTTATGCATGTATGAATGATAATGAAACATATGAGCCACTTAGGGTTAAAATTAAGAGGGAAAATTTTAGGGTGCAACAGCTGCCCCTATTTAATATTCTTAAACCTAAAGGTGAAAGGAAACAACCTTTGAACGTTCAAAGTGGAAGAGGATAGAATACCAAAAGTGCCACAGAATTTGCAATCTGAAAAGCATAGAAAGATGTACTAATGGGTTTTGGTAGTACATTTTTTCCGGATAAGACTACTAATCAAGTAATGAGGTTAAGGCACCAAGTAAGCAATGGTCTAAAGGTTTATCAAAGCAGTTAATGGTGTCAAGGGTGATGGTTCCAAAAATTCTTGACAGGTAAATGATTCAATAGGGTGCCAAGCAAGTGATGGATTCAAAAGGGGCAAACAGGTAATGACTTTGAGGGAACCAAACAGGTAATGGTCCTACGGGTACCAAACAAGTATTGGTCTTAGATGTTCCAAACATTTATTAGTTCTTGAGAGGTCCAAACCGGTGATGGACTATTGGTTCCAAACAAGTAATGGGTCTAGTGTTGCCAAACAAGTAATGGTCTTAGGGCTGGTCACACAAGTAATGACGCAAAGGATACCAAACCAACAATGGTCCTATGGGTTCCAATAGGTAGTAACTTCAAATGTTCCAAACCAGTTCCTAACAAGCAAAGGATTGAAGAGATTCAAACGAACAAAGGGTCCTACGGGTACCAAACCGGTGATAGACTATTGGTTCCAAACAAGTAATGGGTCTAGTGTTGCCAAACAGGTAATGGTCTTAGGGCTTGTACGGGTACCAAACAAGTGGGTCCTACGGGTACCAAACCGGTGAAGGACTATTGGTTCTAAACAAGTAATGGGTCTAGTGTTGCCAAACAGGTAAGCAAAGGATTCAGCGGTTCCTAACAAGGAAAGGATTGAAGAGATTCAAACGAACAATGAGTTCAAAGAATGCAAAGGATGATGGAACATATGAGCCACTTAGGGTTATACATGTATGAATGATAATGAAACATATGAGCCACTTAGGATTAAAATTAAGAGGGAAAATTTTAGGGTGCAACAGCTGCCCCTATTTAATATTCTTAAACCTGAAGGTGAAAGGCAACAACCTTTGAACGTTCAAAGTGGAAGAGGATTGAATACCAAAAGTGCCGCAAAATTTGCAATCTGAAAAGCGTAGAAAGATATACTAATGGGTTTTGGTAGTAGCTCTTTTCCGGATAAGACTACTAATCAGGTAATGAGGTTAAGGCACCAAGAAAGCAATGGTATAAAGGTTTATCAAAGCAGTTAATGGTGTCAAGGGTGATGGTTCCAAAAATTCTTGACAGGTAAATGATTCAATAGGGTGCCAAGCAAGTGATGGATTCAAAAGGGGCAAACAGGTAATGACTTTGAGGGAACCAAACAGGTAATGGTCCTATGGGTACCAAACAAGTAATGGTCTTAGAGGTTCCAAACATGTATTAGTTCTTGAGAGGTCCAAACCGGTGATGGACTATTGGTTCCAAACAAGTAATGGGTCTAGTGTTGCCAAACAGGTAATGGTCTTAGGGCTTGTCACACAAGTAGTGACTCAAAGGATACTAAACCAACAATGATCCTATGGGTTCCAATAGGTAGTAACTTCAAATGTTCCAAACCAATTCCTAACAAGCAAAGGATTGAAGAGATTCAAACGAACAATGGGTCCTACGGGACCAATCAAGTGGGTCCTACGGGTACCAAACCGGTGATAGACTATTGATTCCAAACAAGTAATGGGTCTAGTGTTGCCAAACAAGTAATGGTCTTAGAGCTTGTACGGGTACCAAACAAGTGGGTCCTACGGCTACCAAACCGGTGATAGACTATTGGTTCCAAACAAGTAATGGGTCTAGTGTTGCCAAACAAGTAAGCAAAGGATTTAGCGGTTCCTAACAAGGAAAGAATTGAATAGATTCAAACGAACAATGAATTCAAAGAATGCAAAGGACGATGGGACATATGAGCCACTTAGGGTTATGCATGTATGAATGATAATGAAATATATGAGCCACTTAGGGTTAAAATTAAGAGGGAAAATTTTAGGGTGCAACAGCTGCCCCTATTTAATATTCTTAAACCTGAAGGTGAAAGGAAACAACCTTTAAACTTTCAAAGTGGAAGAGGATAGAATACCAAAAGTGCCACAAAATTTGCAATCTGAAAAGCGTAGAAAGATATACTAATGGGTTTTGGTAGTAGCTCTTTTCTGGATAAGACTACTAATCATGTAATGAGGTTAAGTCACCAAGCAAGAAATGGTCTAAAGGTTTATCAAAGCAGTTAATGGTGTCAAGGGTAATGGTTCCAAAAATTCTTGACAGGTAAATGATTCAATAGGGTGCCAAGAAAGTGATGGATTCAAAAGGGGCAAACAGGTAATGACTTTGAGGGAACGAAACAGGTAATGGTCCTACGGGTACCAAACAAGTAATGGTCTTAGAGGTTCCAAACATGTATTAGTTCTTGAGAGGTCCAAACCGGTGATGGAGTATTGGTTCCAAACAAGTAATGGGTCTAGTGTTGCCAAACAGGTAATGGTCTTAGGGCTTGTCACACAAGTAGTGACTCAAAGGATACCAAAGCAACAATGTTCCTATGGGTTCCAATAGGTAGTAACTTCAAATGTTCCAAACCAGTTTCTAACAAGCAAAAGATTGAAGAGATTCAAATGAACAATGGGTTCTACGGGTACCAAACCGGTGATAGACTATTGGTTCCAAACAAGTAATGGGTCTAGTGTTGCCAAACAGGTAATGGTCTTAGGGATTGTACGGGTACCAAACAAGTGGGTCCTACGGGTACCAAACCGGTGATAGACTAATGGTTCCAAACAAGTAATGGGTCTAGTGTTGCCAAACAGGTAAGCAAAGGATTAAGCCGTTCCTAACAAGGAAAGGATTGAAGAGATTCAAATGAACAATGAGTTCAAAGAATGCAAAGGATGATGGAACATATGAGCCACTTAGGGTTATGCATGTATGAATGATAATGAAACATATAAGCCACTTAGGATTAAAATTAAGAGGACAAATTTTAGGGTGCAACAGCTGCCCCTATTTAATATTCTTAAACCTGAAGGTGAAAGGCAACAACCTTTGAACGTTCAAAGTGGAAGAGGATTGAATACCAAAAGCGCCGCAAAATTTGCAATCTGAAAAGCGTAGAAAGATATACTAATGGGTTTTGGTAGTAGCTCTTTTCCGGATAAGACTAATAATCAGGTAATGAGGTTAAGGCACCAAGAAAGCAATGGTCTAAAGGTTTATCAAAGCAGTTAATGGTGTCAAGGGTAATGGTTCCAAAAATTCTTGACAGGTAAATGATTCAATAGGGTGCCAAGAAAGTGATGGATTCAAAAGGGGCAAACAGGTAATGACTTTGAGGGAACGAAACAGGTAATGGTCCTACGAGTACCAAACAAGTAATGGTCTTAGAGGTTCCAAACATGTATTAGTTCTTGAGAGGTCCAAACCGGTGATGGAGTATTGGTTCCAAACAAGTAATGGGTCTAGTGTTGCCAAACAGGTAATGGTCTTAGGGCTTGTCACACAAGTAGTGACTCAAAGGATACCAAAGCAACAATGTTCCTATGGGTTCCAATAGGTAGTAACTTCAAATGTTCCAAACCAGTTTCTAACAAGCAAAAGATTGAAGAGATTCAAATGAACAATGGGTTCTACGGGTACCAAACCGGTGATAGACTATTGGTTCCAAACAAGTAATGGGTCTAGTGTTGCCAAACAGGTAATGGTCTTAGGGATTGTACGGGTACCAAACAAGTGGGTCCTACGGGTACCAAACCGGTGATAGACTAATGGTTCCAAACAAGTAATGGGTCTAGTGTTGCCAAACAGGTAAGCAAAGGATTCAGCGGTTCCTAACAAGGAAAGGATTGAAGAGATTCAAATGAACAATGAGTTCAAAGAATGCAAAGGATGATGGAACATATGAGCCACTTAGGGTTATGCATGTATGAATGATAATGAAACATATGAGCCACTTAGGATTAAAATTAAGAGGACAAATTTTAGGGTGCAATAGCTGCCCCTATTTAATATTCTTAAACCTGAAGGTGAAAGGCAACAACCTTTGAACGTTCAAAGTGGAAGAGGATTGAATACCAAAAGTGCCGCAAAATTTGCAATCTGAAAAGCGTAGAAAGATATACTAATGGGTTTTGGTAGTAGCTCTTTTCTGGATAAGACTAATAATCAGGTAATGAGGTTAAGGCACCAAGAAAGCAATGGTCTAAAGGTTTATCAAAGCAGTTAATGGTGTCAAGGGTGATGGTTCCAAAAATTCTTGACAGGTAAATGATTCAATAGGGTGCCAAGCAAGTGATGTATTCAAAAGGGGCAAACAGGTAATGACATTGAGGGAACCAAACAGGTAATGGTCCTATGGGTACCAAACAAGTAATGGTCTTAGAGGTTCCAAACATGTATTAGTTCTTGAGAGGTCCAAACCGGTGATGGACTATTGGTTCCAAACAAGTAATGGGTCTAGTGTTACCAAACAGGTAATGGTCTTAGGGCTTGTCACACAAGTAGTGACTCAAAGGATACCAAACCAACAATGGTCCTATGGGTTCCAATAGGTAGTAACTTTAAATGTTCCAAACCAATTCCTAACAAGCAAAGGATTGAAAAGATTCAAACGAACAATGGGTCCTACGGGTACCAAACAAGTGGGTCCTACGGGTACCAAACCGGTGATAGACTATTGGTTCTAAACAAGTAATGGGTCTAGTGTTGCCAAACAAGTAATGGTCTTAGGGCTTGTACGGGTACCAAACAAGTGGGTCCTACGACTACCAAACCGGTGATAGACTATTGGTTCCAAACAAGTAATGGGTCTAGTGTTGCCAAACAGGTAAGCAAAGGATTCAGCGGTTCCTAACAAGGAAAGGATTGAAGAGATTCAAACGAACAATGAATTCAAAGAATGTAAAGGATGAAGGGACATATGAGCCACTTAGGGTTATGCATGTATGAATGATAATGAAACATATGAGCCACTTAGGGTTAAAATTAAGAGGGAAAATTTTAGGGTGCAACAGCTGCCCCTATTTAATATTCTTAAACCTTAAGGTGAAAGGCAACAACCTTTGAATGTTCAAAGTGGAAGAGGATAGAATACCAAAAGTTCCGCAAAATTTGCAATCTGAAAAGCGTAGAAAGATATACTAATGGGTTTTGGTAGTAGCTATTTTATGGATAAGACTACTAATCAATTAATGAGGTTAAGGCACCAAGCAAGCAATGGTCTAAAGGTTTATCAAAGCAATTAATGGTGTCAAGGGTGATGGTTCCAAAAATTCTTGACAGGTAAATGATTCAATAAGGTGCCAAGCAAGTGATGGATTCAGAAGGGGCAAACAGGTAATGACTTTGAGGGAACCAAACAGGTAATGGTCCTACGGGTACCTAACAAGTAATGGTATTAGAGGTTCCAAACATGTATTAGTTCTTGAGAGGTCAAAACTGGTGATGGACTATTGGTTCCAAACAAGTAATGGGTCTAGTGTTGCCAAACAGGTAATGGTCTTAGGGCTTGTCACATAAGTAGTGAGTCAAAGGATACCAAACCAACAATGGTCCTATGGGTTCCAATAGGTAGTAACTTCAAATGTTCCAAACCAGTTCCTAACAGGCAAAGGATTGAAGAGATTTAAATGAACAATGGGTCCTACGGGTACCAAACAAGTGGGTCCAACGGGTACCAAACCGGTGATAGACTATTGGTTCCAAACAAGTAATGGGTCTAGTGTTGCCAAACAGGTAATGGTCTTAGGATTGTACAAGTACCAAACAAGTGGGTCCTACGGGTACCAAACCGGTGATAGACTATTGGTTCTAAACAAGTAATGGGTCTAGTGTTGCCAAATAGGTAAGCAAATGATTCAGCGGTTCCTAACAAGGAAAGGATTAAAGAGATTCAAACGAACAATGAATTCAAAGAATGCAAAGGATGATTGAACATAAGAGCCACTTAGGGTTATGCATGTATGAATGATAATGAAACATAAGAGCCACTTAGGGTTAAAATTAAGAGGGCAAATTTTAGGGTGCAACAGCTGACCCTATTTAATATTCTTAAACCTGAAGGTGAAAGGCAACAACCTTTGAACGTTCAAAGTGGAAGAGGATTGAATACGAAAAGTGTCGTAAAATTTGCAATCTGAAAAGCGTAGAAAGATATACTAATGGGTTTTGGTAGTAGCTCTTTTCCGGATAAGACTACTAATCAGGTAATGAGGTTAAGGTACCAAGCAAGCAATGGTCTAAAGGTTTATCAAAGCAGTTAATGGTGTCAAGGGTGATGGTTCCAAAAATTCTTGACAGGTAAATGATTCAATAGGGTGCCAAGCAAGTGATGGATTCAAAAGGGGCAAACAGGTAATGGCTTTGAGGGAACCAAATAGGTAATGGTCCTAGGGGTACCAAACAAATAATGGTCTTAGAGGTTCCAAACATGTATTAGTTCTTGAGAGGTCCACACCGGTGATGGACTATTGGTTTTAAACAAGTAATGGGTCTAGTGTTGCCAAACAGGTAATGGTCTTAGGGCTTGTCACACAAGTAGTGACTCAAAGGATACCAAACTAACAATGGTCCTATGGGTTCCAATAGGTAGTAACTTCAAATGTTCCAAACCAGTTCCTAACAAGCAAAGGATTGAAGAGATTCAAACGAACAATGGGTCCTACGGGTACCAAACAAGTGGGTCCTATGGGTACCAAACCGGTGATAGACTATTGGTTCCAAACAAGTAATGGGTCTAGTGTTTCCAAACAAGTAATGGTCTTAGGGCTTGTAAGGTTATTAAACAAGTGGGTCCTACGGGTACCAAACCGGTGATAGACTATTGGTTCCAAACAAGTAATGGGTCTAGTGTTGCCAAACAGGTAATGGTCTTCGGGCTTGTACGTGTTGTGATCGGTGTGAATGAGAACTGACTATTTTTGGAATGCTGGTTCGCGTTTGCGTTTGTTTTTGCAAAATTTCGCGGTAAGCAAGAGTCGCCACCGTCTTTTATTTTATCCAACAAGGAAAGGACAAAAGCACAGAAAAATTCCTTTTCGAGATTGTTTCTCGGGTTCGGGAGGTATATTATAGAAAGGGAAGGTGTTTGCACCCTTTCTATCCGTGGTTATCCACGGGCTCTTAGGTACTTGCTCACTATGTTTTCAAAAGTTTGCTTTTCTTTGTGTTTGTGGGTTTTGAAAAGAGTTTTGTTTTTGAAGAGAGTGTAAGTGCGAAAAGTTTTGTTTTGTTTTTAAAGGAGCAAGTACTTAAGAACCCCTATCTACTCAAAAAGGAATTAAATTGTGCAAATGTCCTTTAGACAGTGCTATCCCACTATTGAGGAGCAGGTAGCACCGTCGTTGGAGTTTTCGGGTCAATTCGATTTAAGGGACATGTGGTCACTGAAGCAACGTTAGGACGCTTTAGTGGTAATCCTAATGTCTTAGATCATTTTTATCGAGGAAACCATTTCGAGGCAACTTATGATCTTGGGACAAAAGGATGACCTCTAAAATATCCTATACTTAATGACCACGTTTGAGGCAACCAAGTGAGGCGTACCCTAAGAGTGGCATGTGCAAGTGTATTATTTTTCAATTATATTATCTTTGTACATGTTATGGTGAGCTACGATTGATTTAAAATTAAAGGTTAATCTTGTCATGCAATCCTAGTTAGCATATATCTAAATAGTTAATATATGTACAAGAATTTAAAGTGCGGAAATTGTAAATCCTACGCTATTATAAGGCTTCGGGGAGGGGGGTTATTTACATGTCCAAAAATTGGGGAAATAAAAGCAGTAAAAAAAAGGTCTTAGTTTAAGCTATTACATCCCAATAAGCAGTTACAATAAAATAAACGCGCGTGAATCTAAAAAATCCCATTAAACAGGCCATTAAATGCCATGAGACAAGAAACAAACACATTAAAAGTTTTCCTTTTTTGAAATATTCATGTCTCTTGAATGAACCTGGACACTTTTGATTGGAGTGCCCTCTTGATGACCTCCTTCGAATGGCCCTTGCCCAAAGATCAATCGAAGGGTACTAATTAAAATTTCAATCGAAAGGCTTTGTTAATAGGCCAATCGAAAGGTGCTGTTTCATGCTAATCGAAGTGCTCCTTCAGAATACCAATCGAAGGGCCTTTCAGAATGCCAATCGAAGTGCTTGTCCAAAATGCCAATCGAAAGGCTCATTCAGAATACCAATCTAAGGGTCTTTCAGAATGCCAATCGAAATGCTCCTTCAGAATGCCAATCGAAATGCTCCTTCAGAATTCCAATCGAAATGCTCCTTCAAAATGCCAATCGAAATGCTCCTTCAGAATGCCAATCGAAATGCTCCTTCAGAATGCCAATCGAAGGGTCTTTCAGAATGTCAATCGAAATGCTCCTTCAGAATGCCAATCGAAATGCTCCTTCAGAATGCCAATCGAAGGGTCTTTCAGAATGCCAATCGAAAGATACTTAAAGCACCACTCAAAAATTTTCTTTTTCCTTAGGCAAGGGTTTGTGATCAACCATGCAGGGGGAAGACTTTGGAAAACATGAGAGGGAAAATTTTGGGGTGCAACAGTTGCCCCTGTTCAATTTTCTTAAACCTGAGGATATAGATTGGCTTGCTAGCCTTTCGTGATCCGAAGGTGGAAGATAATTGAACACTAGAGTGCCCAGAAATTTGCACTCGCATGGTATGGTATCAACATTGTGATGTCGGGAATGGGCTTACAGATTCCATTTGGAGATTGTTGGTAGGAGGATGGGCTTATAGATGCCATCTGGAGATTGTTGGTAGGAGGATGGGCTTATAGATGCCATCTGGAGATTGTTGGTAGGGGGATGGGCTTATAGATGCCATCTGCAGGAGTGTCGGTCGCATAAGAGATTCCTTAGCGAGAACTTGCATACCTGTTGAAAGAAAGATGGTCTTCCTGGCTTGTTGCAGGTGTTAATCTTCAATCTTTTTGTGTAGATGGTTTTCCTGGATTGTTACAGGTATCAGTCGTCCACAGATAGTTTTCCTGGCTTGCTACAGGTATTCAACTGGGACTTGAAAAGGTTGGTCGAGTTGTCCTGGATGGTTTCAGGTATTGATCTCTGACCTGAGAAAGAAAGTCTTCCTGGCTTGTTACAGGTGTTAATCTTCAATCTCTTCATGTAGATAATTTTCCTGGCTTGTTACAGGTATCAATCTACAATCAGTCGTCCATAGATATTTTCTTGGCTTGCTACAGGTATTGATCTGGAACTTGAAAAGGTTGGTCAAGGAGATAGATGTCCTGGATGGTTTCAGGTATTGATCTCTGACCTAAGAAAGAAAGGTCTTCCTGGCTTGTTACAGGTGTTAATCTTCAATCTCTTCATGTAGATACTTTTCCTGGCTTGTTACAGGTATTAATCTACAATCAGTCGTCCACAGATATTTTCCTGGCTTGCTACAGGTATTAAACTGGGACTTGAAAAGGTTGGTCGAGGAGATAGCTGTCCTGGCTGGTTTCAGGTATTGATCTCTGACCTGAGAAAGAAAGGTCTTCCTGGCTTGTTATAGGTCTTAATCTTCAATCTCTTCATGTAGATAATTTTCCTGGCTTGTTACAGGTATCAATCTACAATCAGACGTCCACAGATATTTTCCTGGCTTGCTACAGGTATTGATCTGGAAATTGAAAAGGTTGGTCGAGGAGATATCTGTCCTGGCTGGTTTCAGGTATTGATCTCTGACCTGAGAAAGAAAGGTCTTCCTGGCTTGTTACAGGTATTAATATTCAATCTCTTCGCGTAGATAATTTTCCTGGCTTGTTACAGGTATCAATCTACAATCAGTCGTCCACAGATGTTTTTCTGGCTTGCTACAGGTATTGATCTGGAACTTGAAAAGGTTGGTCGAGGAGATAGCTGTCCTGGCTGGTTTCAGGTATTGATCTCTGACCTGAGAAAGAAAGGTCTTCCTGGCTTGTTACAGGTATTAATCTTCAATCTCTTCGTGTAGATAATTTTCCTGGCTTGTTACAGGTATCAATCTACAATCAGTCGTCCACAGATATTTTCCTGGCTTGCTACAGGTATTAAACTGGGACTTGAAAAGGTTGGTCGAGGAGATAGCTGTCCTGGCTGGTTTCAGGTATTGATCTCTGACCTGAGAAAGGAAGGTCTTCCTGGCTTGTTACAGGTATTAATCTTCAATCTCTTCATGTAGATAATTTTCCTGGCTTGTTACAGGTATCAACTACAATCAGTCGTCCACAAATATTTTCCTGGCTTGCTACAGGTATTTAAACTGGGACCTGAAAAGATTGGTCGAGGAGATATCTGTCCTGGCTAGTTTCAGGTATTAATCTCTGACCTGAGAAAGAAAGTCTTCCTGGCTTGTTACAGGTTTTGATACGGTGGGAGAACTGACTTGAGGTTTTGCGTTTGTTTTCGCAAATGTTTCGGTTGAGCAAGAGTCGCCACCGACTTTTTATTTTATCCTAAGGAAAGGTTAAAAAGCACAGCAAAAACCTTTGAGATGTTTTCTTGGGTTCGGGGAGTAGATTATAGAAAGGGAAGGTATTAGCACCCTTTCTATCCATGGTTATCCATGGGCTCTTAGTTACTTGCTTAGATCAACTTGCCTTGATTTTCAATTGTTTGAAATGGTGCTTTGTGTGTAGGTTTGAAAAATGTTTTGAAAAGAGGCCAATGTGGTGGCAACCTTTGCAATGATCTATGTTGGGATGTATACAAAGGTGTATGTCTTTTGAAAAGTTTTCCATGTTTTTGAAAGTTGTTTTGAAAGTGTATTGTGAAGTGTGGTTTTAAAAAAATAGACAAGTGTTTTTGTTTTGCAAGTTTAGCAAGTAACCAAGAGTTTCTACCCTAAATTTCTCAAAGCTCTTTGCTATGTTTTTAACCCTTTTAATAATTTTGTTCCACCATTGTATTTGGTGGACAATCTTGTGTCAGGATGTGAACGGGACAGGCGCGGGTCATCGTTTAGACCATGATTGCAATGGTGCCAAGTGTCTTTGGGAAATTTTTCCTTTAAGGGACTTGATCATTTTTAGGCAACTTTTGAAAGTGTCATCGAGGGACTATGATCATTTGATATTGTTTTGTTTTTGCCAAAGACACCTAAAATGCAATATGGCCCATTATTGAAGGCAACAAGTGGAGTAACCCTAGGGGGGTGCAAGTGTGATCAGTGTTGTCCATTTTTCATGCTTGTTTATCTTGAGATTAGGTCAAACTATTTGGTTGATTTTTTTTGCATACAAACCCTAATTCTATCATGGTATAATTATAAATCTTTTAAAGTGCGAAATTTAAAGGTCCTAAGTTATTACAACACAAATATGGGATGGGGGTACAAATGTTCAAATGGGGATGAGACTTCATAGGAGGATAGTGTCCAATATTTACAACCAAATTGAATTGCGCAAATGTAAATATAAAGATGTGTAAGAATAAAGCAATATGTATGTGAAAGTATTTTTGTGTAAGTGTATATTTTATTCACAAGTGAAACAAAAATAATTAAAAAAAAGGTTAATTTTTGAATATTTCCATGTTTGGGGCAAAAACCCTAATTTTACTAAATAAAAGGTATTAATTATTTATTATGTATTATACACAATATTTATTAATTATATACAAAAAATAAATAAAAGAGAAGTATATTTGTCAAAAAGGTATTTTTAATGTTAAATATTAATAAAAATAAAAATGTATATTTTTTGTATTTTTATCCTAAATATCCTAATAAATATGTAAATATTTATATTATATGTTAAGTATATTAAATATGTACAAAAATAAAATATTTAATATTTACAAAAAAAAAGTATATTTTCATAAAATGTTTTCAAAGGATAAAATAAAATGAAAATTAGAAAATAAAAATGTATTGGTATTAATTTTAGTATTTTTAAATAAAAGATATTATGTATTTATTTACATATATAACTAAATGAATCAAATAAATATCAAATAAAATGCAAAAAAAGTGAGAAAAATATTTTTAATATTTTTTCAAGTTTAAATAAAAATATAGAAACAAAATCAAAAGGAAAAAAATAAAAGATGACAAATATATCTCAAAATGGGCCAGGGGGGTGCATGTGAAATGCAGTGGTGCAAAAAGGAAACAGAATCAGGCCCAGCCCAATACCTATCTTCTTCAACCTCCAGCAAGCTTGTCTAAAAAACGCGTGTTTTTCACACTGATTCAAACATCCTGATTCTTGGAATTTTAAGCAAAACTCATAACATCAAAAATGTAGGGCATTAAGAGACGAATCTAGACATATAAAGAACTTGACTTAACTCTAAGAAATGAAAGAGAATTTCTTCATCCCTAATTCCTGACCTAAGTTTTTGTCAATGTTCAGGTCTTAAATTCTCTCAGCATATGCAATATAAATGGAAAGTGAGGATATGGATGGCTTCAGGGACATGAACATGACATTTTTCATTCATAAATCTAAACCTAACTCTTCCTAGATTGAGAGATAGAAGTCCATGAACTTACCTGTTCAGCTTGGATCGTATCTGACAACGGAGGTACTTTCAAGGCAAGGTGAAGACTTGTACAGCTTACTTGAAGTCCAGGGATGCTATTCCAATGCTTGGTATGCTTTGAAACTTGCTATATCAAGCTACAGAAGTTCACCTGCAAAACAGAAAAAGTGAAAATGGTGAAGTTGGTTGGAGGTGTTACAGGTCGTGTCCAATGCTTGGGATAGCTTCAGTGGGTGATAAGGAATGTGTTTGCAAAGGTTTCAGCCAAAACGCACGAGTGGAAGTGTTTGTGGAAGTCAAGTTGCAGGGATGCCCTGTTTTTGTGCAGTACAATGGTGTTTTTGTGAATGGTGAGGTTTGAAAGGTGTTTTGGTCGTGCCTTAGCTCACTTATGTTGTTTGGAATGTGTCTAACAAGTTTGTCTAAACTGGTTCTTGCAGCAATGAGAGTTGGATGTCAATATGCCAAGTTTCTTCTAATGTAAGTAAAAAATGCCAAGTCTTGTTACAAGCTTCTCTAGGCCCCTCAAATGTGCTTCAAAGCTTTGTCTTGATTAGTGGGATATGTTCCTGAACTTGTGCCAAAAGGATTTGCATTGTACTTCTTGATTTGCAAACTTGACATAAAGTTCACCTTTTCAAAAATGGATAATGTGCTTTTTCCATTTATGGCTCAATCTTGTATGCAATGGTTAAACACACAAGATAAGGCTTAAACACAAAGGATTGGCATTAAATTTATGAGTGTAAATGAGATTAGAGGCCTGTAATGTAGCTTGCATATGCTGAGTTTGAAAATGCACAAGTTATGAACATGCCTTTGGCCATGAATCAAAGTGACTTTTGCTCATATTGCCAAATTCGATTCTCCCTAACCACAAGGTTGTTTGATGAGTTCTTGGACATTTTGGAAAGCTTGGAATGTTTACTACAATCCATCTTTTTAATGCAAGTTGAAATTCCAAGTGGAAGCATGTGAAAAGTGGCCATGAAGTTAGGCAAAAATCCTGCCTAGAATAGGTCAAAATTTTTCTAAGTTAAGAATGTTTTGCACCCTTGTTCCAAAAATCATAACTTGAGCTACAAGCTTCTTTTGAGGAAACTTTGTGAATAAAAGTTGTATATTTTGCAATGGACTATAACTTTCATGTTTTGAGTTTTCCTTGAATCCAAATTTATCTTGATGAAAAAATGGGACAAAGTTAGGAAAAAATTAGGGATTTTCATAACTTAGAAAAATTCTAAGTTATGAAAATTCTTCATTTTAAACCCTAATTTGCAATTTTTGATTTCTTGATTAACAAGTTTCATAATTTTACATGTCTTGATGAAAAATGAATCTTGACACTTGATTTTAACCAAAAAGTCAAAGTTTGACTTTTCAGTATACAGTCAAATTTGGCTCAGTTGACTGGAAAATTTATCTGTCAATCCTGTGCATTTGGGATCTTTTGAACTTGTTAAGCATGTCAAGACAATTCCATGGGGTCCTTGAGTCCATATGTGAGCTTGGTTTGCCATTGGCTAGGTCAAACAGTCAAAAATTGCCTTTGTGCAGTCAAAACCCTAAAATGACCATTTTGCCCTTTTGGTGATCTGATCAAATTTCTTGTGGATTTGTGATCCAAACTTGATCAAATGGTCCATATAATTTCATAATGTTGATGTGGGTCAAAAATTATGAGGTTTGACTGTCAATTGGCCACAATTGACTTTTTCCCCAATACAGCTGATTTCTAGGTCAACTGTCCAATTGACTGGGCAAAGATTGGAATCAAGGCTTGAAATTTGGTATGGATAAACTTGAGAGTCCAATATGAAACATGAAAGTCATCTTAGGCATTTTAGGTCAAAACATCTTTGTGCAAACTCAAACCCTAAATTGGGTAAACAGTGCAAGGAGAAGTCTTGGGCAGAGGAAACCCTAACTGGATCTTGAGCTCCAAGGGTCTTGTGGTGAGAAAATGTTGAGGAAATGGGAGGGCAAATTTTGGGGTACAACAGTTGCCCCTGTTCAATCTTTTTGAACCTTAAGAGTTAGATTGGCAAGTTTGCCTTTCGCGACTCGAGGGTAAAAGGAGATTGGACACTAGAGTGCCCGGAAATTTGCACTCGCATGCTGGAGTATCAGCAATGTGATGGCGGGAATGGGCTTATAGATGCCATTTGGAGAGATGGTGGATAGGGGGATGGGCTTATAGATGCCATCTGGAGATGTGACAGAACCTTGTCGAGAATGGGCTTATAGATTCCATTTGGAAGTGTTGATCGCGTAGGAGATTCCTTAGCGAGAACTTGCGTACTTTGAGAAAGGAAGATGTTTCCTGGCTTGTTACAGGTGTTGATCTTCAGTCTCTTCATCTAGATATGCCCTGGCTAGATACAGGTATCGAATCTATAATTGGTTGCTCACAGATGTGCCCTGGCTAGATACAAGAATCGAATCTGGAAAATGTTGTCGACAGATGTGCCCTGGCTGGATACAGGTATCGAATCTGGAATTGTCGTCTACAGATATGCCCTGGCTGGATACAGGTATCGAATCTGGAATTGGTTGTCTTCAAATGTGCCCTGGCTGGATACAGGTATCGAATCTGGAATTGGTCGAAAGGTTGGTAGAGATAGCTTTCCTGGCTGGATACAGGTGTCGACCTCTGACCTGAGAATGAAAGATAATTTTCTGGCCTGTTACAGGGGTTGATCTTTAAACTCTTCATGCAGGTATGCCCTGGCTAGATACAGGTATCGAATCTACAATCAGTTGTTCACAGATGTGCCCTGGCTAGATACAGGTATCGAATCTGGAATTACGATAATTGATAGTAATCATCTTTGGATTGACCTTTCCCTGAAAAGGCAAAACATTAGTTGTATGCAATGTCATGATGTATGAAATGCATGATGTCATGATACTCAAAATGAGATAGTGTTGCATGCACTCTGTCATGTATGTAAGCAGGATGTATGAAATGCGAAATGTCTATGAATGTATTTTCGTCTAGGAAAGTAAATCCTTGACGACTGGCTGGGGAATCAAATCCTGGGCTGATATTGAAGAGTAGGGTTCTTTGCTTCCACTGGGGACAATGGTTGCAAGAATAAACCGGTAGGAGAAGATGACTCCGTTGGGGAATAAACTTGTTGGAGAGATTACTCTGAGAGGAATTACTCTGTGGAGGAGATACCTCGCTGAGGTTTTGATGAGAGCTCCGCTGGGGACTTCAACGATAAACTCTGCTGGGGATTCCGCTGATAAGTTATGTTGGAGAATTTTGATGAACTCCGCTGGGGGTAGGAAGAACTTCGCCGAGGACGGACTTTCCGTGGTAGTTAGTTAAGGATAACCCAGTTATAAGACCTGATGGGAAATAATCTTTGAATGAAGTCGGAGAGATGCGTTCGTACCCAGCAGGGGATAAGCTTCCAGAATCTACTGGGGATAAGCTTCAGAATCTAACAACGATTTCACTGGGGATGTGGATTCCCCTCTCCTGGGGACACTCTTGAGTTGTATTGGGAAATGGTTCCACTGGATGTCTGTACTCCGCCGGGGAACAATCTTATATTAAGATTGTCGGGGATGCTTGCTGAGGAATGTCTATACTCCGCTGGGGGAAGTCCTGCTGACTTGCTAGGGGAATGTTGTGCCTTTTCAGGGCTGATGGGAAACCAACTCTACCTGAGGAGAGTATTGCTGAAACTGGTCTTACCCTGTGGGGAGTTGAGGTGACTCGGTTACGTTCTTCAGTCGAACCTACCTTGGTACCTTGGTGGACAGAGCAACTAGACCGCTTGGACAAACCTAAATTGCCCCCATTTCTGATGTCATCTGTAATTAGTCTTTTGTTTCGTATGCAAATATTCATGATTAGCAATTAATGTCAAATGCATATATCAAAAATGAACATTGGACGTTGTTCGCAAGACAAAACAGAAAAAGGAAAAACAATTTGGCAATTTGTCTGGAAAAGTGAACTTGTATTGATTTTGAAATTTGCCTGTAAATAGGCGTTTTATGTACAAGAGGCTGACGTCCTAGTAAGAGAACGTCGCCGAACAACATAGAGTTTATACAATTTTGAAAAGGAAACAAAACAACTATGTGAAAAATAATCCCACTGGGTTCCAACTCCGCTATCGCCTTTATGCCTTCAAGCGTCTCATCACTTTGCTGCTTAGTTGAAAATGAAGCTGATTGATCGATGCCGAAGTCTGAGCGTGATAGTTGATGCCGAATTCTGGATGCAAGATGATCCAATGAGACATAGTGTTATGCTTTATCCCTAACTTTTGCCTGGACCGCCCTTTCGGGTTTTCAGTCCACCGGGATACCCATTTTTTCCCAAGCCGCCTTTTCAGGTTTTCGACTTGCCGAGTGTACAGATTTTTTTCATTTCATCCCTTATTTTTGCCCGAACCCTTTTGGTTCTCCGGGAAGCCCTTATTTTTGCCTAGGTGTGTCAACCTAGCGGGTCTTTGATTCATGCGTAGTATCTTTTTACTATGTCTGCATTGGCGGGGTGAGGAAGGTCGTCACCGTCCATGGTGGTTAGAATCATGGCTCCTCCTGAGAAGATATGTTTAGCCACAAATGGCCCTTCGTACGTAGGGGTCCATTTGCCCCTGGGATCACTTTGAGGAAGAATGATGCTCTTGATTACCAGGTCTCCGAGTTGATACTCTTGTCGTCTGACTTTCTTGTTAAATGCCCTGATCATCTGTTTTTGGTACGTCTGACCATGACAAATAGCAGTGAGTCTTTTTTCGTCAATTAGGTTTAATTGATCAAGCCGAGTCTGGATCCAGTCATCTTCGTTCAAGTCTGCATCTTTCATTATCCGGAGAGAGGGTATCTGGACTTCAATTGGCAAGACTGCCTCCATGCCATAGACCAAGGAAAAGGGAGTTGCCCCTGTTGACGTCCGTGCCGAGGTGCGGTACCCATGAAGAGAAAACGGCAACATTTCGTGCCAATCTTTGTAGGTCACTGTCATCTTCTGCACAATCTTCTTGATGTTCTTGTTTGCCTCTTCTACAGCCCCATTCATCTTCGGCCGGTAAGGAGAAGAGTTGTGGTGCTGTATCTTGAATTGCTCGCAGAGCTCATTGATCATCTTGTTGTTAATATTGGTACCATTATCCGTAATGATCCTCTCAGGTACACCGTATCGACAGATCAGGTTGTGCCGAATGAACCGTGCCATGACGTTCTTGGTTACGGTGGCGTAGGAAGCTGCTTCAACCCACTTCGTGAAGTAATCAATCGCTACCAAGATGAAGTGGTGCCCGTTAGATGCCGTAGGTCGGATCTCGCCGATCATATCAATGCCCCACATTGCAAAAGGCCAAGGCGCTGTCAAGACGTTCAGAGGAACCGGAGGAATATGCACTTTATCAGCATAGATCTGGCATTTATGACACGTCCGAGAATGCTGATAACATTCGCCTTCCATTGTGGACCAGAAATATCCTGCCTGAAGGATTTTCTTTGCCATGGTATGTCCACTGGAATATGTTCCGAATGTACCTTCATGTAGTTCTGCCATGATCTTTTCTGCTTTGGTTTTATCTACACAACGCAGTAAGGTTGAGTCATGGTTTCGCTTGTAGAGAATGTCGTTGCTGAGGAAGAACTTTGTCGCAAACCTTCTCAGAAACTTTTTGTCATTAACAGATGCGCCCTCGGGGTATTCTTGAGCTTCCAAGTACCTCTTCACTTCATGATACCAGGGTTTTTCAGTTACCTCCTCAACCTCCAGATCACAGCAATTTGCAGGCTCGTCCAATTTCCAGATAATGATCCGGGGAGCCTCATTGTCCCATTTGACTTTGAACATAGAAGACATCGTAGCCAATGCGTCCGCTAACTGATTCTCCTCTCTTGGGAAGTGTTCAAAAGTTATCTCCTCGAAGTGGGGAAGCAACGTCAGCACATACTCCTTGTAAGGAATAAGGTTTGGGTGTTTCGTATCCCACTCGCCTTTGACCTGATTGATCACGAGAGCGGAATCTCCGAAGACACTCAGAAACTTGATCCTTAAATCAATTGCAGCTTGAAGACCCATGATACATGCCTCATACTCTGCCATGTTGTTGGTGCAGTTGAAACATAGCCAGGCGGTGAGTGGGGTATGAGTGCCTTTAGGGGATATGATCACATCGTCGATTCCATTACCCAAAGTGTTTGAGGCTCCGTCAAAGTGCATAGACCATAGGGATCCTTCCTCAGGTCCTTCATCTGGTCCAGGTACTTCACAATCAGTCACTACCATGATATCCTCGTCTGGAAATTCAAAGTTCATCGACTGGTAATCGTCCACCGGTTGGTGTACCAAATGGTCTGCCAATACACTTCCCTTGATTGCCTTTTGAGTCGTGTACTGGATGTCATATTTCGTCAAGATCATTTTCCATCTTGCTATTCTTCGGGACAAGGCTGGCTTTTCAAATATGTACTTGATTGGATCCATTTTTGAAATCAACAGAGTAATGTGAGTCAACATATACTGTCTCAGCCGGCGAGCAGCCCATACCAAAGCGCATCAAGTTTTCTCGAGCAGTGAGTATCTGGTCTCACAGTCGGTAAACTTTTTGCTAAGGTAATAAATAGCGTGCTCTTTTCGGCCAGACTCGTCATGCTGCCTGTTGTACCCCAAAATTTTCCCTCCCATTTCCTCAATATTCTCTCATCACAAAAACCTTGAAGATCAAGATCCAGTTAGGGTTTCCTCTGCTCAAGACTTCTCCTTGCACTGTGGACTCAAATTAGGGTTTGTGTTTGAACAAAGATGTTTTGACCTAAAATGCCTAAGATGACTTTCATGCTTCATATTGGACTCCCAAGTTTATCCATGCCAAGTTTCAAGTCTTGATTCCAAATTTTGCCCAGTCAATTGGACAGATGACCTAGAAATCAGCTGTATTGGGGAAAAAGTCAACTGTGGCCAATTGACAGTCAAATCTCATGAATATTGACCCACATCAACATTATGAACTCATATGGACCATTTGATCAAGTTTGGATCACAATTCCACAAGAAATTTGATCAGATCATCAAAAGGGCAAAATGGTCATTTTTAGGGTTTTAACTGCACAAAGGCAATTTTTGACTGTTTGACCTAGCCAATGGAAAACCAAGCTCACATATGGACTCAAGGACTCAATGGAATTGTCTTGACATGTTCAACAAACTCAAAAGATCCCAAGTACACAAGATTGACAGTTGAATTTCCCAGTCAATTGATCAATTTTGACTGTATACTGAAAAGTCAAACTTTGACTTTTTGGTCAAAATCAAGAGTCAAGATTCATTTTTCATCAAAACATGCCAAATCATGAAACTTGCTCACCAAGAAACCAAGAAATGCAAATTAGGGTTTGAAATGGAATTTTTCATAACTTAGAATTTTTCTAAGTTATGGAAAACCCTAATTTTTTTCCAACTTTGCCCCACTTTTTCACCAAGATTCATTTGGATTCAAACAAAAGTCAAAACATAAAAGTTGTAGCTTGTTGCATAATCTACAACTTTGATTCACAAAGTTTTCTCATTTGAAGCTTGTATCTCAAGTTACAAATTTTTGAATAAGGGCACTAAACCATTCTTAACTTAGTGAATTTTTGACCTATTTTGATAAGGTTTTCTACCCTACTTCAAGGCCATTTTCCATACACTTCCACTTGGAATTTCAAATTGCACTTCAAATATGGATTGTAGTACACATTCCAAGATTTCCAAAATGAACAAGAACTTCTCAAACAACCTCATGGTTAGGGAGAATCGAATTTTGCAAAATGAGCAAAAGTCACTTTGATTCATGGCCATGCACATGTTCATACACTTTGCAATTTTTCAAATCAGCATGGGCAAGCTAGTTACAGGCCTCTAATCCTTTTCTTACTCAATAATTAAATGCCAATCCATTGTGTTTTAGCTTTGTTTTGTTCATATAGTCATTACACAAGGAATTAAGCCTTAATTGGAAAAAGTGGTTTATCCATTTTTGAAAAGAAGAACTTTATGTCAAGTTTGCAAATCAAATGGTACAATGCATATCTTTGGACACAAGATTCATGGACATAACACACTGATCAAGACAAAAAGATGCAGCATAGTGTGAGGGCCTGTACAGGCTAGAATGATCAAGTGGCTTTGTTTGCTTCAAGTTCAAGAAATATGGCATAACTTGTACAAAAACTCACAACCTGCATAAGCCCTGCCTCCAAAAAAAACACCAAAGAAATATACAAAACTGCTAAGCAAGCATAAACCGGCTAAGCCTTTTAACCTGCTAGCAGTGTCAAAAACCAGAAAACCAGTTTTTCAATACAACTTCCACTGGTGGAAGTATAGTGTAAAAAGTGTCAAAAACCAGAAAACCAGTTTTTCAATAACAACTATCATCTCATCACAAACCAGCTTAGGAAAACTTGTCAAACACATTCCAAACAATCACCTTGCCCTAAAACACGAGCTAAACACCTTCCAAACTTCATCAAACCAAAAAACACCATCAAACTGCAAAAACAGAGTTGCCTCTGCAGTTTGAGTGCTATCTTTCATTTCTCTCAAGCTTTCTTGCCCAAACCAGTTCACATACCTTCCTTACCATCTATGCAAGCTATCCAAAAGCTAAAACACGATCTGTAACATCTCCAAGACACTTCACCATTTTTATTTTTATGTTTTGCAGTTGAAGTTCTCTAGCACGATTCAGGGAGTTTCAAGGCAAAGTAGAACTTGGAATAGCATCCTCACACTTCAAGGAAGCTATACAAATCATTATCTTGCTCTGAAAACTCCCCCATTGCAAAGCACGATTCCAACTGAACAGGTATATTCATGGAGTTCTATCTCTCAGTATAGGCATTGTTAGCTTTAGGTTTGTGAAGGAAACATGTCACAATCATAGCCCTGAACATGCCCATATAGTTAGATTTCATTTATATTATGTGTGCTGCAAGAATTTTGAGTCTGAACATGGCATAAAAGTTAGGTCAGAAATTGGGGGAGAAGAAATTCTCCCTCATCTTAGAGAGTTAAGTCAAGTTCTTTACATGGTTGAATTCGTCTTCTCATGCTCTACACTTTTCATGTTATGAGTTTTGCTTGAAAGTCCAGGAATCAAGAGATAGAAAACGCGTGAGTGATGTTGTTCAGAGGTTGAAGATGACTGGTTCTGGGCTGGGCCTGGAATGTTTTTCTTATTTGCACCTTGTTTCTACTTTGACACCCCCCTGGTCCATTTTGATTTTTACTTGTTATTTTCTATATTTTCTTTTTGATTTTGTTTCCATATTTTTATTCAATTCATAAAAAACATTAAAAATATTTTTTTTTAATATTTTTTGCATTTATTTTGATATTTATTTGACTATTAGTTAGTTTTGTACATAAATAAATAAATAAATATACATATATACTTTTTTTTGTTTAAAATATTAAGATAATACAAATATATTTTTTATACACTTTTATTTTATTTTTACTTCCTGAAAATATTTTGTATAAAAAATACCTTTTTTATTTTTATATTAAATATTATTAATTAAATAATACATATCTTGTAAATAATACAAATATACATATATATATATATATATATATATATATATAT